>OX451215.1:8563756-9172866 GCA_949628195.1 Phasia obesa | reverse complement strand
TAAATAACTTTTTCAAAAAATTATAAATATTTCCTCCAAATCTTTTTATTTGTATATGAATTTGTAATTTTCAATTTTGTGACATTTTCTTTTGTTGAATAAAATAGAAATATGCCTAAGTTGACGACAGCCACAACGGTGGTCGTGTAGCAATGTAGCTATACTGGCTTTAAAATACGCGTTTACCTATAAACGTGTGCATTTTATACTTAACAGTTTGTAGTTGGTATCCTGATGATGTCTATGTGTTTAATGCGCACCTAGGTTTTAAAACAGAGATCTTATCTATTTAAAAATCAAATGCATTTAAAAAAATATGTTACTCTATATACACACATACGTACATATGTATATTCTTAATATTAAATAAATGTTATATTACAGTCATGATTTTCATTTTCAAAGAAATATTGAAATTTTGTTTTAATTTTTCGAAATTTTTTTTTTTGTTTTAATTTTTCGAAAAATTTTTTGTAAAAATATTTATTTTTAAATTTTTTGTAAAAATATATTTTTTTAAATTTTTTGTAAAATTTTATTCGGAAAATTAAATTTTTTTTCGAATATTTTCCTGTAAATATATCTTTTTGAAAATGTTTTGTAAATATTAAAAAAAATTTTATTTTTTTTAGAAATTTTTAATTTTTTTTTAAATTTTATTTATATTTGAGTTAGAATGGTTAGACTAAAGCAAAAAAAAATTCCCCATATTAACCCCCTATGTGCGCTCTAACTGTCCTATTTATCAGTGGGTACCTTGTGGGTACAATGAGGGTCCATTGGCTACCTCTATGTGTATTGCGTAAAGGTCTTTAATACAAATCAAAACAGAAAAACCCTCTCAACCTAAAAACGAACAAAAATCGGCCCTCGCAGGGGGTTATTGATCCCCCGAGATCTGTATGCACTTCTTGCGATCTACCTGTCGCAGTCTAATATTTATTTGACAAAAAAAGGCAAAAGAGAATCATTAAGCCGAAAAAAAATTAAAAAAAAAACGTGAAAAAATATAGGTGGACGTGGTTTTTGGCCCGCAGCCTCCAAAGTAATGATCCGTTGTTGCTGAATTGCATATTCAAAACTATGCCTGACAGATTGGTGTCCTTAAATTTTTTGTATCTATTCTGGTGCCTTGGCAAATGACATTTCAACCCGAACATGGACAGACGGATAGACGGACAGAAGGACAGACGGATAGACGGACAGAAGGACAGACGGACATCGCTTAATCAACTTCTCTATGTATAAGGATCCAGAATATATATACTTTATGGGGTCAGAAATGAATATTGTAAAAATTACACACGGAATGACAAACTTATATATACCCTTTCCATCTGTGGTGAAGGGTTTCAAACATTTTTTTTTTTAAATCCATCCAGCAGTTTTTACTTGATGCGAAAACGAAGAGAGAGAAAGATAGACAGACAGAAAATGAGTTACTATTTTATTATATGTATAGATGTTACGCGACATCGTCAAAAGTTGTGAAAAATATAAAAATATAACCAAATCGTGACATCGTGGGCCTTATTTATTCTGGTATGGTACTTATTCTTTCTCACAATTAGCTGGAGCTACACCCAAGTGTAGATTTCAATTTACTATGTTTTGTTAATAAGTTTACCTTTTTTTTAAATATTAAAAAAATAGTTATACCTAGTTGATTAGGTTATTTTTATGCGTAATTTAAATAAGTGGATAAATGTATACTTTTATAGGACAAGTGAACATTTAACCTTCACAAAGAACAAAATTAAGGGTTTGGAACAATTAGTTTACTTTTGTCTTTAAAACCAAAGTATAAAACAAAACGGATAAACGCCAAAATCAGTTTAATACATTTATTCAGTGGTATTTTAAATTCGTTTTCTGCCCAAAAATCTAAACAAAAAAAAAAAAAAAAAAACAAAAGTGGTTTTGTTTTATTTATTTTTGAAAATAATAATGCAAAAAAAAATAAGAAAAAAATTCTAAAAACATTTAAAACACTTTATTTATCTTTACAAAAAATTAGTTGGTTGGACTCGAACAGAAAGACTCATTTATGAAATGCAACAACAATAACAACAATAAAGTGCAAGTAACCTTTGCTGTTGTTTAACGGGTTCTCTTAAGAGAACCAGAACAAAAACAACAACAACAACCAACACTGCCACCAATTAACAAAGTAGAAAACAGTTCACCCCATCCAAAATTGTGCACGGACGCTGGCACGGCAAGAACAAAAAAAAGTAGGAAATATTTCCTTCAAAATAAAATGTGATCGTTTCTTTTGATTATATTGATTTATAATTGAAACAACCACAAACCAAAATGAAAATTTTAAAAATAATAAAAACATGTACAATTTCATAGAATGTACATGTGAAAAAAAATCAAAAATAAAAATTAAATTAACCGCAGATGTACTCGCATGTACGGGGAAACAGATCTTCATTCGAAATTATCCATTCATTCGCTATTCAATTCAATACAAAACAATAAAAAATCGAAGAAAAAACAGTAGCAGACAGACACCACAACTGATAGTGAAACTGAACTAATGGAATCTGGCATTTGATGGCACTATGCTACACTAAATTACTTTCCAACTGATGAACTTGCAACTGATGATTTAAGAATTAATAAAGAATAGAGACAGGCACACGCACACGCACACGCTCACACAACATATAAAATAATTTTTTTTCTCTCTAACAATTATTTAATGTGATAGACTGGCAAAACAGAAAATTGCTTGAACTGTAAGATAAATTGCCAAATTTTAAATATTAAATTGGGAAATGGTAATTGAAATTACGTTTGTTTTTTATTGCTTTGAGACTGCTATATTAAATATAAAATGTTGTTGGGGGTTAATTTGTTGTCCCAAATGACAAACTAATGGTATAATAATTCATTAGTATTTCCATTTCTATGATCTGCCTAGTAGTGAATCATTTATACCACATAAGCTATGCTTACATCTTTATATACCAAAAGCTTATGTTTTGTCCTTTATTAGAAAGACCTTATGTTCCCCAGACAAAAATTCCAAAAATTGCTGTTTAGTAGTCCATTTCGATTACTAACTGCATCAGCAATAAATTTTTCAAAAAAAATATTCCATGTACAGAAATGGTCCTGTTACCATTTTATTATATGCTAGCTCTGCCCGCCACGTCGTGGGCTTCCTGGCAATATTTTCCTCGATTTTGCTTTGAAAGTATTCCACACCAATTGTAAGTGCTTAAGTTATGGTTTTTGCATTTACTTTATATAAAGGTACCCATCCCTGGATAAAATTCTAAAATTAAAAAAAAAAAAATAATTGTAAAAAGTATTTTAAGTATTTTAATAACATTGTAATTCCGCAAAGTAAAAATACAAATCAAATACAAATTTTATTCAATTGGCTATTTGGCAGTAAGTAATTAATATTTTGTCATTATTATAAAACAGCGCCATCTTTTGCGTGTTTCAATTTAATTTGTGATTATTTCAAAACAGGGTCATCTGTTGCGCAACCGTGTTTTAAATATCCCGCTTTCAAAAATAAAAGTTGCCCTAAAGTATGCAGTACCTTTAAATCGGTATAAATGTCGGCGTACTTTTACTGCTTTTTATCTTTATTATCTCGTGGAAATAAGGTATTTTTGCGGAAAAAAGTATCGTATATTGGAATCCGGAAGCAAAAGTACCTCCTCATAAAATTTTGTTAAAATCCATCCAGATACATATTTTCCTTACATAAAGGTACCCAGCCTTGGATAAAATTCTAAAATTTATTAATAATTCCAAACATTATTGTAAACCTCTGTAAAAGTTGTTTAAAATATTTATATAACAATGTAATTAGACAAAGTAAAAATACAAATTTTATTCAATTGGCGCCTAATGTTGCGCTGTAGTGTTTAATATATCCCACTTTCAAAAATAAAAGGTGTGCAACGGTGTTTAAAATATCCCAGTTTTAAACCGAAAATTTCAGTACCTTTAAACCGGAAATTACGTTTTTTCACTACTTTTTTTCCACTTTCTCTTGGAAATGAGATATTTTTGTGGAAAAAGAGTATTCTATATTGGAATCAGGATGCTAAGGTACCTCCTTACAAAATTTTGTTAAAATCCATCTAGTAGTTTTTACGTAATGGGAACACAAATGAAAAGCAGACAGACAGACAGACGGAAATGAGTTAATATTTTATTATATGTATAGATATAGACTAGGGAACTCAGGGCGGTTACTGCGTATTTCGATTCAAAAGAAAAATTGTTCGAAACTCAATGTAAAAGACATACAAATTCAAATGATTTTTCTTTCGAATCAATCGAAATACGCAGAAACCCCCCCAGGTGTGCCTCATTTCCAAAAAACAAAATAAATATTTGTATGTAGAACCACGTTATTCTCAGAGAGGCCTATCCCTTTCCGTCCCTACCTACACAAATGTGTAGGTACATTTTTTCATGGGTTGAAGAGCATTTTATTTGTTATTATCTAGACCAAGTGAAATCTGAAGGAACAAATGTTTATATCCTGTTTCTAAGGACATGAACTTTGTACGGACATAAAAAAATATAATTTTATAGTTTTTAATTTTACCTATTTTATAATAAAAATTTCATTGACATCCGCAAAATTTTTAAATTTTCTTGGAACGGAAAGGGCCATATAAAACGTAGGGAGTGTCACAATTACAGTTTTCTTAATATAGAATAATAACTTTGTATAGAGGTACGTGATACCACCGTACCAAACACCAAGCCATATCTCGAGAAATAAACGTTATTCTTAGAGTAAAAACTTCAACACTATACCTCTATTAGAGCTTCCTAGGTTACCTACAATCGTTTTTTACTACATTGAATTAATTGGATTTGTTTTGCCAGTATAAGAAATACTGTTCTCATGCTACATATCTAAAACGTGGCTATCACGATATAAAAAGAGTATAATTTCTACTTTAAATTCGAAGTACAACTATCTCTGTATCAAAACAGACGGTTTATTGATGGAATATGCACAACAATTCCTATTGTAGTTACGAACTCATATACTGATAAATATTTATTAGGTATGGGAAGTATCACACCGAAATTTCAAAAGTACCTATTACAGTTTCCAAGTTACACTTTGATGAATGTTTACTTTGTATGAGTGGTACCACGCACATTAGTATGCGGTTTTCGGGTAGCAAAATTCAAGGTTTAAATTATCATAGTTCCTTATATACAGGAGGTGCCACACCTATTATTTCAATCCAGCCTGTATTTAAAATTTTTTATTTTATATGGAAGGTACTACGGCCTCTGCCCCCGTTATACACATTCTCTAGTTCGTCCCAAAAAAAAGTTTATCATGTTCCGATAGCGCACATCATCGACTATTACAGAATTTTTGGCATCATCTTTAATATAATGTGATCCAGTTACGATTTCCGACTACAAGGCATACCAAACTATTTTTTGAGGATGAATTTCCTCTCTGTTTTATTTTGCGATCCCGAAATGAGGCAATTTTAACTTATATATACCTTTACCACAGGCATATGCTAACATTGAAACTTTTACTGGTTGCATTTTCCAATTTCATACCGTCATTGGGATAAAAGGTATGGACTTAGTATATCGGCTTGTCGCTTTTGATTCGTCTGATCAATATGTTGTCAATATACCGTTTTTAAAGCACCTCCCGTAATTATTGCCATTTCACCGTATCGAAATCTTTCTCGAGGTCTATGAAGCAGCAATGAGTTTTCCTGTTAAATTCAAACTTTTTTTTTCGAAATGTTAAGCATAAAGAAAGTTTTAGCATAATTTTAATACTAAATTGTAAATGAGTCTTTGAAACAAAATCCAACGTTTATTATATAAAATAAAATTGTTCGCATAAGCTCTCTTTCTTTTTCAATAGCAAAAGCAATGGCCCTTTATTCAATAGCTTTGCTTTTGACGGCATTATGCAAATAAACAATCACTTGACTGTGGAAATACACAAGCAGCTTGTAATACTTTCCACAAATTTTCATTGTTTATTTTTATATATAAATTGTAAGAATTTCTTTGCAGACTAAAACATCTGTTGGGATGTATAGTAAGAGCTTAAACCATTTATCTTATTTCTGAACCTTATCAAATTTATATAGCGCCATCATGGGATGAATAGTTGCGCTAGATCATTAGGAAAATCCCAGTTGGAATAAGTAAAAAGAAAAGAATAACAAACATGGAAATTAGATTTTTTTATGATTTATTTTCCTTCTCTTTGGAAAAGTAAATAATTTTAAATTTCAGCAAAGACAATAAATCTGATCAGAAAACTACTATAGATTTAAACCAAAAAATATATTTTATTTATAAAAAGTATTCTGGATCCTTATACATAGAGAAGATGACTAAGCGATGTCCGTCTGTCCGTTCGTCCGTCTGTGTTCGGATTAAAATCAACTTTGCCATGGCATGGTTTCGAAAATTTCGCTATTGGAATTCCGCAACTTTAGACCATTCCATTAGATGCTGTGGGCTTAAAACCACGCCCACCTATATTTTTTCACTTTGCTTTTGTTTTTTTTCGGTTGTAATGATTCTCTTTTGTTCTTTTTTGTAAAATAAATATTAGACTGCGACCAATAGATCGCATGGGGTGCATACAGATCTCGGAAGATCAATAACTCCCTGCGAGGAGCGATTTTTGTTTGTTTTTAGGTTGGTAGGGCTTTTCTGAATTGATTTATATTAAAGGCCTTTATAGAAAGCAATACACACAGAGAGATAGCCGATAGTCCCACAGGGTGGCCACTGCGCACCAGGAGCAGCCAATAGGCACATTCAGGCGCGGTCAATATTAGATTTTATTGCTTTAGTCTGACGATTCTAACGCGATATAGATTGCAGCAAAGTCCTAACTAAAAAAAAAATTCTTAAAAATTTTACAAAAAATTTTTATAAGAATTTACTAAAAATTTTTTAAAAAATTAAAAAAAAAAATGAAAAATTTTTAGCATAATTTTACAAATAATATTTGAAAAAATGTAACAAAAATTATATAAAAAATTTTACAAAAAATTAAAAAAAAAGTTTCATAAAATTTTTACAAAAAATTTCCGAAAAAAGTTTTAAATTTTTAGCAAAATTTTACAAAAAATATTTGAAAAAATGTTACTAAAATTATATAAAAAATTTTGCAAAAAGATTAAAATAAAATTTCCATAAAATTTTTACAAAAAGTTTTACAAACAAATTTTACAAAAAAATGTCCGAAAAAAGTTTTAAATAAAATGTTCAAAAAAAAAAATTATTTTTTGAAAATATCTTGATAAATTCATGGCATTTGTTTGATTTCCGGCATATGTCCGCCGCGGTTACGAGTGACATGGTCCATTCGATCAGTCCAAGTTGTGATTACTTTTTCAAATAGCCAATGACTTAACATAGCCAGTGAAAAGGTCCACTACTAGAATAAAGTTGTCACCAAATTGATTTTGCAATAAATCGAATAATAAGCGCGCTATACCTCTTGTTGGAACTAAATGTGGTTGATGTTTAGCTGACTAATTGTTGGAAACAAAAATTCGTTGTTGGTGATTCGCTGAGGATTGTATTTACTCCAAATACCTACGATAATTTTGCTTTAACCCAAAATAAGCTTCACCACTAAACAAAGTATTTTTGGACTGTGGTCTATAAACTTCGTGAAATGCTTTATTTTATTCAGAGTAAATTTCCACAATTTGGAAGCTTTTTTCTAAAGTTAAACTTTATTAAACAGAAATATTAACAAGATTGACATTCTCAGCTGACAAACAATAGTTATCGATATCGATAGTTCTCATGCAGCTAAAACGACACTCGATATTATCCACAGACGACGGACGGTATTCACAGAAAGGTATGAAGATATTCGTTAGCCAAAAGTTTCTATCAGTAAACTGCTTGATTCGCGCTGAGTGACATGTCGCATCATTCTGCTGAAACCACATGTCTACAAAACTAATGCCAATTAAGGCACGAAAAAGTTAGTAATCATGACGCCTTATCATTGGAATTATGACATCAACGTTATATAACTCGATGTCATTTTTTTGTATATTTTTAATAGGTATAATATAAATATAAATTTATTTTTTATTTATATTTTTCATCTTTCAAAGCATTTATGTAAATTCATCATTACTATTATGACAAAACTCATATGTAAAAAAATCTGACCGCTTTTTTAAATGTAGGAACAGTGTACTTGCACATACACGGAATACAGTTGGTTTCAAGCAGAAAGGCCTTGGTCTTTTGAGCAAACGAAAACATGATACCTTGTCTTCTTATTAATGACACTTAGTCATCATATGTGGCGTCAAAGTATAGCATTGTTGGTTGCCACTTTGGCTACTAGATATTGATTTGACGGCCATAGGTTGGTATCCTACCCATTATCAATTAACAATATACATTTTTTTCTGATACATATCAATAACAATAAATCGTTGGCGAAGTAAAATAAATAATAAAATGGTTATATCAGCTTAAAATTAAATCTTCTACTTGACACCTGTTCTAAAAATATACATACCAACAATTACAGGGTTTCTTATAAAAAGTGAACCTAACTTAACCTTATCGACTCTATAGCTTGCCAAAGAAGGTAACGCAATTGATTAGTAGACAAAAAAAAAATTATTTCTTGATTGTTACTTCTCTTGAAACGAATAGCCAGCATTATTTTACTGAATAGCAAATATTTATTATATCGATGACAATTTGTCATTAAAGTTATCTTTATTTCTCATTTATTTGATATCAGTATGTCATGGCATTGATGACAAAGTTGTGATTGCTGATATTGATGACAAAAAAACAAACTAATGTAAAGGTTTTAACATCACCATGACGACAAGTGTCATAGGGGTAAAAAACGAAGACACTTGTCATAGTATTGATGTGAAATTACATCATTACATCGTAACGTTTAAATTGAACAAATTGTAAGATATATTCTTTTAACAATCTTAGGCGAAAATGAAAGATTAGTGGCCGTATTCATAAAAAAAATAAAGTTTACTTTAGGCATAGTTTATGACAAATTTTCGCACAAAATTTGTCATAAAGAATACTTCAAGTAAACTTAAATTTTCATGAATTTGGGTATAAATAAAAAAAGAATTAAATCAAAATTCGATTTGTCATACGTATTTGCAGACATAATAGTATTATTCTTAAAACTTCTTGATAAATTCGACTTGCAACTGAAAAATGTTCCCTCAAGCAACTTAATACTTAGGTGCATCGGTGGGATAGTAGGTTATGTGCTAGTTTAATAGGTCAGGGGTTGTGGGTTGAATTCACCACCAAAGACTCCGGTATTTTGCATTACAAGTTAGCAGGAAAACCAAGAAGGTGCTGGGATATAATTTAGGTGCTAACAAATGGTTAACTAAGTTAGTGACAATCACTAAAACTGCAAGTTGAAAAAATCGAGAAAATACTATACTTGCAGACTGTGCCTGGAAAAAAAGCTAAGTCGGCAGAGCACATTTTGTGTGGACGTTTAACGAATTGGCTAACATAAAGGCTTTGGGCCACTGCCATACTCATATTAAATGGAGATGCTGTGGAGACCTTAGCCTTAAGCAAATGTTAGCAATTACTATAGACTCTGTGATGAGGAAGAATGTCAACATGTATCAGTTGCCAGTAAGAAATTACTACAGTCGAGAGTAAACAGCGAGTGATAGCACGAGACTCAATGAAAGTTTATAACCAGTCGTATACCAGAATTCATTGAATAAAATAAGTGGTCTGCTTCGGTATCCCCCTAAAAAAAAACTCAATACTTTTAAACGCAACAGTGTATTGGTAATATTTTTTTGGATCCAAATTATTTTGCTGCAATTTTTCTTTTTCCTTTTCACACGAATACACGCAAGAAAAATGTTGAAAATCGGCGTAATGTAAATGTAGCCTTTACTTATTCACCCCTATTGCGGATAATTATTCCCAGGAAAAAACTCCCAAATTATTGTAAAATGTAAATGAATACAATAACAAATTTACTTGTATTTTATGGTAGAAATCATTCACGATAGAAATTTTGGGAGTTTTTTCATGGAAATAATTATTTGCGATAAGGGTGAATATGCTATTTGAAAATTTAAATTTCCCCACTGTAACGGTACATCTGTGGTGTAAGTAAGATTTCGAATAACGTGTAAAAAAATACATATTAATTCGTTTTTCACATCATCAAGATAAAAATTACGACTTCTTAAATACTCTTGAACGCCAAAGCAGCACTTGTAAGAATTGATTATCTATTTGCACATCTCACAAAGTTTTTATTCATATCTAAAAGATATTAAATTTCACTACAACAAAATACTAAATAAACTTAAACTAAAAAAAAACACATAAAATCTTAAATACAATTAAGTGGTTTTAGTACCAACAAGCAAAAACACCACAAAAGCAAAAAACAAGAAAAAAAAATAAAGGACTACATTCAGGGATATTAAATATTTACACAACAAAGACTTTCAAGAAGCATTAATTGAAAATGATAATAGATCATAGAAAAGCGACATTTTATCAAGGGATTATTGACACTAATTCAAGTGATTTTGTAAACGAGTTTTTGTTCGCTCAAGAATTATGTAGTTGTGTGTATTTTGTTTTGTCATACTTGTCATAATACAAGCACCAAGGTACACTTCAGACACGTGTCACTCATAAAATAGCCTTCAAAAATCGTATGGAAAACATATTTGCCTGCGATTAATCCTATTTACTGCTAGTTGCTACAATGCACACGTTAAACTTCCTGTTTAAGTTAATTTAAGAACCACGACACAATAACATAAAGTTGCCTTATTCCTTATTTTCTAATGCTGCAAATACCGTTGCTTGCCGCAACTGTGTAGCAGATTGTGACAAAAATAATCACATCCTAATTACTCAAGTATTATTGAAAATCATTGAATTGTAACATAATTAACAAGTACGAACAAGTATTATTACAATTGCCATTGAGTCATCTCCATATAATGGAATGAAAAAGAGTCAACATTATAGAAAAAACAAAAAACATTCATTCATCCTGTTAAACAACCCCTCTTAGTAAAATTGTCAGAATTACAATGCAAGCGACGGACTATATTTGGAGTTAATTTTCTTTAACGCCATATATATTGACATTTTGGAACCGAGCCGCAAGAAGGTGTCCCTTAAGAGCACTACACTGAAAAAAAAAAATCAAAATTCATCGTCATATTCATGACGCTGTATCATTGGAATTATGACATCAAAAAATTATATGACAAATGTCATGAATATGGTGAAAACAGGAATCAATGTAATGACATAAGTAATCATAGGATATTGTTATATTTTAGGTTTCATCTGGGTTATGACTTCAGCGTCATTAACTCGATGCTATATTTTTTGCATTAGTTTACAAACAGTTTGTCCTCTTGCTTTGACACCATATATGGTAGTCATCATACGAAACACGTAGTTAACCGTAGTTATGTAGTGTCAAAGTTAAAAAAATATGACAGCGACGTGCCAAATAAATGTGGATGCTGCAGCTTAGTTGGTTACGGGGCTAAATATTCCAGTTCACAATATGATTTTTCTTCTAACACATACAAGCTTGTACCAGAGCCGCCCTTCGTCAACAGTAATACATCGTCGTCTTTCGCTATATCCGCCTCAAAGTTATACTCCTACTTAACTAGGCTTGGTTGCATTAACAAAGTTGGGTTTAAAAGCATATCTTTCCTTATCTATACCTGTATTTACATCGCTATTGCTTTCCAAATAAGGCAATTAATCATTGACTGAGTGTTGCACAGTGGGATTTGTTCAAACAATGTTTGGCAAAATTAATAAGGAGTGCCCGCAGAATGTTGAAATTTTGCTCTGAGCCTTTGATTAGCTCAGTTAAGAAAAATATAAAGTTTCATCAAAATTAGCCACGCCCACTACCCACCGCCCACTACCCACCCAAAATTTATTTTTGGCCCAAAGTTTTTGAAATTTGGCACAGAGCCTTTTATTATCGCAATTAAGAATAAAATAAAGTTTCATCAAAATTTGCCAAGCCCACTACCCACCGCCCATTTAACCCATATTATATTTTTTCCCATAACTTTTTGTTTTTTTTACCAAAACTAATTATTTTATAAATAAATTTCAATACATGCATTTAAATATAGACTTTTATTCATCACCTATCATTTCATCAAGTTCCAGAACCTGTTAACGGGGTTGACATCTAATGCTACTTATAAACGGATATGAGGATACTAGAAGTCGATGAAGAAAACCTGTATTTGTTGCAACTCTATCACACTTTCTGGAGAAACTTAATCTATAATAATCTTTATTTGTGGCTTCTTCAGAAAGCATTCCAATAGGAAGTATTGCCGCATCCATGATATCCTTTCCGTGTATCAGTACTTTGTGTACTGTTACTGGGATATAATACCAACTATATTTTTCAACAAAAAGTTTTGCTGTATCTAGAGCAAAATTCTTGATCTTCAAGGAATTAACTTTTTTGCCAAAAGTTATTATTTGTAGTGTAATGCGAAATCGATTAATAAGTTGCTCCACTACACCAGTCACATCGGCAACAAGTGCGGGGTTAGAAAAGAAACGCCTGGACGTATTTCCATCGTTAGTAGACCCGGTTCTTGTTGAACTGCATCCACTCGTATACCCATCTGTTCCTTTAAGGCCTTCTGAATTCGAAGTTTTTTTTCCAGTTTTAGACTTTTGTGTTCGTCCTTGAGCGCCGGCCATCTTTCAAATGGTTTGTTGTAGGCAATATGAAGTATGCACTTCATAAATTTTATGCGAGCATGTAAGGAGGAAACGCCCATTTTGGTGCATCACCATCAACAGCTTTGCTTAAAACTAATTTAAGATTATTCATTGCAATTAGTGAGTTCGTAACTCAGTTCACTATATAACACAGAAAATAAACTCAATTTAATAATACCTTTTTCACTTCTCTCTCTATTTGCTTTTTTCACAAATTGTAATTTAATTTTTGTAAGTTTTTAAAATTAAAAATTTCATGTACTTGGAGACAAATTTTATGATTTTATAAAAGATTATTAATTATTTAAACTTTTTTTTTTAATTGATAGTATGGAGTCTTACATTTCATTTTATTATAGCGTTAGCACCTTGCACGACCGAGCAACCTTTTTTTTTCTTCCAAGGAAATTTGTAATCACTGCACGTTATAGAACAAATTTTATTCTATCATATCTTTTAAACCATATAAGCGAATTTTTTTTTTAATACCCAGAAAAGGATATATTTGAAAAAAATCACTATTTGAATCAGAGCAATAAAATTATCTTACGTACAAACACTATAGAAGTGCGTAGACAGTTTTCAATATTTTGGACCAAAATATACTTCGTTATTTCAAAGACAAATGAACGTTTTTTTGGCATACAATTTATGGATTCTTCATACTGAATCAATTTTCTACAAAACTGCATCATTACATTTTTAAATTTTATGTGTCGAAAAAACTACTTATTGCACAAAAAATCACCTCTGTGTGTTGCTTCTCTTTAAAAAATAATCAATTAAATATCAAATTATCAAAAATATATCAAATAAATAAAAAAGGATGGTTATTGCACGCAAAGAAAAAACATGGTTATTGTATGGTCACGGCAAACACACTATGTTCTCTGTAACAATAGATGTTTGCTGTGAACAAATTATAGTTATTTAAAACAATACTTTGTTCACGATAATCAAGTTTTTTGTTAACAGTTAATCATTCAATGGTTATACGCACCAAAAAAGCAACATGGTTGATTTGAAACATATTAAAATTCAAACCACAACCAAATTATTTTTAATATTTAAAAATTATAACCATAATATATTATTATTAAACATTGTATGTTAAGTTTGACTAAAAATAAACAAATAATGTTTGGTTTTAAAAATACATATTTTAGTTTTGACATTTTTTCAGTTCAGAAATGTGTGTGTAAGCTATCGGTTCATCTAAAACCGTAAAAACATTAAATACATATTTGTTGTCAACAAATAAATTTAGTTTTTTATTATAAATGATAGTTTTAAATTAATTATATCAAACACAGATAAAGGTAAGCAGAAAATATCAAAATATGTACGTAAGTCTAAATGGAAAAATTCGTATATTTGTTTTTTGTTTTTTGTTATTTATAAATATATTCATACGTTGTCACATATAACCATTTACATGTTTCAAATTATATTATAGTATGTTTATATTACAAACATAACTATGGTTGTATTTTACAATGTTATTTTTATGTAGACAATAATATGTTCCAACGACAACAATATTATTTTTATATATAACCATATAATTCAACCATAATATGTTGCTCTTAGATTATGGTTACCTCAACCATGTTTTTTCTTTGCGTGTGTCTTAATGAGTTTTTGTCATTAAATTGATCTCTATTTGTGATCATTGTCACAGAATTGATGACAGAATCGTTGCCATTGATGACAAAATGATCATCTGTTGGAAGGACATTTGTCACGGGGTGTCATCAGTTGCTATTCCACAAAGTATAGATACTGTGGCATCTAAAAGGTAAGACGATAACAATATGCGGCTTGCTGTAAATAATATATTTTGTGATGATCAGCAACAACAGTCAACAAAAAATCACGAACACTTACCCTGGTTCAAAATTTTATAAAACAAAACGAAACGAAATTTTACCTAAATTTATAAAATGTTAAATGCATTAGTTTTACTTGGAAAGAACTTAAAAAAGATTTTTTTTTATTTTTATTGGCATTAAAAATTTGAAATTGCTTGAAATCGTGATTCCTAAAACTATTGAACTTTACTGTTAAAGTTTAAGAACAAACTTAATTATAACGTAGATATGTACATATAAAAAAATTAAAAAATTATTAATTTTCAAAAATATTACAATTTTGAGTTATCACGTCGCACAGTGAGACAGCCCTATAGTAACTGCGGCAAAAAAATGGTTTTTGGCGTATCGTCCAATTTGAATGAAATTTTCACACTATATTAACAGATATATGAGTAAGAATTCCCTAAAATTTCAGCCTCATAACTTCATTACTTTTTGGTACCCCCGGGAGTTCCAATTGTCACTGCAGTAATGGCAAATGCTTTGACGCGGTTCACTCGGGGAAAATAGGGGCACCTGACGCTAGGGTTCCTAGAGCGATTGGTGGCAATCGCAAAGTGTTGTTATACTACACAATGGGGGCGCTAGTCTACGTCTTTATTTCACTCGGTGTTTGGAGCACCGTGGGATAAAGCCACCATGGCAGGAGCCCACGTTAATCTTGAACACATCATTACTTTTTGGTCTAGAACAAGTCAAAGTTGAGGTATGCCAAGGCGCTTGAAATATTATAGTTCAATATGTAATATTCAAAAGCTTATAAATAAAAAACTACATAATAAATATAACTTTAAAGTATTTTTTTAATTAATTTAGTTGTTGTAAAATGAGTAGATGAAAAAATAAATTAAAAAAAAAAACACAAAAAAAATTTCTTAATAACAGAATTGTGGTGTAAAATTGGCGATTTTGCATTTTCAATGGACTAGGAAATATAGAGCAGCCCATCGCCCTAGGTGCAGACTTATATCAAATGAAAGATTGAAGTCTCAGCTTTCATTTGAAGTAAAGGACATATAGCAAAAGTTTGGAAAAGTACTTTAAACATACAAAAAACTACAAAAAATACGCAACGCGCACATTCTGTCGCTATACGTATGTTAGCATGCAATAGCATGTTTACAACTTTTTACTTTTATTTTTTTTAAATTGTTTACAACTATTCACTTATTTTTTATTATTATTTTATTTACATTATTCATTTGATTGATCATATTTTTGAAGGTCATTGACTTTGGGTTAGATAGTTGCATAATTTTTAATTTAAATTGATAGTGCAAGCTGTTGTTCTTATGTGGTTAGTTTAATTGTTGTACGCTATTCCATTCTCGTAAATATTCATGTATTTCTACGAATGAAGATGTAATGCACTATTTGCAAATATAATGAAATTGAAAAAATTAGAATACCATGCTGATGATGTTAAAAAATTATTGTTAGAATGAAAAAAAATTGTTCTTTTTTATTGCATTTCAATGGGAGGTGGGCGTAATAGTGGGCGTGTTATTGCAATTTTAGCATGAAACATTTTAAATGAAACATTTCAAATTAGAAGGTTGTACCTAAAATATTTTAGATAATTTTTGAAAAAAAAACCGACTTCAAAACAGATAGAAGGGCACCAATTATAAACTAAAAATGTAAGAAGTAATCTGTAAGAATTAGATTTAAACCAAATAATAGATGCGCCAAAATTAGCGAAAAAAAGTAAAGACTATGTGAATGTCAAGCATCTACCAATTACTGTTCAAAATTTAAGCTATTTTCACCAGCATCCGTATTTTATGGGGACACCATTCAAGCCTCTGTTTATAACGGTTTCAAAGATAGGGTCACCAAGATCAAATAACATCACCTATTCGGACACCCTTTAATTTACAGTTTAAATTAAAGACCTGTTGTTATAGAGGACTTGGCCACACAGATTCTTTGTAAATTTCAACTATCTGTCTATAACGGTTAAAAAGTTTAACCATATATATCAAATTACATGAACTATTGGGACACCCTTTACATTATAATACCAAATATTTATACTTGTTATCATACCAGAGAAAGTATTGGATATTCTGCCTAATTTTCAAGTGTTTGTGTTTAACGGTTCGAAAGATAGGGCTATATAGATCAAATTACATAATTTATGGGGACACCCTTTAGTTTCTAAATTCAAATTGTATACTTGCTATAGTGGACTTTTCAATACAGGTTCCTTGTAAATTTTAGCTGTCTGTCTATAACAGTTCAAAAGTTTGGCCACATACATAGAATTACATTAACTATTGGGACACCCTTTTATTTCCAAATTTTATACTTTTTGTTATAGCGGACTCAGCAATACAGGTTCTTTGTAAATTTCAGCGGTCTGTGTACAACTGTTCAAAAGTATGGCCATATACATCAAATTAAATGAACTATTGGAGCACCCTTTGAAATTTTGAATATTTATACATTTTATTATAATGATCAGAATAATCAACATTCTGTCAAATTTTCAAGGTTTTGCCTATAACGGTTCAAAAGATAGGCTCAAATAGGTCAAAATACGTCACCTATGGGGACACCCTTTAAATTTTAAATTTATTTTTTTATTAATTTCTGATGTTGGCAGCTATAGCGGCACGCAATTTTTTAAAATTTTAATTTGGTGCCCTTTACGGTTCTTAATACACGTAAAAAACATGTATGTTGTATGGGGACACCCTTTAATTTTTAATATAATAAAATGGGACCAACCTGAAAGCAAAACCTTTCAAATAAAGAAAAAAATTTTAAAATCGGTTCAGAAATGGCTGAGTTCTGCGGTTACTTACATAAAAAAAGCAACATTCAGACGAATAGATAACCTCCTTCTTTTTTGAAGTCGGTTAAAAATATGGCACTTTTTATGTTGAGGTTGTATGGGTGGTGGGGGTAAAAGTGGGCTAAAGTTCAAAATTTTTTTCCGATAATGTTTGCAACAATATAACATTCAAGTATACCAAGATTGAAAGTTATACCTAAAGTATTACGGACAATAAGGCATTTTACAAATTTCGATTGTATGGGTGGTGGGCGTAAAAGTGGGCGAATTTTCTTAATTTTTTTTTTAACTGGAATTGTCTCAAAAATAACCTGTGCAAAATTTCAGAGCTCTACAATGACTCCTTGTATTTAATGCCGACGTTGTCTCACTGTGCGTCGCAGTTCTAACGTTTCATATGTCGCTCTAATTCTAACAATAACAACACTCATTGCTAATGTTACTTTCGAATCTGAAAAAAAAAATTATATATAATTATTAAAAAAAAAGGTGACCACAAATAAAAACAAGCCACCACTTTTACAACGGCCGCACAATCAACTGCTGTGAATTTAACTACAATTCAATGAATATTCCTGCCCTCAAGCAACAAAAGTTCTACTCTAATTTTGAAACACTAACAAAAATTACCTATTAAAATTAAGTAAAAGCCATTCAAATGTCAATAAAGAGCTTTAAGGCAACAGTGACAACAATATAAAAACAAGAAGAAAAAAAGTCACACATCTACAAAAAAACTACCTATTTAACCATAAAAAACAGCCAAGGTCTTTTAAATAAACATGTATGTAAGTATGTATTCACTATTACATTAAATTACTCATTGTACTCTTTTGTTATTATTACATTTTGTAAAGATTCTTTGTATGACTCAAATTTGAAAAAATTAAAATTTGTAATTGATAACTACTTTCTCTTGTGCTTTAATGCTAAAATCACTCACTCAGATATTGAGAGCATCATGAAGTGCTTGAGTATTTCTAAAGAATTTGTTTTAGGTTTTTCTCTTCTCACTAACAGTTACAGTCTATTGTTATTTTAAGGGAAACCATTTTTGTTTTTTTCTTGTGTTGTGTCTTCTCTCACCCAATCATCTTTGCTTTAGTTGTCCTCTTCCCACTTAAACCAATCGTATCATTTGATTATCTATTTGTTTTTAAACTGTGTGAATTTGTTTGTTTGTATATCCATTATATGTAAGTTTATGTGTGAGTATATGTATGAACAAGTATTCATGGTGGTTTCTTAAATGTTAAATTGGGCAAAAAGGTGTTCTAAGAATGAAGTCTCCAGTTGAATAAGTATTGCTTTATTATTTATATAAGAAGTAAGATTAACAGAAAAATTGATAGAAGAAAAATAGTTGAGGGCGGTTTTAGTTAAAATTTGAGTTTAGTTAATTTTTACTATTAAAAAAATATTATTATTAGGTATTACTTGAATATACACAGTGCAACACGGAAAAAAATAACCATATACGGACACCACTACGTGATAAAAGACCAAAAAAAAGACCCCTGTCTCCCAGCTTTGCCCAAAGTCCTCCAGGTTTTTTTTTATGGGTCTCAAAAATGTGGGGCCTCGATCATTTACTTAAGCTCATATTTTGCAAACCGTTTGAAATTTTGATATACTCTCTGAGACAAAGTTGTAGCTCTTGTCATAAAGAACAAAAATTGTGAACATATAAAATCAAAAAAACTCAATCATCTTCAAGGTCAAAATCGCAAAAAACTTTAAAAAATTAAATTTTTTTTCTACCTTTTTTCCCCTGTTCAGGTCCATAGGTAGCAAACCGTTCAAAATTCAAGGACACAATCAACTAAAAAAATGAACCTAAGAAATCAATAAACAACTTTCTAGAACATATGAACTTCCTAGAAATGATTCTTAACACCGTTTAGGTAGCCGCAAAAGTGAAAAATTTCCCGAAAATTTTTTAATTTCATTTGTTTTTTCTTTACTTCAACATTGAGATACTAAAAAGCCTTCTCCCGTAAGTGAGTTGTTTATTGAGATCTTAGGTTCATTTTTGTAGTTGATTGTTTCCTTGAATTTTGAACGGTTTGCTACCTATGGACCTGAACAGGGGAAAAAAGGTAAAAAATTGAATTTTTTAAAGTTTTATGCGATTTTGACCTTGAAGATGAAGTTTTTTTGATTTTATATGTTCACAATTTTTGTTCTTTATGACAAGAGCTACAACTCTGCCTCAGAGGGTATATCACAATTTCAAACGGTTTGCAAAATATGAGCTTGAGGAATTGATAATTTTTTTGCAAAAATGACATCGAGGCCCCACATCTTTGAGGGCCCATAAAAAAACCTGGAGGACTTTGGGCAAAACTGGGAGACAGGGGTCTTTTTTATCACGTAGTGGTGTCCGTATATGGTTATTTTGCCATGACTTAAAAAATTACACAGTGTGTATATACTCAAATTATAAAAATTGTATGCCGATCGAACCTAATCATAATAATATTTATCAACGAAATACCTATTTTGTAAGTTTTTTCTAAGAGTTATTATTATTATTATTAGTTAGTTTCTTATAATAATTATATTTTTTTTGTTATGATAAAATTTGTCCTTTTAAAATAACTTTTTTAAAATTCATAATGAATTTAATTTTGGCATGACAAAAATTTTAATCATTACCCATAGGCGAAGATTGATAAGTCTAGTCTATTTATCTCGTACCAATTTTTTTTATTTTTTAAAAAATATTCTGTTAGTCCCGGATTACATTATGCAATTTTTGTCGCTGCAATTCTTTATTAGTTGTCTATTAGTTCTTTATTAGTTGTTGGTACTGAATTTTTTAATATAACTTTATTAAGACATCTGACATTCTTTACGAAAAAGAGCCAAAAAGGGCACATAAAAAGAAAAAAACTTTGTGTTGCTGACAAATTGTTAATTTGTGCATAAAAAATTAATTAGTATTTGACATCAGCTTGCTTGTACATTTCATCAAGAATAGATAAAATTTTAATTTTGTTAAAACAACAAAGGTTTGACATACATACATCGGTATCAACTTAATCAAAGTTGCTTAATCTTGAAACTTGGGAAATGCAGTACTGTTTAAAATAAGATACTGATGTCCAACACGTGCTCGTTGGCAGTGATGAACCCTATCCATCTAACTTCTGATCACGCTGTGCAATAATTTCAGCTGAATTTCGACAATCACGACGAATATTTTCTTCTGTGATTCAGGTTTGTTGGAATTATTCTCAATTCAATTCGCCCGATAGCGCAGCCATACCATAAGCCGAACCGAAGCAACAAATTAATAGAACAGTAAACACTGAGGTTTCAGGGAAAGTTTTGTTAGGAAAATAATTTTCTTTGTGGCAACACTGGCCATTACTATGTCCAAAATTTCTTTGAGCGCAAACTGGTTATAATATTCGCTTTTTCAATTATTTTTGGCATTCTGATAAACAAAAAAATATTTTTATTAACTGACTTTAAAAAAATGTAAAATAGTACAGTCAAATAACGAGTGATTTTTTAAGAGCTTGAGAACTTTTTTTAAAAAAAAAAAACGCAAAATCTCATCGATTCTTTATTTGAAACGTTAGATTGGTCCATGACATTTACTTTTTGAAGATAATTTCATTTAAATGTTGACCGCGGCTGCGTCTTAGGTGGTCCATTCGGAAAGTCCAATTTTGAGCAACTTTTTCGAGCATTTCGGCCGGAATAGCCCGAATTTCTTCGGAAATGTTGTCTTCCAAAGCTGGAATAGTTGCTGGCTTATTTCTGTAGACTTTAGACTTGACGTAGCCCCACAAAAAATAGTCTAAAGGCGTCAAATCGCATGATCTTGGTGGCCAACTTACCGGTCCATTTCTTGAGATGAATTGTTCTCCGAAGTTTTCCCTCAAAATGGCCATAGAATCGCGAGCTGTGTGGCATGTAGCGCCATCTTGTTGAAACCACATGTCAACCAAGTTCAGTTGTTCCATTTTTGGCAACAAAAAGTTTGTTAGCATCGAACGATAGCGATCGCCATTCACCGTAACGTTGCGTCCAACAGCATCTTTGAAAAAATACGGTCCAATGATTCCACCAGCGTACAAACCACACCAAACAGAGCATTTTTCGGGATGCATGGGCAGTTCTTGAACGGCTTCTGGTTGCTCTTCACTCCAAATGCGGCAATTTTGCTTATTTACGTAGCCATTCAACCAGAAATGAGCCTCATCGCTGAACAAAATTTGTCGATAAAACACATTTCGAACCGAACACTGATTTTGGTAATAAAATTCAATGATTTGCAAGCGTTGCTCGTTAGTAAGTCTATTCATGATGAAATGTCAAAGCATACTGAGCATCTTTCTCTTTGGCACCATGTCTGAAATCTCACGTGATCTGTCAAATACTAATGCATGAAAATCCTAACCTCAAAAAAATCACCCATTATTAGGGATTGTTCACAGGCGTCATATTTTTCCTTGTTATTATTTTAAAAAATATGACTTTATGATAGCTTGTGAATCCCCCAAATAGGTATATATTGAAAAACAAATTTATTTATAGAAATTTTGCAAATCCACTGAAAGACTCTTTTGCACCAATTACAAAAATTCATACAAATTGTAATAGATTTAATTATATCTCCAGTAATTTTGTATTTGCAACTAACTAATTAACTTTGTAATAATTTTATAAAATCTTGAAAACTATGAAGATGTAGACTCTTCGAGATACGATAAGGATTTTTCGATATAAAGACAATTAGACTTTACAAAATCATATAAGGAGCACAAAGAATTTAACATAAATCGGCTATAACAATGGAGCTACAACTAATTGTAATTTATTTTTTATGTTATTTCAGATGTCACAAACAAATATTTTAATTTTAATTTTTGTAAGCATTCATGAAATCCTTAAAACGGACATGAATGGCAATGTCTTTCATAAAAACTTAAGAATCATATTTTTTTTCAACACCGAGGAAACAATCTTCCGATGTTGTTCTTGCCGATAGTTATTGGTGAAGCCAGAACTAGACTAACGATGATGAGAGAATAGAAGTGTCCAAAAAACTTGAATTTCTGTCTTCTAAAGACTCCTAATTAATAACACCCAAAAAAGTAGTTTTTTGCCAATTAAATGTTTTAATTAGTTTTAGATTAAAATTTAATTATATAATTAATGGTTTCAATTATTTATTTAATTAAGATTTAGTTTATTTTATTTTTAACAAATATATAACTAAAACTATTAAAAAATTAATTGAACCTTGATCTAAGACTAATGAAAACCTTTAATTGATGCATAATTATTTTTTCTGTGAGCGTAAACAAAGGTTGCTTAGATGTATACTATGCAGAAAAAAGGTTTTGCATCAATTAAAGGTTTTAATTACTTTTAAATTAAAGTTCAATTAATTTTTTAATTGATGCAAATATATATTTGTTTAAAACAGAATAAAACTATTTTCTAATTAAAAAAATAATTGATAAATCAATTTTTTAAATAGGTTTTAATTGGTTTCAGATTAGGTTTTAATCTGAAACCAATTAAAACCTTGGTTTTAGATTAAAACCTAATCTGAAACCAATTAAAACCTTTAATTGGTGAAAATATTTCTTTTCTCTTTATGTTGAAAAATAATGTAAATTTAAGAGTTTCTAAAAATCAATAAGAACTAAGCTTGCAAAACCCTTTGAGCGTATTGATATAACAATGTTATACTTTCTTTTTCCGTTGATCTCATATTATATTATTATTAATTATATCAAATAAAATGGAATCATTTTTGGCTTTTTCGTAAATTTAAAACTGTACCAAATTTAAAACCATTTTTTTTTCAACAGTCAGCTAACAGACAGACGAAAGTAAATAATTCATTCATTGTTGAATATAAACAAATCTGAAAGGGATTCATTTCAGACGTCCTCAAATTTGAAGGTACTGAAAATTACTACCAGTTAGTTGTTTATGTTCCAAGAGTGATTTTAAGCAATATAAACACTTCATTGCAAAGATGTTGATGTTGATGCTTTTAACCAAGGGAATGGGAAGGGGGCACTTGTTGTGTCATACGAAAGCAGAAGAATAAATGAGGAAAACCAAAAACAGGCAATCAACCAATAAACAGTGGAATTGTAAGCAAAAGCACTCAAAGAGCAAAGAAAAGTGGTGCACATTGCGCACATGTGTTTTATTTTTTACTTTTTTTTGAAGAGGAGGCTAGTGGTGGTTGTTGGTTGTTGGTTGCCTCATGAAAATCTTTCAACAATTTTAAAATAGAACAACCTCTTTGACTGAGACCGTAGAGCAAATAAACAATAAAGTTCCTAATGAGTTGAAAGAATTTATTCAACAAAAAATAAAAGAGTTTGTCGGAGTAAGATTTTGAGTGGATTTTTGTTTTTTGGGCCAGAGCAAGATCAGTATTTTAATCGGAGGATGTTAGAGAATTAACAACAAATTCAAAGTGGCATTTAGAGAGTGAAGACGTATAGCTTTAATTTTTTTAATAAAGAAAAAGCAACAAAAAATAATATTATCTTTGAAAAAAATTTAAGAGAAATTAAGAAAAAAAAAAAATATAAAAACAAATAATTAATTAAAAATGTTAACAAACATGGAAAGTGCTAATAGTGGTTTATCCGGTATGGGCAAAGTGCTCACTACACCTTTTTCGATTAACGATATTTTAACGCCTAATAATGCCGAGCGCCGTTTATCTCGCACCGAATCGGAATTGGAATTAACGGCCGTTAATATGCGGGCGGAAGAACAAAGTTTAAAAAATTACATGAACTATAAATGTAACCGTTCATCCAATGACAATATATCCGATGTCAGTCTATCGGAACATGCCATGAGATCTAATGATTTTCGGCCCTCATTTTATAATAACAATAACAGTAATCAAGCAGATTATATGGCCCATAAAATAAGTTATTTTAATGCTGCCGCCGCAGCTGCCTTGGCTGGCGGCCGTTCGGACTGTCCCATTGATATGAGAAGATGTACCAGCCATGATTCCGGTAAGTGTTTAGGTTGTGTAAAATTCTTGATTCTTATTTGTTTGTTTGTTAAAAAGCAACATTGGATTCTTTATTTTTGTTGAAACATCACTAATAACATCACTTTGTGTTGCTTAATTTCAGATTGTGATTCCCCACCGCCTTCTGGCAGTTCTTCAGGTTTATATACCTCACCCACCACCAATGATGATTCTCTGTCTCCCCTGCAAGATGATTTGCAGGGAGGAAACTTGAACCGCAAAAAACGTTCTCGAGCTGCCTTTAGTCATGCCCAGGTGTTTGAATTGGAGAGAAGATTTGCCCAACAACGCTACCTCAGTGGTCCCGAACGTTCAGAGTTGGCCAAATCATTAAGATTAACCGAAACTCAAGTGAAAATTTGGTTCCAAAACCGTCGCTACAAGACAAAGCGCAAGCAAATTCAACAACATGAAGCCGCTTTAATGAATGCTGCTGCCAGCAAACGTGTACCTGTCCAAGTTATTGTTAGGGAGGATGGCACCACCACCTATGCTCACATGTTTCCACACACCGCCGCCAGTTATGCTCATGGTTTGGATCCCGCTCTTATCAGCCTGTACCGTCATCAATTGCAAATGGCTTATGGTGTTGGAGTACCTTTACCGCAAGTACCTTTTCCCTACTTTCCCTATGCTCATGCCCATGCGGCAGCAAATGGCAAAATTCCCCAGCCCATACCACCGCCAAATCACATAACCTCCGCCGCTGACATCAACTCTAAAACATCCCTGCCTTCTCACTACATACACACTTCATCAGCTTCCTCTTCACCCATTCATTTAAATCGCGGCACTCCCAGTTCAAGTCCTGTAGTAAAAGCCAATAGCAACACCACCGCCATCTCTAATTCAAATCCTGCCAGCTGTACAAACAAGCGGGTCTTATCCGTGATGGACCGAGGAAGTGAACAATCGCAATCAGAAACTGAAGATTTTGAGGAAAATGTTGAAATTGATTAAGAAGCCCTTAAAAAAGTTTCCTAACGTGACTTGTGATATGGTTAAAGTTTGATAATTTCTTCCTTTAGCTTAAGTGGTGAGAAGCTTTGTACTTAGTTTTACTGATATCCTTTTCATAAGGATAATTCATTCTACAGCTAAACAACCAAATATTAGAAGTTTTCATTTGTTTTAAGTTTTATTATTAATTGTAGTTAAATGTAGTTAAATTTTGTTTTAATTTTTACAAACAGTATTTTGTTGTACAGTAATTATTATTGTTCGGTTTAAGCATCATGAAACATTAAATTTAATTAAAAATATACAAAAGAAATTAAGAAGAAAATAAAAAGTTTTTTTTTTTAAGTAAATATTTGTGATTGAAATTCAAATAAAAGAATCATACAGACGAATTGATAACCTTCTCCTCTTTAAAGTCGGTTAAAAATGCTAAATATTAGAGTAACCACTCGACCAATCATCGTTCTATTAATCGCATAATTTTAAGTCAATTGATTAATTGTGCGCGTAAGAAAAATTACAAATTTCGATTAAAAACTAACTCGAATAAATTATATCGGTTAATCGACAAATCGAATAAAATTAATTTCTATAAAGAACTCCAATTTTTTTACTTCTTATTTGTTCGTTTAAGAATAATTTCAAACTAAACGTGTTTAGCAAACATTAGGGTATTCATTATTATTATTTATTAATGTAGGGGGTATATCGAAGCAGACCACTTCCATAATGGGTCCCTTTTCGACCCCCTTCCGTCCTCTATGATTACAGGCAACCGAATTGTAATTTACGGCAACCTACTTACATTGAGTCACGAGCTACAACCAGCCTTTAATCTTGACTTTAGTGATTTCAGACTGTCGACTGGTAACTGTCGACCTTCTTTCTCATCACGCAGTCTCTAATAATTGCTAGCATTTGTTAAAGGCTCAGGTCCCCCATGGCATCCAGTGATCCTGAGTCTTATGCTAGCCAGTGCTGGACATTTAGACAAAATGTGCACTGCCGTCGTCTTAGCCTCTTTTCTTTCCCCATTCTCCTTCTCCTCTTCTGACTCTGCCTCTCACCTTTAGTCATGAGCTGTAGAGACTCCGACTCGACGTTGAAGGAACGTTTTGAGGTGCCTGCTTCCGAAAAAGATTTACCTAAGTCCACAGGACCAGGTGCGTCCAATTCATCCACATTTACCTCCATAGTCGCATGAGTATCTTCATAGACTGACCAGTCCACCAGTCTACCTTGCGAGGTTTCTTTGTCATTCTCTTTAGATATCTTCCATTGTTCAGTGGCAACCGGAGTTCCTAAAGGGATTAAACTCTTCACCTCTAACGAGGCTTCCTTGGCCATTCCTATCGAAATAACCCGGTTAAACGCCATAGGAGAACCTTTAGAGATTAACCTGTCCATCCCTTCTGAATTCTTCCCTAAGTCATATTTGGAGAAAACGATGTCCACCCACACAGAGCTCCTTATGCGTGGGTATGTCTACATTGAAACTGGAGGTCGACCGGTATCCAGAGTTTGCATACTAAAGGCCAAGCACTCTCAAGACCACGCATCCCTGGCGTATGTTGTTCCACCTTGGATTAGGGGAGCTGTTAACGACTAGTCCTCTTTAACCACTAACTAGCCATTCAGGTTCTCGGTTCGGCACAACTACTAACCACCTTAACCTTACAAGTGGGTAAGCATTAGGGTATACTAGCGAATGAAGCTATGAAATCAGTTCATATTATTTACGATCAAAATATTATCTGCCTATTGGAGGAAGAAATTAAAATATCAAATGAAAATAATTTTCCTACTGAAATAAACAAATCAATAAAACAATAAATAAAACATCATCTGCAAGTTGTCATTAATAAAATATATTATTAATGAAATTTGTATAATTGTCTTTTCTCATTGGATAGTTATTTTTAAAATATTCGCGATTAATTCGTGTTATTCGAAAAATTTAAAACCCGTAATCGATTAATCGAGGAAAACCTAAATTCGATTCATTTTTTGCGCGAATAAAAACAAAACCCAATTATATGAACCGAAAACCTCTAACATTTCTATCAAATAAAACTCGACATTTCTATCAAACAGAACTCGAAATGTCTTCATACACGCAAAGAAAAAACCAGGGTTCAGAATTTTTATTAATGAGCGATGAAATTTCGCTACTTCTGATATTTCTCATAAATGAGATTTAAAAAATTTTATATTTTTTTACGGTCATAAATGAATAACAAAAATGCTCTGCCTACGATCACACCCGAATGAGTGTAACTGTTTGTTCCCAGCGATTTAGGTAGCTAGCTCCGCACGTGTATATTCGCCAGCTTTTGAAGAACTACCGCTAGTCCCAATCCAATCTTGTTCCCATGCATTTACCTGGTGAATTTAACCTGCGAATGTCCTATAAAGGGAACAATTGCCCCATCTCTGCATAACCTTTATCCGCCAATCGGGTTACAACATTCAACAGAATGTTGTTTATAGTAATGATGACAAAAATGTTATCGTAGTAAAATATAATTTTCTGCATTTTTAAAAAAATATTTATTGATTAATAAAACAGGCAAAATCGTAATTCTCCAATTCCACTAATGCGATGTAACACACAAATAACTAAATACTTACTTATATTGTTAATCAATCAAACTTAATAAATTGTTTTGGCCAAAAACGATTTTCTTACAAATACTTTTATAACCAACAACATAAACCAACACACGCACACACTCGAATTTAAACGACATCTTTAGCAAAAATAAGTAAAAATGGCAAAAGGAATAAAGGAAAAAGAAAAAACTGAGCAAAATCAACAATAATACCAGAATGGATGTGTAAATAAATAAAACTAAAAATCGAAAAAGTGCAACAAACAAGACACAATATCCAAGCAGCAATGAAAATAAATCTTGGAATAAAAATTTGGAAAATAAAAAATGAGATGGCGCAACCTTTTGAAAATGAGGATGAGAAATTAAATTATATTAAATCAAAAATCAAATTAAACAAAGCTTAAAAAGAGTAATACAGCAACAATAACAAATACATTAACAAGTAGGTAATAAACATTGCACAGTGGGGCATAATCAAAAAATATTTTGAAAATAATTCAGCCAATTGTGAAGGGCTGGCCCGATTGTTTTAAAATTTGTCATGAGCATAGCACAGGAGTATCTGAGCTTAAGTTTTGTTGCTTGGCACCATTCCCTTACCAGGGGCAGCAGAATGAGGCATTAAAGTTGGGAACCTAACAGTTTCTAATTTTTTTTAGAGCTCTGCCCTTAAGCTTTATTTAAGATCTACAAAATAAGGCTTCTGTCTATAAATTATGGCTTAAAATGAACGAATCATACGAATTTGAAGAAATAAAGTTTTTTCAATTATAGGCACCCAGGTCCAGTTTTATCAAAATATTGAGTAAAATTGTCAAAGAAAATTCTTTAATTTTTTTCTCGTAGTAAGCAGCAAAATTTCAGTTATTGTAGAGGATTTTAAAAAAATTTTTTGAAAATCGAAACTGTGTTTTGCAAGAAAAAGTTCTGTCGTTTAAAACACATGCATCGATTTAAGGCCATTTCACACTTTAATACAAGTATTAATACTTTTTAATTTGGACCCTGATATAAAAGCTGTTTGAAATTTATCAAAAGTATTAACATGTACTAGGATTATAGTGTAAAACGGCTTTGTATGATAGTATGAAACGGATTATAACCTTTTTTGTATTTTGGTTACTGTGTTTTTGAACTTGTAAAACTGTCAAATTTTTTTTTAAATTAATTATTGTATCTTTATATGTTATTGCTGTTGAAATCGTAAATCTAAGCTTAATTAATATTCATTGGCTGGGATGGGAAAGCATTTTAATTTCATAGTTGCTGTTGTCTTCATTGGTGTTCGGCCAATAAAAACAATATTCCTCCTTCCTAAAGGCAAATAAACCACACAAATCGCTTGCCAAACATATTTTTTTAATTTGCATCCCTTGACTGCACAAAAATAATAACTATAGGCAGAAATTGGCAGTTGTTTTCTTGCTTCTGATGGAGCTCAGAAATCGGCAATTTTATTATTTACGACTAGCTATCCCTGGTGCGCTGCGCTACAGCCATACACAAAAAAATGCAATAAACACAAGGAAGAAAAGTATGGCCAACCTTGAACTCGAAAACGCGCTCTATTTTTACTTCAAAACTTTTAGTTAATATGCAACGCACACTGTTCCCATTTAATCTGCTTTTTGCTAAACTATGGGTATTAACACGATAAGAGTATTTTACTTTGTATGGGATCATAATCCAGTCTGTAGTTTACTGGTTTATATACATCTGTATAAGGGTTACTTGTGCAAATTTTCAAGACTCTACATATTATACTTCTCTAGGTATACAATTATAAATTTTGTCTTTGTATGGTATTTACCACGCCCACTGTTCCAATCTAGTCTAATTTTTTTTCTATTTTGCACATTAGTATGAAAGTTACTTGTGGAAAGTTTCAAGACTCTACCTATTGTACTTCTCTAGGTGGACGATAATAATTTTTTCACATTTTTGTGGGAAGTACCACTCCCACTGTCCCAATCCAGTCTGTGTTCTGTTAGAATATGCGCATTAGTATGAGGGTTACTTGTGCAAAGTTTCAAGACTCTACCTTATGCAGATCTACAGGTAGACGATAATAAATGTTCACTTTGAACAAATGTTTACTTTGAACTTTAATCCAGCAAAGCTACGAAAATTTATTATTGAGTTGCGATAGCCTCTTTTCAGGTATGCTGAAGGCAGCTTTTAAGACACATTTTTTTACTTTTAATATTAAACCAATTTTAAATTTAAAAATTGTGTTTATTTAACCCTTTGAGAACCAATAATGTTTTTCTTTCGCATTTCTACGAAAAACTTTTTTTGTAAAAAAAAACTTTATATTCCTACAAAGTTTATTTTTTAGAAATTTTGATTTTTTTTTTTTTAAGGAAAAGGACCTAGCACAATCGTGTATGTTGGTTGAATAAGCTTAAAATAAGTACCAATTTTTTAATTTTATTTTTTTATTATATATTTTTATTAAAACAGAAAAAAATAATTTTTTTACAATAAATCAATATTTGTACTTCAGGAAAAACAAAATGAGATCAAATAATTATAAAATATGATTAACTTGAACATAAAAGTTATTTTGTGTGGTACTCTTTAAAACATAATTTATCTTTTGCCAAACACAAATGTACCTTGCATTTTTGGCATCTTCCCCTAGATCGGCTTTCACAACCATCATTGCGACACCGCTTGGCTGTACCATCTATAAACTCAGGCCAATGGTCGAACCGATCATACCTTATATCATGTGGTGCATTATGGGGTCGATATTTACTTCCATAATACCCGTCAGGCAACTGGAATGGTTCAACTTCTGGAGGCACAGTTTTGTTCTTTGCCAAGACTTCTCCTAACTCCATTTTAAAACTTAGGAATTTCTTAACCTTATTTTTTGGTATTTTTAGTATTTCCGCATCGTTCCTATATTCCTTCCAGCTATTATAAATGGCTAAGTCGAGAAAATGAAAAAATACCTTTACGGGCCACTTTCTGGTTTTCATTTTAATCCGATAGTATTCCATCATTTGGTCGGCTATATCAACTCCTCCCATTTTTTCATTGTATAATTGAATAACAGCTGGAATAGGAACCGGCAAACGTCGTTTTAAATTTTTTATCCAGCGTTCTTTTTCACCAATTGGATCTTTTCCGCAGATAGTTGATGCAACCGTGACACATTTTGTATCACACCATTTGACTACGACTACTGTTTCGTTTTTAACGAATTGAATCATATCACCACGGGACATGCTTTTATCAGCAGGGAGGCTAATTCTTTTCCCTAATCGATTTGCCATTACAGTCCCTGTGGCTCTATATCCCAGTTCTCTAAGTTTTTCCAAAAGGGGAATGGTGGTAAAAAATCTGTCAAAGTATATATGACTTTCCTCTGGCAGGTATTTTGTAAGCCGTAAGACAACTGATGCCCCGTGGCCTAATCCGCAATCCGGAAAGGTGCCAGCACCTTGGAACACCTCAAAATCTACTATGAGTCCATATGACGTTGCACACACAAAATTTTTCAAACCCACGGGACGAGGTTTTGATCTCATTACCTGCCGAGCAGGACACCTTCCAGTAAAAGGTATCATCTGCTCATCAATGGAGTAACTTGTCACATCAGTAGCTAGCTGATTACAACGACTTCTAACCAAATCAATTACAGGTTGCACCCTCCACAACTTATTTGTCGGATGCGGTATACTTGTGTCAACAAAATGAATCGTGCTTCGCAGCTTCATAAACTTGTTTCTGGACATCGTAGAAGAAATAAGCTCATTGCGAAAACTTTCGGCCCAATACATGTTAATCTGCGGATATCCAAGACAAGACATAGTTATTGCGCAGCCGTAAAAATTTTTAATTTCAGACTCTGTTAAGCTCATTTCAGCACCAGTTGTAGCATGAAAGTACATTTTGGTATACGTAACGACATCCTTGTAATGACTTTCGGGAAAATATTTAGAAAAGTATTCATAAGGTGTACCAAGTTTCACAAAATTTTGACATGTTTGAACTTTGGGAATGTCATGTGAAAAAAAATCTTTTTGGCGCCACAAGTCATCTCTTACGTTGTAATTTAAGTTACTAACCTCTTGTGTTTCAGGAAAGTTAACTGTAATAATGGCAAAATTCATAAAATTAAAGGAAAAAATATTGGATATTTTTACCATCATCAAAGCTCTCTTCCGAAGAGTCGTCGGTACAAACATTTGGCTCCCAATGTGTGTCTTCGAATTCATCATCAGATGAAAAATCAATGTCGGAATTTTCAAGGATATCTAAAGCCCGTTGAAGGTCTGATTCCTTCAAAAAGTCAAAACTTTTTCCTAAAAATATATCACATAGCACAATTGTGAGCTTGGATTCAAACAACATATAATTGCCACATGGCACAATTGTGTTATCTTATTTTCCGTTAAACATAATTTTAAATTCAAACACCAGCAGGCGTTCAAAATATGCTGAATCATCAACAAGAGAGCAAATCTCTTTAATCTTAAACTTTCTCAGTAATTTACAATTAAAAAAAACGAAAAATTTTTCACTTACCACCAGGCATGCTTCCACATCTACTAAGAGCACAAACGCGACTAACTTTTTAAGACTCGTGTATATATTTTTTACTGTTTAAAAATTTTTAATGCTAAAGCAAGTGCTAACACAATCACTGCTTTTGGAATTTTAAAATAAAAATAATTTTTGTAGCTTTGGGAATTTTTTTTAACCACATCGCACAATCGCTTAAGGTGGTTCTCAAAGGGTTAATAAAATAAAACCGTTGAAAATATATTTAATTTGAAAAACAAGTTGTGTATTTATTTAATTAAAGATAAGTATATATGCATGGAATTATTATTAATCTGTGTATTATCGTGCAATATGTCGATCGAGTTAACAATATAAAAATGATTGTCGACACACAAAGGGGAATTTCGCCAATCTAGCTGGACATTAGGCCAAAAATTAAATTTAAGAAATGTAAAAATTTAAGTTCGCAGATCGATAGGCAACAAAATTCTACATCGAGTAGTGAACTTTTAAGGCTTTTGCTCGAAATTTGTCGTTTTGGGTCACTGTTAAACTCACATAGTCAGGTCACATAGATGGAGAGAGGGTAGAGAACAATTAAAAGGGGTAGCGCACACATATTCATATACTCTTGAAATTCGTTTTGTTTCCTAATTCCTAGTTATAATTATGAAGTTTAAAATGTAAAAAATGCGTCCATCCACACAAATTGCTGCAATAAAAATTGCTCGATATAAATACAAATAAAGTTTTACAGATGAAAAGAGATAAGTTGCATGATGTAATTGGGCTCCTTCAAAACCACATCGAACAAAATATAGTAAGGACGCTGACAAAGTGGCGGACACAGCTAGTTACGCATAAATTATTTTCTTATACGTTAAAGACTATATAGACATAAATTGTATTTTTATTAATATTCTTGGGTGGTGGGGATTCAATAGGAATGGGGAAGGCACCTTCTCCTTTACATAAAAGCTTAAAAATTAATATTTTTGGAAATTACAAAAAAAAAAAAATAAAAAAACTTCACATTTTCACGATTCGGGGGTGGTATTGGAGGGATACCTCCCCCTGCCTATAAAAACTTAAAAATTTTATTTGTGTGGTATTAAGGCATATGTAATTCAGTAGTTTTAATAATAAATTTTTTTTTTCAAAAAATATTTTATGTCACCGCCCACAAAAGGGGCGGTGCGAAAATGTTATTTTAGAATCTGATAGGTCCAAGTTTAGGTTTTTGAACATTCGCTGACCTTAAAAGTAGTATTTGCTTAACGAAAGTGTGAGAAAATTTAAAACAAAATTGAATTTTTCAGAGGTAGGAATAGTTCTTCTAAGGGAAACTTTTTTCTCGTTGGTCGTATTATTTTTATATTCAATTCATAACAACCTAAGGCCATAAGATATTCTTTAGCTTAGTTTGATTGATCTAGGCTGACTTAATAACTTTTAAGAGCCAATATAAATTAAAAAAAAAAAAAAAAAAGTCCGGCTAGATTGCCAAAATACCCCTATGTACGACAGACGACTTGGTAACAATAACAGCTGAGTTGGAACAACAGCAAGTATCGTCCAAAAATAACAGAATAGCAGAAAAGCAAAGCCGAAAAGTTTTAGCTGTTGTTAGTTTTTCTAACGATTCGCTAAAACGACGATTAACGATTCTTTTAAACATTTTCGTGAATTGGACTACAGGTCCCGATTTTTGATAAAAAAAAAACGTCTAGTGGCGTATGTATAAAGCCAACCAACACTGCAATTCACGCCCTCCTAAACAATCTCACTATTTAGGCACATTTTAATGGGGACAATTAAATTTGATGGCAACAGATTAACGATCATCTTTTTCCTGATACTGGAAATAACTCGTTCATTTTCTTTATGGACTTTTTCCAACTAAACTCTGCAAAAATAATTATTGACAATTTGTGAGTTTAATAAACGATTTACGACGAGTTGTTCGTTGTTAAAGCACAATAAAAAATTAAAAACAGATTTATTTTTTTTGAAGAATTTGTTGTCTGGTGTGAGCGCAAGAAGATGAAAATGATGATTTTAAATTGTTTATCTTTGGTTAAATATTTATGTATGAATCTGCTATTAGACATAAAAGTATAGTGTACACAATTTATAGTTACCTATAAATTTTAAGGGGAATTTAGATTTTATAGGCAACATTTTTTATATGACTAATAAAATAGAGAGTTGGAAATAATTTTGAAAAATGGGATAAAAACAAGTTGTTACTTTGTTGGTGGAAATTCAGACATTATAGCAAAAATGAAGAGAATTCCAATATTAATTTGGCTCACTATTAAAACAATATCAAAAATAAAAGACTTTTTGTTAACAGAAACTTTAATATACTTATACCTCAAATAAAATGTAATGTCGTAGGGTCCGTGCGTGTAAAAAGGAAGAACTCGTTTTCTTGAAAGTTGATTACCGAATGCTTTATTTCATTAAACTTAATACCTACTTGATTTGTTAGTCCGGTTCCACACTTGCAATTTTTGTTTCTGCAACACATGTATTTGATGTTGGGAGAGGAAATAAAAATGGCTGCGATAAAATGTTTCATGTACTTGAAACTCTGCTGCGACTCTCTATTTTTGTTGTTGTTTCCTCTTTTTGTCATGAGAATGACTGTATAAAAGTATACAATCGTCAGAAACACAATTTTTAAAGTATGGACACGAATGCAACTTCAAAAGAGAATATAAAAAATGTTTCCGAAACAAAAATTGCAAGTGTGGAACGTGACAGTTGACAAACGAGAAGCGTTGCCAGGTAGTAAACTTATTACTCCTTTTTTGTTTGGGATTCATGGCTTAAAAACTGTTTATAACACGTGAAATTTATTTATATTAAATTGGGGTAAGGCACATAAAAATATAAATAATAAAGTATTTTATTGCACATTTTGTTTTATTTATGGCTTAACTACTTTACCACCCTGGCGAGGTCTTAGTTCACGCTTAGGTATATCTTCTTCAGGCTGGTAATGTGTGTAGGAAGTAGGTTCTGATTCAGCTTGATCTATGTCGTTTGCAGGAGTTATTGAGTTGTCTGTGCAAGCTGCAACATCATTATGTGTGATAGCATCATCATGCACCCTGGAATTGTTATTGTCTATAACATTTTGTTTTGGACTTCGTATCTGTTTAAGATTTCTTTTGATTTGTCTATTGTTTTTAGTTAAAGCGCAGAGATATGTTCTTGGGCCAAGTTGTTTGGTGATTATTGCCGAAGACCAACTGGCTTTATTCGGATCTGAGTACTCACGCACCCAAACTTTTTCACCATCGTTAAATGTAACGTTTCGAGAACCCCTATAATTGGTGATACTTTTGTCTTGGCTTCGCATTATTACGTCCTGAACTAGTGGTGGTTTAAGTAAACTGAATCTTGTTTTTGGTGTTCTATTAAGAAAAAGACTTGAAGGTGTTGTATTAATTGTGCAATTCTTTGATTGCGATAATCTGCTAGAAAACGACAGATAATTGTATCTAAACTTGCATAATTGTCTGATTTAAGATTTGCTTAAATAGACTTTTTTTTTAATATTTTTACAAAATTTTCAGCCAATTTCTTATTTCTTTAAAACGACCTTCATTGTCAAACTTTCAACCCAGCCTATTTACTCTTTTGCAAATGACAGTAGCATTTGCCATTCGTATTATTCAAATAGCAAAAAGCCGAGATTGTTAGAGAATGGGGCCAAGAGGCAAAACATAAATAATCACCACTTCGTAACAATACCAAGACTAAGACTAAGTGAATGAAGTCGATTTGAATGATCGTAAGACTCAATGTTGTATGCTTACGCACCAACTTTCAATCGAAAATTGTGCTTCTGTGTTCATGGGTGGTATAATATTACGGTATAGGAAGCTCTTGATGTTCTTGGCATGCAAATCCAGAGCGAGGTTCAATAGACTAAACATATTTTTCAAGTCTCCAAAGAAGCTTTCAAATGCCTTGATTTTTTAAAAATATTTCCTATTTATACCAGAGTACCGAAATGCTCACTCACTGCTCAATCATGTGTGAGTATGTACATTTTAGTTTTATTCTGCTTCTTTTCATTCGTGTGTGAGAGACTGCAACATATTTTGTTTTTGTTCATTTATGAGTGAGATGATTTTTTTATTTCTATTCAAAAGTGAATAATGGAGAAAATATTTTAATTTTCACGCAAGAGCTCAAATATGAGAATTTACAATTTTGTTAATTTTTCATGAATGAAAAGATCATTGGCATAAATGTATGTATATTTTGTAATGTGCACCTGCCAGCGTATGCAGTTACAAAGTGTTTTAGCAATCTCATTTATGAGATATACGAATATTCTTCATTTCTCACTGCTCATGTTTGTATTTTAGAAATCTCATTAATGGTTATAAATGAAATATTCTGAACCCTGATTTAATGTATGGAGTGATTTTTTAAGAGCTCTCGGATTTGATTTAAAAAATAAATCATAAAATTTTGAGAAATATATGTATGAAATCAAATAGTTATTGTAGTTTTTGACTTTTTTTATATTTGAATTCTATTTTTTAACAAGCACAAGGTCTTTTTTATAAAAATGTTTTAACAATTTTTATTTTCAATACTTCGCTACACCATTGGGTAGCATCTTCATCAACAACACTGGCGAATACGGATGCGAAATTTTTCTCTGTCCGCACTCTACTTATGCTTGTTGGTGGTCCAGCTATTCCAATATGGCAAAAATATTTGTAACCATAGCACGGTAGCGCCCAATTGCTGCCAACGGCGCCAAATCGTTAAATCACGGTCATCACCAACACTGGCGGATAGAGCTGCGATATTTTTCTCTGTCTGCACTCTTCGTAATTTGGTGCGAAATTTAGTCACAAGATTCCGAATGCAGCCTCAGAAAGTCGCCCAAACTGACCATAAAATGGAAGAAGTGCTCAATGCACTTTCTTAACCGAGCATGAAATTTGATAATAAAATTTAATAATCTGCAAACGTTGTTCGTTCGTAAGTCGATTCTTTTATTAGTTGTAAATTATTAAATTATAGATCAAACTGAACATGTTCAACAGTAACATCTTTTTTTTGGATTTGTTAATGGCAGAGGTACAAAACCAAAGCGCCAGAGTAGGATATCCTTAGCTTCTTCTGCACGCGAAAGTGTGAATTTCCAAATTCAGCTAGGTAAGATTAAAATGAGTTGGTTTAATGGTGCTCTTCTCCAGTGAAAAATTGAGTTTCATGGTTGAAAATTTGAGTTTAATGGTGCTCCTCCAATAAATAAATGAGTTTAAAAATGATACTCCACTAATGTGCACCTTGTTGAATTAAAATTACGGCCTTACTGAATTTATTCCCTTTATCTCCCTTTCCATTACCAAAATTTCTAGTTCTGGCACAAAGCATTGCATGAGTAGGGGCCATCTCCTGAGTATTGGTTCAAAAAAATATATAGTTTATTTGATGATATGAAGCAGATAAGTGGAAAATGTTTAACGGTCAATGACTACCTCCCAACTTAATGCATATTTGTTCTCGTTTAACGACATTTTGAATTGTTAGTCGTAAAACCCTGGCTCTGACTGGCGATTTCTAAAAGCTATTCTAATGCAATAACTCTTGCGCAGTTTCCAAAACGGTAGATCACTCGGCATGGATTGTGGCTGGTTTAGCAGTAACAATATTTCCATGTGTTCCTAAGGGGTTTTCGCTCCCTTACCTATTGTCAATTAATTCTTTATATGTCCACAACATAGATCTCAAAGCATAATGTAATTAAAGCTCACGAACATTATGAAATCACATTTGCGCCACTTATGAGATGGATTAGTTAAGGCAGTGGTATTAGTGGCAGCATTTTACACTACATGGAAAGAAAAACAATATAATGAAAACCTATATAAGCGATATAATTTTCTAAATAAAATCTTGCGCAAAATTTTTTAAAAACATATTATGAAATAATTTTAAATAAAAAAAGTACTTAAGAATTATTAAAGATTTTTTGCAACAGCACTTATGCGAACAGAAAATCCACTTAAGTCCTTCACTTAAGCATAATCAAAGTGTTCTTTTTTTCTTTAATTTTACTTATAAACTTTTAATAAAGTGTATTTTAACATACAAGTAGACATGAGACCATATGTATTTAAGTAAAGAAATATAGCCTTGACCCAACCAGCAGCCAGCCTTAAAGCAGCAAGCAAAACTCATCATCTAGAAAAAAAAAACAAAAAAAAAAAAAAAAAAACAAAGAAACACTTCAAAACAACTAAAAAGCTACTTAAGTTTCTTTCTTAAAATAATTAACCATCATTGTGTATCATGCCGCTGTTGCCTGATCTGATTCTGGACTATTACAAATCACTCCAGAGGTTTTTACTTTTTCTGTGTGAAGTTTAATTTCTTGTAATCACTTCAAGACATCTGTAATTTGCATGTTTTGGAATTTCAAAGTATTTCATTCTCCATTTATTTCTTGTATTTCTAACATTATTTTTGTTGTCTATAGGAAATCTTTTTTGAAAATCTTTAAATTTATTAGATTTTTGATTTCCAACAATTAGTTTTTTTTGGTAGTTTTTGTAATGTAATCGACGGTACCACTGTGCTGTTTAAAAAACTTTAGTAATTTTGCACATTGTTCACTTGTTTAAGTTTTGCAGATAGACCATTGTTTAAAGTGTTTTGTTCTAATTTAAATCATTTCAAATTGTACAAATAGCAGAGGCGTAGAGGGCTAATTCTGTTGGTGTTGGAGGGGTGAGTTTCTGAGGATACTCCGCATTTAATTGCCTGGAAGATAGAAAGGTTCATCTCTAAAGGGACTTCTGCGGCAAAAGCTTCTCTGCAGGAAGTTAAGAAAGTTCCTTGAAGGTGGGTAAAAACGATGAGCAGACACGCGTTTTTATTGCTTAAAGCTACACAACAAGCAGCATTTTTAGAACATGGTCGCACTCCTTATTTAGGAGCTTGAGACCATCTAAACTGCACTTCACTTGTGATGAATGGCAACTGCACAGCAAATTAAAAATTGCTTTTTCTGCGATTTAGGTTTAAACTATATCCACCACGTTAACTTCCAAAAGGCATAACTGTGGTCAACATTTAACGGCAGTTACTAGTATTATGCTCTTACTAAGTAAAATTTTAGCGTAGACTAGCGTCCTTATTGTACAATACGAATATTGCAATCTATAGAACATGAAAAGCCTAGATCCATGTTCTAATCCCTTGTTTAGGGGCCTAGGAGCCTACCAAACTGCTGAAACTTAATGGTGCCTACTGTTGAGAGTCCAATACCACACTTGATCCACCGTGCACCATCCCTGCAAACCTTGGTACAAACCACAGCCACCACGTGCACCCTGAAGGGACCTCGCCAATAACTTGTTACAGGGCTGGGCGGCTATCTGTGAGGCTAACAGCTCACATGGTACCAGTAGTTTGGACACTGGATCAGGCTTAAAAATACTTATATACACAGACCAATTCTCCTAGATTCTCCCACATATCCCGAGAGAATTTATAGACAATGACAGTAGGTGCCCCCAAGGCGCTCCAAAAGACATCATCAATAACCGTGAAGTTTTCGGTTCCTAGGGATTACCGGATCCCGTAGTTTGGATGTTCGCCAGATCTCGAAGGAGTTTATCTTCCAGTTTCAGACCCCGTGCAAGCGTCGAAGACTGGTAGCTCCATATACTCAGTATGCATTAGCTTAGTAAAAATTCCCATGTCAATATACCCCCAGGGGTTAATTGAGCTACATTAAGCTGGATAATTGCGTTAGTGACAACTTTAATTTTCATCTGATCAAGAAGAAAATAATACTTTATTATTGTGGTTGAGACGCTAGCTCATATTTTGTGTGAATGTCCGGTGATTGTGTTATGTAATTTAAGAGATTAAATTCTTCAATTTGTTTTACACAGGTAGATTTAGATTATAAACTTTTTGAAATGAATGAACTTTTGAAATGATTAACTTAAGCCTACAGTGGGTAAAACAAGTTGACTTTAATAATTTCATATGTGAAACTTCTCTCTTATGTTACAGAACGGGGGTACAGCACTGGCTAGCAGTAGGCTTTGGACCGAGGGGTAGTCAAATTTTAAATTTGGATGTTATAAGGGACCTTGAACTCAGGCAAATGTTATCAATTACTAGGGGCTCTGTGGTGCGCTAGAAGGCCTACAGTATGAAATTAATACGGACGAGTGTAAAGGCTCATGAGATTATGGTTGTACCAGAAATTTCTGAAGAACAAAGCTGGCCAAATACACAGAACAAATTTTTTGCTTCAATTAAAGGTTTTAATTAAAGTTCAATTAATTTTTTAATTGATTCAAAGGTATATTTGTTTAAGACAGAACAAAAATCTTAATTAAACGAATAATTGAATCATTTAATTATTTAATTAAATTTTAACCTGACACCAATTAAAACGTTTAATTGATGAAAATATTTTTTTCTGTGTAGGGACCCATAAAGTTAGTGATCAGCTTCGGTAACCCATCACAAAAAAAAATATATTCAGCAAATTTTAAATTTTCTAAATTATTCATTTATACATCACCCTCTATATATGTTTATTTTTTCGAGAGCGTTTTTAATCATTTATTAAACGACTTCAAACCGACTTCAAAAAAGAAGCAGATTATCAATTCGTCTGAATGTTGTTTTTTTTATGTATGTAACCACAGAACTCAGCCATTTCTAAACCGATTTTAAAATTTTTTTCTTAATTTAAAAGGTTATGCTTTCAGTTTGATCCCGTTTTAAAAAGAGTTCATTATTTTAAAAATTAAAGGGTGTCCCCATACAACAATCATGTTTTTTATGTGTATTAAGAACCGTAAAGAGCACCAAACTAAAAATTTTAAAAACCTGAGTGTCTTTATAGCTCCCAATAGCAGAAATTAATAAAAAAATAAATTTAAAATTTATATGGGCCTATATTTTGAACCGTTATAGACAAAACCTTGAAAATTTGACAGCATGTCGATTACTATGACCGTTATAATAAAATGTATAAATATTCAAAATTTTAAATTCAAGGGTGCTCCAATAGTTCATTTAACTTGATGTATATGGCCATACTTTTGAACAGTTGTACACAGACCGCTGAAATTTACAAATAACTTGTATTACTAAGTTCGCTATAACAAAAAGTATAAAATTTGAATTTTGAAATAAAAGGGTGTGCCAATAGTTAATGTAATTCTATGTATGTGGCCAAACTTTTGAACTGTTATAGACAGACATCTGAAATTTACAAGGAACCTGTATTGCAAAGTCCACTATAGCAAGTATACAATTTGAATTTAGAAATTAAAGGGTGTCCCCATAAATTATGTAATTTGATCTATGTGGCTCTATCTTTTGAACCGTTAAACACAAACACTTAAAAATTAGGCATAATTTCCTCTACTTTATCTGGTATAATAACAAGTATAAATCTTTGGAATTATAATGTAAAGGGTGTCCCAATAGTTCATGTAATTTGATATGGATGCCCAAACTTTTGAACCGTTATAGACAGATAGTTGAAATTAACAAAGAATCTTTGTGGCCAAGTCCTCTTTAATTTGAAATTGTAAATTAAAGGGTCTCCCAATAGGTGATGTTATTTGATCTATGTGACGCCATCTTTGAAACCGTTATAGACAGAGGCTTGAATGGTGTCCCCATAAAAGACGGATGCTGGTGAAAATAGCTTATCTTTTGAACAGTACTAGGGAGAGGCTTGACATTCACATAGTCTTTACTTTTTCTCCCTCTAATTTTGGCGCATCTTTTATTTGGTTTAAATCTAATTCTTACAGATTACTTCTTACATTTTGAAGTCGTTTTTTTTTCAAGAATTATTTAAAATTATTGAAACGACTGTAAATAAAATTTAACAGACAAACTGTTTTTCTCTTTTATCTTTATATCCCATTCTAACCATGATTTACCTACGTTCTTGCATTTTTTTCGGGGTGTTAGTACAATACTGTTTCCCATTTGGCATGAGGTCTGGTTTGTGATTTAATTATTTTGCATTTAATATTTAATTTTCTTTATTTGTAAATAATACACATATTTATTATTTCGATTGCTTCATAATACTTGGCTAATAGTAGATACAAGTACAATAATAATAATTCAATTCATTCTACATTCAACCAATAACATCATACAGCACAAGTGTTTAAAAAACTTTTTAGTACTTGTACTCGCAATTAATTGAAAATTGAAAATACATTTATTAAAATTTTCATTATATGTATAAATGTAATTGCAAATTGTAGGAGCAGTGTGCTGGTGGGTGATGGAAATTGAAAAGCTCTTTTAACTATAATTCTTAAAAGAAAAACAGGCAACTAAAATTGCAATTAAAATAAATAACATATTGAAATGCGTAATGTGAACAATTTGTAGATTATTTTGAAAATTATTTAATATTACAATTTTAGTAAATATCCCTTTTAAATTTGAAAATAGACCGACCACCCAGTTTTATTTACACATATACATACATACATATTTCCTACAAAAAAGTTTCGCACCGTGTTACTGATTATTTGACTTGTGTCCAGCAGCACTTAATGTCTGCCTAATGACACTTCAATATGTCAAATTAGTCTGTAACAGTCGTTTTTCCGTAGTCAATCAAAATTTTTGTTGAAATATTGCTCAACGTTATTGAATGAATTTCCCACACACGCACTCTCACTCTCTCTCTCTCTCTCTCTTAGAAGTACCGTTGAAAATTAAACTATACTAGAATTACGTTCAAGTCCTTTAAGTAACAGCAGGAGTTTGGTGACAACAAACAAACAAACATATTTTGCCAAAGTGCCAAGTAGTTGTGGTCTTTCGACTGAACAGACAGTCGTTTGTATAAAATACTGGAAAATTAATTTTTATGTGTTTTAAAACAGAAAATTTAATGTGACAATAAGAAGTTTAACACATAGAAATTTGAAGCATATAAAAACAACAATAAAAAGAAATAGGTTTGGCAGTCCGTCTAAGGTTAAATATGAATCAATAAAAAGCTAAAAATCTCCTAAAAACCAAAAGTTTGTTTGTCAATTTGTTTAATATACAATTCAAGGCTCCATTATCTATCCTTTCATTTGTTAATTGAAATAAATTATTCACAACTTTCTGGAACTTTCACATACAGCTGCACGAAAAACTTTGCAACGCTGGATTATATTTAAGTATCAAATTCACGGGTATTCATTATTCAAATACGACCTTTAGGTTTTTTTTTTGTCAAATGCCGATGGCACGCAAGAGTAGAAGAAAAATAATCGAGAGACTCTATCGGACACTCATTGCGGAAGGCGTTATACACAATGAGTGTATGGAGAACGACATCAGAATTTTTACTGATGGTTTTTTTATGGGTGGTGGCAGGAGAGGGTCTATACTCAGCTGAGTTGAACCTGACCTGTAGTCTGCGTTTGGGGGAGTAGGTCTCCGTTCACCAGACAGAATTGCTTGGTCTGCTGCATGAACTGGATCACCTACTGGAATGTCGGTTGCAGGGAAGAAAGGTGGTCATTGCACTCGACCACCAGTTGGTTATAAAACGCGGAGTACCTGCGTTCGGTACTCCACAGATGTGCCTGGGTTAATAGTAACATTGATGTGGGTTAAGGGACACATAAGAACAACTGGGAATGAAGCAGCTGATCAAATAGCTGTGAATTTCTGTGGACTAGAACCCAGAGTAGCTCTGGGTAATGGCACAATGTGAGCTAAGGTCCTACAATGGGTGAACTCATTAAACCTAAAAAGGTGGAGAGAGGTCACTACGTGTAGGCAGGGTCGAATAGTGCTCAAGGAGCCCATAGGCAGCAGGAAGGCCAGTGAGGTGCTCAGATATAATAGAGGTACCTTAAGCGGATAACTGCGTTGGTGACAGGTCATGGAAACTTCAAGTATCATCTAGGTAAGACGAAAATCGAATAAGAAGATACTGGCAGCATACATTGTATGTGAATGTCTGGTACTGGGTAACTTCTAGAGGCTTGCTAAAAGGGGATCAAATGGGGCACTTCAGCTTTGAACAAATGCTAGCAATTTCTAGAGACTTCGTGATGAGAAAAAAGGCCGACAGTTACCAGTGCACAGTCCAAAATCACTAAAGTCAAGATTAACGGATGATTGACGCACCAGACTCAAAGAAAGTAAGGTTGCCGTAAATTATATTTCGGTTGCCTATAACTATAGAGGACGGAAGGGTGGCGAAAAGGGACCCATTGACTAAGTGACCTGCTTCGATATTCCCATTACTTTAATAATAATCATTTTTATTTTGCAACAACAAGACATATAAGTAAAAGGTTTTTCTTTTCAACACTAAAAGTTTAAATATGATTTCGGATATTTGGCCGCCTACATGGGGCTATCCTTGGCAACTGTGTTGCAGATGAATTGCCAAAGAATGGGATTAAGGCATACCCCTATCGGCCTGTGGGCGAGGCATAAAAGAAGCTCTCTATAATCCATTGAGCCGACTTGTTTGAGTGCATGATCAGAAGAAAATAGATGTATTACTATGGACGCCGTCGAAAATGCAACTACCCGGCTTGGTAGCTCATGACTTCTGCAGAAGCTACCAAGAAACTCCCCTTTCTCTAATGGAGAAAAGAGCTATAATTAAAGAGAGAAACTTAAACTTTATTCATTGCTCTACTCTCTAACATATCTTTCCTTTACTCTGCAGGGAACAGATTGCTGTGATTCCACGTGAGCTGTGGAATCACAGCTGCCTGCTTTATCTGTGTGGCCGACGAAGCTAGCGTGCACATGGCGTAACCTGGTTGCCTAATTTTCACACACCATCTGTTGTAAATAAAACTGTATTTCGGCGATATTTGCTTCCAAGTGTTCGATAGTTCTGGTTTTCTGCATAGAGACTTAATCAAATCATATGAACGGAGTGACCACTTAACAGGTGATCACAGTATCTGCAATACTATTTGCTTCATTTATTCGGGCCATCGTTTTATGTGAAGAAATATTGACGAATATTTCCCTCGGCCCATCATCAAACAGTGAGTTTTCTGCAAGTTGAATGGTGATTCTACAATTTTCAAGAGAAAATGTATTGCAAAAACGATCCAAAGTTTCTCTAAGTAATCGCTCTGTTGGACATTTATGAGCCCCATAAAATGCACGTAATGCCCGATGAGTTTGTAGAATTGAACCATGATTTGCAAACATTGCTATGGCGCGAGTCTATTCATGATAAATTGCCAAACCAAACTAACCTTAAAACGATTCAAAATTGTCAAATTAGCTGTCACAGAAAACAGTGCTGCCAACTTAAATTTCGTCGCCATCAAAAAAACCTACCCATTAAAAGAACTTGATCTCGTTTCTTGTACACAAGTACAGTTACCTTCTTTTCTATTTAAAGAAATTCAACATAATTTCTTATACATAAATTTGTTTACAAAATCTAGAGAAAAAAACGCAGGCGCTTAAATGAAAAACAAATTTTAAAATTGTCCCACGTTTTCTAAACAAAACACATTGTTTAACACTTTAACAACACATTACGAGCACTTGCAACTCCAAAATCACATGCACTCTTCATCAAATTAATTCCATACTCCAAAGTTAAAATTCCTTTTACTCCCTTCTCCTTCGAATACCCCCCATTCACTTGTGCGTAAACAAACAATCACTTATTATGATGATGCATGCACGTTTGACTTTTTAAAACTCTTTTCGAAGATGTTTTTTCTGTTTGGCCCTGTGGATTTTGATACGAAAAGGAAATTGCACCGGGTACTCAAATAGAATAAATGAACCAACTTTATATTCAAATTTGATTTTATAACATTACACACATACGGTAAAAAGGCTTGTTGTTGTGTTGTTGCTAATGAGAGGATGTTTAATGTGAGTTTGTAATGGGTGATTTTTTTGAGGTTAGGATTTTCATGCATTAGTATTTGACAGATCACGTGAGATTTCAGACATGGTGCCAAAGAGAAAGATGCTCAGTATGCTTTGACATTTCATCATGAATAGACTTACTAACGAGCAACGCTTGCAAATCATTGAATTTTATTACCAAAATCAGTGTTCGGTTCGAAATGTTCAAATGTGACAAATTTTGTTCAGCGATGAGGCTCATTTCTGGTTGAATGGCTACGTAAATAAGGAAAATTGCCGCATTTGGAGTGAAGAGCAACCAGAAGCCGTTCAAGAACTGCCCATGCATCCCGAAAAATGCACTGTTTGGTGTGGTTTGTACGCTGGTGGAATCATTGGACCGTATTTTTTCAAAGATGCTGTTGGACGCAACGTTACGGTGAATGGCGATCGCTATCGTTCGATGCTAACAAACTTTTTGTTGCCAAAAATGGAACAACTAAACTTGGTTGACATGTGGTTTCAACAAGATGGCGCTACATGCCACACAGCTCGCGATTCTATGGCCATTTTGAGGGAAAACTTCGGAGAACAATTCATCTCAAGAAATGGACCGGTAAGTTGGCCACCAAGATCATGCGATTTGACGCCTTTAGACTATTTTTTGTGGGGCTACGTCAAGTCTAAAGTCTACAGAAATAAGCCAGCAACTATTCCAGCTTTGGAAGACAACATTTCAAAAAAAAATTCGGGCTATTCCGGCCGAAATGCTCGAAAAAGTTGCCCAAAATTGGACTTTCCGAATGGACCACCTAAGACGCAGCCGCGGTCAACATTTAAATGAAATTATCTTCAAAAAGTAAATGTCATGGACCAATCTAACGTTTCAAATAAAGAACCGATGAGATTTTGCAAATTTTATGCGTTTTTTTAAAAAAAAAAGTTCTCAAGCTCTTAAAAAATCACTCGTTATGAGTAAATGATATGATTACAATACAACCGTGAGTTTTTGTAAACAAAAACTGTGATATTCATGATTTTGATGCTGTAGGGTTAAAGGAAATAACGGAAAAATGTTTGTGCATGTGTGTACATTGTTGTTGTTGTTTTACATGTAAATATGTAGATATGTAACTAGTCTTTTATTTATCATTTTAAGCTACTTAAACAAATTTTTTATTACTTTGGAAAATGTGGTTACCATGTAGTCAATTTTTAATATACAGTTTTTAGGATTCCGTACCCAAAGGGTAAAAACAAAAACCTATTGTTTTCTCTACAATGTTTATCCATCCGTCTGTCAGCGCCTTCTATCTCTGGAACCTCAAATGGTAGACTCTTGAAATTTTTAACACAAGTTGTATCAAGAATTATAGAGGAGAAGATTACGCCATGCGCATGTTTTCCCGTTAGATGACGTGTTTAAAGTTGCCAAGTCTGTAATCAACACATTGCTTCAAATAAATACGTGCAATAAAATCTAAGTAATAGGCAAAAATCGGCAACCCTGCAAATAAACTCTCAACATTTTTGTTAAAAACTCTCATAATTTCTAGTTATACTCTCAGTCAGAATTATTAGTCAATAGGAAGTCATTTTCGTGACGTCATTCGGCCGACATGTGCCGAATGTGAGATGTGTTCAAACCTTGTCTTCTATCATCCTTGTATTACTATGGCCGCAATAACAACAAATACTAAAACTTATAGGGTGTTCCGAAAGGGATGTAATATTTGCGTGTATGTATTTATTTCTTAAACCGTGAGAGGCAGATATTTGAAACTTACATACAGTAAGTAGAAATATGTTCGCTATATAAACAAGTTTAAAAAGATAATCCTTAAAATTAAAGGGTGTTCACAAAATGACGTGTATCTTAAAATTTTCACAAAAGTTGTATTACTATGGCCAATATAGCAAATATTAAAAATGCAAGGTGTTCCGACAGTGACATTATTTATATGTACGAGTATGTATATGGCCTTATATTCGAACGATATTAGGTATACTTGAAATTTTGATACAAGATGTGTTACCACGGCCGCTATAATAATTACTAAAAATTAAAGGGTGTTCCAACAGTGACATGATTTGTACGATATGGCCTTATATTTGAACCATACACGCAAAGAAAAAACATGGTTGAGGTAACCATAATCTAAGAGCAACATATTATGGTTGTAGTGAAACCATATTATTGTTAAACATAATAATATTATGGTTAAATTAATGATTATAGTGTGGTTAAAAAATATGAAATGTCATATTAAATGGATATGCCAGCTTTTTACATTTTAAAATACAAAATTATTTATTATTTTTTATTAATGTCTTTATATAAAAAACAGATGATTTTATTAATACATAAATAAATAAATTTAATTAGCACTTTTTTTCTTCCAAATCATCGCAGTTCATGGATTTACCAGTAAAAAATTGTAAATCCCTAAAACGGCTCAAGACTTCGTTCATTATTTTATTCATGTTGTTCTTGAATTCAGCCAACATGTAGTCATGTAGTCTTTCAAGTACAAAATAAAGTCTTTCTTGTCTCCGAAAGCAATGCATTTTTATAAACAGTAATTGAGAACAACTTCAACTCCGGTCTCAACGGTTGAGTCTGTATCCTCATCAGATTCTTCAGCTCAGGTATAGAAATCTTCACTTTTAATGTCACCTGGTAAATTTCATCACCGACCAATTTCGTTTTGTATCTGCGAACATTTCATCATCAGTAACATTATCCCTGTTGATTTTCATGATTTCGAGGTTTTATTATTTTTTCAGGTCTCACAGTCTCACACCGAGAGGATTTGAATTTGGGGTATCCAGAGAAGATGGTTGCCACGTGCTCAATTCAACAGCGAAAAAGATAAAATAAAATATAGAATTTTAAATCAAATTCCCGATACAATTGTTTATACATTTTTTATTATTTTTTTAAAGCACAAACCAATAAACTTCGATGACATAAACAAACAAATAATTTTAGTTTTTAAAATTATTTTTGGTTACCTACGAAAAAACTTTGGTTGTGGAGTAAACATTAAATAGTTAAAACCAACCATGTTGAATTTTTTGTACGTAGTAACCATTTAATGATAAAATTTTAAACAAAAATTTTTTACCGGGACCAAAGTAATGTTACAAACAACTAAAATGTGTTCATCGCAACCATATATTGTTACAGAGAACATAATGTGGTTCCTGTGACCATACAATAACCATAGTTTTTCTTTGCGTGTAGTTATTAGGTATAACAATTACTAAAATGTAAAGGGTGATCCGACTGTGTCATGTATTTCACGTAAATAACCTTATTTATAAAGTATAAAACCATTGACGCTATAACAACAGTTACTACAATTTAAAGGGTGTTCCGATAGTGACGGGATTTTTGCAAATACTACTTAAGTTTTTCTAACCGTAGTTAATTTTATACAGTGTGTTTAAAATTATGTCCGTTGTAGCAAAAACAAAAAAAAAGGGTGTTGCGATAATCACACAAATCTACTTATCCTTGTTTTTGAACCGGAATTGGTAGACACTTTAAATCTACGCAGAGTATGTATTAATTTCTCCCCTATATCAAGTATAAAGAAAAACTTTCGATAGTGACGCGATTTGCATATATGGCCTTATATTTTACATAAAATTTACACAGATTATATTTACAATGTCTTCTAAACGTTATAGGCAGAGTCTAGATATTTACACACGGTATTTAAGTAGTATTAAGTAGTAGTAAGTTCCTGCATAAGAAATAATTAATTAAGAAGTGAAAAAATTTAAAACGTGTACTTCGAAAGTTATAAATATATTGAGGGTATTATGGAACCTTGCGTGGGTGAGTCTAAGTCTGAGTCGCACTTGATTGATTTGTTACATATAAAATCTGCAGAAATAATTCAAAGAAACAAAGACTTTAATGTTCTATTTCTGTATTAAAAGCAAGCAAAGATTTTAGAAATTTTGTATGAAAAACTTTTTATATTTTTTTATTTTTCGGTAGCTCAGGAACCGCTAAAGACTTAATGATATAAAAAAATAAAAAATAATAACAATAATAAGTGTTTATAAACATTATTGATAATTTTTTTCAGGTTAAGCCCTGTACTCTGTTCGAAGTTGGGAAAAGTGTTGAGCAACATTCATTATTTTGCTTCAAATTTTTCACAATAAGCTGGTGGTGACAATACTGCGGTTTGAAAGGAAACTGTAGCTTTAATTGCCTTTAAGTATGCAACATTGTCTTAATTACATATGTTCTTATGGGACTTACCTAAAATAGGTTTTCTTTTTTTTACATCTGATATGAGTATACACTTTTGTGTGTTGTTAATTAAATTTTTTTAAATTTTATTAAATTTACACTTTTTTAATTTTTTGAACACAAATAATTTTTATTTTATTTTATATTTTTTTTTAAAGACAACACAACCTGAGAAGCTTTTTGCTTGTCAGCAGAAAACACCCCGAAGTCTTTGTGGCAGGAATCGAACCCGCAATCTCCAGACCAAAGGCCTCCAACGAAAAAAAGTGGTTAAAATGAAAATGCAATGGTTTGCTAAATATTGAGCAAAGTGACAAAAACCTACATTGTTAAAAGCTGGTATGCTACTGATTTAAAATTTTTACATGTTTTGTTCTCTTTGTGAGATTCTGGTTGAGATTGTGTATGTGCTCACAAACCCTTAGGGGTTTGCGTGGGGGCTCTTGCTCCAGACTGATAGACTACCGCGCTACCAATCAGTCTATCAAGACACTGAACAGATGTTGCCTAAACTTTGTTTCGCTGATGCAAAAAAATGTTGCCAGAAACATTTTTCATTTGGATAAACATGCTGCCAGTAACACAGGTCACGTGGACTGTCAAGTTTTATCTAGTCAAGTTAAAAATTGAGGTTAGACTCGCAATCTTGCAGACTGTGCCTGGAAATAGGATGTATCTGCTCCTATATAGAACTAAGAATATGCTGGGGAGACCTTAGGCTTAAGCAAATGTTAGCAATTACCATAGACTCTGCGATGAGGAAGACATGTATTAGTCACCAGTCTGAAATTACTTTAGTCGAAAGTAGGGTGTTCGTAAATTTCCAGTCGGTTACAAGAAATCATTGAGAAACGAAGGGGTCGTCTTCAGTATTGCCCTACAAAATAATATAGAGATAACTCGGATATTTAGGCCTTTTTTGTATTGTAGATATTTTCAAGAACAATCTAAATTTAAAAAATCTTAAAATTTAAGTTATAAATAAAGTTTTGGTGGCATTTCCAAAAAAAAAAAAATGTATGCCTAAGGTACCAAACCATTTGTAGCTCCACTCGAAGACACTTCTGCTTTACCAAATTATTTCCCAGAATAGAAAGTTTCTTAAACACTGCAACGGCGCTGCCGAATATTTAATTGTTTAATTTAAGATTTAATTAATGTAAGAACGAATATCTCATAATAAAACAATTAAGGTTTTAAGTATTTAAGTATTTAAAAAAAAACCCTTTTAAGTTGAATGTTTCTTTATTTATGATCTCTTATTATATAACATTATATCAACATGGCAACCCTGGTGCTTTATTACTATCTGAGTATACAATTATTTGTTATTAACCTGCTGCTAGAAGCGATGTCATGCCCATAGAACTGTCTGCACTGCAATCAAATAAAATCGAAAAATATTTGTTTATGGGCTGGATAAAACAAACAAATTTTAAGACTATTTTTAAAGAATTTTTATGGAAAGATATAAAATTGCTCCTGGGGAGCTCATTAAGCTAAATTAGTAATTGAAATAAATGTTTAGTTTAAACATTTTTTTGTTTTCGTTATAAATAAAGTGTTGATTTTTTTTGGAAGTGTAAAAGAACAAGAGGAAGTAAAATTCGGTAACACTTGGACAATTTGAAGATTAAATTAATAAACAGTTGATAAATAATTACTTTTATTTTTATAATTGAAAACAAAGGTTTTCTTTTTAATTTTGCTGTTAAGAAGAATATTTTTTTTTGGTTTAGCATTTTCCTTGGCGATTGAAATGAAAAGAAAGAACTCATTAAGAATTCTAAACATTTCGTAAAGAATTCATTTATTTTTGACAAAAAGCCATTAAATAAAAGTTCCCTTTATTTTCTTACTTTTCTTTACTTAGAGAAATTATAGCGTCTCTAAGCACAATGTACGAGTAATAATAATAAGTAATTTGTGAATTGTGTCCTTGTGTCTGTTATCAGGGAAAAAAAATTTTATAAGTTTTGAAGACCCACAAAAAAAAAAAAACAAAAAAATATAAGTAAAGAAAAGAAAACTTTTCCAATGAAAAGAAGGCCAATCAACACAATTTCTCTTACATTTTTTTTCTTTCTTATTTCAAGACATGTAATTTGCTCTTGCAATGTGCTTCATTCGAAAGGAAATTGGAAATTGCTGTTAAACGTCGTACCAGTGTATGAAAAAATTGCTAAGAAAAAGGTGGAGAAATGATTACACTTGTTAAGTTATAACAGATAGAAAAGAACCAAAGTCGTTATAAAAATGTAAAGATAACGACAAATTTGAAAAAAAGAAAAAAGTAGGTGGAATTTTTAGCAGGTACAATACAAAAAAAGAAAAAAAAAATAATGTAAGAAACTGTGAATTGCCATAAAGTTGCTACGAATGACTGCAATTTGGAATAAAAGAAAATAAAACTGAATTTAGTAATCAAATATTTTTATACAAGACATTCTATTTCTACATCCTTCATGAATATTGTGTTGAATTTTTATTGAATAAATAAAAGAACAAATTACCACTTGTATCAATGAATTAATCAGTAAATTAGAAAATTGCCAAGAATAAAGGATGTACTATTTTAATTAATGCATCTAATTATAATGTTGTTGATAATATCAAAATTTTTATAAAAAGAAGTTTTAATTTTAGAGTTTTGAAGCAATTTATCGACAAATTATGTAAAAAGAAATAATTTTTCTTATATTCTAACCAAAAAAACAAAAAATAACCTACTAAAACAGTAAAACGTACTGTTGCTTTATTTATTTCAACCCACAAAAAACAACCTACCAAAACATTAAAAATTCGTTTTTACTTTACCATATGTACGTAGTATAAGGTAAAGTATTGTAATCATGAAAAAAAATAGAAGTCGGAATTTCGACGGATTCATACATTAAATTTAAAATTCTAATTTTTTTTTTAAATTTCGATTTCCTTGTTCGAAATTTAGCAAAAAATTAAAAACATTACAAAACAAAAAAAAAAAAAAATTATATTTCACATAAAATCAAGATTTCACTGAACCAGAATATTGAAATTTAACAATTAAATTGATTTTATATGAATTTTAGATTTTTTGTAATATTTAAAATTTTTTTTTTGAAATTTCGAGTTTTTGGTGAAATTCTAATTTTTATAAAATTTCGGTTTTCTTATTCAGTTAAATCTTGATCTTATGTGAAATTTCGGCTTTTTGTAGAATTTTGTTTTTCTTGAAAAATTTTTAATTTTTTGTGAAATTTCGAGTTTTTGGTGAAATTTTAATTTTTGTGATGTTTCGGTTTTCTTGTTTAGTAAAATTTTAATTTTGTGTAAAATTTCGAGATTTTTAAATTTTTATATTTTTGTGAAATTTCGAGTTTTTGGTGAAATTGTATTTTTTTGTGAAATTTCGATTTTCTTGTTCAGTGAAATATTAATTTTATGTGAAATTTTGATCTTATAGTGAAATTATGAATTTTGTGAAATTTTGAGTTTTTGGTGAAAAAAAAAATTTTGTGAAATTTCTATTTTCTTGTTTAGTGAAATTTTGAGTTTTTGGTGAAATTCATATTTTTTGTGAAATTTTCTTGTTTAGTGAAAACATAATTTTGTGTGAATTTTTTTTTTAATAAAATTTTAATGTTTTATAAAATTAGGAGTGAAAAGTAATTTTTTGTGTAATTTCGGTTTTTAGTGAAATCTTAACTTTTAGTGAAATTTAGATTGGATATTTTTGTGACCGCAAATAAATATTGCGAAAATAAATGACAAAATTTCTTATATAAACCCATTTTTCAAGTGATTAAAAATATATTGTTGCAAAAATCGCCAAATTTAAATAAATTCCAGCATTTTCAAAACCGTCCTTTTTTCCACTCCCATCATATTTATTTTAAGAATAAAATTCTTTATTAAATCAAATGGGATTTTCTATAGGTTTTCTAATGAATTTTCTTAATTCGTTTTTAAATCTTAAAAAACACCCACATCTCTACAAAATTTACTAGTAAAGATAATAACAAATGCAGTAAAATTATTTTAATTAAATTATTTAAAAAATACGTTTTTATGATTTCTTTACTTAAATATATACTGTGTATTTGCCTCAACTTAGAAAGCAAAGATGAAAAACTAAATGTTTTTCTTTCATAATTAAAAAAAAAACATTTAATTTTACCAAAAAACAAGATCTATTTACACAAACAGCGAAACTAAAACACCTACTTTACGAAATTGTTTATATAATTTGACTTTTCATAAATATAATTTACTTTACCTACAACGATGCAATTCATTAATTTTGTTTTTGTTTTTATTTAGACAAATACAACATTAATATTCTTTTCCTACAAGCTAAAGAAAAGAATAAAAAAAACTAATAAATTTTTAGTTCGTTCGGTTAAAAGTGAAAAATGTGGCACCTAAACAATTAGTCTCAAAGTTTTTCAATAATAAACAAAACAAAAACAAAAGTGAACCATTTTCATTTTATTAAACAGAAAAAACAACAACAGCAACAAATTGCTTAAAATTTATTTTGTTTAAATGGAATGTAATGAGTTTTATAATTTGTTTACAATAGGATTGGGTCACATGAAAATGTTTTTTACTCGATTTTTTTAAATTGCTAAATAAATATTTAAAAGAAATTTAACGTATTTGTATTTACTGCCATTAAAAACAGATATGTAGAATGCCACTGATTTCACAATTTTCTATGTAACCATCAAGTATTTAAAACACTGTTGTTTGATATTTACTTGCAGTAAAAAATGCTGAATGAACAAATAAATTTAGGCCGTATTAGCTTAAAAAAATAAAAATCAACATAAAGGAACTTTTCAAAAAATGTGCCTTTTTAACAAAAGTACCTTTTAAACCAAAGTACTTTTTAAACAAAAGCATATTTTAAACAAAAGTACCTTTTAAACAAAAGTATCTTTTAAACAAAAGTACCTTTTAAACAAAAGTACCTTTTAAACAAAAGTAACTTTTAAACAAAAGTACCTTTTAAACAAAAGTACCTTTTAAACAAAAGTACCTTTTAAACAAAAGTACCTTTTAAACAAAAGTACCTTTTAAACAAAAGTACCTTTTAAACAAAAGTACCTTTTAAACAAAAGTACCTTTTAAACAAAAGTACCTTTTAAACAAAAGTACCTTTTAAACAAAAGTACCTTTTAAACAAAAGTACCTTTTAAACAAAAGTACCTTTTAAACAAAAGTACCTTTTAAACAAAAGTACCTTTTAAACAAAAGTACCTTTTAAACAAAAGTACCTTTTAAACAAAAGTACCTTTTAAACAAAAGTACCTTTTAAACAAAAGTACCTTTTAAATAAAAGTACCTTTTAAACAAAAGTACCTTTTAAACAAAAGTACCTTTTAAACAAAAGTACCTTTTAAACAAAAGTACCTTTTCAACAAATGTATTTTTTGTATGTATTTTTTTAACAAAAGTACTTTTTAAATAAAACAACATTTTAAACAAAAGTACCATTTAAACAAAAAGTACTTTTTATTCTAGAGTACCTTTTAAATAAAAATTTTTGACGTACTACTAATTTTTTTGGAAAACATTCCTTTTGAAAGAAAGTAAATTTTTTATTAAAACTGCGTTTATACAAAACTTTTATTATTATTCAAAGTCTATGTCTGTCTTTAAAACGAACTTTCATTAAAACGAACTTTAAAATAAAAGTTTTAAAATGAATCGTTTTCATATAATGTATCATTTTGAAATAATATTATTTTTAAAAAATTAATTAAAAAAGTACCTTAGACTTGTAATACTTATTTAAAAAAGTTCTTTTTACATAAGTATCAGTTTGAAGCAAAACCATTTTTACAAAATTTTCAAAAAAGTTCAATAAACTTTTTATACAAAATAGTCTTATTTGCAATAAAAATATTTGTATATAAAAAATTCGAACATCCACAAAGATCTAAACATGCCATCAGTTAATGCAGAAATAGCGAAACATGCAGTCACATATGTATCTAAAGAGGCTTGAATCTCATCCAAACCCTTTGGCGCGTAACATGCTGAATGAACCTAAAAAGAAGAGATACTGCTTTTCTTGGCCGTACATTAGAGAGATGACCCGCAAATGATTGCAAAATCCGTGAAACAAACATTATTTTTGTCTAGCACTGGCTGGACTTAAAAAGTATATTTTATTTCAGTTAAGATACGAGTAATTATAGTTCAAAAATATTGAAGATACAATAAATAAATTATAACAAAAAAAAAAAAAAAAAAATCACAAAAGTTCGTTTTTAATATCAAAATTACCTTTTAAACAATAATAGTTGTTACTAATGTTCTAAAATAAAAATTCTTATTTTAATAAAAGTGTCATTTTAACAAAGGAACTTTTTAATAAAAGTATCTGTTTATTAAAACTGCTTTAAAAAAGTACATTTTTATTAAAAAAAGTATGTTTTTTAAAAAAAGTATCTTTTCAAAAAGTCTCTTTTTAATAGAAGTATCTGTATAGTATAAGTACCTTTTTCATAAAAGTACCATTTTAATAAAAATACATTTTTAATTAAAGTATCTTTTTAATAAAAGTAACTTTGTAATAAATGTATATTTTTAATAAAAGTACCTTTTCAATAAAGGTATCTTTTCAATAAAAGTACCTTTTTATTAAAACTACAATTTTAATAAAAGTACCTTTTAAATAAAACTACAATTTTAATAAAAGTACCTTTTCAATAAAACTACCTATTGAGTAAAAGTACCTTTTTAATAAAAGTACTTTTTTAAAATCAGAACTTTTGTTGAAATTAAGATTAATTTGTTCGGAAACGACTCTGAAAGGAAAGTAAAACGCTCTAATAAATTAATCTTAGTTTTATCACTCTATAAAATATTTTTCTATTTACTTTCACTTTCACGTCCGCACCAATTTGTATATATTTTTTTTACATTTTAACCTTATCGAAATTCTTTTTCTCATTCAAGGAACTTCTTTAGCTATCCTTCCCGGAAGACTAGCCTTCTGTAAGCGCCGCCGAACTGTTGGAGGGCTAACAGAATTTCCAATTTCGACAGAATTCTGTCTTGGTGACTGGAATGGGTCTTTTGTTTGAAATTGAGGCAATGCAATCATCAAGTGTCGCCGTGGTTTTTTTGTCTATCTACTGCTATATTGTTTCTTAACGCGTTTTGAACAAAATGAATTAATCTGTTGAGACACTTAGCAATTTATCGTAAAAATATTCCATTTTTACGCAGTTCAACACCAACTCTCTGTTCTTCTGTAGTACAGTGTATACCTACTTTTTTCATATTTTTTTCTAACAGGGATTACTTACCACATTCTTTAGAAATATCATACAAAAGTTTCGTCTTAGTTATGAATTTGTGTTTAAATTTCACGTGTATCTATTATTTTGATGAAACAAATTTTGACTTTGAATAAAAAAAAAATTTTTATTTACGCTTGCCTGATTTAGTGCTGGCCGTCATATTTCTAAAACATTAAGAAATTGTAGTAAGCTAAAGTTACCAGAAAGATAAAAAATCATGGCTTAAAAAAAGTATATATTATATATTGATCAGGTGTGTATATTATGAAGCTACTGCACTGCGTTAAGAAGAAGACGATGACCCACTCGATCGATCGACTAGATCCTTTCGAAGAAATGAGTTACATATTTGTTTCACTGTTCCATCAATAAAAATGGTCATTTCCAAAGAGCTGATGACCTAATATAAAAAATGTTTGTGAATTTAATAAAAAATCTACTCTTTTAATTATCCTCAAAATTAATGTGATTTTCTTAAAGAAGATTAAGAAAACAAAACTCGTGTTTGTAGAGAAGTTTAACTCTCTTTAAAGACAATTTCACCGAAAATTGTATGTGAACTTTTCATTTTGATTTTCTTTTTTTTTATTGTTTTCTTCTTTTTACACAATTTAAGAGCAATTTAAAGCCATTACAAAAACATATGGTCAACAGATTTTAAGTTCATTTTTTCAGTTACTTTGTATTTTTTTTTTGTTTGGTCTATAATGCTCACAGTGGTGAGTGAATGAGTGGCTGAGTAAATCTGGTGCAAGACCTCTTTTTTTTAAGAATTTTTCTTTATTTATTTAAAAGGCAATTTGTGTCTAATTTAACAAGAAGAACAACAACAACAGTAGCAACAAACAAAACATTTATTTTTTTTTAGTTAAATAAACAAAATATTTCGTTAATAGGAAAATAAATCTAAATCGTGCTCCAAACAACACTTTTTGTATAAAATTTTATTAGTCTTAAATTTATTTACTATTTTTTTGTTTTTTTATTTTTATTTTGTTTATACTTTAAGCATTTTGAAAAGCTGACAGTTGCAGCAATTGCACTTTTCGAGTGCTGCAAACAACACCAATAACAACAACAACATCATGCACCATTAATGCACTCTCAATATTTCGATGACTGTTTAATAGGTCTGCCTGCGCCAGTAATTGCACCACTAGTGTTCTTTATGTTGTCGTTGTTGTTGTTGTTGTTATTATTAAACATTTTTGCAATGTTTACATTGAATTTCAGTTTAACTGTAAATGACAGCGGAAATTGCTAAAATGCCGTTTATGTCAAACAACATTTAATGGAGGAGAGGCTACGTACAGTGAGTGCTTGGAATTGATTTTAAGAATTTCTATGTTTTCTTGATATATTTTGAATTTTTTAGTGTTTTTTTTTTAATTTTTAAGTCTTTTTAATTTTGTTCGATTTTAAATAATTTTTTTTTGTGTAAAACATTTATTTATTAAAATCACCGGATGTTCAGTTTAATTAAAGGAAATGATTATTGTACAAGTAAAAGCTGACTTAAGAAATGATAAGCGCTTAAAATTTATTTAAAAAAATCAAAAACTACTCGCTACTTTAATATCCCTTAAAATGGTTTTACACGACGTGTATTTGTCATATGACTTGTCAGTTTGATAACCCATATGTAATTTCATGTGTTTGTCAAAATAGCCATTTAACAAACTGTTTTAATTTTAGCTTTCAAACGTACATGTGTAATTACATGTGACATAACCTACAATATATAATTTTGCCGCTACACAGTTTTTTATTTCCAACCACAACTGATGCAAAGATTCGAAACTAGTGCTTTTACCACATTTTTAGTGCTTTTGGTACCACGTTGGCATTACAGGATGTCAGATGCTTTGTCACATCAAAATAGAACACGTTCTAAAAGAAAAATGTCATATGTATTGTACACATGGAAAATACACATGCTATGTTTTAAAGGGTTCACACGACGTGTATAGAATTTACACAGGGAAAAGTGACAACTCATATGACAAATACACGTCGTGAAACTTTTACATAATTTAGTCCTTCAGCCAATAGTTTTTGAAAGGAGGAAGGTGGAAAACCCTCTTAAATTGGTTTTACACGACGTGTGTTTGTCATATGACTTGTCATTTTGATAACCCATATGTAATTTCATGTGTTTGTCAAAATAAGTAGGCATTTTACATACGGTTTATAATTTTTGCTATCAAACCTACATGTGTAATTACATCTGACATAATCTATAATATATAATTTTTCCGCCACACAGTTTTGTATTGCCAACCACAGCTTATGCAAAGATGGAAAAGTAGTGCTTTTGCCACGCTTTTAGTTCTTTTGGTACCACAAAAAACCTAAAATAGCAAAATATTAAGTTGGCATTACAGGATGTCAGATACTATGATTTGATACTATGATTAGAATTAGTTTTCAACATCTGCACGGATAATCAAATAATAATTTAAAAGAAAAGCGTGCGAGATAACCTGGTAGCCTGCGCCTCATCTCGGTATCCAGGACAGCTGTGAAAATGAAGCAGCCAACTTTTTGGCTATCATTTTAATGGAGGCTAAATTTTTATTAGCCAGGTGTTCGCACTTTGTTTTCAGAAATTGTTTTAATAATTTGTTTATATTAAAGTTTAAAACAATTAACTAAACCCATTATTCAGGTAATTTGTTCATAAAATACAGAAATAATTTTGTTTAAGAAAATACACTGATGTTTCTTATAATACAAAAAAAGCAACACTTGTATTTTTTAAAGTTTTGTTGTTTTAATAACACTGATAAGCAAAGACACCCACCCAAGCAGAAAATTTTTGAAGTGAAAACTTCTTTGAGCACTTTTTGGTTGAAGAAAAATTATTGATTTCAACCTGCTTCAGGAAGGCATGATTTTTGTTTGCGATATTCCACTTGGGAAGTCTCTTTGCTTCACTAAATTCTTTATAATATCTTTTTCGCTTACATACCTGCACCCACGTAAGCGAAAGAGGTTTCTTTGTTTCACCAAATTTTTTATAGAAAACTTATTCGCGAGAGGGGATGCAGTTTGTTATTATTGTCTTACAATTATATAATTCTCGAATGCGCTTATTAGCTGCGCCTTACCAAAACCCAATAATTTTTTGCTGGGTAGTACTCTGTATTTACTGTGGAAAAACATTGAAATGTTTCTGGCAACATTTTATCAAAGCTATGAAGCATTATTTCATGTGGAATTTTGCAAGCAACAGCTCTTCTAAATCGCGAGATAGACACCAATTTTTAAATGTCAAATTTTTTTTGTGAATTAATGTCCAATAAATAAATGTTACTCAACATTTTTCTCAAATTCGAACAGAGTACATACTAGGCCTAAAATTGCAAAATATTTTTATATACAATCTGTGTTTATACACATTATTGCTCTTTTTTCAGGTAAAATTAAAATTTTTATGTTATTGAAACTAAATTCTTTGGTAATAAAGTTTTTTTTTTCTAAAAACAAAAATATAGAAAAAAGAGGGGAAAATCCTTCACTTACGATTTACCTCCACCATTTATGCAGCAATGTTGCAGGATTTCAATAGCAAATTTTTCGAAACCAAGCCTGATGGAATGGTGCACAAAGCTATTTTTTATTCCGCTGTCATAGACTCAGAACTCTGTCATCACTTATTGACTCGTAATTGATCCTTAAACGCCACACCGCAGACATTTTTTGTTGCCCTGTGTTATTTTTTTCTATTTTAAATTTGTTCTTTTTTAACCGACTTCAAAGAAGAAGGAGGTTATCAATTCGTCTCAATGTTGCTTTTTTATGTTTGTGCCCGCAGAACTCAGCCATTTCTGAACCGATTTTTTTTTCATTATTTAAAAGGTAATGCTTACAGATTAATCCCGTTTTAAAAACAGTTCATTATTTTAAAAATTAAAGGGTGTCCCCATACAACATACATGTTTTTTTCGTGTATTAAGAACCCTAAAGGGAACCAATTTAAAATTTTAAAAAATTGCGTATCACTATAGCTCCCACCAACAAAAAGTAATAAGAAAATAAACTTAATACATATAAAGGGTGACCCCATAGGTGACGTAATTTGAACTTTATGGGCCTATCTTTTGAACCGTTAGAGACAAAACCTTGAAAGTTTGATAGAATGTCGATTACTATAACCTTTATAATAAAAAGGATAAATATTTAAAATTAAAAATTAAAGGGTTCTCCAATAGTTTATTAAATTTTATGTACATATATGCCCATAATTTTGAACAGTTGCACACCGACCGTTAAATTTAGAAAGAACCTGTATTAATAAGTCCACTATAACAAAAAGTATAAAGTTTGAATTTGGAAATAAAAGGGTGTCCCAATAGTTAATGTAATTTTATATATGTGGCCAAACTTTTGAACCGTTATAGACAGACAGCTGAAATTTACAAGGAACCTGTATTGCTAAGTCCACTATAACAGGTATATAATTTGAATATATAAATTAAAGGGTGTCCCAATAGGTAATGTTATTTGATTTATGTTGCCCTATCTTTGAAACCGTTGTAGACAGACATTTGGTATTTACGTAGAACGTATATTAATATGTTCGCTATAGTAAAAAGTATAAAGTTGGAAATTATAGGGTGTACTTAAAGTTAATGATATTTGATCTTATAGATAAACACTTGAAATTTAAACAAAGCGAATATCACTATGTCTACAATAAAAAGTACAAAAAACTTAAAGGGTGTCCTCATAGCTGACGTAATTTGACTTATATGGACTAGTCTTTTGAACCGTTATAGATAGAGAGTTATGGAAATTAAAGGGTGTCCCTATAGTTAATAACATTTATGCCTTTTCTTTTCAGCCGTTTTAGATAGACAACTGAAATTTACGCATAATGTGTATTACTATGGTCGCTATTACAGCTAAAAAATTAAAATTAAATGGTGTCCTCATAAAAGACGAATGTTGGTGAAAGTAGCTTAACTTTTGAACAGTAATAAGGAGATGCCTGAAGTTCACATAGTCTTTATTTCTTTTCCTGCTAATTGGGCGCATTTTGTTTATCTTTTATTTGGTTTATATATAGTTCTTATAGATTACTTCTAACATTTTTAGTTTAGAACTGGTACCCAACTATATATTTTGAAGTGGGTCTTTTTGCTAGTATTATTTTCTCATTAAAACAAAATTTTAGAAGTTTTTCTTGAGTGAAAAATATTTTCCAATCAAGGTTTTCTTTCTTCATTTAAATTTCTATTGAAACAACACATGTCGTGTAGTTGTTTGTTAATTATTGTGAATGTTGTTTTGTGGTATTTTGTTAATCTAAACATATTCAATTGTTGTGTTAACAATTAAATAATACATCAGCACTGATGAAGAAATTGTTTTAAAGACTTCTTATTTTTTTATATATTTTTTTGTTGCTTTTTACGTTAATTGCAAAAATTTTATGTAGCAAAAAAAAAAAAAAAATGCGAGACATTAATCTAAATCGTTTTAATGATAATTTTTTCCATTTAAATTGATATAAAATATAAAAATAATCAACAAAAATAGTAAGAATAATTAAAACACCCAAAGCGTTAAATGCTAAGAAACAAAAAATATCTGTAGGTGTAATGAAATGTTACATACGATTTTTAGGCGATTCATTATATTCAAATAAGAAAACTTATATAATTTTCTAGTTATTAAAATTTTTTTGCCATGCATAGCTTTTTATGTTTGAATTTTACGCCTCTTTTCCTAGAAAAAAAATTTGCTTATCTAACACGTATAATTCCTTTTTTAAATTTATTATTATATAGTAATAATAATCTTCGATTGCAAATAAGCTCGTGTTGTTAAGTCACACAATCAAGTGAGCCAATCATGATCACCTTGTGGCTTGTTTGCTTGTCGACAACATAAATATCATTCAACTTAGACGGAAATAACTCTGTTGGGTTATTGAGCACTAGTATCAGTCACGGCTTGAGTAATTAAAAACAAAAGGTGATGAGGTATCATCACCCAAAATCCTCACCAAATAGTGTCACGTAGTGGCAGTGTTGCCAGAAGTAGGTAAAAATCCCTGAACTATTATATATTAGGGTCAAAGGCACCAAGGAAAGCCCTGAGTATCTGTGAACACACACACAGTCGAAATAAGATATAATTGTTTTAATTAGTTTTAAATAATTATTACACTAAAAAGAGAAACTTTGTTAAAATTAGAGTATAAAATAATTTTGAATTCCAAAAATACATTTTAAACACTAATTCATGCTCTTCTTTTCATAATAAATTACATTTAGTCGTTAAAATATTTATTTATTTAATTATACATAATTTTATTTATATTTATATTAAATATGTCACACATTTATTCTTAAATATAATTAAGTTATAAAATAAGAAATTTGTCCATATAAAATGCATAGATTTTTTTCAGTGCAAAAGTTGGGTGTCTTTGATTAGGGTTCATCCAAACATTTGAGAACAACGAGCTTAGTATGAGATAACGAATAGCAATACTTTTAAATTGATGTATATTTATATTAAAATCATTTTTAAAAATGAAAAGTAAATTTCTCTTAAAGCTTCAATGCCTTCATCATCCATGACATAAGTTTGGCAATTGCCATGTTGGAAAATGAAATTTAAACCTTTAAAAATTTTTCAAATCGCCATATTTAGATGACAGATACAGTTTATAAAAAATCGTCAAGTTCTCTAAGAAAGCCGTCAAAATCTTTAATATTTTTTCAAGTCGTTAAAAATTCTTCACCGTATAACTTCACTATCTTTACTAATTGCAGTTTCATTACAGTGTTAAGCCTACTACTCTGTTTGTGTTTTGTGGAAATTGTTGATCAACATTTAATATTTCAAAAGGAAAATTTGAAATTTAAAATATGGTGTCTATATCGGGGTTTTGAAGAATATTACGATTTTATTGTTTTTGAGAATTCTAATTGTTTTACAAATGTAAGCAAAAGCTGTTGTTCGAAATATTCCACATGAAATAATGCCCATTTCCTTTATTTCACAGCTTTGATACAATGTTGCCAGAAAAATTTCAACAATTTTTCATGACTCTTTCATGCAAATTTTTTATGTATGTAGTTTGATTGCATTCCGCATGAAAAACTGAACAGAGTACTATACTAGGCTTTAAATGTTGTGCAATGCACAATGGAGCAGAATCAAAATATTTGTTAAATAACTCAGCCATCTGTAAAGGGCTAGGCTGATCTAAAATTTAATATGAGTATAGCAAAGGAGTATCTAAGCTTAAGTTTTGACCCTGGGTACCATCCACATTGCAGGGGTGGCGTTATGTGGTCTCAAAGTTGGGTACCACTCACCTGCTAGGAAAGAGTCTAGTTAATAACTGCAAAATTATTCTTTAGTCTTTAAATTATGTTTTAAAACGAGCGAGTTATAAACAATTTTAAATGAAAAATTTTCGTTTTTCGGTACTCTAGTGCAGTTTTTTTTTTTAAAATATTGATTACAATTCTCAGACATTTTTTTAAAATTTTTTCTTGTAGTTAAATGTCTTCTCTACGTTAAAAACTAGACGGTTTTCAATTTAAAAATTTCAAAATTATAAAATTTTTGTGTATTTTAGCCTAAAAATGTCCATCAATCTTGATTTTTAATAGAAAACAAATTTTTTAAGGAATACATATATAAAAATTTCTAGTAAAATTTATCTACCTTATAGAAGATGGAGGTCCTTCAATTTGACCTATTTCACATTAATATTTTTACTTTAGCCTATATGTTTCAAAATTACAAAGCTGAGATCGGAGAAAGAATATTGTCGTAGTAAAGCTATATAAACTCCCAAATATTATTGAAAGCATTTCATGGCCCCTAGTCCATATATGCACTATATGGGCAAAACACTAAAAAATTCCATTTTTGTGATTTTTGGCATTTATTTTGGGAATTGTGCGATTTCCTGTACCTTAAGAGTGCAGATTTTTTACCATTTAATTTTCGTTGACTAATTAGTAATTACCTACAAATCCACAGAAAATTTCATTTGAATCGTTCAACTTATAAAATTTTGTTGCATGCCAAATTTTGCATCAAGACCGCTTTAAAAACTATTAAGTTATCTCCAAAATATTTTGTTTCTGCCCCATTGTGCAGTGGAGTGAAAGTCAAAATCGTACATGGCCAATTTATTTTTATAAATTTTTTTTTAAATTTTCTTTTTCGGAAAAAAATCGTCGTTAACGTTAACGTCTTTAATCCTTTAATCGTCGTTAATGCAACGTCTTTAATCCTATAATATTAATTTTGAACATTAGGTCTTGATATCACCAGATAAGGGAAAAGATTACACAGTACAAAGTTTTTCACTTTTGCGGCTGCCAAAGCGCTACCTAAACGGTGTTAAGAATCATTCCTAGGAAGTTCATATGTTCTAGAAAGTTGTTTATTGAGATCTTAGGTTCATTTTTGTTGATTGTTTCCTTGAATTTTGAACGGTTTGCTACCTATGGACCTGAAAAGGGGAAAAAAAGGTAAAAAAATTTAATTGAAAGTTTTTTGCGATTTTGACCTTGAAGATGAAGCTGTTTTTGATTTTATATGTTAACAATTTTTGTTCTTTATGACAAGAGCTTTAACTTTGCCTCAGAATTTCAAACGGTTTGCAAAATATGAGCTTGAGGAAATGATAATTTTTTGCAAAAATGACATCGAGGCCCCACATCTTTGAGGGCCCATAAAAGAAAACCTGGAGGACTTTGGGCAAAACTGGGAGACAAGGGTCTTTTTTTTTGGTCTGTCTTTTATGACGTAGTGGTGTCCGTATATGGTTATTTTGCCATGACTTAAAAAATTACACAGTGTGTTACTCAACAAAAATTTTTTTAAGAAAAAATTATCCCGAAATTAAACATATGTAAATTCAAATCATATGTTAAACAAAAATTAGGATTTCAAAAATTGTAGAAAAACACTCTAAACTAAATAGAATTAAATTTAGCCGGGTATATTTGGAGTTTCATTATAGGCACGAAAATGGCCTAAGATTGTTGCGGTTTATTTCTCATAACTTGGGACACCCTATATGTAGCAGTCGTAAAGTTTTTCTTTGATTTAATTTGTTGGTAAATAATTAACATAAATTGTTGTTATTTTGTTGTTGTTTTATTAAAAGAATAATAATCACTCGGTCAGAAAAGGAAATATTTTAATTTCATTCAAAATTGTGTTGTTTTTATTGCTGCTGTTGTTTTGTGTTGTTTTTTTTACCAAAAAAATATAATTCTTTCGTTTCATTTATTGTTTTGTGGATTCCAATGGGTTTTTTTAAATGAACAAAGATCAGTCATAATGTTTTTTTTTTAAAGCTCTACAATGGAGGCATATAAAACCATTCAACTAAACATTGTATGGTGGGTGGCCGATTTTTTTTGTTGTTGTTGCCTTCCTTCCGCAAACCTCACCACCGTCAACTGAACTGATTGCGGATAAAAATTAACCACCTCATATGAAAATGATTAAAAAGAAAGATGATGAAACTGATGAATATGATGATGATAATGATGCTGACTGATACTTGCAGAAGCTGTTGGAAGGGTAAATGAACACAACAAATTAGGGCGGGCACAAATGAAACATGTTCGTAGGTATGAATGTATGTTGCAATTAATTTGGTACTCTTAGCACTCGGGCTATCCAATCAATGTGCTGGAAAAAAGCACACCAAATAAACAAAATTAAAAAGAATACATTTTCATGTTGTGCGGCATGAAGTAGTAAAAATTTTCTTAAACAAATAAATAATTTGTTTTTATTCTATTTGTTCTTCTTAAAATTAAGCAAGGAAACAAGCGTTTCTTTTAGTGGATGACTTTTTAAGCAATTTATGCCACCAGCCAAGCCACATCAATAATCAACCGCACGCATAATTTCAACATCATTAGTTTGCCTCATTACTAGAAAATGTTGTAAGATGTTATAAAGTTTGCAAACATATTTATTTGTTTCCAATATGTTGCACAATGTTTGATCGTATGTGGTTGTGGGTGTGTGTGGTCTTTTATTTTAAGTGAATGTATGAATGAATGAGTGCCATAACAGGCGACAATTAGTTTATTTGAAATCAAAACACACCACCACTTGATCGCAGAGACATGTTTTACAATATTCAAATAATTATATAAAATTGCAGCCACCTTAAAGTGGCCCCTGTGGTCAAGTGAAGTACAGACCACCAGTAAGAGTCTAGACCTAAAATCTACTCAAGTGTTGCCTTAAGGTGCCAATGTTTGGAAACTTGTTTCATAAAGTGGTTCTAAACAATAAAAAGAATCACATTTCTTTATCGATTTTTCCTTCTGTTTTCAAGCAACTTAATAAAGGACAAATTTTTTTACTCTGAGCATTTTCTATTCTATAAATTTTAGCACTATTGAAGTAAATTAAGTATAAAGAATTGAACATTTTATACAGTTGGGAGAAATCGTATTATTTTAGTTTAATAATTGGGGCACTGAATATCAAAGGTGTTCAAATGCCAAAACTAAGAAAATTGAATTAGTTGCAGCAATTGACATGGGATTTATTCATTGGCATTGAGTTTTCATTGGTATTATTTGAAATAATTACAATGAACAGAATTTAATGTTACTGATTTATTTTTAATTAGCTGTGCCCACATACGTTGTGTGCGTCATGACAACATTTTGTTCGATTTTGTTTTGAAAGTATTCCACACCAAATTTAATAAGACTCTTACGTATTTACTTTATATAAAGGTACCCATCCTTGGATAAAATTCTATAATTTATGTAAAAGTCTAAAAATTATTGTAAAGCTTCGTAAAAGACAGGAAGCGCTATCTGTTGCGCAACATTGCTTAAAATATACTGTTTTAAAAAATAAAACATGCTTTAAGGTATGCAGTACCTTTAAATTGGAAAAAATCGGCATACTTTCACTGCTTTTTCTCTACTTTCTCTTGGAAATAAGATATTTTTGCGGTATAAAAGTATCCTATATTGGAATCAGGATACTAGGATAGCTCCTCACAAAATTTTGTTAAAATCCATCTAGTAGTTTTTACATGATCCGAACACAAAGAAGAAAGACAGACTGCAAATGAGTTACTATTTTATAATATGTATAGATTACAATTGTTGTTGTCAATGGTAATGAAAATGTAATTAAATTGTTGAATAAATTTCGATAATTTATTTTAAAATCTCCTTTTATTTTGGCACAGTGGGTCAGCAATAAACTATACAGTACAACAGTAAAAAATTCACAGACTTGACGGTTTATTTTCGTTTTTACTATCAAAAGGGTAGTAAAACCCTATACTACGGTTTGGAAAAATTGGTGACCAATTTTTATTTATGGTTTGCGAAAGATGCTGTAAATCAGTGGTCACTTGAAAACAGGTGTCATCAGTTTTTGTCTAATATCTCATTCATCCTAGGTGACAGCACTTAACTTTGTTTGGCAATAATATAGCTAAGGGTTCGGTAAATGAATTCTTTCAACATTTTATGCTAAAAAATAAATAATTTCTGCAGTATTTTATAAAGACAAGTGAGGAGTAACCTTTTAAGGGGGTACTTTAGTATCTTAATTTAAATATATGTTACTTTTTTCTGCATAAATATTTAATTTAAAAAAACGTATTTAAAGTACGCAGATTCACCGATTCAATGGTACTGCAAACTTGGCAGCACCTTTTATTATTGAAAGCGGGATATTTTTAACACTATTTGCAGCACTCTACAATAATTTTAGAATTTTATATACATTTTTTAATTTTATCCAGGGATAAGTACCTCTATATAAAGAAAATAAGTAAACCATAACTGCAGCACTATAAAATTAAGTCTTAAAATTTGATGAGGATTACCTTCAAAGCAAAATCGAACAAAATATTGTATAAAATAAATTAAAAAAAAGAAAAAAATCACCAAAGTGCGCTGCTAAAAATTCAAAACATTTTACTAAGAAAATAAAAACTAATTATTTGTTATTTATTTTATATTATTTTTCCTTAAAGTGTGTTTTGTTTTGGTAATTGAAAATAGGGCAACAATTAAATAAAATTGACATTTAAAATTATAAAACTAAACAACAAACAACTTATTTTGACAATTGTTAAAATTTATAAAAATGAATTTTAAAACATCTAATGAAAAACTAAAAAAAAACTTTTAACCAAAATAAACACTGGCATATAAACTCAAACGTCTGCTGCTTATCTGTTTACGACTGCAAAAGAAAAGAGGTAAATTTAGAATGCGACAGACAACAAGAAGTTAAATTCAATAGCATTGACAAGATCAGGAAGCAGTATTAATAGATCACACTTTTGTTTTTTGCTGGTTGCATGCTTTGGGAGTGTGTTAAAGTTAAAAGGCAGGCAGACATTCTTAGTACTTTTCTGGTCTTAAATAATGGAGTCATAAAAATATTTCAAGGCACAAACAAACCAGTAAACACATGTGTGTGTGTGTGTTGGTGTGCTATGGCTGAGGGAGTCATAAATGGTTAGATGATCCTTTTTTTGTTTATCCAATTTGCATTTTACTGTTGTTTGTTTGTTTATGCCCAATGTGCAGCAAAGTTGCTTCTTAGGGGATTTAAATTGAGAAATTGAGAAAGTCGTTAAATGAAAGGAGTTTGGAGTTTGTTGTTGGTTTTATAAAAGGGAAATTTTATTTATTTTTGATTACTTTTGATGCCTAGCGGCGGCAGATCTTCTTTAGTGATCTATAATTCTAGCCTGAGATTGTTTTTTCCTTTAACAAGATGTTCTTCTTTGGATGCGTGCATTTAATTTTCATTAAAACATGAAGTGTGGGTGCTATTTTAGTATTGAGTTACAGATTGTATTTTGCTTTATGCATAATTCTGTATAAAATTTTATTTTTTGATTAGTTGAAGTGTTAAATTATTTAAAATTTATAAGTACTTGGGTGGCCGTGTTTGTACAACAGATGGGCTACTATTATTAAAAATATCCTTTAAGTGTTTTTTAATTGGGCTTAGGGACCGTATAAAAAGTTCAGCTGAACGTATGTAGTTTTAGTTTTTTTCGTTAAATTTTAATTTTCGTCAACTAAGATTATTTGAAATTTTTTAAAATTCGATTATTGTTTAATGTGATATTAAATAACTATCCGCTATAAAACATTATAAACCAGTCGATGTGGATAAGATCATAAATTTTAATAACACACTGTGTAATTTTTTAAGTCATGGCAAAATAACCATATACGGACACCACTACGTCATAAAAGACCAAAAAAAAGACCCCTGTCTCCCAGTTTTGCCCAAAGTCCTCCAGGTTTTTTTTTATGGGCCCTCAAAGATGTGGGGCCTCGATGTCATTTTTGTAAAAAAATGATCATTTACTCAAGCTCATATTTTGCAAACCGTTTGAAATTTTGATATGTTCTCTGAGGCAAAGTTGTAGCTCTTGTCATAAAGAACAAAAATTGTGAACATATAAAATCAAAAAAACTTTAAGAATCATTCCTAGGAAGTTCATATGTTCTAGAAAGTTGTTTATTGAGATCTTAGGATCATTTTTGTAGTTGATTGTTTCCTTGAATTTTGAACGGTTTGCTACCTATGGACCTGAACAGGGGAAAAAAGGTAAAAAAAAATTAATTTTTTAAAGTTTTTTGCGATTTTGACCTTGAAGATGAAGTTTTTTTGATTTTATATGTTCACAATTTTTGTTCTTTATGACAAGAGCTACAACTTTGCCTCAGAGAACATATCAAAATTTCAAACGGTTTGCAAAATATGAGCTTGAGGAAATGATAATTTTTTGCAAAAATGACATCGAGGCCCCACATCTTTGAGGGCCCATAAAAAAAAACTTGGAGGACTTTGGGCAAAACAGGGAGACAGGGGTCTTTTTTTTTGTCTTTTATGACGTAGTGGTGTCCGTATATGGTTATTTTTTTCCGTGTTGCACTGTGTAAGATAATTTTAAAATTTTGTGCGAGCAGTATGGTTTCCTTATTTTTTTGGAGCTATTTGCCTACACATATAAGTACACCAACACTTTAGTTTCATTTTAAATTCAGTCTTTTTGTTTCTAGGATAGGATAGAGAGAGGTTCGAACCACCGACGGATCAATCGGTAGTTCGACCCACACAACAAAGTTTTCGATTGAATAACAATTTTCTAGAGAATTCCAAAACAATCAAGAGAGTTATGATATGTAACGCAATCATCTAGGATGTTCTTGAACGTTCCAGACAATTCTCGAACATTTAAACAACATTCCAGAATGTTCTAGACAATTTCCAAAAATTTTGCAATATTGGAGAATGTACTTAAACGAAATGCTATTGAATACTTTTGAATGTTTTCAACTGGTTTTGACAAATTTATAAGGCGAAAATTCTAACTTTTATAACTTCCAAAAAGCGGAATAAAGGCTAAAGCAGGTGATAACTACGACTGATGCGTGGCCTAAGGCAGACATGAGCTTAAGCGTCAAAACTACAACTACGCGAGAATCCATTGAAGCAGGCAGCGACTAAGGTGACGAAAACAACAGCTAATGGCTTTCCAACAGAATAAGGCTTCTAATAAAGTTAAAATGCTGGCACACTAACTGTAAAGCGAAAGAATAAAACTCTGTTCGTAGAAAGCTGCCACACTTGAAGTCACATCTACATATTTAACGATATCGCTACCTGATCGAATAGATAGAATTTTTAGAATTTTTGTCTGTCTGTCCGTGTTTCCATCACGTAAAAACTGCTGATTGAATTTTAATAAAATTTTGTGAAAAGGCACCTCGTAGTCTTGATTCAAATATAGCCCTGCAGATAATATTTTGCTACGTGGTCCATTGTAATTGAAATGGACTAGCTACAACATGGTCCTATGTAATGCAGTCATGGACTATGGTATTTTCCAACAAGAGCTTGTTGTTAAACGACAAGTGTTCGCGTTTTAACGATTGCATAAAGTGTTGCCAAGAGCTGTACAGTTCGTGCAGTGTGTTCCATCGTGTAGTGAAATAGAGTAGTTTTGAAACACTACTCCCATATAATGCAAAGCTGGATTATGTGGTCCAGCCCTAGATATTTTCTCTATACACCTGGGTTACCTTTGGACTAGTCCTAGTCCCTTTGGAATATAATTTACATGCCTGTATGGACTAGTCACGTTATCTTCAGGGAGGATACGCTAAAATATCTCACTTCCAAAAGAAAATAGACAAGAAGTATTGAAAGTATGCAATTTTACAGATTTACAGGTACTTCAAACATGACAGCACCTTTTATTTTTGTCAGCAGGATATTTTTAATACTATTTACTCTCTAGAATAATTTTAGAAGTTTTTATAAAAAACCCCCCCCCCCCCCGGGGGTTCCAATTGTCACTGCAGTAATGGCAAATGCTTTGACGCGGTTCACTCGGGGAAAATAGGGGCACCAGACGCTAGGGTTCCTAGAGCCTAAATCTGGAAGAAAAGGTCTGTTGTTTTAACACGGGTCCTCTTCGAGGCCCGACCAGTGCCCAAAGGACTGGTACCACGGGACCGGTTATTGGTGAGGTCCCCTTCGGGGGTACACGTGGTGGTTGTGGTTTAAGATCGATTTATGTAGATGTGGTGCCCGGACGATCAAGTGTGCTGTTGCACTCTCAACAGACGGAGTTTGGATAGTCTCCTAAGCAAGAGGTTATAATGTGGATCTAGGCTTCCCTTGGAAAGGCTTGCCATATTATATAAATTGCTACTCAGTGTGACTGTATCACACACAAAAAGCGATTGGTGGCAATCTTAAAGTGTTGTTATACTACACAATGGGTCTATGTCTTTATTTCACTCGGTGTTAAGAGCACCGTGGGATAAAGCCACCGTGGCAGGAGCCCACGTTAATCTTGAACACATCTGCATAAAAAAACCATAACTGAAGCAATATAATGCTGGGAACACAACTGGGACGAACGACGACTTTTTGGCCGCGAATATTCGATGCAAAAAATAAAACACATACGAGTATGTGAAAATGCACACAATTATGGCGGCGGTCGAAATTCGTCATACGCGGGGAACTCTGAATTAGATTAATTTATATTTCTTACGCCGCCGTACGACCAACACAATAGTACAATGTGACCATGTTTTGTTTTAGTTTCAAGTATTTTAGTAATTAATTTTTTGTTTACTTTAACAATTATATTATTTTTATTTTATGACTTTTAATATAAGTGTACATAACAAGAGTTAACTATAAAAATTGTTTTTAGTTGTGTTTTTGTTAATGGCACATTTTATAAGAATTAATATTTTTTTATATGGTCACTCTATCAGATCGTTTTATTATTACAGTCTAATTCATAAACGATATTTAGCAGTGCATTAACAGTTTAATAAGCAAAAATCGCTAAATGTGTATTCATAAACGTTTAATAGCCTTTTGCAGCGTTAATGTACTCTTGTTTAATAAGAAATTTTTATTGTTGCGTTTACCCTACTTTAACGATTCAATAAAGTGACATTTGAAAGTTTTTTTTTACATTTCACAAAAAATAAAAGCGATAACAAATTATTTGGCTTTTGTTTTAATAATACAATTAATAATAATGGATACAGTAAATTTAATTTGCAGAATTCCTGAGTATAATAAATTTGTGTAACTAAAATTATTTTTATTAAGTGGATGTTTTTAGAATCTATCGCTGAAGTAGCGAGCGCCCGACGAGCAAAAACATTTAGGACGAAAAAAAATCCGTTTGAAATGCCGGAAGACCAATTCAAAGCTAGCTACCGATTTAAGAAATCCACTGTTAAAAAAATCATTGAAATGGTCCAGCCGGAAATTGAGCTAGATACAAGAGGGTGCGGCACTTCAGTCGATTTGCAGGTGCTAGTTTCTTTGCGATGCTGGGGCCGGCGAGAAGTATGTGCGCTAGCAACAATTTTAACTTGTTTTCTAAGGGATTATTTTATTAAAATTTAAGATTCAAGATGACGCTGCAGATCTCCACGGCTTATCGCAAGCAACGGTGTGCAGAATTTCTGCCAGAGTGGCTCGCGCTTTAGCTCGCTGGAGCACTAGAAAAATTAAAATGCCATCATCTCTATCAGAGGAAGAGGAACTTATGAGAGATTTTAGGGCAATTAAAAATTTCCCGGGCGTTATGTTATGTTAAATGGAAAAAATATCAATTAATTTTTCGTACTTAATAGCCATTATGTACTTACCTTGTCATCTTCTACCCAATTGCTAGCTCTTTTCCTCTTTATTCTTTCCATTTTATTAAAAATTGCACCGAACTTGCTTTTATTTATACTTTAAATTGAAGAAAACAAAATAGTGATGCATAAACAAAACCAATACAGCGAGTAATCAACTACTTGTTGAATTTCGAATAAACAAAATTTGTTTTAAGACAATATTTTAAAAGTTCTTATTGGTTTTTGCTTTTGTTTGGTAATAAAAAATTCAAAGACTTTAATTTACGTTAGTTTAAAATTATACTAAACGAAATTATTTGTTTAATTTTTCATTTTTCAAACTACTCAGATATTCGGTTGTACATTTTGTGCATCAGCAGATATGTAATGACAATTGAATTAGAACGAAGTTGCCAACATTAAACGACAAAATAAATAAAAACGTTTAATTGTTAATTCAGCGTTATCAAACATTTCTGAATACAAATTTTTATTAGAGGTTTATAATGGGTGATTTTTTTGAGGTTAGGATTTTCATGCATTAGTATTTGACAGATCACGTGAGATTTCAGACATGGTGCCAAAGAGAAAGATGCTCAGTATGCTTTGACATTTCATCATGAATAGACTTACTAACGAGCAACGCTTGCAAATCATTGAATTTTATTACCAAAATCAGTGTTCGGTTCGAAATGTTCAAATGTGACAAATTTTGTTCAGCGATGAGGCTCATTTCTGGTTGAATGGCTACGTAAATAAGCAAAATTGCCGCATTTGGAGTGAAGAGCAACCAGAAGCCGTTCAAGAACTGCCCATGCATCCCGAAAAATGCACTGTTTGGTGTGGTTTGTACGCTGGTGGAATCATTGGACCGTATTTTTTCAAAGATGCTGTTGGACGCAACGTTACGGTGAATGGCGATCGCTATCGTTCGATGCTAACAAACTTTTTGTTGCCAAAAATGGAACAACTGAACTTGGTTGACATGTGGTTTCAACAAGATGGCGCTACATGCCACACAGCTCGCGATTCTATGGCCATTTTGAGGGAAAACTTCGGAGAACAATTCATCTCAAGAAATGGACCGGTAAGTTGGCCACCAAGATCATGCGATTTGACGCCTTTATACTATTTTTTGTGGGGCTACGTCAAGTCTAAAGTCTACAGAAATAAGCCAGCAACTATTCCAGCTTTGGAAGACAACATTTCCGAAGAAATTCGGGCTATTCCGGCCGAAATGCTCGAAAAAGTTGCCCAAAATTGGACTTTCCGAATGGACCACCTAAGACGCAGCCGCGGTCAACATTTAAATGAAATTATCTTCAAAAAGTAAATGTCATGGACCAATCTAACGTTTCAAATAAAGAACCGATGAGATTTTGCAAATTTTATGCGTTTTTTTAAAAAAAAAGTTCTCAAGCTCTTAAAAAATCACTCGTTATGACAAAAAGTGTTTAATAACTATTGTAAACATTATAGCTGAAATAAGGAATTTTTATGAATTAGACCGTTAATGTTTACTGGCCGTACCAACCATCTCATTCTTTTACTAAAATAAGCCTTCTACTTATTATTTTAATGATTTTCACATAATTTGTAATTCTTTGATTAAATTTTTTGTAAGTTTTCTTTTTGCACAAACAGTAAGTAACTTTACCAATTATAACAGCTATTTTTTCGTCGTTATTGTGTTTCATACGACGAATTTAAACAGCGAAGTTTTACCGACGAATTCATCGTGTTGGACGAAATTCTTTGTTCGTCCCAGTTGTGTTCCCAGCATAAAAGTAAGAGTCTTAAAATTTGGTATGAATTATTTTTAAAGCAAATTCGAACAAAATATTGTAAGGATGTTGACGAGATGTCGAGTACAGCTAGCATTGGTAATGCCCACTGTTCCATCCGAGAAAATCTGGTTCTAGTTCAACTAAGCTCATTGTTAAATGGGTTCGTATTGTAAGGATGTTGACGAGGTGTCGAGTACAGCTAGCATTGGTAATGCCCACTGTTCCATCCCAGAAAATCTGGTTCTAGTTTAACTAAGCTCATTGTTAAATGGGTTCGTATGGGAACGCCACACCTACTTTAAATATTAAAAATATATAGACATATATAGCTTTCAAACAAACACATTCATTTTCATAAACGTGTATATAAAAGATAATTAAATTTATTTTTTCTTTTAGAGATTTGAAGGCTTCTAAAGAATTTTTTTTTTTATTTTTAAACATTCTCAAAATCAAGTAAAAGAAAAAAAAATATTTAACCCATATGAATTCATTTTTAAAGCAAACTCGAACAAAATATTGTAAGGATGTTGACGAGGTGTCGAGTACAGCTAGCATTGGTAATGGCCACTGTTCCATCCCAGAAAATCTGGTTCTAGTTCAACTAAGCTCATTGTTAAATGGGTTCGTATTGTAAGGATGTTGACGAGGTGTCAAGTACAGCTAGCGTTGGTAATGCCCACTGTTCCATCCCAGAAAATCTGGTTCTAGTTTAACTAAGCTCATTGTTAAATGGGTTCGTATGGGAATGCCACACCTACTTTAAACATTAAAAATATATATACATATATAGCTTTCAAACAAACACATTCATTTTCATTTTTTTTTTTAGAGATTTGAAGGCTTCTAAAGATTTTTTTTTTATTTTTAAACATTCTCAAAATCAAGTAAAGGAAAAAAATATATGAATTCATTCTTTAAAACGGCTGAATACTCCTTGGTCGTGTCTTGTCTGGCAAAATATAAAAATAGCAAAATAATAAACTTGGAAAAGAATTTCAAATGTTTACTCAGTTGTAGTACGAGTATTAAACATAAAACAGTTGTTTACATGCCCAACTCATTGACACTTTAAACAAATAAATTATCACCAGAAATTTCGAGTGAGTATTAATCACAAAATATTTTAAATTGTAAAAAAAAATGTAAGCTGGCTAGACAGCAAATACTCGGAACATTTAAAAATCAAATACAAATTAAATTTGTAAAACTGCTTACCCTCTTCTGGACGCACGCACGGTAACCGAAATGTAATTCAATCCTTTAAAGTTGCTACTATTTGTATCAATGGTTTGTTTAGATTTGGGAGGTCCACCGTTTAGCCATTACCGATCAGTTTGTGTTAATGTAAATTTGTCTTTATTGCATTTAGCTACTTGAGGTGACGCCTCTGACCACTTGAAGTGGGGTTTCTGTTTCACTGCAGATGATTTAAAATGACACGTAATTTGCGTGTGCCCCTCTTACTACTGTTACAAATGTTTGTTTATTTGTTTATAAAATAAATTTTATAAACAAACATTTAAATGACATTTACTTACTCGGGCAATTGACAGTTTGTCGTCAGCCATAAATCATCCTTAATTTGTATATTTTTTTTTTGTAATAATTGTAATATTTTCTCACAGAAACCCAACAGACACTTGACAATGTCGTCACATGGTAATATCAGTATGTTTGTTTGCATGTTAAATGCCGAAGGACTAAAACGCCTACAATTATTTATCAACACACTTGTGAATTACTTTCATTTTTTATTTTATTTTTTAATGTGTGGTCATGAGCATGATTTAATATTGGTTTTGGTTTCCGGTCAACCGAAAACAAAACAAACTTCGAAAATTTTATTTTCTTCTGGTTTATTCATAAAAGATTTAAAGTTAAAGGTGAAGAAAGTGAACAGACTTTACACCGTTTTTAATGCTTCGAGAATGAATTTTCGTTAGCTAGGATAGTTAGGTAAATCGGGCCGCCCGTACAAGAAGCGATCACTTAAAGGCCTTTACTGCCAATTGTGATGCCCCGCCAACAATCTAGCCTCACAGTTCTCTATAAAACTCCAGTATCTAACGCCTGTAATAACCACCTGGAGTTTCTCGCTAAACCTGTCATGCTAGACAGTGTCACATTTTTAAGACAGTCAAAGTCCTAAAGAAGATCATGAAAGGTCTCTTCCTCCTGATTGATGGCGCCCTGTGCATTCGAACCGTTCCTCGCACATTGGTAGGCCATATCTCATTTCCACGAATGCCTTTATGCTTTGAAACCCAAACTATGCTAACATGGTGTAATCTGAGTAGGGCCAGATATTGAATGTACGTCAATATCCATCTCGATTTCACTACTTTCGAATTAAGCGTCTTAATGGCGGCTAGACTGTCATGTTATGTCCGTTATAATTCCCCAATTCTCCTTGTCGGAGGCTAAAATATCTGTAGCCTTGAACAGAGTGCAGTTATCGTGACTACATGTTTTTTTTAAAGACAAAACTGGCTGCGAAGATTTTTGCTTGTCTGCAGAATACGCCCAGAGTCTTTGGCAGAAAACGAACTCGCAACCATCGGACTGATAGACTAGCGCACTACCAATCAGTCTATCGAGGTGATAACGAAATATCAAAACCCCCCTTCCAGTTCCCATGACTGCCTTAGAGCCTTTTGTGAGCTAAGAGTATTAACATTAATTCAAATACTTCCTTAATACCAGAGTATCGAAATGCTCACTCACTGCTCAATCATGTGTGAGTATGAACATTTAAGTTTTTTATTATCAAAAAAATAAATGTAAAGAAAGAACAGGAAGAAAACGTAAAACAACGCCAGTGGAAGATCGTCAAATTATCAGATAATTTCAATCTAATCCAGGTTTGACACCCAAAGCCGCTGCGTTGGAATGGAATTCTAACTGTGATAGTCATTAAAGCGAAAGAACAGTTCGTCGACGTCTAAAAGAAGCCAACAATAATACTTATGTAGCAAGATCAATTCAATGTATAGCCCCAAGAAACCAAATTAAAAGGTTAGAATTCGCAAACAGATACGTGGGCAAGCCCCTATAACTCTGGCAAAGCATCTTATGGACCGACGAAAGTACTTTCGAGTATTACTCGTCAAAGAAAAAAAGTTTTTGTTAGACTAGACCAAAAAACTCGAAAAACATCGCACCTGTTGTCGAAAAAGTTAGTAATAGAGATGGCGCAGTCATGTTCTGGGGCTGTATAGCTTATAAAGGCTTGGGAGACTTGGTTCCCATCGACGGTTCGATGAACCAAAACCAATATTTGAAAATTTTAAAATTTAAAATTTTCCTTCTGGCGATAAGTTGATTGGACCGTCATTTATTTTCCAACAGGACAATGCGCCTTGCCGCAAGAGTAAAATGATTAAGATATTTTGGACAGAAAATTGCATTGAAACTTTGGATTGGCCACCCCATAGTCCGGATTTAAATGTGATTGAGAATGTTTTTTAGTTATTAAATAAATGCTAATTTCATTAAAAAAAATTTGGAATTTTTAATTTTTTGGAAATCTGAAAAATTTCAAAATGGTAAAATTTCTCAGGTGTCAAAATAAATATGCCGATCACTGTATTATGCAGTAACAAAGTGGTTTAGAAATCTCATTTATGAGAAATTTCATAAATGAACACTCTGAAATGAAAACGTTCATAAATGACAAAAAAACTACAAACATGTATGTAAAAGAGCATTAATGAGAATAAGTAAATTTTTTACGTATCACATGTGAATAATACGGATACGCTTCGTTTTTCACCGTTCTTGTATGCTAAAGAAACAAACAGTTACACTTATTCATGTGTGATCGTAGGCACAGCATTTTTGTTGTTCCTTTATGAACGTAAAAAAAATATAAAATTGTTTAAATCTCATTTATGAGAAATATCATGTGTTGAAATTTCAACGCTCATAAATGAAAAATTTTGAACCCTGGTAAATACACCTACCCCTCCCTACCCATACAAAAGAAATTGACATCATTTTTGTACATTTCTCAACTTTCGCAAGTGTTCTGCACAGTTAAATGGAATGTTGCCAAACTTTTCACACTATTCCACAACATTTTAGAATGTTAGGGATGTTTTAGAAAGTTGTGGAATGCTAGAAATTTCTATTGGACGAAACTTTCATCTCTTATGGTTTTAGAGGGTAGCACACCATAAAACTCCTAATATTGATTTTTTTGCTATGTTCACAATAGACAAAAACCTCCGCCAAGATAGGCGATGGTTCGCTCACATTTTAATTTGCGCTCAGTGAAGCAATTGGCTGATTAAAAAAACATACCAAATGAGAACGAAAATGACCCTGTTAATGTCAAATTAATGGATTTAAAAAAGCACCAAAACACAGTTAAAACCGTGTATTGACAGCATTAAACACTACACACTCATACAATGATCTAATCAATTAATGAACCAATCAACAAACATGTGTCCTTAAAGTAATGAATGAATTCTACTAAACAAAAAATAAAACCAGCCATTTAAAATTCTATTGTAAACATTTCAGAGATACATTTCGGTTCTATGGAACTTAATTATGCTGCGGAATTTTTGATATTGTATTATTTTATGTAAATGAATGTATTTTGTTTTTCCCAGTTGGCCAAACTGTCTTAGTCGACTTAGCATTGGATTATGTACGCACAAGTTGGCGCCTGTTGTTTAGGTTTTCCAAAGCGAACTTATGGAACTTATAAAACCTTTGCTGTAACATCATGAGTAATTATCTAGAGATGGGTACCTCTATATAAAGTAGGTATATAATAAATCATTATATGAGCACAACATTTGTTGTGCATCTTATGAGCTTCATTTAAGCTCATAAGATGCTCATTATAATATTTCATTAAATCCATGTCTGTTCATAGCACACGATTAACGATGAGTGGACAATAACAAACAGTGAAGACCAGCGAGCTAAATGAAATGAGCTTGCAAAGTTTCCATAAGCAAGTTTAAATAAGTATGAGTAAATGATGAACATAATAACAATGAACATCGGAGAGTTCAACCCGTTTTATGATTTGAGTGAAACACGAACACACAAAAACAAACAAAAAACATAGAATTTTTGAACAAATACTAAACAATTTCTTAAGAAATAAAAAAAACACTAGTACAAATAAAACGAACTAAGCTTTATAAAAAAGTTCTACACAACTACTAAACAAAACACACTGAGTGTTTCAAAGATGAGACCAGTAAACACGGCGCTCACTAGTATAGAAAGTTAATTTTACTCGGTCAGCTCATTGCCTTTATGCTACGAACAGAGGTTTGCTCACTAATAGTGTCATATGAGTAGGCATGCATGTGTTCAGTAAGCTAGATTGTGTGCGATTACGAAGACTTGCTCATGAGCTTATGAGCTTGCTTATGCAATTGCTTAAAATATAAACCATATCTGCAGCACCATAAAGTAAGAGTCCTAAAATTTGATGTATCCACATTCAGAGCAATTGGCAAATTCGAGGTTGCTAACGACAATATAGGCGACAAAAGCTTCAATATTTGTCATGTATTAAATTGCTTTTGTGACACATAAGTGAAAAAGCCTTTGAATTGTAATTGAGTTGGCGCCCTATGCTCCAGTGGGAGTTAGAGGAATAAATATATATAAAAACTAAAACTGAAATATTTAATTATTTTATAACCGGTCCCTTCTATTAGACTGTCGTTAACGACAGGTTTAATAAAAGTGTCGTCAGAATGCTCAACAATAATTAGATAGGTGCGGTTTATGTAGGCGTCGTCGACAGGGTGGAGGAAATAGTTGCTTTAAAAGTGCAGATGATTGTCGCCTAATATGATTTCGTGGCCATTTGTTGTTTGGGCTGCCTTTCATGACTCACTATTGTACCAGCGCGTTTTTGATCTCTCAACGATATTGTCAACTGGGTTTGTTATTCTTTATCTATTTGTTGTATTATTAATTCATCATTTTTATTTTCATGCTCTCATGCTCATCTTCGTCTATTCTTTAGCTGATCAGGTGTGCGTGTGTGGTTTGGCATTATTTACAGTCAGGAACGGCAATTTATTCACTATGTGGGTGGCTAATGCCGAAGACAAACACACAGAAGCCCCCTTAAAAATATAAACATAAAAACATCTTCTCCACGATAAACTCTAGCAATCGAATTATCCCCTGTTAATATGCTCCAAAATGTGAAAACTTTTTAAAGCACATGTGAATTAGTGAATGAAGATGGAAGGAAGGTTTATGATGTAAATGGTTATTTTATTGTTCTTGTGGTGCGCTGACAATGTTTACAATACAAAACAAAAAAAAAAAAAAAATCACTTTATTGGTTTACGTTAGATATAAATGAAATAATAATGATGAATGAATGAATGAATGAATGGATGGATGGTTGAATTTTCCAAAGGGCGAACAGTTTGTTTGTAATTATCATTGCTAAAATCCTAATGATCACCTCTTCAAGGGCACTCATGTGTTTATAATTTAACGAGTTCAAGCAAAGGATTTTATTCATTCTTAATGTTAAAACCATTGTATGAGTAATAAAGTTAATCTAGGAAATAAAGTTGAATGAAAGTGTGCCAAAGAATTTACTAACGTGCTTTCATTTTAACTGGCTTATATTCAAACGAGGGTTGATATTAAAGCAGTGGTATAAGTTTTTGTTTTTAAATTTAAAATTAGCATATAATAGACAGAGTCATAATATAAAATATAAAATTTTCTTACAGCTTATTCAGTGGAACTTTTATTAAACATACAGTGGGGAGCAGAAGTGTGTACTTGTTTCTATTTCTTCTATTGCTTGGTGCATAAAAATAGTAATAGTGAAGCGATTTTTTAATTTCTTTTTTTGTGTTCTTTCCCATGTAGTTCTTAACAGCTCTAAAATAAATTAACCCTAGAAAGCTAATCATATTCTGACATACGTTAAGGATAATCATGCGTAAAATTTACGCATGCCCTTTGGAGGGCTAAATTGCGGCACTTTTTTGATTAATTTAAAATAAAATAATGTAGAATACTTTGTTTGAATTAATTAAAGTAAAAATAGCCGAGTTATAAATGTGTTTACATATATTTATTATCTAAAAAAACAAAAACAAAAGAACAACTTCAGTACTTAACAAAACTTAAAGATCACATTTCTTTGAAAACTTATTACCCGTTTCATGCGTAATTTTGACTCACATGCCCGTTTGATTTCAAAATTGCAAATACTTACCACAGCGTGGTTTTTGTCTTACTAAAGCTCTGGTCAACGTCTGAGATGTCTAAAGAGTACAAGAGTGCATTCATTGTAAATAAAGAGAAATAACAGTTTTTTGAAAAGGTATGCGTAAATTTTACGCAGATTATCTTTCTAGGGTTAAAAACCAATAAGCAATGAGAGAAAATTGAGTAACAACAATATTACTCGTATGTTCTCAATTTTGCTCATACTTGCTCGAAGCTAAATTAGTAGAAAAATGGCAAATTTAACTTTATTTTATATTTGATTGCTATAATCTTAAGTCTTGTTAATATACACTTTATAAATTTTTAAATTGTAATTGTATTGTATAACTTCATATAACAAAAAGTGTTGGTTTTTAATTTAAAACAAAAAGTTAATATTTTTCAAAATATTCAGGAAACTATAGCGAACCGCGAAAACTTCGATTGTAAATATTATAATGAAAGGCTCTTCATCAGGTATAATAGATAATTTAAGCCAATCAGTGCCTATTGGAGTGATAAAGCGGCAAAATCTAGCTCGGCAAGTTTTCGGCAAGAGTCTAAAAACTTTGAACTCATGCAGACACATGACTTATGTTGAGAAAGATGAGAGCTAACAAGTCTTTAACGTCAAAGGAGGCTGGCTTCCCTAGCAATAAATAAATAAAAGTGTTTTACGATGGACAGCAAGAAGAGCGCTTCACAACATTGGATACCTCGTAGGTGTGGAGAAGCCTAAACCTGTATTGATACATAAAAATGTTGCGGCCCGTTTACAATTCGCCAAGAAGTAGAACGAATGGGTAATGGTAATGACTGGAAGAGCGTAATATGGTCAGATGAGTCCAAATTAAATCGATATCAGTCTAATGGTAAACAATATTACTGTCGCCGACAACAGAAGACAATTCAACGACACCATAATTAACAATTAGTCAAGCAGTTCGGAGGCAATATTATAGAGTGGGGTTGTTTTACATGGTAACATGTTGGTCCACTGCAAAAACTTTGCGGCTTCATGAGAAAGGAAGACTATTTAAACAAACTTGCAGACGCATCTTTCCGATTTTTTAAATATGAACGCATATCCTACGGAATAACAGGTTGCAGACTCGAACCACTCCTAAAAAATCATGGAGAGTTAGTGTACAATTGAAAAGGACGATCGGGAAAATATTGAAGTACTTTGTTTTAAAAAACATTATTGTTAACAACTGAATAATAAATAAAATATAAAATTAAATCGCTTCATTATTACTATTTTATGCGCCTACAAATGCAGAAAATACAAACGTGTACTCACCTCTGCTCTCCACTGTAACACTTTTAGAGTTTAATAGGAAGTTGGAAAATGCCCAGTTCCCCGAAAATAGCAGGGTCCTGAAACTCAAAGATAAGAACCTTCGACGTCTAACCAGTACCACAACAAACAAATTAAAATAATTGTTTGATTGCGCAGATAATTTACAGCGACGGAGTACCCTTGTGTAATTTCAAGTTTTGGCTATATTAATTGGCTGCGTTTATGTGATGTAACGTCGCTGAACTAGGTTTTCGGAACCCATTTTAATGACAGAGTTTATGTGCTCAACAAACACATGTATGTATATACCTTTAATTCATTTAGGAGAGAAATGAATAAGATTGTGGTATACAGCCAGAGAGCACCCTAATGGTTTTAAGCTTTTTGTGCAGAAGTAATTCTACAAAAAACAAATCAGCGTCAGCGCGTTATTTTGGATAGGCGTAAATGAGTTTGTGGCACGTCACAAGAATCTCCTATTAGTGTTGAATGAAAAACAGAAAATGCTACAGCGGTCGGATATATATATGCATATATATATATGCATATATATATATGCAAGTGTGAAGAAGCCGTGTCGGTGCTATTTTTAAACACATATCAATGTTTTTGTGATAAATTCCACGAAACCTTTAAGGCAATAGAATGCAAAATTGCAACAATGCTATTTATCACCCCTGAAGAATGTAAAGTAAAAATATGAAATCTATACATATAATAAAACAGTAACTCATTTTCTGTCGCTCTGTCTTTCTGTCTGTGTTCGCATCACGTAAAAACTACTGGATGGATATTTTGTGAGGAAGTACCTTAGTAGCCTAATTCCAATATAGTATAGGTACTTTTTTTTCGCAAAAATATCTTATTTCCAACAGAAAGTGGAGAAAAAGCAGTTAAAGTACTCTGATTCTTTAAACGATTTAAAGGTACTGCATACTTTAAGGGATCTTTTATTTTTGAAAGCGGGATATTGTGCACCAGATGGCGCTGTTTTAAAATAATGCAAAATGTAAATTGAAAGCGAGATATTTTAAACACGGTAGCGCAACAGGCGCTGTTTTAAAACAATGACAAAATATGAATTACTTATTGCCAAATAGCGAATTAAATAAAGTTTGTATTTGATTTGTATTTTTAGCTTGTGGAATTACATTGTTATTAAAATATTTTAAACGCCTTTTACAGAGTTTTACAATAATTTTTAGAATTTTAAATACCTTATATAAAGTCTTAAAATTTGGTGTGGACTACTTTCAAAGCAAAATCGAACAAAATATTGTCAGGACGCACACAACGTGTGGGGACACTGCTAGAGTGTAATACAATTTTTAAAAGTTGAACGATTCAAATATAATGTTCTGTGGATATGTTATTAATCAGCGAAAGTCAAATAGTAAAAAATTTAATATTAAGGTAAAGGAAATCCCACAATTCCGAAAATAAAGACCAAAAATGCCAAAATTGGATCTTTTTGTTATTTTGTCCATAAAGTCAACATATAGACTAGGGCTCATAAAATATCTTCAGCAATAATTGGGAGTATCCATTCCTTTATTACAGCAGTCTTCTTTTTGCGATCACAGCTTTGGGATTTTAGTACATAACGGCTAAAATCAAAATTTCGGTGTAAAATTGAAGGATCTCCATTTTCTACAAGGTTGATAAATTTTACACAAAATTTGGTTTAAACGTACGTACATATTGTTAGCTCACACAAAAATTGTTTATATGTATTTATTCCTTAAGAAAATATTTTTATATAAAAAAGAAGTTTGATGGCGCTTTTTAGGCTAAAATAAACAAAAAAGCAACAATTTTGGAATTTATAAATTAAAAATCGTCTAGTTTTTAACTTACAAAAAAATATAATCTTGAAATTTTCCACAATATTTAAAATTTTGCTCATTAATTACGAAAAATATTGAAAACAATTTTTTGAAAAATGTACTTAGTATTTTGAAAAAACTGGACCAGGGTACCGAAAAATCAACAATCTTAATTTTAAATTGCTTATAACTTGCCCATTTTAAAGCATAAATTATAGATTCATTTTTAGGTATTAACTAGACCTTTAAGAACTTGTATAATTAAAAAAAAAAAAATAAACTAAAATTAAAGAAATGCCAAGCAGTTGCGAGGTACATAAGTTTGAGACCACATAGCGCCACCTCTGGAAAGTGGATGGTGCCCACCGCATAAAAATTAAGCTCATATACTCCTCTGCTATGCTCAAGCAGAGCCCTTTAGCAATGGTCCTTTACAAATGGCTGAGTTATTTCTTAAATATTTTGATTCTGTCCCACTGTGCAGCGTTGCATTTTTTTGCACGGAACTGTATATTACTTACATTCTGCATAGTTGCATTTCTTATTTAAGTCTTTTCTTCTTCTTCCTGCCTTTTGCTTAGTTTTAACCTTAATTTTATTCCCCACCCTCGTGCTTGTACGTGATAATCCTGGTGGGAAATTATTTTTGTTACAAGTTATTGTGTGTTTGTACTCGTAAAGTATGAAAACTTTTGTATTCTCTGACATCCCACAGTATTGAGTATTCAAATATTGAAATATTAAAACATTTTTATTTTAAAATTAAAATTTTTATAATAACACAATCATACTCTTAATTAGTTCTTAATTGTGTCATTATTGTACAATAAAATCTTGTCAATGAGTTTTAAGTCAAGTGGTTTTGGAGCAGAAATGAAACCGCGGATAGAACACTTAAGTTTAAAACTGAACTGTGTCTGGCTACCAGAACTACCAAGTGATCTTTGAATGCCTTTTTCAAGAATTAGAGAAGGTTAAAGACCTTTTGAACACTTCATTGATCTAATGACATCATGGGAACTCGTAGAGTAATAAAGATGATGATAAACTTTGTGTAAGAAATCTTGAGTTTTATGATTTTCAATTTATAATCTTTAATTCGTTTACTTACACTAGCAGACACATTGAATTTAAATGATAATTGCATTTTTACCCACAATGGTTTTTGTTGCTGTTTATTTCTTAGTAAAAATCCCCAATTAATTGATTGCTTTAGTTTATTGATTTAAATGTGATTTTGAAAATATGTCGAAATTCTGTTTTTAAGCAAATAAATATTTTCCTTAAATCGTTCGTTATTGGCGAATTAAATTTTCATTTAGTGTGGAACTACTGCAAGCACTAGATAATCACAAGCAGATTAAATGGTTTTGAATTATAAACACGTACAAGTAAATTATTATTTTAAATGCTGATTGTTTGTTTAATGTGTTGATCTTCTGAAAATAATCAACATTTTGTTTGTTGCTTTAAAACAACCGAAATGATCGATTACAAATACTGGCAAATCATAAATAAATCAAATGATAAAAAATATTCAGTGGATGGTTTTTTTTCGAGTTGCTAAATTATTGAAACTGATTGGATTGGATTCGAAAGTGAAAATGGGTGAAATTTACCGAATTTCGTTAAAATAATAAAATTTGAGTTTAACAATCAATTTAGGTTTGTTTCAAAAGCAGATTAGAAAGAGTTTTTTTTATTTTTCAGTCTTAAGTACATTAATATTAAGAGATCTGGATCGCTACAAATAAGTGATATGACAAGAATTAATAAATAAAAGCGTATCCCATGCCAGCCGTGAAAGTAGTGCTGTCAATTTCTGCTACTTTTAATTACTCAATACTTATCAAATGGTTTAAAACTATAACGTTAAAAGTGTCAGGTAACTACTTATGGGTATTGAGTACTCAAAAAAATGATCAAATACTCGGTACTCAATACTTTGCCAGCACTACGTGAAAGTCCGTTAATTTGTATACTTTACTAGCTATCCCGGGTGCGCTTTGCTACACCCATCCACAAAAAATAAAATAAACACTTGTAAGAAAAATATGACCAACCTTTAACGCAAAAACGCACGCTATACTTAAGTCAAAAATTTTTCCATCCAACCTGGTATTTGCTAGACTATACGTATTAAGACGATAACAACTTTTTATTTTTAATGGGATGTGTCACTCCCAGTATTCTTATCCAGTCTGTATTTTGCTAGCCTATGCATATTAGTATGAGGGTTACTTGTGCAAAGTTTCAAGACTATACCTAATGTAGTTCTCTAGATACGCAATAATAATTTATCACTTTGTATAGAAGGTACCACGCCCTCCATACAAATTCAGTCTGTGTTTCTCTACACAATGTATCTTAATATGGGGGTTACTGTTTGCAGTTCTCTAGATACAGGATAATAATTTTTTACTTTGTATGGGGGGTACCACGCTCACTGTCCCAATTCAGCCTATTTTTTTCTAGGGTATTCGCATGGGTATGGGGTTTACTTGTACCCATTTGGAAGATCATACCTATTATAGTTCTCTATATACACAATAATAATTTTTCACTTTGTATGGGAGGTACCACGTCCACTGTCCCAATTCATTATGTATTTTAGCAGACTATGCGCCTTAGCACAAAAGCTACTCTTGCAAAGTTTCAAGGCGCTATCTATTGCACTTCGCCAGAAACAAGTTAATAATTTTTATGGGCTGTAACACGCCCTATATTCCAATTCAGTCTGTGTTTATCTAAACTATGTACGTTAATATGATGGTTATTGGTGCAAAATTCCAAGGCGCTACCTAGTGCAGTTCTCTAGATACAGATTAATAATTTTTCACTTTGTGTGGGAGGTACCACGCCCGCTATACCAATCCAACCCATCTTTCTCTTAACTATTGTTGATATAGAGATTACTGGTGCATAATTCCAAGGTGGTACCTATTACTGTTACCAAGAAACACGATGAATAATATTTACTTTGTATGGGAGGTGCCACGCCTGCGTCGAATATCAAATATATAAGTACCCTTTTTTACCATCCGTATATCTAATGACAAGCTGTGAAAATTTCAGAAAGATCGGTTCATTGGTGTAGGCAGCTATAGCTTTCCGGCAAACAAACAAACACATTTTGTGTTTTTTATATACAGACTAGTTGTGCCCGCCACATCGTGAGCGTACTGACCATAGTTTGTTCGATTTTGCTTTGAAAGTAATCCGCACCTAATTTTAAAACTCTTACTTTTACAGTGCTTTAGTTATGGTTTACATATTTTCTTTATAGCAAGGTGCCCATCACTGGGTTTAATTCCAAAATTTATATACATACATATACATATAAAGTTTTAAAATTATCTATAAATAAAAAAAAGTGTCCTATATATCAACCAAGCTACTAAAGTACTCCTCACAAAATTTTAATAAAATCCGGTAGTTTTTACGTCCCCCAAACACAGCCAGACAGACAGAAAAAAATTCAAAAAATTGATGTTTTGTATTCCATTACGATCACTAACTGGTACTAAAAAAAGTCTGTCAAGTGCGAGTTAGTCTCACACACGTAGGGTTCCGTACTATGTCTAGTACGCCTTTAAAAACTCAAGTTTATAATTTTTTCATGTCTTATGGAGCACCCTTTTCTTTTTAAAATCAAAGTCATATTCGCGAAAATTGCATCGCTATTGGAACACCCTTTAAATTTTAGGAATTGTTGTTATAACGGCCATGGTAATACACTTTCTATAAAAATATCAGGCCTACCTATTGCGGTTCAAAAAATAAGGTAATATACGTCAAAAACATGTCACTGATGGATGACCCTTTAATTTTTATTATTTTTTATAGTTTCCATAGTACTAAACCTCTTGTAAAAACTTCAAGAGTCTACTTATTAGTGTTCGAAACTTAGGCCATATACACGCAAAGCACGTCACTCTCGGAACACCCTTTAATTTTAAGGTTTAATTTAATAGAAAGCGAACATAGAGTTAATTACTGTCTGCAAATTTTAAGTGGTTGCCTCTTATAGCTCAAGAAATAAAGACATAACGGCAAATAACACCTCACTTTGTGGCCACAGTTATACACCTTCTGTTAAAATTTCAAGAGTCTACCTATTATGGTTAAAAACTTAGGCCTTATACATGCAAATCACGCCACTATTGGAACACCCTTTAAATTTTAGGATTATTTTTTATATACTTGTTTATATAGCCAAAAATCTTTTAATTACTGTATGTAATTTTTAAATGTCTGCCTCCTACTGCTCAAGAAATAAAGACGTAAACACAAATAACACGTCATTTTCGGAACACCCATAGTTATACACCTCCTGTGAAAATTTCAAGAGTCTACATATTATGGTTCAAAACTTAAGCCATATACACCAAAGCACGTCACTATCGGGACACCCTTTCATTTAAAGGTTTATTTCTTCATACTTGTTTATATAGCGAGCTACGTTTTAATTACTGCTTGCATATTTTTAGTGTATTCCTCCTACAGTTCAAGAAATAAACACACATTAGTGAATAACACCTCTCTATCGGAACACCCTATAAGTTGTAATATTTGTTGCTATAGCGGCCACAGTTATATCACTTCTGTGAAAATTTCAAGAGTCTACCTATTATAGTTCAAAACTTAGGCCTTATACATGCAAATCACAATACTATCGGAACACTCTTTAATTTTTAGGTTTATTTTTTTTTTATAGTTGTTTATAAAGCGAACTAAGTTTTAATTACTGTTTGTAAATTTTTAGTGTATGCCTCCTACAGTTCAAGACATAAACACACATTCGTGAATAACACCTCTCTATCGGAACACCCTACAATTTATAATATTTGTTGCTATAGCGGCCACAGTTATACCACATCTGTGAAAATTTCAAAAGTCTACCTATTATGGTTCAAAACTTAGGCCTTATACAAATCACGACACTATCGGAACACCCTTTAATTTTTGGGTTTATCTTTTTAGACTTGTTTATATAGCGAACTAAGTTTTGATTACTGCTTGCATATGTTTAGCGTTTTCCTCCTACAGTTCAAGAAATAAACACTTATTCGTAAATAACACCTCTCTATCGGAACGCCCTATAAGTTTTAGTATTTGCTACTATAGCGGCCACAATTACATACCTACTGTGAAAATTTCAAGCGTCTACCTATTATGGTTCAAAACTTAGGCCTTATACATGCAAATCACACCACTATCGTAACACCCTTTAATTTTTTTTATAGTTGTTTATATAGTGAACTAAGTTTTACTATTTACTATTTTACTATTTGTAATTTTCAAGTGTATCCCTCCTACAGTTCAAGAAATAAACACATTTTAGTAAATAACACCTCTCTATTGGAATACCCTATAAGTTTTAGTATTTGTTGCTATAGCGGCAACACCATACATCATCTGTGAAAATTTCAAGAGTCTACCTATTACGGTTCCAGAGATAAAAGGCGCTGACAGACGGACAGACATTGTAGCGAAAACAATAGGGTTTCGTTTTTACACTTTGTGTATGGAACCCTAAAAAATATTTCACGTACAGAAATGGTCCTGTTGCTGTTTTATTATTTGTATAAATGAGGTATATATGTTTATATTGTACTCCGGATTCCTATGTGAATGAGTTCGACTCGCACTTGTCTGATTTTTGTATAGTGTATTCAGTCGAAACAATAATGCAGCAATGTGTTCCGGAGTGTGTGTGAAAATCCATTGACCATTAAACAATGCAAGAGCAAGACGAAAAAACCTCCAAGCCTGTCCTAGTGTCTATACCAGACAAAAATTTCTCTTGATAAATAACAAAATGTCGGCAGAGCAGCTGTCAATTTTTTGTTCATTTCAATGTATAGGAGAAGACGTAGGTATTGTATTATTGTCATGACAAATCATTATTTGTTTTCGGTCATGGTTGTAGGTTCACATAAATTATCTTATTTTGTTCTCAATGTACACATACGTACATATGTAGAGTTACCACTCGAACAATGCATAAATACGTATGGTAACGCTGTGTAACAAATTCAAGTTAGCAAAAGTAAGGTATATTCTGAGAGTAAGGGGTGAAAATAGAGGCTAAATTAGAAGACCCGTATCGCGGCGTTTTTATATGTTAGTTCGAATTGTTTTTTCGAAGGTTCATTAAAAAAAAAATCGAACTAACATAAAAAACGCCGCCATACGGGTCTTCTAATTTAGCCTCTATTTTCACCCCTCCCTCTCAGAATCGATCTAACTTTTGCTAAGTTGAATTTGTTCCAGTCTAATTGAAAAAAAAAACATAAATACATAGAATTTTTTAACAATAACAATTAATAACAAAATAACAACTAAAAGCAACTATTTGACTAATTGTCAAGACAAAGTAGTCTTAGCTGAAGGCTTGACAAAATTGTCTTAAACCCCCCCGTCTTCTTTTGCTATCAACATGTCTTAACAAAAGTCAAACTTCATATAAAAAAACCAGTATTAATAATAATGTTTTTTTTCATATGAAGTTTGACTTTTGTTAAGACATAATAATGACTAATGGGGTAACCCCCGTCTAGCGCCTAACTTTAAACAAACCTAAATGCAAGCGCAACGCTCTGTAATAAACAGTAATGTTAACGTATTTTGTTTAACAAGATCTAATAAATTTAAACGAAAAATAGAGATAAAATCGCTAGATAAAGCAGAAAGTAGCTAAAATGGCGCCACCTTACACAAAAAAAAAAACAACAATTTGTTTGCACCTAAACCCCCGTCTCCATTAGACATTAACATGCGTTAATAAAAAAACCAGTATTAAAAATAATGTTTTTAGGGTTCCGTACCCAAAGGGTAAAAACGTCACCCTATTGTTTTCGCTACAATGTCTGTCCGTCTGTCAGCGCCTTCTATCTCTGGAACCGTAATAGGTAGACTCTTGAAATTTTCACAGATGAATTATACCTGTGTCCGCTATAGCATCAAATACTAAAACTTATAGGGCGTTCCCATAGAGAGGTGTTATTCACGAATATGTGTTTATTTCTTGAACTGTATAGGTAGACACTTGAAATTTTTGCAAATTGTGTATTACTATGACCCCTAAAAAAACATTAAAAATTAAAGGGGTTTCCGACAGTGACGTGATTTGCATGTATAACGCCTTATTTTTTGAACCGTAACAGGTAGACTCTTATAATTTGCACAGAAGATGCGATGTGTTGCCACGGCCGCTATGACGATTACAAAAAAAATTAAAGGGTGTTGCGACAGTGACATGTTTTTCACATATAGTGACTTATTTTTTTAGTCGAAATAGGTAGACTCTTGATATATTCATAAAAAGAGAAATGGCATGGCCGCTATAAAAAATAACAAAATTAAAGGGTGTTCCGACAGTGAGATGACTTGTACGTAAATAGTCTTATCTTTTGAAACGTAATAGACAAATTCTTGAAATGTTTACAGTAGATGCTGTTCTTCGGCCGCTACAACAATTACTAATGACTAAAGGGTGGTCCATCAGTGACATGTTTTTCACGTATATTACTTTATTTTTTGAACCTCAATAGGTAGGTGCCTGATATTTTTCTCGAAAGTGTATTACCATGGTCGCTATGACAGCAATTACTAAAATTTAAAACGCTTTCCAATGGTGATGTAATTTTCGTGAATATAACTTTAATTTTAAATTGAATAAGACTTGAAAAAATTAACAACTTTAATTTTTAAAGTTATACTAAACATAGTACATGTGTGAGTCTAACTTGTACTTGACTGTTTTATTTTTTGTATGAAGTTTGACTTTTGTTAACGCATGTTAATGTCTAATGGAGACAGGGCGTTACTTTACTTCCTAACGCTCTGTAAAAATTGAATTTTCCAATTACCAAGCCTTGACGCCGCGCTATTTAGGTTCGCTTCATACATTTTGTATGTAAATGAGAATTTTTGACAGTTATTTTATGCCTTACGCGCTGGTTTAGGTTTAAGGCCGGGGCACATAGAATCCGTCATACGTTGTACGTCGAATTGAAAGTTGAAATACAGCTTTTCTAATAAGTGTTGGCACAATCAGTACGTCCCCGTCAACGCAAAGTACGAAAGTTGGGCAACTTTTAACTTTTGACGTACATACGTTGAAAGCTATAAATTGGTTTCTCTTTGTTTCCCTCCCTCAAAATTAAATTTTGGTGTTCAAAAAAAGAAGGAGGTTATCAATTCGTCTGAATGTTTCTTTTTTTTATGTTTGTGCCCGCAGAAGTCAGTCATTTCTGAACCGATTTTAAAATTTTTTTCTTTATTAGAAAGGAAATGCTTACAGATTGGTCCCATTTTAAAAGAAGTTCAGAATTTTGAAAATTAAAGGGTGTCCCCATACAACATCCGTGTTTTTTACGTGTATTATGAACCGTAAAGGGCACCCTTTTAAAATTTAAAAAAACTGCATATCATTATAGCTGCCAATAACAGAACTTAATAAAAAAATAAACTTAAAAATTAAAGGGTGTCCCCAAATGTGACGTAAATTTAAATATATGAACCATTGTAGACAATCACTTGAAAATTGGACACAATGTCCAATATTTATAATCAGAAATTAAATATTTATTATTAGAAGTTAAAGGGTGTCCCAATAGTTCATGTAATTTCATGTATATTGCAAAACTTTTGAACCCTAACAGAGAGACGGTGGAAATTTACAAAGAACCTGTATATCTAAGTCCTTTATAACATTAAGTATATAATTTAAATTTGGAAACTAAAGGGTGTCCCCTTAAATGATAAAATTTTACCTATCTAGCCCTATCTTTTGAACCGTTATAGACAAACACTTGAAAATTAGACAGAATCTCCACTACTATGTCCCGTATAATAACATTTATATATATTTAAAGTTATAAAGGGTGTCTCAATAGTTGATGTAAATTGATGCATATGGCCAAACTCTTGAACCCTTTTAGACAGGCATTTGAAATTGACAAAGAATCTGTCCTTTAAAATAAGTGTTTAATATAAAATTTTACATTAAAGGGTGTCCCCTAGGTAATATTGTTTAACCTATATGGCCATATCTTTGGAACCGTTACTTTTTATTGCTGTGTCAGTAATAATAAGTGTAAAAAATAAAGGGTGTCCTCATATCTGAGGTAATTTGTCGTATATGTCTTTATCTGCTGAACCGTTATGGATAGACATTTGAATATACAGAACGTATATTACTATGTTCGTTAGAGCAACAAGTATAAAAGTATTTGATTTGAGTACTATTTCTTACAGATTACTTCCTTTTAAATTTTTAGTTAAGAATAAATGTACATATGTATATTTGTTTTGTAGTCGGATTTTTTTCAAAAGAATTATTTTGTATGAAGTTTGACTTTTGTTAAGACATGTTGATGACTAATGTAGACGGAGGTAACGTTCCAATAACACTAATAATAAGAGTCTAATCCTGATAAAATTTTGTCTTGACAATGAATTGACGTTTAACAAATTTATATCAGGCATACACACTAGATGAGAAAGATTTCATCAAAAAAATTTAGTAGAAAACCTGAAAAACAAAAGAAGTTATATGAAAAATACTAACAAAACCTTGAGATTAAAATATTTATTATAGAATAGAATTTTTTAAAAGTTAAACGTTGTGTTTTCAACATAATGATAGGGTAAATGCTCCAGTAGTCGGCAGTTTAATTTTTTTTTCGTATTGAAAGTGTTGCCGTTATGAGTATAAACATGCTATTGGGATACCAACTTTTTATTACTGTCCAATAATTACTTATGTTTTAGAGTCAATTAACTGTTTTTAAATATCTTTTTATTAAATTTGAGTATTTTATGTATTTTCAAAAATACACCACTTGTGCCTAAAGTCGGCACAGATTTTCCTAAAATCGGCACTTGATGACCCTATAGTCGGCATGGTATTTTTATAAGGGAAATACTAAAATCATTAAGATATTATAATTATTTTTTAATTAAAATAAAAGCTATTTACTTAAAGTTTAATTTATTTACATTTTTTATAATGTTTTATATGCGGGAAATCAAAATTCATAAATAATATTATTTAAAAATTGGATATCTTTTGAAGCTTAAAAGGAAAAAAATAAAAAATATATAGTTGCGATGAACAAGTTTTGCCTAAGATTTCATCATTAAATGGTTACTAACCCTAAAAAATTTAACATGGTTGGTTTTAACTATACCATTTTTGCTTTAAACCATAATCAAAGTTTTATTAATATTCCAAAATTATATATTATTTTTAACCATAATATATTAATAATAAACAAAATATGTTAAATTTATTCGTAAGTAACCAAAAAATTACTAAAAACAACTATTATTTGTTTGTTTAAGTCATCGGATCATACTGTTTTGTGCTTAAAAAAAATGTAATTATTTGATTTAACCGTATAATGTTTATATTAATAATAATATGGTTTAACTACAACCATATAATATAATCATAATTTGTTGCTCTTAGATTATGTTTACCTCAAAAAAAAAAAACAAAGAGCATAAATGTAGTTAAAAATTCCTTTGAAGAAAAAAAAAACCGCTCTGCACTTATAGACGTTTCTCGAGCATTAAATTTGATAAGAAATGACATGAAGGGCTAAGTTAAAGCTAACTTGCCGAAAACTTCTACTGTTAAAAAATATCTTTATTGATAAAATTTGTATACTAAAAGGAGATTTTTAAACTCGCCTTAGCCCATTGAAGCCGGAGTTCCCGAAGGTAGTATATTGGGACCCATTCTATATTTGTTACTTCAGATTTGCCAACCACTAACTGAGTCCACACGTTAGCATTTGCTAATGACACAGTTTTTTAAGTAGTTATGAAAGCCCCCAAGTAATCTTACAATATTTACAATACCACATACTCAATTTCGAAAAATGGGTGAAGAAATGGAAAATAAGGTGAATAAACAAAAATGTACTTCATACAACTTTCACACTGCTTAGGGACTCATGCCCCCCTATTTGCATAAATAACCAAATAATACCTAAGCTTTCAGACGTCAAATACACCGCGACATACATACGTCTTGTGGCTCGCTGTTCTTTCTTCACAATTTTTTAGACCGATCTTCGCAAGATCTCCGCACCATTTTACCGAACGGTTTTCTCCGGCATCAGTCAGCACTGTGTTGGCCCATTTTTCTAGGACTTTTAGAAACACAGCCATGTGATTTGTTCTGTATGGTGGAATGTGCAACGCTATATTTCTTTCTTGCATTTAATATGAAAATGGTGCTTTCTATTATTGCAGACAAAGATTTCTTAGAGCATCTTTATTACATTGGTGCATGAAGCATTCACCGTTTCTGTCTGTATTTAAAATTTTCCAAATGTGTAGAAGAATATTTGATTACTAAATGAGAAAAGGTTATTCTATTATGGTATTTTCATTCAAATAAAACTCGCTGCCGACTTCAGAACCCTTTATCTCCTATACTCGGCAGGTCTTAAAATACTCAACTAAAAGGGTGCCGACTACTGGGTAAAGTCATGTTAAACTCATTTTTTTCTAAAGCAGTGGCAAGAGGGATAAATTATAAATTATATTCTAGAATTTGAGTTTAATATGAGAAAATACAATTTTTTCCAGAAGTCGGCACCCCCTGCCGACCATTGGAAAACAAAGAAATTTTTGTTCCTAATGCCGGCACCCATTTAAATGAACAAAAAAATAATTTTTTATGAAAATTTACACTTTACAGGGAATATTTAAACATATTTTTATCATTTAAACCCGCCATGCCAAAAAAATCATTTTAAATAACAGGTTTAATTACTTGTTTAAGTTACCCTTATCACTAAAAAATTACTTAGAAAACAGGCATTTTTACGCTTGTCGAGAGGGTGTCACTCAATTAGGTCAAAAAAATATCAAAATACTCATCTCAGACAAATTTAAATTTTACACAGACAGAAATGAGTGTTTCTTTAATTAAACCTAAATCACAATTTTGTATATAATCACCGCTATTCTTATTTATTTAGATTTTAAATAAAAAATGCCGACTACTGGTACATGCCGAACTTAGGGACGTTTACCCTATGTTTTTTTTGTTTTTTGTTGCTTACATTTTAGAAGAATTTGGAATTAATATGGTTTTTCAGTTAATTGTCTAAATAATGAGTTTTACGTTTTTCTTTAAAAGCGATAATTATGATAACGGTTCTAGTGTAGACTGTCCTCATATTGTAATCGTTATAACAGATAACTTTACAGTTTAGCAAAGACGAGAACCACACACGCATACAAACCAGATGTTGAGTTAAAAAAGTTATAAAAATTTTGTTGTTAGTGATGTAACAATGCCTTGAAAAACAATAATTTGTTATCGTTTTAAGCGACAATAATACAATAACTTGTTATCGTTTAGTTATCCTATTCATAAACCACTTTGTTTTAACCTATTAATATTACTAATAGATGGCACCACTATGCGATGGATATCTTAGTGTTATCAAAACGGCTTCTTGTTGTTATCATTTTTTTTTTGTCGAATTAGATTTTATTGCCGCCGTTTTTGTTAATTTGTTGCAGTGTTTATTAAAAGTGTTGATTAAAAAGAACGCGTAAAAAATGTTAAGTGCTAAAAGTGAACCATTTTCAAAAAATTGTGGAACACTTGGAAAAAACTTTTACACTTGGAAAAAGATTTCGAAGGAGCATTGTTTCGAGTAATTTACATTAAAAAATTGTTTAGAGTGTTCAATGCAAGACAGAGGGCAACGGTTGATAGAACTTGCTACGGGTATGTACATACATATAACACTGGTCAACAAAATTTTAACATTTTCCTGTCACATGAGTACAATATTTTAATGTACTAGGGCCACCAAACACTAATTTGTGAATGAAAAAAAAAAAAATGACACGTCAGGTTTCCTTGTGACATCAAAACATATGTATATTTCCGTAAAAATGTATAACTATCAGCTACATTAAGAGATACTATTGCTTAATTTTTGAGAATATTTGGCTTCTGAAAGGTTTTTTCTAATTCTCCAACAATAATCTGCTAGCATTCCTGGACTCCATTTCCCTTCACAGCGCTTCACCATTAAGAAAATGTCGTGATGGAACTTCTCGCCTTGTTCATTACTCACAGCAACCAAATATACTGGAAATAAATCCAGATGAGAGTCCAGCTGCCATATTTTGTAATTCTCGTAGCTAAATCTTTTGCTAAAATTCTAAAAATGCTCCAACAAGTTACGAGTATTCTTCTTGCCTCGCTGAGTTTGGGGAATTTATCTTTCAGATATACAATGCCGGTCAAAATAATAGCACCAGCGACAAAATGATGAGTCCAGAATTGTATTATTTAGAAGCAAGGGATTGCATTCTTACGTCAGAAGACTCCCAAACGCAGAAGTCAAACCAAACACAGAATTCAACCCAAAACTAAAACCATAAAACACGGTATATCTAGCGTAATGGAATGGGGTAGTTTTTCTTACTATGGTGTAGGACATACAAAACCACAATAAGAACATTTATGTTGGTATACTCGAGGAAGTAATGCTCCCTTATACTTCTGAAGAAATGCCATTGGTGTGGGTCTTCCATCAAGATAATGACCCGAAGCACACAAGCAAGCTTGCGACAAAGTGTTTTCGGGACAATAAAATCAATGTGATGGAATGGCCCGCTCAGAGCCCAGACCAATTAAGAATTTATGGACAGATATAAAAAACAGTGTCTCAAATGCAACCAACTAACAACGAAGCACTTTGGACAGCTGTCCAGCAAATCTGTAATAAAATTCCAAAGGAAAGATGTCAAAATATTGTAAATTCGATGCCAAAACGTTATGCAGACGTTATTACAAATAACGGACATGCAACAAGGTAATAAATGCATCCTTATAATTCTTTTTAATTTATTCTTAATTTAGTGTTTAATAGTACAAATTGAAGTGAAGTGATATTTTTTTGACTTTTTTTAAAGTTTTTTTAAATAAAGTATAAATTTCAAAATAAAATAATTAGGAAAATAAAATTTAATATTTTATGTTGTTATACAGTTTCCTAAGCGTCTTGTGACAAATTTTGAAATATATAAATTTAACCTATAGCAAAATATATATCGGATACATATTTTCTTAGGCTTGGTACTATTTTTTTGACCGCAGCTGTACAAATTTACTGGTATCTTTAGGCATAGCTTAGAGTAGAATCCTGGCGTTCTGATCGATTTGGAGGCTTTGGCATAGGCAGTTCAGCACTATGTACATAGGATGGGTCGGACGAAGACAAGTTTGGATATTGAATAGTGTGTTTGAACTTGGTTGTAATGCCTTTTGTTTGAGTCAAACAAAAATAACAATCACTTATATTATCCTTTGGTTTAGTCCAAATCATTGGTATGGCAAATGGCATATGTCTGGTTTCTTATTTGGCCATTCTTTTCGTTTTTATTTTTGAATTCTGGCCAAGAGGATGGATCCGAATTTATCAAGCCACCAGTTTTAGGAGAAGAAATTAATATCGTTTTGTCAGCTGAATTCTCATTAATATCTTCGTCATTAGAATCTGAATCTGGTATTACTAGTATTTCAACTTCATTAAGTGTACTCACGTTCACTGATGACAGCCGAAGAACTAGAAGAAGCAAAATAGAAAGTGAGCTTTATGTCCTTCTTACGAAGCACTTCAGTCGTTGCCTCCTCTTGTCTTACTAATTGAATCTTTGTGCTCCAGACAGTTTTTAAACATAATGGTAAAAATTATTCAGTTCGTAATAATCCTACTAAATTTGTATGGTATGGATTTGGTAATTTCATATATAATATTATTGTTTTCGTATTTTACTTACTTTTTTGTGGGAAATGATAGAACCAATACTAGCTTTTCAAGAGTTAACCGTTTTTAATTCGCACACTCGCCGGCGTCATTGGACGGTTCATCGTACTTTTGTAAAACGGTCTTTACACCTGGCAACCATTGAGCCACGAGTGGAGCATACATAGGTGCTCTTCTAAAACTTATTGTTGTTTGTTTTAATAGTCATAAATTACACAGTGCAACACGGAAAAAAATAACCATATACGGACACCACTACGTCATAAAAGAACAAAAAAAAAGACCCCTGTCTCCCAGTTTTGCCCAAAGTCCTCCAAGTTTTTGTTATGGGCCCTCAAAGATGTGGGGCCTCGATGTCATTTTTGCAAAAAAATGATCATTTACTCAAGCTCATATTTTGCAAACCGTTTGGAATTTTGATATACTCTCTGAGGCAAAGTTGTAGCTCTTGTCATAAAGAACAAAAATTGTGAACATATAAAATCAAAAAAACTTCATCTTCAAGGTCAAAATCGCAAAAAACTTTAAATTAAATTTAAATTCAATTTTTTTTACTTTTTTTCCCCTGGTCAGGTCCATAGGTAGCAAACCGTTCAAAATTCAAGGAAACAATCAACTACAAAAATGAACTTAAGATCTCATATGAACTTCCTAGGAATGATTCTTAACACCGTTTAGGTAGCGCTTAGGTAGCCGGGAAATTTTTCACTTTTGCGGCTACCTAAACGGTGTTAAGAATCATTCCTAGGAAGTTCATATGTTCTAGAAAGTTATTTACTTAGATCTTAGGTTCATTTTTGTAGTTGATTGTTTCCTTGAATTTTGATTTGTCCTATTTTTAAATCGAGCTGCTTTGTATGTTTTTGTTTTTTTTTTTTTCTTAATACCAAATTCTGGTACAATTGATTCTGATTTGGTACAATTTTGTCATTGGAGCGGTACAATTTAAACACTGTATATATATCCAAAATAGCTCTTAATTTGTACTACCAGCTTTGCGGTAACAACGGTAAATATTTTATAGGTAAAATACATTTATTTCACAAAGTTCTAGTTCTAGTAGTAACGCAAATGGTGAATACTAGATAAAGCTAGAAATTTTTGGTAAAAATCATAATTTGTGACACAATAATTTTGTTTTAATAACACACAGTGTAATTTTTTAAGTCATGGCAAAATAACCATATACGGACACCACTACGTCATAAAAGACCAAAAAAAAAGACCCCTGTCTCGCAGTTTTGCCCAAAGTCCTCTAGGTTTTTTTATGGGCCCTCAAAGATGTGGGGCCTCGATGTCATTTTTGCTACAAAATGATCATTTCCTCAAGCTCATATTTTGCAAAGCGTTTGAAATTTTGATATACTCTCTGAGGCAAAGTTGTAGCTCTTGTCATAAGTAGCAAACCGTTCAAAATTCCAGGAAACAATCAACTACAAAAATGAACCTAAGATCTCAAATTTCTAGAACATATGAACTTCCTAGGAATGATTCTTAACACCGTTTAGGTAGCGCTTAGGTAGCCGCAAAAGTGAAAAATTTCCCGAAAATTTTTTAGCTTGTTGCACTGTGTAATTCTACTGAAATTACTTATATTGGCCTTTAAAATTTCAATGACAATACGCACTCACCAACTGTAGATTTCTCACCACTGTGAAACGGATGGTACAAATACAATTAACTCTTTTAATCTGATGTTATTTTGACACTTTAGAAATATAAAATTCATAAAATTTAGGGAAGATTACTTTAAGAAAAAGGCTTAACTAAGCAAGAACTGTCGGAATAGGAATAAGTAAAATATATACCCAACGTTTACCCGAAAACGCATATTTCCACTTAGAAGTCTATGTCAAAAATACATTCAAAATTTAGATAATTATGTATGTATATTGTATGGGGGTACCCGAAAATACACGTTGTGCTTAGAGTACACAATTTCCAGTCTCTACCAATTATAGTTCTCTAAGTAAGCGATAAAAGTTTTTCATTTTACAAGGCACTTAGAACGCCCACTGCTTCAAGCCAGACAGTCTTTTTGCAGACTATGCACATTCATAAGGAGGTTACTTGTATATGCTCGGTTAGTCTATCTCTATTCTCTATATACACAATAATACGTTTGCCCTTGTATGGGGGGTATTCTGCGTTTCGCAACACTATGGTTACTAATACAAGATTTTCTTGTGCAACATTTCAAGATTCTACCTCTAATAGACCTCTAGGTACACGATAATAGCTTTTCATTTTCTATGGGGTCTATCACTGTTCCTAACTATGCACCTACCTAACAAATGAGCTGATTATTCATGCAAAATTCCAACATTCTACGTATTACAGTTCACCAGACAGACGAGAATAATTTTTCATTTTGTATGGGGGGTAACCTACAATCCATTCTGTGACGCGTCAGACAATTAATACTAATTGTAGGATTACTTGTACAAAGTTTAAAGATTAAACGTATTATAGTTATCTACTTACACGATAATAACACTGTACAACAATTTCAAACTTTTTCAAAAAAAATACAGGGTTCCAAAGATTGATTCTGGTAGAGAAGACAAAAATAATAAAAAATATACGAGTTTCTGCGTTTTGAAAGATCACATTGGAATTTTATTTTCTAGACGGTTGAAGTTTCTCAGCTGTGGCCTGTTCTTGCAACATATCTATAAATATAATAAAATAAAGGGTGTTTTTTATAGAGGTATAGAACTTTAAGTTGCAATAAAACAACGATGGATTATTCGATTGATATGAATTTTATTTATCCGAAAGATAATCTTGTGGCATCGGCAATAACGAATGTTGTCTTCCAAATGGTCATGCGTTTGTGGCTTATCCCTATAGACCAATGACTTTACATAGCCCCACAGAAAGCAGTCTAGCGGTGTTAAATCACAAGATCTTGGAGGCCAATTCACAGGTCCAAAACGTGAAATTAGGCGGTCACCAAACGTGTCTTTCAATAAATCTATTGTGGCACGAGCTGTGTGACATGTTGCGCCGTCTTGTTGAAACCACATCTCCTGGACATCATGGTTATTCAATTCAGGAATGAAAAAGTTAGTAATCATGGCTCTATACCGATCACCATTGACTGTAACGTTCTGATCACCATCGTTTTTGAAAAAGTACGGACCAATGATTCCACCAGCTCATAAAGCGCACCAAACAGTCAGTTTTTCGGGATGTAACGGTGTTTTGACATATACTTGAGGATTACCTTCACTCCCAATGCGGCAGTTTTGTTTGTTGACGTAGCTATTCAACCAGAAGTGCGCTTCATCGCTAAACAAAATTCGCTTATGAAAATCGGGAACAACGGTAATCTTCTTTTGGGCACTATTTGTAAGCGTTGTTCAGGCGTGAGTCTATTCATGATGAATTGCCAAGCCAAACTGAGAATAAATCTCTTGACAGCTGTTAAATCGGTCGCCATCTTGAAAAGTAATGCCAACTTAAAGTTTTATACCTCTATAAAAAACACCCTTTAGTAACTTATTTCCGTCTGTCTGTCTGCTTTTATTTTGCGTTCGCATCACGTAAAAACTACTCAATGTATTTTAACAAAATTTTGTGAGGAGGTACCTTAGTATCGTGATCCCAATATAGGATCCTTTTTTCGGTAAAAATATCATTTCCTAGGAAAAGTAGAGAAAAGGCAGTGAAAATCGCAATTTCCGGTGTAAAGGTACTGAAATTTTCGATTTAAAACTGGGATATTTTCAACACGGTTACATTTTCAGCACACATTTTATTTCTGAAAGTGGGATATTTAAATATCTATTGCGCAACAGATGGCGCCAGATGAATAACATTTGTGTTAAATTGTTGTTTTACTTTGTGGAATTACATTGTTATTTAAAAAAATTTTCAGAATTTTAGAATTTTTTTTTATAAATTTTAGAATTTTATCCAGGTATGGGTACTTTTATATAAAGGAAATACATAAAACATAACTGATTGGTGTGGAATTCTTTCAAAGCAAAATCGAGCAAAATATTGTCGCGATGCCCACGACGTGACGGGCACAGCTAGTTCTTTTATAAATTAAAACAAACGCAACGTTCTCTTTACATGTTTGTAATTTTTATTTGACTATTTGACTTAATAAACGAATAAATTAAAATAATACTTCTTACATTTCAAAGGATTATCATTTACAAAAGGATAATTAATGTTAATATGCAAAATAATGATTTTATTATGAAAGTAAATGTGAGAAATGGGAGAAAATATTAAATAAAAAAAAATCACATGTGAACTTACAAAATGTTTTAAAAATCTTTATAATTAATTTAAAATCTAATAAGGAAATATAATATTTTAAACATCATTAGGAACACAATACGTGTACATTCACACAAACACACATCTGTATGTCTGTACCTACAAATACCAGTAAGTACACAGTAAATCAAAATAACAGAAGCAGGAAAATCTTTCAATCAAATTTTCTTTTCCATTTAACAATTTGGCGAATATTGCAAATTCATATTCATTCATTATTCATATCAGTTGATTATGTATTTGAAAGAAATAATTTTATATTAAAGACAATTGCAAGAGGTTTCAAATTACTTCTACTCAATATGAAACATATTTTACAAATTTAAATTTCTTTGCTTTTCTTGGCTGTAGTGAATCAAAGTACACATTTTCAATAATTTTATATCCTTTTTATCCTCGACTGTGGTTGATTTGCAGGTTGCGGGATTGTTGTGGTTGTTGCTGGCGTTGTTGTGGTGCATTTTGTTGTTGAGTTTGTAAAGAGTCCTCGTAACTTCCGCTTGAATTACTGCCTGAGTTTCTTCTTTCATTGCACGTGTTTGCTGGGGCTGTAATGTTGATTTGGTCCTGCTGCTGCTGCGGCTGTTGATGTTGCTGTGGTTGTGACTGCTGTTGTGACAGCTGTGCTGCTGAAATGATGTTTCCTGTTGTTGGTGGTGGTGCTGTTGCTGATAGATGCCATAGTCTTCCTGTAGATGTTGTGCTGTAGACTCCCGTAGTATGGTTGCCATGTGTATGCGCTGCTGTAGGGACTTCCGCAAGTTGCTGCTGTGGGGCTGGTGTTGGTGGCTGCTGCTGTTGCTGATGTCGGCTGACTGGTCGTGTCTTTAAAATACTTAAATCATTAACATTTTCTAAAAAACTTTTATGAGCTGACAATTGTTTCACACTTTCAACATCCTTTTTGAGTTCCTCCATGTCCCGCTTTAGTTTGGCACGTCTGTTCTGGAACCATGTAATCACCTGGACAAATATTCATTATCATGTCATGTGTGCATAAAAATTAAAATAATAAAAATATTTTAGACTTCTTTTGTTGGTGTGACCAACAACAATTTCTTTTTCAATTTTTTTGGCTTGATTTAACTTACCTGTGCATTTGAGAGTCCTAAACCGGCAGCTATTTCATCTCTATCTGCCGGCGATAAATACTTTTGATAGAGAAATCGCTTTTCCAGCTCAAATATTTGATGATTCGTAAAGGCTGTACGACTTTTGCGTTTCTTTTTGGGGTTTGGTCGCGTTGCAAATATGTTTAAGGTGGCAGGATCTGAAAGAAATGAAATTAAAAAAAAAATATTTTTATAAAATATATTATTATAAAATAATTGTTTAATAACATAATAATGTATAACTCAAAATTCTAAAAGAATGATAGCTTATGTTTGAACTAAACAGTTGCATTAGCAAGTTCATCTAATGGGTTTGCTCATAAGCTCATGAGCAAGTGGTCATACTCGAACACAAACTAGCTAACTGAACACATGCCTACTCACACCGTACTATTAGCGAGCAATCCTCTGTTCGTAATGAGCTGACCGATTAAAACCAACTTTCTCTAATAGTGATCGCCTAGTTTACTTATATCTTGTTCGAAACACTTAGTGTGTTATTTTGTTTAGTGCTTGTCTAAAACTTTTGGGTAAGACTTAGTGCGTTTTGCTTTAGTGTTTGTGTCACTCAAAGCATAAAACTGCTCGAACTCGCCTAAGTTCATTGTTATTATGTTCAACTTTTACACATACTTATTTAAACTTGCTTATGGAAACTTTGCAAGCTCATCGCATTTAGCTCGCTGGTCTTCGTTGTTTATTATTGTCCACTCATCGTTACTCGTGTGCAATGAATTGATATGAATTTAATAAAATATTTTCATGAGCGTGTTATGAGCTTCGTTTTTTATGCACATAGTCTGAAACATAAAGATTAAGAGGTGAAAGCTTTAGGCTTTCAAAATGTTTTCTGTGATTTTTAAACATAACAGCGCCTTGCGTGTGAATTGCAGCAGCAAAGGTGAATAAATTTGGCATTACTGGTAAATTTATTCGCCTTGGAATAAATTTTTCTCCTTTATATATGAATTAGGTTGGTTTATTGAGGTCTTTAGAATTTTCCAGATATTTTAAAAAACACAAAAAATATTTCATCCTCTTAAAGTGCTGGAAATAATATTCTGAAAGTAAAGATCAATTTAAAATAAACTTTAACTAAGCCTTTGAAAGGTCTAGCTAGCATTGGCGTAGGAAGGCCATTCTGGGGGGTGCAATGCCCCCTCCAGACATGCTGTTGTCCCTCCCCCCAGAATTTTTAATAATTGTACTATATTTTTGTTTTTATAATACAATTTTCCAATAAAAGTGGTTTTGCCCCCCTTGAAAATATGACCTCCTACGCCAATGCTAGCTAGTGAACTACATATATATCATTATTAGAGAGTAAGTCATTATGTCTTTAAAAATTCATATAAAAATCAGTAAGAATTTAAATCGAAGTAAACGGATTAAAAAAAGATCATAACGCTGATGTAATTTGACATCGATACGATGACATCCGTACGATGACATCACAACTCTGATATCAATACTCTGACATCAGTAGTATGACAAGTGACTCAGTGACGCTTGTCATCCTTGTGATGTTATCTAACCTTTATATCAGTCATCAATTTATTTTTTTACGATCACATTACATATATCATTAATAACAAACAGACATAAAATAAATGACAAATAGAGATCAATTTAATGCCAAGTTGTCATAAAAATATTTGATATTCTGTAAAAGAATTTGGTTTACTAGAATATGACAAAGTTCTATGATTACTTTTATCATTACATTGATGCTAATATTCATCTTATAGATGTCATAATTCTCATGACACATTGTCATTTATTAATTAAGAAATAAGAGATAAGTTAGACGATATTTATGGCACAACTGTACGAAAAAGAAGTGCAAACAAATATCAGCTGCATTATAGTTGCCTCCTGGTGGTATTTATAGTCGAGATTTTGGGGGTTTAAAAAAAAATTATGTCGCAACGTAAAAATTGGACATTTTCGCCAACACATTACGCAGTACTTTTTTCTTTGTTGTTTTTTTCATATGACATACACTCACATAAGCCATATTATTGTATTACAATATGAAAAATTTGAAATTTCTTTACTTAATGATTTAATATTGGTAATCAGTTTGATTAAAAGTTTTTTTCTGCCACGGGTATCTTCCCCTTCTATAAAAACAAAAAAATGTATTTTAAAATTTGTGTACATTAAACAATAAAAAAATGTATTTTCAAATATTATTACATCATTAGTAAATTTTGAATCATGACCAAAATATACATATGTATGTATTTATATTTGAATTTAAAGGATTACAAGTATTGCTTAGCTACCAAAATTAGCCTGATATGCTTCAGTTTGTGTGAATACCCCTCCCTGTATGCTTGTTTTTTCATTTTCCTGTTTTACTTTTTTCCCCTTCCTTACCTCTTCACATTAATTTATTCCTGTGTATTTATTCAACGTGTTTTATTGTGTGTTGGTGGGTTTGTTTGCACTCACTCGTATGTAAACATTGAGGTGACTTTTTCATGTTTTCGGGTGTTTTCTTTACTTTTGTGTTTGTTGTTGGTTTAATCTGAAGCAAATGTGTGTAAAACTATAAACAAACATACACACATAAGTATGTGTTTTATTGATAACATTACTTGCTTGGATGCCTTTGGACAATAATGGCGTGCGTAATTTTGTTTTTTTTTTTTTTTTGTATAAATGTTTTGTTTATTATTTTGTGTTTCTTTACTTTATTTACCCAAACAGCTGTCTTTTTTATTGTGTGATTATTTGTTGTTTTCATTACGTATGTAGATATATGTATAGCGACTACTAACTGGTCTTAAATGTCCTCCTTCTTTAGTACAGTTACTCACTAGGTGTCATAAGTCTACGCTGCTGGTTAATATTTTAAAGTGAAAAATTACGCAAAAATAACATTAAATGAATATTTTTTAAATTAAATGTTCCAATTTGGCTATTTTAATATTGGAGATATTTTGGTATTATATTATTTAAAGTTTTTCCAAAAACAACAAAAACACATTATAAATCAGAAACTAATGCCTCAAAAGTCTACGATCATAATATATTCATTAAATTTTAAAAGCTTTAAATAAAAAATGAATGCAATATACTTAACGCGTTTATGTTATTTAGTTTTGAAAACCACTCTAAGGTTATTTTGAATTGAATTAAACAGCTAAGTGATCCCTGCGGACGAAATCTTCTCCCATCCTACATTCTTTAGCGTTGCCTTGCCAGTTATTGTTCGCTGGCAGATTTTTCTCTCCAATAACGACCATATTTGGATTCATATTTGCAGATATTTGGTCAATAGGGTTGAAAGACTAATTTTTATATATCTATTAGTTGACTAATTATAAAAAAAGGAACATATTATTTCACACATGAAAAAAGAAATGAAGAATGTAATGCATTTTTTGGATAGTGTTTAGTTGGAAACATCAGCTATTTAACCAACCAAACTGAGATAATAGAATACCAGAAATTTTAGTAATTGTTACTAAAAAAATTCTAAACTACTCAAAGAATATTGAATATTTAGTCTAATTGAGGCACCGCGAAAACATGCTTACCTAACAAAGTTTGGTTTAATTAGCATCAATCAACTAAAGAATAAAGTTGGCAAAACAAATAAACCAAAAAGTTGCTTTCATTGCTAACCGAAGGTTGGGTGAGATAAGCTAAGGTGGTAAATAATAAAGAAAAATGTCAAAGAAGAGGGAAGCTTTAGGTAGTTCTAGACTTCGTTCTCACCAACTGACGATTGATGATAGAATACAGTTTTTCTCGTATTGCTTTATCTGAGTTTGATTGGTTAAATAGATGATGTTCACAATTAAACACTACCTAAAGTAGATAGATGCGAAGAATGCTAATGACGGACGTAGCTGTCCATACCATACTGCATACCATACTACTAGTGTCTAATTAAATTTTCCCCATTTTTTCTTTATAAATAAATTAAATACCTAATTTGTATAAAAATAACTGACTTTAACAATTCATTTATACTCAAAGAATTGTACAGAAAAATTATCAACAACTATTTACAATAAAATTGGGTCTGATCACTTGCCTTTCAAGGAAAAACGTTTAATCGTTATAAAGCTGCTTTAAAAGTAAAAGTGAAGGTACCAAATAATATTAAACAATTAGAAGGGGGAAAATATAGTTATATCGGGAATAATCGTCGTAAGCAGATTTGCCAATGTACACCTTAAAGTGGAAACATTTTTGGAACAACGTAATATTTATATAAAGGAGTCATTTATTAGCCAACAACAGCTGTCATTGCTGGAAAATTACTTTTATACAATATTTGAATACAACTATACATTCCGCCTAAATCGCATAATGTAAACTAAAACACTGCATGAACAACAAGAAGGTAGCTCATAAAACGCTCATTATAATGTTTCATTGAATTCATGTCTGTTCATTGCGCGAGAGTAAAGATGAGTGAACAATAATAAATACCAAAGACCAGCGAGCTAAATGCTATGAGCTCACAAGACAGTTTAAATAAGTATAAGAAATGTTGAACATAAGAACAATGAACTTGGGCGAGTTCAAGCAGTTTTTTGCTTTGAGTGAAACACGGACCTAGTTGGAGTGTACAAACCAAAAACAGTAAATGTTCTTACAACAGTATTTACGTTCATTTTAAGGCATTAATTTTTTAAAATATACAAAGAAACCGTTAATTGAAAGGTATTATTTTTTTAAGAAATTCAAAAAAAAAAAAAAAAAACACTAGTGCAAGCAATACGCACTAAGCCTTATTCAAAAGTTCTACACAATTACTAAAAAATAGGCACTAAGAGCATATGAGGCTAGTAAATACGGCGCTCACTAGTATAGTAATTTCGTTTTGCTCGGTTAGCTCATTGTGTTTATGATACGAACAGAGGTTTACGCACTAATAACGAGTGATTTTTTAAGAGCTTGAGAACTTTTTTTTTTAAAAAAACGCATAAAATTTGCAAAATCTCATCGGTTCTTTATTTGAAACGTTAGATTGGTCCATGACATTTACTTTTTGAAGATAATTTCATTTAAATTTTGACCGCGGCTGCATCTTAGGTGGTCCATTCGGAAAGTCCAATTTTGGGCAACTTTTTCGAGCATTTCGGCCGGAATAGCTTGAATTTCTTCGGAAATGTTGTCTTCCAAAGCTGGAATAGTTGCTGGCTTCTTTCTGTAGACTTTAGACTTGACGTAGCCCCACAAAAAATAGTCTAAAGGCGTCAAATCGCATGATCTTGGTGGCCAACTTACCGGTCCATTTCTTGAGATGAATTGTTCTCCGAAGTTTTCCCTCAAAATGGCCATAGAATCGCGAGCTGTGTGGCATGTAGCGCCATCTTGTTGAAACCACATGTCAACCAAGTTCAGTTGTTCCATTTTTGGCAACAAAAAGTTTGTTAGCATCGAACGATAGCGATCGCCATTCACCGTAACGTTGCGTCCAACAGCATCTTTGAAAAAATACGGTCCAATGATTCCACCAGCGTACAAACCACACCAAACAGTGCATTTTTCGGGATGCATGGGCAGTTCTTGAACGGCGTCTGGTTGCTCTTCACTCCAAATGCGGCAATTTTGCTTATTTACGTAGCCATTCAACCAGAAATGAGCCTCATCGCTGAACAAAATTTGTCACATTTGAACATTTCGAACCGAACACTGATTTTGGTAATAAAATTCAATGATTTGCAAGCGTTGCTCGTTAGTAAGTCTATTCATGATGAAATGTCAAAGCATACTGAGCATCTTTCTCTTTGGCACCATGTCTGAAATCTCACGTGATCTGTCAAATACTAATGCATGAAAATCCTAACCTCAAAAAAATCACCCATTAGTATGGTATGAGTAGGCATGTGTTCAGTTAGCTAGTTTGTGTTCGAGTATGACCACTTGCTCATGAGCTTATGAGCACACCCATTAGATGAGCTTGCACATGCAGCTGTTTAATATAAACTTTATCGAGCTTAGGTAAACACAAAACTCAAAATCGACAAATAAGTAAATATAAAATTGAAAAAGAGTACCACTTTCAGTTAAAGCTAAAAAATTGCAAAATCAGCAAAAAATTTGTTAAAGTCCAAGTCTGAGCGTTTAAATGCAAATATACATACATGCCAAAGACTATCAGAATAAATACTAAACATACATACATACATACCTACATACATACATACATACATACATACATACATACATACATACATACATACTTCATAATTCGTTTTTCTATTAATTTGTTTTTTTTCGTGTATTGTGCTCTTTATTTTGGGATTTAAATGTAATTTCTCTTGCATAAAATCGTTTATAAATACAAGTTGTTTATTTTAACCTGAAAAGACGCTGAATTATATTTGTTTAAATTTTCTTTTTTTTAGAATGAATTCGATCAGTTAAAGTGTGTACTTACTTTAGTGATTAACTGTATATGAGTATCAGGGATGTAAAATTTAGTGCCATTGTACTTTCCACTAATATTTTTGCAAATACCATAGAACTTCAATTGCACAACAAGTTCTATTTTAATTATGACGTCTCAAAAAAAAAAAAAATAATAATTTGAAATAAATTATTTTGGCTTTACGATCACTATGACCGCCAAGGGGATGGCGGTCACAGCTCTCTTTTAGATTTTATTTTTTAATTTCTAAAATAAAAGTAATATCCGATCGACTTGGTAAAGTTTGAAAAATTAATTAATCTAAATTTGGTTTAAATTAATTAATCTTATTTTATTAAATTTTGTTGATCACAATTCGTCTTAACTTTAAACTTTTAAAAAATAATTAATTTTTCTAATATGTACGTATTTTCCATCTTAATATTTCTTTCGCTATTTTTAAACCTCTACATATTATCTAAAGAGCAATAATCGAATTTAAAAATTGCTATTTCAAAAAGGTACTATTTAGTTTGGCAAAAAGTACCATATGCAAATTGATATCTCCCATGGCTGGTTAGTATATACCTGTGTATGTATTAATGTATGTATGTAGTGCTACTAAAACTGCAGATACTATATTGTATGAATGATAACTTGTTGTTGGTTTTGGCTTTCAGAAATATAATAATTTCTCTTAACGCCCTTTTGTTGTTTGTTGTTGATTTTGATGAATTTTATTTGTTTTTTTTTTTTTGCTTTTTAACATTCATTAATGATGACACTGGGGTAAAATGACTGATTATAAGTTTTTGTTGTTGTCTGTTTAATGTATTTATTTAAAACAACTTTTAACTGCAGGCATACATATAGGGGTCGGTCTGAAAAAATAATGAAAGGTTGTTGGGTTGGAAATAAAAACAACAAAAACCAAAAACAACTTAAGGGTTTCTTTTGACATACATTTGTGTTAATTTTTGGTAAATTTAAACTTATTGTGTGGTACATACTAATTCATTGACATTTTAACGAAGCCATTTTTAAAAACCAAAAAAATAATAAAAATAAAGGATGTTTTTTTTAAAGAGCTATAGAACTTTAAGTTGGCATTACTTTTCAAGACGGCGACCGATTTAACAGCTGTCAAGTGACTTATTCTCAGTTTGGCTTGGCAATTCATCATGAATAGACTCACGCCTGAACAACGCTTACAAATAGTGCCCAAAAGGAGATTACCGTTGTTCCCGATTTTCATAAACGAATTTTGTTTAGCGATGAAACGCACTTATGGTTGAATGGCTACGTCAACAAACAAAACTGCCGGATTTGGAGTGAAGGTAATACTCAAGTGTATGTCGAAACACCGTTACATCCAGAAAAACTGTTTGGTGCGCTTTATGGGCTGGTGGAATCATTGTCCGTACTTTTTCAAAAACGATGGTGGCCAGAACGTTACAGTCAATGGTGATCGGTATAGAGCCATGATTACTAAAATTTTCATTCCTGAATTGAATAACCATGATGTCCAGAAGATGTGGTTTCAACAAGACGGCGCAACATGTCACACAGCTCCTGCCACAATAGATTTATTGAAAGACACGTTTGGTGACCGCCTATCGTCACCTAGCGGTGGTTTCTATAGATATGTGGTTTGTGCCCTCAGAACTCAGTAATTTCTGAACTGATTTTAAAAATTTCTTCTTTATTATAAAGATCATACTTACAGATTGGTCCCATTTAAAAAAATAATTAAAAATAAAAAAAATCATTTTTAAAATTAAAGGGTTCTCCCATACATCATACATGTTTTTTCGTTTATTATGAACGGTAAAGGACACCAATTTAAAAAAGTGCGTATCAATATAGCTCTCAATAACAAAAAGCAATACAAAACTAAATTTAAAAATTACAAGGTATCCCCATAGGTTACGTCATTTGACCTATGAATATAGTCCCATCTTTTAAACCGTTATAGACAAACACTTGAAAATTGGACCAAATTTCCACTACTATATGTCCACTATAATAACAAGTAAAATATTTAAAATTTAAAATTAAAGGGTGTCCCAATAATTAATGTAATTGCATGTATATGGCCAAACTTTTGAACCATTATAGACAGACGGTTGAAATTTACAAAGAAGCTGTATTGCTAAGTTCGTTACAAAAAGAATACAAATTTCAATTTGGAAAATAAAGGGTGTCCCCGTTTTTAATGTATAGTAATGTATATGGCCTAACTTAGACAGACATATTAAATTTACAAAGAGCCCGTATTGCTAAGTCCGCTATAAAATCAAGTATAAGATTTCAATTTGGAACTTAAAGGGTGTCCCCATAATATATATAATTTGACCTATATGGCCTTATCTTTGGAACCGCTATAGACAAACACTTGAAAGTTAGACAGAATGTCCACTACTATATTATGCCGAATCATATACTACTCCGAAATTTTCAAGGAGAGTGTACACACACACGCCACAAACAATAGAGAAGGTCAGTATAATATAACGAAATTTCTTTTGATTCTTTTATTTTGATCAGCTACAAATGTTAAGCGTGTTATCAACGTGTCAACTAATATATTGTAGATAAGTGAAAACTAATAGCACATCCAAAATATTTTTAAGGACAGCTTTATTCACCCTATAATGCTTCATAAATCTAAAACAAAAATTTATTTAAATCGGTTAACTCGGAAGGATTATATCCGTCCCGTAAACGTCATTATAAAGACGAATTTCATCAGCTTCTTCTTTTTGTTTTCATTCAATGTACATGCATAGCTTAATTTATTAAATACTACATGAACTTCACTATTGTAATTTTCACTCGAGTGGAATGACATTTGAGTGGAATGAAATTTTCATGGGAACAAAAAATTCACTTCTTATTCACGATAGCGGTTTATAGTCTTATGATTTTCAGGTTTATATGTAGATACTTAATAAAAAGAGATGTTTTGTTTAAAATTTATTTTTTTTGTGGTAATTTTTGGGAGAAAATTTGATTTTTTGGCGAAAGTTGGATATTTGAGCGATCTTTTAAATTATTGATAGTATTTCGATTTTTTTTGCGAATTTACAGTTTTTAATAAAATTTAAATTTTTTAATCGAAATTAATGAAAAACCATAACATGAAAAAACGTAACCGTATCTCCACCATTTATAGACCAATGTTGCAGGATTCCATAAGCATATCTTTCGTAACTATGCCTAATAGATTGGTGTACAACATTTTACGTAAATTGACTTATAAAGGGTGTATTCTATAGAGGTATAGAACTTTAAGTTGCAATACAACAACGATGGATTATTCGATTGACATGAATTTTATTTACCCGAAAGATAATCTTGTGGCATTACATTTTAAATATGATTTCTGGCATATGACCGCCACGGCTGGGGCGGATGTAGTCCAACCTGGACGTCCAATTTTCGATGACTTTTTCCAACATTTATCGCCGTATATCGGCAATAACACGGCGAATGTTGTTTACCAAATGGTCAAGCGTTTGTGGCTTATCCGCATAGTCCAATGACTTTACATAGCCCCACAGAATGTAGTCTAGCGGTGTTAAATCACAAGATCTTGGAGGCCAATTCTCAGGTTCAAAACGTGAAATTAGGCGGTCACCAAACGTGTCTTTCAATAAATCTATTGTGGCACGAGCTGTGTGACATGTTGCGCCGTCTTGTCGAAACCACATCTCCTGGACATCATGGTTATTCAATTCAGGATCTATACCGATCACCATTGACTGTAACGTTCTGGCCACCATCGTTTTAGAAAAAGTACGGACCAATGATTCCACCAGCCCATAAAGCGCACCAAACAGTCAGTTTTTCTGGATGTAACGGTGTTTCGACATGCACTTGAGGATTACCTTCACTCCAAATGTGGCAGTTTTGTTTGTTGACGTAGCCATTCAACCATAAGTGCGCTTCATCGCTAAACAAAATTCGTTTCTGAAAATCGGGAACAACGGTAATCTCGTTTTGGGCCCATTCGACGAATCTACGCCTTACTTGTGAACGTTTGGCTTTAATTCTTGCACGAGTTGGATTTTATAAGCACGCAAACCAAGATCCTTCCGCAAAATTTTCCATAAAGTGGATGGACATAGATCCAATTGCTGTGCTCGATGGCGGATCGACTCATTCGGATCTTCCTCAATGTTACGCTCTACAGCAGCAATAGTTTCTTCTGTACGCACCGTACGGCGTCTCTGGGGATGCGAGTTATCAAAAAGAGTTTAACTGCTCTGATGGACGATTTTGTGGACGATAAAATGGACGTAGTGCGAGATACGTTTTCCGCACAGAACCATTATTTTCGAAATAAAATTGCACTATTTGCAAGCGTTGTTCAGGCGTGAGTCTCTTCATGATGAATTGCCAAACCAAACTGAGAATAAATCACTTGACAGCTGTTAAATCGGTCGCCATCTTGAAAAGTAATAGAAACTTTAAGTTCTATACCTCTATAAAAAACACCCTTTACATACATATTGCAGAAATTACAAACGTAATGACAAATTTATATAAACGTTTTTCACCTGTGCTAAAGGCTATTAGAAGATAAGTCTGCGGTAAGAAATTGGGACCATTGAAGAGTTTATTATTAAAACAGGGCTATTCCAAAAATCATTTATATGGAAAGATTTTTGGAAACAATTGAAAATCGATGACATGTTTCGATCTAAAAGAAGATTATTGGAGATATAAAATGCTTTAAAAAATAAGAAGCTTAAATCAAATGCTTCTATTGCTTTTAAGGTGGTTAACAACACTTAGTTTTGTACCCAACAACACAATAAATACTTAAAAAAAGTCTAGACAAACTAGATGTTGCCTGATGGCAATGCTATGTATTTATAAAAACGATGGTAAGGCTGGAGTGAGCAGGAAAATATAACCATAGAAAATATAAATTCATGCACAAAAAGGTGAGTACGTTACCTTTTTGACTTTCCTGCTTTTCTAAAAATATTTCATAAACCATTAAATACAAAATTGACAGCTGACATTTATATATTAATGTAGAAGGAATATCAAAGCAGACCACTTCCTAATTGGGTTCATTTTCGACCCACTTCAGTCGTCAATGATTATAGGCAGTCCACTTGTAATTTACGGCATTCTTACTTTTATTGAATCACGTGCTACAATCAGCCTTTAATCTTGACTTTAGTGATTTCAGACTGTCGACTGGTAACTGTCGGCGTCATCACGCAGACAGCTGACATTTAAAAGTAAGATAAAATGAAACATCACTATAAGACAACGCGCTATTATTGTTGACAAATTGTGAAAATATGGATCATTCCAGCAAAATTGAAGCGATGAAGCAAATTTTTAACTAATGGTTTTGCAAGTACATAGTCAAAAATTCCGCGTAGACGTATTTAGAGAACAAAAATTGCTTGTCAAAAAACAAATGCATTATTAGAAAGTCACATATACAAATTTTGGGCTAATGACACCACTAAAGACCGTTTCACACTATAAGACAAGTACATATTATTACTTCTGAGGAAAATAACACCCTGACATGATGTGTTACGATTGTTTTTTGAAAAATTACCAACAACGATTACATCAGGATAGTGTAAAACGGCCTTAAGAGAAAACTAAATAAATGCGTTCAAATTTTATCGATTCTAAAGCAACGAAATTTTTGTAAAACTGTTATGTTACGTCCATTAAAACGTATTTATTGTTAAAATTCGTTGTAGATAATATTTTTTTTTTAATAAAAGTGCATACTATAACACAAATCATTCTATAAAAATTGGCCAAATGTAAACCTAATGTAACTAGCAGTTTATATGTGTAGCTACATACATAAATGAAACCCTTTCATAAATGGAGTTCATTCTAAATATGAATAAAATCATTGTTATGACTAGTTTATATTTTTTATAAGCACGAAAGGCATACTTTATGATAATTTAAATGCAACACAAAACTATTCAATTAATTAAAATTAATTTAACCTAAACACGCACTATAAAATCATATAAATTCACGCTAATAGTAGTAGACACAGTGGCTTTACATGATTTGAAAATAAAATACAAATACGAATGTCAAATATATTTTTTTACGGGGGCCAAAAAATAAGTTTTAAATAAATGACCAAATGTGACATGTTTATGCATGTCATATTTGGTCATCTTTGATATAAAATTGGTACTAAATGTTGGTACTAAATACTTTGTGTTAAAATAGTTAAAAAAATGTTAAATCTTTATGATTATTTTGATTCAAAATATTACTCAGGTAGACTTTTGTAAATATACAATTTCAGCAGTTTATTCGCATCTACGTTAAAAGCATGTGAGCGTGTGGTGGCTTGTTGATGACTGGTCTATTGATTTTTAGGTAGTTAACAACACTTATTTTCGTACTCACATTAAGTTGAAGCCCAAACAACACAACATTTAGTAGAAAAAAAAAAATAATAAGTTGCTATGCGCACACATCACTATTTAAACCATATTTTAAATAGATTTTTCTCCAATAACAGTCGCCTAGAAAAAACATTTTTCTTGATTATTTTCATCCTTAAACTTTTTATTTAGGCTAATAATTACTGTCTTTTTTACAATTGTCACTCTTTAATATGACACTATCTATTTAAGCACTGCATGAGCACAAAAAACGAAGCTCATAAGACGCTCATTATAATATTTATTGATGAGATTTTCAAAAGAGAGTTTGAATAATTATGAGAAAATGTTGAACAGAATAACAATGAACTTGAGCGAGTTTAAGCATAAAACACTTGAAAAAAGTTCGAACATGGTTTTCTCAAAAAACAGTCGCCTATAAAATAAATTATTCTCTATTGTTTGCAACTTTAATCCTTTTATTAAGGCTAAATAATGTTGTCTTTTTCAGGACTCTCATTCTTTAATATAGAGCTATCTATTAAAGCAATACATGAGCACAAAAAACGAAGCTCATAAGACGCTCACTGAATTCATGTCTGTTCACTGCACACGAGTAACGATGAGTGGACAATAAGCAAACAGCGAAGAAAAATGATGATGAGCTTGCAGAGTTTTCATAAGAGCGTTTGAATAAGTATGAGTAAATGTTGAACATATTAACAATAAACTTGGGCGAGTTCAATCAGTTTTATGCTTGAACACTGTTCGAGAGTACAAACAAAATACACAAAATTTTTTAACAACAAAAACGTAAGTACGTTCATTTTAAGGTGTTTATTGCTTAAGAAATACAAAAAACACGGCGCTCACTAGTATAGAAAGTTCATTTTACTCGGTCAGTTCATTGCGTTTATAATACGAACAGAGAGCTTTGCTCACTAATAGTATGGCATGAGTAGGCACGTGTTGAGTAAGCTAGTTTGTGTTCGAGTATGACCACTTGCTCATAGGCTTATGAGCACATCCTTTAAAGGTTTTAATTGGTTTCAGTACATATTTGTTTAATTAGAATTTTTTTTCTGTTAAAGAATAATATATATTTGAATTAATTTAAAAATATTAAATGAACTTTAATTGAAAACTACTTAAAAACTATAATCGGTGCAAAAAAGCTTTTTTTTTGAGTATATGGCTAAGATTTTTCGACAGTCCACGTGCGTCGGTACTTGCCTTGTCGATAATATAAGAGAGTGGTCTTATAGGTAATATACTTATGCACATAATGTCACATTTCTGATGATTACTGTTACTATAAAAGAGCACATCGTTCGCGTAACGCCCATTCTCAGGGATTTAAGTTTAAACATTAACCATAACGGTCATCCTTCTGGCGCACCCATCCTGTATTAATTGTGAAGGAATGATCACCATGATACCTGTGAGTTGCGTCACTAGTCAGACGACATTAAAAGTCGTGATCCAGAAGTAGTTTGAGTCCCCTACTAAACATATGAATAGTGTGCTCCTATGTCTGCTGGATTTTAATACTTCAAGAAGGCCCGGATCTCCAAGCCATCATGCTGCCTGAGAAAACTTAAGGAAGGCAAAATGGAATAAAATACATCTAGAAAAACAATGGTTTTAAATGACTTACAATTTTTTGTGCTGAATTGTGTTAACAGTATTATATACCAGCATAATGGGTCATTTGTGCCTAAGGTTTTTTAAAACAATTTCTAACAAAAGTTAAACAAAGGAACTCTTTTCATTATCGGTCTTTTTATTAAAAAAAAAAAATCAAATAAGACAATTTATATGTAGCATTTAAACATTTCTTTCTTTCTAAATTTAATTTTGATCTATTTTGTTTTGTAAATTGTTTATGTTTGTTGCTATATTTTTTATTAATATTTAATTAATAAATAAAAAAACCCATAAAAATCACCTTATAACATGCTAAAAACAATTATGTATATTTTTTTTTAAATCAGAAAAATCATATCAAACGGCGAACATCAACTGTTTGTTTCGTTTATGCCTTGAATCGTTTTACAAAGAAAAACTCATAAAAATCGCTGTTGTTGTTGGTTTTTGTTTCTATTTAAAGTTTAATGCTCATTTAACCCCAAAACTGAATATAATCGGTAAAAAACAACAATCAACAAAATCATCTATAAAAAATGCTTATAAAATCGCCTTAATTGTATTTATTTTGCGGCATTTAATTGAAATCAGTTCTTATGAGTTCTTGATCGTGTGAGTTCGATTCTTAAGAAATATTTTTCTCTTCTTTTACAGCGAATTACCTATTAACTCTAAATTACTTGTATGTTCTAGATTTTTTTATGTCAGATGATTGAAATTGAATGTAGTTCACATGTAGGTGTCATTATTACATTGATTTCAATTCAATTTTGTTGAAATGATTATGAACATGAGTGCTACTGCGGCATTTCATAGTTAAATATTTACTTTGTTATGTTTCCCAATTTCCCAATAATATATGTAGGTACATTCGGTTTTTACTTTTATGATTTTCAACTTCATTATAACAAATATAATATAAAGATATAGAAATTTTTTTTGGTAAAAATTTTATGGAAAATTTTTTGTAAAAATTTTTTTACAAAAATTTTTTGTAAACAATTTATTGGCAATTTTTTTTTGTAATATAAAGATATAGAAATTTTTATAAAAATTTTATTGAAAATTTATTGTAAAATCTTTATCGAATATTTTTTGTAAAAATTTTTTGTGAAAATTTTATTAGAAATTTTTTGTTAAAATTTTATCGGAAATTGTTTGTAAAAATTTTATCAAAACTTTTTTGTAAAACTATTATTGAAAATATATTCAAAATTTTTTGGTAAATATATTATCGAAAATTTTTGGTTAAAATTTTATCAAAAATTTTTACAATAAAATTAATTTTAAAATTTTTGTAAAATTTTTTGTAAAAATTTTATCGAATATTTTTTGTATAAATTTTATCGAAAATTTTTTGTAAAAAATTTATCGAAAATTAATTGTTAATATTTTATCGGAAATTTGTTGTAAAAATTTTTACAAAAAATTTTCGATAAAATTTATACAAAAAATATTCGATAAAATTTATAAAATTTTTTTTGTAAAAATATTATTGAAAATTTTTTGTAAAATTTTTTTTTTTGAAAAATTGAATTGAAAATTTTTGTAGAAATTTTATAGAAAAATTATTGTAAATATTTTTTTGGATTTTTTTTGTAAAAATTTTATAAATTTTTTTTTGTAAAAATATTATTGAAAATTTTTTGTAAAATTTTTTTTTTGAAAAATTGTATTGAAAATTTTTTGTAGAAATTTTATCGAAAATTTATTGTAAATATTTTATTGGATTTTTTTTTTGTAAAAATTTTAACAAATATTTTTTGTAAAAATTTTATCAAAATTTGTTTTTTTTTAATTTTTTATAAAAATATTATTGATAATTTTTTGTAAAAATTTTATTGAAAATTTTTTGTAAAAATTTTATTGAATACAATTATTGTAATTTTTGACCTTTTGAATAATTTTATAATTAAGTTTTAACGCTCTAGGTCTTTTTTATAAAAATATTGTAATTAATTTTATTTTTATAATCGATATTTCGCTACACCATTGGGTAGCATCGTCAGGAATTAAAAAACTATATATAACTATTTTTTAATTCCTGACGATGCTACCCAATGGTGTAGCGAAATATCGATTATAAAAATAAAATTAATTACAATATTTTTATAAAAAAGACCAAGAGCGTTAAAACTTAATTATAAAATTTTATTGAATTTTTTTGTAAAAATTTTATCAAAAATTTTATCGAAAAATTTTATTGAATTTTTACAGAAAATTCTTTATAAAAGTTATGATATCCTTTTCAATTGTGGTGAAGGGTATATAAAACTTGGGTCATTGCTAACAACACTAGGAATATTGGCTAAAATATCAATATCAGAGGACACATTATGGATCAATTATACTGTGTGATACTGTGGAACATCATACAGTTTCAAGATCTTTATTGAGACAGAAAATAAATTCAAACTTTTTTGACGTTAACGTTTAAAAAATATCCAGAAATAAAAGTGGTGTCGCCAAAGAATATCCCTCATAAGACGCTCATTATAATATTTCATTAAAGTCATGTCTGTTCATTGCACACGAGTAACGATGGCAATAATAAACAGCGAAGACCAGTGAGCTAAATGCGATGAGTTTGCAGGGTTTCCACAAGGAAGTTTGAATAAGTATAAGTAAATGTTGAACATAATAACAATGAACTTGGGAGAGTTTAAGCAGTTTTATGCTTTTTTTATAACACAGTTCGAATGTACAAATAAAAAACACAGAATTAACAACATTACTTACGTTTATTTTAAGGCCTTCACTTCTTAAGATATACAGAAAACAAAACGCAGTAAGGCTTATCGAAAAGTTCTACACAACTACTAAAGAAAACACACTGAGTATTTTGAACTTGAGACGAGTAAAGAGGCCACTCACTAGTATAGAAAGTTCGTTTTACTCAGCTAGTGCATTGCGTATATGATATCTATTAGATGAGGTTGCTCATGCAACTATTTAATACATATGAAAAAATTTATCAAGTAAATTAAATACAACCTAATCAAGAGTTGTAAACTGTTAAGGAATTTAACTAACCAATTGTTGTTTCAAGCACATTAACCTTAAAGTCATTGAACATTTGAAAATAAACTTTTAATTATTAAGTTTCAAAAACTATAAATTCGATAATCAACTTTCCTTTTTTGATCTTATGACTCAAACTATAATAAAAAATTTCACACAATTATAAAACAATAACAATTGAATGTTCACTAAAAACAGCTTAAAATAATAAATAATAATAAAAATAAGAAAAAATCAAAGAAAACATCTCTCTATGAGCCACTCAAATCAAAATCATAAAATTGTAATAAATTTCTAAGAAATGTTTTAATTAGACACCATCAAAAATGCCTCAATATTAAAAATATGTTTATGATAATCCCTTCGAAATAAAATAATAAATTTTTTTATTTTTTTTAACAAAAACATTAAGCTGTGTTGTTTTGATTAACAAAATTCGGTATTTAAGCAATAAAATCATTTAAAACATTTGATTAGTTTTAAGCAAAATGTGTGGGTTGGTTGGTTGATCTTAAGCATTTTGTTTAAAAAATGAAATAAAATCACACCTTGATGATGAAAATTAATTAAAACATTTTATGAGACCTGCCAAACTTCTATTTTGAAAACAACTTGTTAACAAATATTTTCTGAAACAGATTTTTTTATAACCAAAATATTTATAATGTTGCTATAAAATCATAAAGTGCCAGTCAGGTTTAAGCAATGAGTAACACTGTGCTACAAAAAAAAAAAAAAAAAAAAAAAAATAAAATAAAAACGTGGATGGAAAATTATGATAATCTTATATTTTTTTTAAATGCTTCACTACAAGTAGCTAAGGTATGTATAAGTTTGTCATTCCATATATCCGACCTTTACATATGGAAGTGCGTCTGTCTGCCTATCTGCGAAGGCCCCAAAAAGGTACAAGGATAGGAAGTACACCAATTTGGCAGGCATAATTTCGATAGATTTGCTATTGGAACCCTGCAACATTGGTGGAGATATGACTAATAAAATGTGAGCGTCTTTCTTTTCCTTACGTGGTCCCATGTTTTTTAATATGTCATTATTGGGTTTGCTTTCATAGAAAAGAATATTTTCACCAATTAAAGGTTTTAATTGGTTTCCGATTAAAATTTAATGAAATAATTAATAGATTCAATTTTTTGTTTAATTAAGAATTTTTTTTGTTCTTTTTTAAACAACTATATATATTTAAATCAATTAAAATTTATTGAACTTTAATTAAAACCTTTAATTGGTGCAAAAAAATTGTTTTTGTACGAACAGAACTTGCCTCATAACTTTTGTTCACTTTATCACAAAATTATTAAAATTAAAACAAAGACACTAGGGTAACCCTATAGGTGAAGTTCGACAGTTGGTTTTCGTTGCTGGAAGTGACTTTTCTGCACCATTTTAATTAGAATTTTCGACTTTACTAATATCTTTCCGCTTATCCCCTCAGAGATGAACGTCAATGCAACTTGCAAATGTGTATTGTGTGCAAAGTAAAGCAATGCATGAGAAAAAAAAAAATAAAAAAGGAGCTCATAAGATGCTCATTATAATATTTCATTGAACTCATGTCTGTTCATTCCACACGAGTGGATAATAATAAACAGCGAAGACCAGCGAGCTAAATGCGATGAGCTTGTAGTGTTTTCATAAGCAAGTTTGAATAAGTATGAGTAAATGTTGAACATAATAACAATGAACTTAAGCGAGTACAAGCAGTTTTATGCTTTAAGTGAAATACGAACACAGTGCGAGTGTACACACCAAAAACACGGAATTTTCTTACAAGATTACTAACGTTCATTTTAAGGCCTTCCTATCTTAAGAAATGCAAAAAACTTCTAGTGCAAACAAAACGCACTAAACCTGATTTAAAAGTTCTATACACCTCCTAAACAAAAAACACTGAGTGTTTCGAACATGACGCGCTCACTCCTATAGAAAGTTCATTTTACTCGGTCAGCTCATTGCGTTTATGATACGAACAGAGCTTTGCTCACTAATAGTATGGTGTGAATAGGCATGTGTTGAGTAAGCTAGTTTGTGTTCGAGTATGACCACTGGCTTATGAGGTTATGAGCACACCCATTAGATAAGCTTGCTCATGCAACTTTTTAGTGCAAAGTTTCTCCGCACTTCTTAATATTTGGAATAACCCCGAGTTATTTAGAGCTCAAAATCCTTTCTACCTGAATGACAACATAATACTTTAAATAAAATAGGAATACATTTGTCACAAATTCTCTTTATAAATCATCTACTTTAAACGATCTTCTAAAAAAAAACCCCCGACAAAAGAGACGGCAAACAAATTAAAGCTTAGAAATGAAAAGTATTGATTGGTAACAAATTTGATTTTTATTCTTTTTCAATTAATCAACAGTGACAAAAAAATATTTTTTTTTCATCGTCAACTGTTTTGTTATATTCTTTGCTTTTAACGACCGCAAAACGACGGACGGAGGACGGACGATCTTGTTTCTTGATGATTTGTGTTTTGACGCTTCCTTCTTAATCAAGAATCGAAATGAAATGAAGCAGAATATTTTATTGTTGCTGGCTTTTGATTCAAAACTGCTGTTGTTGTTGTTGCTTTTGTTATAAACCAGCAGCCATTATTTCGTTATCGAATGGTAGTTTGCTTGTTGGGTCGCTTGTCTTTAATTGAAACGTTTTTAAATGCCCACATCATTGTCTTCCATAATAAATTTCACTCTACTCAACCATTCATTAATTCATTGAGATTTTTAAGTGATCAGTGATCGCTCATCTTAATTATTTATAATTGACTTCTGCTTAATGTTATTTAAAAACGTATCGGTTTAATGTTCTTGGTGGCAAGTTTTTGTTGTAGAAGATATGAAATCAATTGTTTACAATTACAAAGGATTGTTAGCATGACATTTTTCTGAAATATAAATGTTAAAAATACTTAGAATCAGGGAGAATTTACTTTGAATGTTCACATAGAGCTGATCAATTATTGGCTCTTGATTGACTTCTATTAAATTTAAAATTGTTTTTAATTGGGATTTGAAATAATGTTTTAGTTTCTTTGAAGTTTGAAATTTAGAAATACTTAGAATCTGCTTAACTCTTCAGTTTTTATTCTATGTGCGCATCAAAATCAAGTTTGTCTGACTACCACTGTTTGAAGCCTACATTCGAACTCGACTCTATTACATGACATTTACATATGATTTCATTGACTTCTGACTGTCACCTGTGACTGGTTACTGTCGATCTGACTTCTCATCATTGAGGTTGCGTAATCGCTAGCCTTAAACTGTCATCAATATCTGCCAAAGAATCTCAGCCTGATGCCAGACAGTGCTGGATATTAACACACAACGTGCGCTGACGTTTCAGCCGCTTCCAGCAACAAATGTAATTTTCTAGGATTTTGTTTTTATTTAGATGATATTTAAAATTGCCATATTCTACCCCTGCCTTAGGGTAAAAGAAACTAGCACATGACTTATCACGTGAGTAGTTCTTAAGTGGTAGAGACCGGTTCGAGAACTAACACTTTCTATGAAAGGCAGCAGTCGCTTTAAAATTAAGATGGCCTATGCCCTAGGAAATAAAACTGGCAAACTATCGATACAGATGTGATACAGATTAACGTGAGTACCTGCCTAGTTGGCCTAATCTCACGGTGGTCTTAACACCGGGTGGAAACAATGCTTCTACCAACGCCCCCACGCAACAAGTTACATGAGCAATTCGATTCCATGTATTTAGACATGGTTTCCCCCTTGCTTAGGAGCGGAGCCTATCTAAAACTCCTACCGCTATATGGGTTATGGCACCCGGTTTTAATGCAACTCCACACCGAGCAAATGAGCGCTCTCCCCGCGATTTGGGTATAAACCACAACCACCACGTTGCTCCCCGAAGGTCCGCGCCATAGTCAGGCTGGAACAAGTTCCAGGGGCACCTGACACCCGTGGTACCAGATTAAAGTCTGACCGGAGTCAGACTTCGTAACCAAGGTCAGACTCAACCAAGGTCACTACCAGTTGAACTCCAAATAGTTCGGGGACTGGTGACCCCCAGCATCAAGACGTCTCAAAAATTAGCATCATGGTCCATAGGTAAGGTCAGCAACAGAAGATATCAGGAACAAAGCATAGTCAGTATACAGCAGGCCGTCAGCAGGGTGTAATCAGCAAACAAAGACATAATGGTGACCAGCAACTAAATCAAAAATCAGCGAGTCAGCAACCAGGAATCCAGCAACACAGCAACAAAAACGTAATCAGTAAACAGCAGCGAACTATCGATACAAGTAAATTCTAAAACCAATTTGGTGTTATGGTATTCAATTATAGCGCACTGTCTCAGCTAGCAATGTAGAAAAAATACAAAGGCGCCAAAATAAGATTCTACGAATGTTGCTTCCTGGTATTTAAAAAACTCGAACATGCACAAAGATCTAAATGTGGCAACAGTTAAATCAGAAATAGCGAAACATACAGTAACGTATGTAAAAAGCTTGAAACTCATCTAAACCCGCTGGCCCGTATCATACTAAATGAACCTGGTTACATTCGACTAAGAAGGAGGGATATTGCTTCTTTCGTCAGTACATCAGAGGGATGACCCGCGAATGATGCAGCAACCGTGAAACATAACATTTTTTTGTCTAAAAATATGAAAAAAAAACTATCGATAGTCACCAAATTCGATATTTTAGATATTTATTTGGAAAACTACCGATACTATCGATAGTATGGTATTATTTTAAATATTATTAAATTTCATTTTTTAATTATAGAAAAATTATATATAATTAACTTAATTTTGTTTCAGTTTCTTTTATTAAAAAATAGCAGTCTTAAAGTGAGATCTATATTTAATAAAAATATATTCATATATGTAAATACTATATCAAAAGTATTGCATGGAGTAGTCTCTATAATAATATTGTTCGTAAAAGAAGTTTTGTTTATAATTATCGAGTTAACCAATAAGTTTTGTTTATAAATACCAATTTATCAGGTGCCCTGGTGGGCTAGTAAGTGGTGTTCTAGTAGCTGTGGGTTTGATTCCCACCAAACACTATGAGTGTTTCACTACAACTAGTAAATTTCTACGTTACTATGCTCGTTAAATTATGTATGAATATAATTTGGAATTGGAAAAAATATACATCAACATATTTGGGTTTTAAGCAAGATGTTCTAGCTGAAATAATGGTTCTTGCTATGCTATTGGATACTGTCGATGTTGCAGTTATCAAAAATAACATAAGGCACATAATTTTGTAAACGACATCTGACTAGCGTTGTTCTGTAAATTTACTTAATACAGTATCGAATTTTCGACGACAGTATCGCTATCGAAGAAAAAAGTATCGATAGTTGAATGGAAACTGAGATAGAGATAGATAGTATCGATATCGATAGTACTATCGATTGTTTGTCAGCTCTACTAGGAGACCTAACTTGGTTAACTTTCTTGTTCAGCCAGTTGTTTCTTGTTCAGTGTCAGTTACTATAGAACTGTATGGTGCTCTAGGTAAATCGGTTTTTAACACTTTTAAATCATTTATCATTTATCTTATATTGGAATGAGTACGATTAGAATAATTATATCATATTTCCTGCTGTTTTTATGTAACTTTTTTCAATTGTCCGTTTGATTGCTCTTGCCCCATATGAAAATGCGCTCGAGAAGATATTCCTTCCATCTACCTACCAAGCTATTACTGAGTTCGCAGTTCGCAGAAATTATTTAACCTTTAGTCTTCTTTTCCGATATTCAAATATATCAAGTTGCTCCTAGGTTTAATGGTACCATTTGGAGGTAGATTAATTTGCTTGCATTCATTCCTTTCCAATATATCTGTCCTGCCTTAAGCTGCTGAAAAACTTTTTTTTAAGCTTCACAGCTTTTTCCCTGTCTGTAGAAAACATCCAGAGTATTGGTTGGGAATCGCACCCGCAACGAAAACCTGATAGATTAGCGACTGACTGATAGACTAGCGATCTACCAATCAGTCTATCGAGGCACTCAATCAGTCTATCGATGCATTCTTCTGCTGTTTGGCCTTTCTTTGTTAGGAATTTCCAGAGTTTAAAACTTTATATCTCTTTTCCGAGTTCGCTGTAGGATTCTACAACTTAAAGGCATATAATTCTTGACCTTATCGGCAGCTTCACTCACTTTGCACAGGGATTAACTTCTTGCTTGCTTGCGATGATTAACTGTCCATCCAAATTTGTTTTAACCGGTGCCCACTATTGTTGAACAATATAAAAAATTACAATTTAATCGATCAAGAACAAGTTTATCTTGATGACTAAAGCCCTTCATCAAAATTAGAACATTTGCGGATTAGAGATCCCGCATGAGATTGTCGAAAAACTAAGGCATCCATGCATACAAATGTTTGGTGGCTGTTAATTTATTTTGAGTTGGGTCTGTTTATGATTTAGCGTGCGATATGTACCTTACCCTTTCATAGGTACTGATATTCTATTAAATATAACAACTTTAAAAAAACTACATTTTCTTTTTAATTCAAATTTTGAGTAAATTTTGGGTCTTCCTTTTAATAAACCGAGTACAATTTTAATTGTGTTTCTCTCTACTAAATTTAAGAGCTGTTTTTATTTATTTTTAAAAACTACAAATATTTTTATTGATTAAACTTAATTGATTTGCATTTTATTATATTTGAAAAAAAAAAAAATTTTGTGCCATAGTCATGTGTCACTGTTAAATGTCATAATTTAAATGACATCTGTTTAGCTAATTTTTCACACTCTAAAAATTAAACAAAAAAATGCACGCATGCATTAAACACATGCAAATTAAAAAATAAAAAAAAAAATCATTTACTGACAAAAGATCCCACTACTTCTTCCGAATACAATTCATAAAAGACACCGAATGTCATCATCGGCATAACTAATTGTGATTATGTAGAGTCTACATTGTAGACAGAAGAAAGAAACGAACAAACAAACACCCGCTACATTTTTTCATTTTTTCACTCATCTGTTGACAAGACTGTATTTGACAAACAGTGTTGAACAATGGTGATAATAGTGTCAAGGGTGATATAGGGGGGAAATAAGGGAAGTTCTTTTCCAAACGACATCATGTCACTCTACTTAAAAAATAGTAAAAAGAATAACGATGAAGTCGAGTTACATAAATGAAGTTGGTTAAAATTTTATTTATTATTAATGAAAACCTTGTTTAGTAAAAGCAATTCTTTTAATAAAAAATCTTCATTTATATTTGTATTTACATTCGACTTTGGTAATAAACTTATTCGTATGAAATGTGTTAATGTAAATGAAAATGCCATTGTATTTTAACTTTATATAGAACTAGTATTTTTATTATGGTTAAAACTAATAGAGTCTTCATTCATTAATTTAGCTGGAAGGCTAATTATTGCATGTCCTTGTTACGTCTCACAATCAATGGCTTTTCCCTTTTTATGTTTTGGTTGGGTGTGTTCTTTATATTTTTTTTTTCAAACAACGTGCTTTATCTTGATTTAGTGATAATCAAAACTTGTGTAGTTAATTAGACAAATTAAAGACTTTTATAATAATGTTTCATAACTTTTAATTAGGATTTATTTAATCCTTAATGCCATTTTCTAATAGCGTTTGATGGGATCCTCTAAAAGTAGGAAATTGATGGTCTTCGCACTCCTCGTTTTTGTAATCTGAATTTTAATAAAGAACAATTCTGATTTTTCAAATTTCCTGTACTTGCGAGTGCAGTGCAAAAACATACTGCTAGCTCATCATCTAGACACATGCACTATATGTGTTATTTTTTTTACGTTTCAACAACTAAAACACAATGAGTTGCTTCCCAGTGGCATAGATAACTAGCTCCGCACTTGTATATTCGCCAGCTCTTGAAGAACTACCGTTAGTATCAATCCAATGTACTTCCCATGCATTTATCTGGTGAATTTAATATGGGAATGTCCTACGAAGGGGACAATTGGGCCATCTCTGTATAACTTTTACCCACCAATAGGATAAGAACATTCAATAAAATTTTGTTCTTAGTAATGAAAAGAGAATTTTTATCGTAGAAAAATATAGTTTTCTGCATTACTTAGGGTTAGAGAAAATACTAGCGAATAGTGGATACCAAGGCATATTTAGGTGACTGCACAAGGCGGAGCTAATATTGAAGAGAAATTTTTTCAATTTTTTTTATATGGAGTTTGACATTAATCAGGTTTTTTAAGAGAGAATAATATCTATTTTACTGTCAAAATCCATATAAAAAAAATTCAAAAAATTTTTTGCTCAAATTTCCTCTTCCTTACGCTATCACCTTGTTTAATATGCCTTGGTGGATACCAATTGTAACAAGATAATAGTGTCTGTATAATGATGTATGTAGGTATGCTTGGGTATGACACATCAGTAGATCCAAGAGTAAACAGATTGAAGGGGCTAACTACATCGCTTGTCATTAGTGTTAATGGTTCCTAGCAAAAGCACTGGGTTGCGAATGCTTAATTTGAACATTTTTTCACGATCTTCTCACTTGTGAGAAATTAACAAAATTGTAAATTTTTATATATGAGCACTTGCGAGAAAAACAAAATATTTTTTCATTTATTCACTTTTAAATGGAAAGAAAAAAAATCATCTCACTCGTAAATGAATAATCACAAAATATTTTCTAGTCTCTCTTACATGAAAGAAAATAAGCAGAAAAAAACTAAAATGTACATACTCACACATGAGTGAGCAGTTCATACTCACACATGAGTAGTCTGTCATTCAAGTGTTCATGGAAACTCATGATTATTCAATATAAAACCGATGCACAGAGCTATGTTGAAGATAAGGGACAATCTCTTTGATGGATGAGCCCCTAGCCTCATTATGATAGAGAGAGTATTGCATGCACCATTATAAAGAATTTTCATGGGCCTCGTGACTCGTAGAGTAGAAAATACACGCTAAATGTTGCTATAATGCTGATTGCTACTCAATAGGATGTTCAACAATCACTCAGATGCTGTTGCTACACAGGGTTCCTTGATCTAGAGCAAGAGCCCCCACGCAAACCCATAGGGAGCATACCAGCTTGTATACCAGCTTTCAACAAGGTAGTTTTGTGTCACTTTGCTAAATATTTAGCAAACCAATGCATTTTCATTTTAACCACTTTTTTTGGTTTGGGGGCCTTTGATCTAAAGCCTACTTCTAATATCTGATGCCAGGAATGGGGCGATGCGTTTATACAATATGTACGCTATAATTTGAATTTTCATATAAATGAAGTTACAGCATTCCAAAGGATTCCCTTTAAAAAATTTTTAACACAGAACAAATGTGTTTAATAAGTTTCAGATACATATTTCATTAAATTTTTAATTGTTTCAATTATTTATTTAATAAGTAAACAAAATTTTTCTTTCTTAATTAACTACATAATTGATTTAATTACAACAAATTTGTACATATCTGTAACTAATTAAATTTTTAATTGATTCAATTATTTCTTTAAAAGGTCAAGTAGTTAATTAAAAGATTAATTAAATTCGCATCTTTAACTAGTAAAAACCATTTTTTTTTCTGTGAATAATTTTAATATTATTTTTGGTTTAACCGGAGATGTCAATACTAAGTTTAATTCTTTTCGTTATCAAGTTATCATAAATATCCGATTAAAAAATTCGAGGAGGTTTCTATCCGCAGCACCGCTATATTGTTTTTTAGTTAGAATATTTTATATGAAATTTCATTCGGAGTTGGTGCTGTGATACTAAAAGCTCTCCTATCTCTGGAGTGTATGAAAACATTCGATTCTTTTGATTGAAGATTTTTCATACTCCAACTATTTTATTGCAAGTGAAAAAATCATAATCCTTAGAAAATTGTCACTAGAAAGTGTAATACGCGTTTCCATTTGTTTTTTTTTTTGTGGAAAAAATACTAATTTAGCTACTTTTTCACTGCTTTTAATATTGATTCTGACATTTCCCTTTTAGATTCCCTTCATTGTAAATATTATTTGTACTTTTCTATTGAATTCCGTCCGGGCTTAATCGCTTTTTATTCTGCAAGATTTTTTTTAAATTAAAAAGATCTATATTCACATAAATTATTTTTAGTAGGCTTGAGTTCGTATACTTACTACTTCGTGGAGTTAAGAGAATTTTTTTTCTTCAAATTAGCTGGTTATTTTGTAAGGGAAATGAAAAATTATATTTTAGCACAGTACAAAATGCTCACTCACTGCTCATTCATGTGTGAATTTGTACATTTTAGATTTTTTTCTGCGTCTTTTCATACATGTGTGAGAGACTAGAAAATATTTTGTGTTTATTCATTTATGAGTGAGATGATTTATTCTTTTTTCTTTCTATTTAAAAGTGAATAAATGAAAAAAATATTTCGTTTTAAGTGCTCATTTATGAAAATTTACAATTTTTTTAATTTTTCATAAATGAAGAGATCATAGATAAATTTTCGCATTAAGCATTTGAATAAATGTATGTATGTGGGTATGTTTATGCACATATTTTATAATGTGCAGTTGCACATTATAAGACTTTGTTACGGCGTATGCAGTAACAAAGTGTTTTAGAAATCTCATTTATGAGAAATTTCATAAATGAACACTCATAAATGAAAACGTTCATAAATGAAAAAAAAATTACAAACATTAATGCAAAATAGCATTAATGACAATAAGCTAATTCATTACTTATCACATATGAATAATACGGATACTCTTCATTATTCACCTTTCTTGTTCATTCATATGTGATCGCAGATAGAACATTTTTTAAGTTCATTTATGACCGTGAAAAAATATAAAATTTTAGATATATCGTTTATGAGCAATATCGTAAATATTGAAATATAAATGCTCGTAAATGAAAAATTCTGAACCCTGATTTTAGACACTAAAGAGGATCTTGTGCATATTCTGGATCGCTTCATCCTTTTACAGCCTTCTGCGAATCTATGTATCTACTTTTGGTAGTGTTTATTCGTAAACGTGATCTATTTAACCAACGAAACTAAGATAAAAGAACTTTATTTTTTTTTTCTTTTAAAACCAAACAAAATCGTTTCTTGTTTTTTGGCTTTGTTAGTCGAAATGCAATCAGGAATTGAGCTTAAAATGCGGTCACCAGCGCTTGAACTTAAAATATAAGATTAACTTCTTTAAAAAAAAAAATAAAAAATACTTAAACTGACCACATTTTTTAAAGCAAAAATTCAAAAAAATTCTCAAGCAGTTAAAACATTTATTAACTTAAACTATTTTGTCACACTAAAGACTCAATTGGATTTAGTTTATTTGTTGCAACTCTACAGCAAAGAAACTTAAATTAACAAATTATTATTATAAAAAGACCTTCATTAATAATATTTAAAAAAATGCGTGCCAGTGTGTGTGTAAAGATTAATATGGTGACTGAATTTTTGGCCCGAAGCTAAACTCAGCTGAACAAAACAAATTTGCTAAAAGGGTTAATTACTTGCCGCTTAAAAGGGGATGCCGCATGGATTTTCTTAAATACAAAATCTCACTTATTTGCAAACACTCGCTACAAATTCTCACACACCCATTCAAATGTGAAAATATTTTATGAAACTTGAGTAGTAAGAATGTTCTGAAGAGTTCCGAAATAAAGGAAGGCCTTACTTAATAAAAAAAGCCAACTAATCTTAAATAACTTAGATCAAACAACAATAACAACAACAACAATATTAGCAGAATAAAAAAAATTTAAGAAGGCACCACATCAACGATAAAGATGATGTTTCATACACAAATTGCGTTTTCCAGAAGCTCGAAAGCATAATCAAAAACTAATTTTAATCCTGTTGCTGTTGGCAGCAAAAATGTTCAATCTTCAACATCTTTAACAAACAGCACAAACAATCCAGTGAAACTTAAGGGTACATGATTCAGGATGGTTTTCAAGCTCATCAAGTTGAATTTGAACTTTCATTCAATGCCTTTCCTTAACTTACACTTAAGTTGAACCGGGATTTAAACGAATTTTTATTTTTGTCATAATAAAACTCTGGACAATAAAAAACCACAACAAAGTTTCAACGTTTTGCATCTTTTTCAACAGACTGAGATTTAAATATTTTGTTTTTTTTTTTGTTTTTAGTTTTAGCGGTAGTTCTTTATAAATGAACAACGTAATTTATTCTAAATTAACTTTATAAAAAAATAATCGCAAACACATCAACCACAAACTGTCCGAATGTTTTAGTCAGACACTTTAAGGATCTTTTTGTTTTTGAAACGTTTAAGGAAGTATACCGTATCGTCATCTACACTTTCATAGATAGAAGTTGTAATAAATTCTTAGCATTATGATTTAAAATTTTAACGCTCCAATGGAAGTTCCTCTAACTCCCATTGGAGCTTATGGCGCCAGTTTGATTAGCATTTCGGTAGCAAATTAGATTTCGGGAGATGTGGGCAGCTAAACCCTCTTCCGTGGAATTGGACCAATTCCACGGTGCAACTATGTTTCAGCGAAATCTGCCTATTTCCTGACACGTCCATTCGACCATTCAGGATATATGGCTGTAGCGCCTTCTAACTCTAGCTGGCTTTAAAGCGGATGCCGCAAAGCCATTGCCCGGGGAATACTTGGTCATAGACCGGAAGTAGTTGTCTACTTTGGCAGTTCACAATTATTAAGTATTTTTAATAATTAAATCATAAAATTAATCCACTTGAATACAACTTAAACGTAAGCTGACAGCACTGCTAGCAGGGTGTAGGTTTTTTTTATTATTTACACGAGCAGGAAATTAAACTTCGATCTAAATAAGGCAGACCCCATGGTTTCAGTAAATAAGGCAGACCCCATGGTTTCTGTATTCAATAAAGGTAGCTTGCTCTTTAACATATTTTAATAATCTTTCTTCCATCTTATCTCCAAGAAATTGCTTGAAGTCCATGCTCCATAAGAGACCAAATATCATAAATCCATGATGTAATAATTCCTATTGCAAATCCTATAATCCAAATTTTCATCTGATTAACCAACGATAAATAAAATAAATTTTTGTTTGCGAATGGGAAGTCCGTGACTTTTTGAATAAAATATATTTTTTCTTTAAAAAAAAATAATCTTCCTTAAGCTCGATACATTTCCTCCACCTTCTATCTAGTTTTTTAATAAGATTTCTCAAGGCCCTAAAAAAATAAGCGTTTGTTTTAATGATGACCTCTTTTGGGGCACCTGAACCTTTGAAGTCATATGTGCTAGTAAAGCAAGCCATAGACGATGCGACCGTTGGTACAACTTGAATAGGTTGTACACGAGATTACAATGTTTGTGGGCTTGTTGCATTAAGTTGTGTGCCGGTTGTACGACAGATAATAAAGTTTTGATTTTCTGTTGTAAAACACTATCGTAACGTTTGTGAGCCTATCGCATAATATTTTATGTAGTACCAGCTATCCCCTGTGCGCTTCGATACACCTATCCGCAAAAAATACAACAAACACTTGGAAGAAAAGTATCACCAACCTTTAACTCGAAAACGCACGCTATTCTCACGACAAAACTGTTTTAGTTTTTATGCAAGGTACGACGCCCCATGTTCTGATTATGGGTTTTAACATGATAATAGTTTTTTACTTTGTATGGGAAGTACCACTCCCACTATCCTAATCCAGTCTGTATTTTGCTAGATTTTGTATATTAGTCTGAGGGTTACTTGTGCAAAGTTTCAAGACTCTACATATTGTAGTTCTCCAGTTTTCCACTTTATATGAGAGGTGCCACGCTCACTGTACGAAACCAGTCTGTATTACGCTAGACTACTGCTAGTTTCAAGACTCTACTTATTTTAGTTCTCTAGGTACACGATAATAATTGTTAACTTTGTATGGGGGGGTACCATGCCCACCGTCGCAATTCAGTGTATGTTTTGTTGACTATGCACATTACTATGAAGGTTACTTTAAACTCTACAGGTAGAGGTCTACAGGTAGAGGATAATAAATGTTTAGTTTGTATGGCAGGAACCACGCCCACTATTCCAATTCAGCCTGTGTTTCGCTAAACTATGTATATTAATAAAGAGGTTACCGGTGCAAAATTTTTAAGATCTACCTATTATAGTTCTCAAGCTACTTAAAAAGTGGGCGTGGTCAATTTTTCTTTCCTAAGTTAGGTTATGATGAAAATTAAAAAAAAATATTGGCCAGATATGAGCAGCCGTTCTTAAGTGATGCGATTACCAACAATGGAAATTTGATTATATTTATAGAGAAGGTTTCTGTTTGTGTATTTGTGTTCAGTTCCGACGACGTCAATTATAGCATATGCGAGAATGTTTTTTGCAATATTACTTTGATACATCTAAATAAAGTTGGGCTGACTTTCAAAACGTCAATTGCTTTGTCTTCGAACAAAGTGAAGTGTTTAATAATGCCGCAGTACAAAACATTGACAATGTATACCCTTTCAAAACGCCGTTGACAAGTTTTATTAACGCAGTAAACAAGCAATCAGGGCATCGGTTTTAAAGTTGATGCATTGTAAAGAAACTTTGCATATGAACATGATTTAAATACGGTAGCACAAATGTGTACAGACTTTGTATTGATACATTTTGGAAGTCAGCCAGTTGTACATGAGGTCGCACAGTTAACTGTGCCATTTGTGGAACAAGCATACAACTTGATTACTAGATGTGTTGTACCAACGGCCTCATTGCACCTACTTATGTATATGGCTTGCTTAAGATCACAACGAAAGTCAGGAAAAAAATTTATAACCTGTGAATTCGATAGCATGCAGTCTTCATAGTATATAGTACGAAGCCAATCTTTGGTAAAAATTATAGTTGATTGTCAAACGAAATTTACTTTATGTATTTTCGTTTAAATTAACGAGTTTGTCTCGTCAAAGTTCGATGGTGGTTATTAATAAAATAACAGATAACAATCAACAGTAGCAGTGTTGCATTTAAAGTTACTGCGCTGGAAAAATAAGAAATCGAAAAGAAATTATAAAACTGCTCTCGTATATGAATGTATTAAATAATTGTAGTCACTAAGCGCTTAAGTCCCTAAAATGGGTTTGGATTTTCGTCCTGAATTTGTGAAGGTCTTGATATTGCATTGTTTGGTGTTGTTTTGGTCTGGATTTAATCTTGGTTATGCCTTAGTCTTCAAAGGATTTTGTCCCGGTCTTATTTGTTAACGTGACGTTACATGGTCTAGGCTTTATACTGTCATTTCAAGCGCTTGATACTGTCTTTTCCTGACCTTGTTTTAGATTTGCATTGGATTTGTTGTTGTCTTGATATTGTCTGGTTCCTCTAGTGGTCTTGCCATATTCAAGTCCTGCTGTGGTTTTAATGTTAAATTGGCATTGTGCCTTGGTCTTGCTGCAGTAATTTTTTAACTTATGTTAGACTTGTCTCAGTCTAGTCTTACCTTGGTATCGCCTTGATCTTGTCTTGATCCTGAATTTGTTTTATCCTAGTGTGAATTTTAACTTAAAGTTTTTTTTTGTTTTTCCTTGTTAGTGATTTGGTCATCCCCTTGTCGTGTCTTGTTCTTATCGTTAGGTTTATCCAGCTTTTGATTTGGCTTTGGTTTTGTTCTTGTATACTTTGGTCTTCTAGTCTTATTCTGTGTATTATCGGTCTTCTCTTGCACTGATCGTGATCTTGTCTTCTTTTGGTCTTGCAGTATTTTGGACCTGATCCATCTTTATCTTCCCCTTTATCACTCTCTCTTTCTCTTTCTCTTCTTCTTCGTTTTTTTTTCTTCTTTTTTTCTCTTGTTATTTCTTTTTTGATTATATTATTATTATTTTCTTTTGTTTTGTTTTGTTTTCTTTTTTTTCTCTTCTCTTCTCTTCTCTTCTCTTCTCTTCTCTTCACTTCTCTTCTCTTCTCTTCTTTTCTCTTCTCTTCTCTTCTCTTCTCTTCTCTTCTCTTCTCTTCTCTTCTCTTCTCTTCTCTTCTCTTCTCTTCTCTTCTCTTCTCTTCTCTTCTCTTCTTTTCTTTTCTTTTCTTTTCTTTTCTTTTCTTTTCTTTTCTTTTCTTTTCTTTTCTTTTCTTTTCTTTTCTTTTCTTTCCTTTTATTTTCTTTTCTTTTCTTCTCTTCTCTTTTCTTTCTCATTCAATTTCTCTTTCTGTTTCATTTTATTTTATTGGTTTGCTGTTTTGGTCTAGTCTTTCTGCTTCTTCTGTTTTTATTTTTGTCGTGTCTTGGTATTGTCTTGATCTTATCGTAACCTAGTTGTAGTATTTATCCGCTCTTGTTATGATTTTGTATTATTATTGTGGTAACATTGACTTATACGTAACTTACACCATGAAATCGTTTCATGAAATTTCTTCAATTCACTTTTGAACTTTCTGGATTTTCCTTGCCTCTCTACACCTCTTGCCATCACAAAACCGGTTCATGAAAAATTTCATCGTGTAATTTAGCTATTAGTTTTGTCTTGGTAGTGATATGGTCTTGTCTTGGCTTTGTTTACTTTATATTCTGGTGTTATTTTGCTTTGTTTTTCTATTTGACTTTTTCAGTTTAGTTCTCACTAGGTGAATATTTAACGTAATAAGTGCCACCACTATTTTTTGTGAAATGTTTTTTAAAATTTATATGTATATTAAATAGGAATTAAAACCAAGAATTGTTTAGATAATTTGGTGGTTACGTCGTCTTCAGCAGATATGTATATTTGCTTAGCCTAAATTTCGTTTTAGACTCGCCTTGTCTTGGTACTTTTCCCCGAACTTTTCTCTATTTTCGTATTGGTTTTCACCGGTGTTTGTTTTTTGGATAATTTCTTGGCCATACCTCGGGTGCGTTTCTTTGTTATCGTAATTATGTCATATTCTTCTTTTGGTCTCTGTATTTAATTAGAATATCATAATCTCGGTTATAGTTTATGTAAATTGAATCACTTCGCTTAGGATTCTTTCCCTGCATTTTTCCGCTTGTTAAAGTCAGTTGGTCACAACAAAAACACCGCTGCCGCATATCAATAAGCAAATGAGGCAGAAATTATAAACTCCATAAGTTTTATTTTAAATATGATCTTTTGGCGTATAATTCCTGAATGGGATCCTTAACTTAATATCTCTTAGATTTTTGATGTTTCATGCTGGTGTCGCTGGTTGGTTATTGATGTTGTTGCTTTGTCGCTTAAATTTTAATTAGAAGGTTATAAATTAAAGCATTTGGCCGACAATAATGAAAATAAGATTATCGTTATCGACATTCGCTGGAGCATTTTTTTTTTGTAGTTTTGTTTGGAGCAGACCACCAACCATCTCGATGTTGACTTCTGTTTTTCGACAAAAAAAAAAGCAATGAACATTTGGTGGAATTAAAGCCAAATTTTTTTTTGTGTTTTAGAAACTCATAAATGTCTTAAAAGGGCAAACGAATAAGCGTTTCTTTCATACTAATTTATTATTCACAATTTAAGAAACGAAAACTGACAGGCCTGCGTGCGTGCATTTGATGACTATATGCAGGCTTAATTTTGTTTTGTTTTGTTTTGCTTTGGAGGGAGGTTTAAAAAGACAATGTTCTCGAGATGTAGTAGATCTTGTAAACGTTTATTGTGATCATTAATTTGAAATAAAGAAAACATCATTTAGAAACCGCTCGGAAAATAAAAGGTGTTGTACACCTCGCACACATCCTTTATTTAAGTGTTTTGGTATTTATGGCGTTTTTACTGTTGTTTATTGAAACAAAAAACAAAAAACTTAAAAAAACATTTATGGTTTTAGTTTTTATTGCGCCTGAGTGTTTTCACTAAATGCTCAGCCATGCATCCATCTTTCCATTTGCAGTTCAGTGTTTTATTCACATTTAATTTATCATTTCTTTGGGTTTGATGGGTTTAAGCATTCATTGCAGTCATTGTTGCTTGGCGTTCTTCCATCCATTGTCTTGTCAGGTTTTGTTGGTGGCACAATATTCAAATAATTTACAATCTTTTGTGTCAGCTATTAACTGTTATGTTGTTTTTGACACTTCTTCTGCAGTGGTGAAGAGAAAACATCTGAAAAACGGTTATTAACAATCATGTTTTCACAACTGGTCGCTCTAACACCTGATAAGTTGGCAGAGGAGAGCTAAAACAGACTCATAATCGTACATAGAGAAAAAGAAGTATAAGTCGAAAGTTCCGATTTTATAATTTTCGTTTCAAATGAAAATTCTGAAAAATTCTAAAAAATCGAAATCAAGACTTCAAAAAAATTTTTAAAAATTTATTTATTGAAAAACTAGCTGCGTCCACACAGATCCAGACCAAATTGTAAGACTCTTACGTATTTACTTTATATAAAGGTATCCATCCCTGGATAAAATTCTAAGAATTATTGTAGAGCTCTGTAAAAGCGGTTTAAAATATTTTAATAACAATTTTAATCCACAAAGTAAAATACAAAGCAGATACAAATTTTGTTCAGTTGGCAATTTGGCAGTAAGTAATTCATATTTTAAAGCTGCGCCATCTGTTGTGCAACCGTGTTTAAAATATACCGCTTTCAATTCATATTTTGTCATTATTTTAAAACAGCACCATCTGTTGGCCAACCGTGTTTAAAATATCCCGCTTTCAAAAATAAAAGATGTCATAAAGTTTACAGGGTAACCCAAAATTACATTATATTATCTTTTAAATTTTTACTTTACCACAGGTGGCCGGGCATAGTTTTAAAAATATCACTAATGCCATACAGCAATATCTGATCCTTTAATTTGAGGCTGTGGGAAAAAACCACTAAATATTAGACGGCGACAAATAGATTGCATATAGATCGCGGGTAGCAATAATCCCCCTGGGGGACGATTTGGTGTTTGTTTTTAGGATGATAGGGGTTTTCTGTTTTATTAAAATTGTAAATTTCTTTATAGAAAGCAATAAACATAGAGGTGGCCAATAGACCGACAGGGTGGCCGCCGGGAATCATGAATCATGGGTAACATTTTAAAGGTATTTTTCTCCTTAGTATTACCATTCTAAGTCAATATGGATTGCAGGGCGGTTCCCAGAACGGAGCCCATGGGGAGGGTGATGGGCCCTTTTCGGGGGGGGGGGGAGGTGTTTGTTTGAGGTTAATATTAAGATCGCTTTTAATTTATTTTACGTAGATCTGATCATTTTAGTACTAATGAGATCAGTGCGGATTCACAAAAGCCGGGGTGTAGGGGGCGTCCGGAATCCCCTTCTAGTAGTAGGGTAATATTGGATTTGTTTTCTTCTGGTTTTTACGCTTACTTTGCTTCAATGTCGGTCACACATAAAAGGCCATATTTTAAGACCAATAAAACTCAGCAGCGTACAACGGTCAACAACAGGTATCGGGGGTGTATCAATAATAATAAAGAATTCCTGAATAAATGTGTTTATTTCGTAAAGAAATATTGACTCACTCAGGTATGTGAAGAAATCTTGAGTAGAAACATTTAGTTGGAAGATCTTGTCAGTTATTTATCTTTATATATCTGCTGTAAAGAAAACGTTTTTGAGTACTTGTTTAACTTAAATTTATATGAGACTAGCAGCGCCCGCCACGTCGGTAGCGTCCTGATAATATTTTGTTTGATTTTGCTTTGAAGGTATTCCACACCAATTAAAAGATTCTTACTTTTATAGTGCTTCAGTTATGGTTTATGTATTTATTTAAAATTTATAAAAAATTCTAAAATTCAAAAAATTATTGTAAACCTCTGTAAGAGGTGTTTAAAATATTTTAATAACAATGTAATTCCACAAAGTAAAAATACAAATTAAATACAAATTTTATACAACTCGCGCCATCTGTTGTGCAGTAGTTCTTGAAATATCCCACTTTCAAAAATAAACAGGTGAGTTGATAAAATAGTCGTGTTGAATATATCCCAGTTTTAAACCGAAAATTTCAATACCTTTGAACCGGAAATTGCGTTTTTACTGCTTTTTCTCCACTTTCTCTTGGAAATGAGATATTTTTGCGGAAATATCTATATTGGGACCAGGATACTAAGATACCTCCTCACAAAATTTTGTTATAATCCATCCAATAGTTTTTGCGTGATGCGAACACAAACGAAAACCAGACAGACGGAAATGAGTTACTATTTTATTATATGTATAGATAAATATATTTTTAGTGTATCTGAAATTAGACATTGCGAGTACTTATCTAATCAAGTTGAATACTTCAAATTATGAACAAAATTGTAAAAGTTCTAGATCACACCCTAAATTTCTTTCAGTGTTGCCATATTACTAGTGGTTAAAAGAATGTGTTAATAATTATTTAATTGCAGCTCAAAGGTGACAGTTAACAAGATAAAAAACTTGTAAGCCATGTAAGTTTGATGTTGCTGTCACTACTAAACAACATTAAACATTGTGTTCAACATATTAATATGCAGCGCAACTCAGCAACTCAAGTGTATGACACACACGGTATTTGACTGCATTCGACTGCTAAAACTATAAATGTTATCAGTGGCAATAAAACCAAACCAGCTTTTTAAATAGCAAAGGGTCGTCGCTAAGCAAAGCTCCTCTTCTCTGACTGACCGACCGACCGACCGAGTGACCGGCACACTGGCCGACAGAGTTAATTTAATGTAAATGCAAAAGGAATTGAAATTTAGCTAAAATAATAACAAGTGTTGTCACTTAAAAGATGAGAAGTTTTTACCCCAGGCTGCCTTTTGGTAGTTGGAACATGCGCATTCATGTCTAATGCGAGTAAGCAATACAGCTTAAAGCGTTGCAAAAATAAGAAAACACGAAAAAGGGAATAACAGAATGAACGAACACAAACAAAAAACAACAAAAAAAAAAACATTCACATGAATTAAATAAATATGGATGGACGTCGGAATACATGTGTGCAGTTGCAGTGTGTATAATCAAGTAAAATTTTTAATCAAATGTTATTAAACTGAAATTAAAGCTTAAGGGTTTTATAATGAGTCAAATTGAAAGAACCAGCAACAGGCACTTGCAACGAAACCCGTTTTGAATTTATGTAGTTGCAAGTTAAAATGTTCAATTTGTATTTTTGTAAATGCAGCAATTGTTTCTAAAAGGGCCGACAATTAAATTGTGTAAAATAAGAACAAATCAACATAAATTTGTTCATCTTATTTTTATTTTATTTTATTTTATTTTCTGTTTTGTTTGTTCTTTAACAAAAAGGTAATTAAGTTAATTTTATGATGTTTTTTAAATCAATTGCCTCCAGTTGCTGTTAGTTGGTTGCTGGGCCATGCCACACAACAGCACAACACAAATAATAATGACATTGACGAGGACGATATTAACCTTCAAGGCAACAGCTATAATGACGATGTCGAAGATGTTAATCATTCTATGGATGATGATGATGTTTATGGATAATGATGATGAAATGTCTCAAGACACGACAATATCAATGTTGATTGAATAGAAAGAAAAACAGAAAATGTTTTTACATTGAATTGTAGTTAACAAGTCGATTTGTAAATGAATGAAAGAGTTTTTCTTAAGATTGCCTAAACAAATGCACTATGGGGCTGGCTGTTAACTATGCTAGGTTTCTAAAGTGTCTGCTTATTAGGTTAAAAAATAATAATGATATCATATCACTATCGGAGACACCCTGTAATTCTGTTTTATTTTTAATACTTGTTGTTAAAGGGGATATTGTTTTACAAATTCAAAGTAAATTTAAAGTATCTGTGATTAATGATTCAAAAATAAGGTCTTATTTGTAAAATTCACGTTATTATAGGGACACCTTTTATATATCAAATTTTATTTTTTTTAAATTTTTTTTAAATAAAATATTAAGTAAAAACCTAGATTTTTTTGAAGAAAAATCTCTTTATTTACAACAATGGTGTCTTTTGAAATTTTCCGGCAACCATGTTCGTAGAATATTTTAATCCTTAAATGTCCTTTTTAAAGGATATTTTTGATTTTCTCTAAAAAAGGGTCAAAATTGACCCATAAAGAGACCAGTTAGAGGGTTAAGATCTTCCAAAAAAATAATCCTCATACAATTCCACAATACAACTCTGACCATAAGAATTCTCTCAGACAATAACTTACAGCATTTTTTTATATAGTATAATGCTCTCTTCGACCAAAAAATGAAAACTTTGACCCACTGTAAAAAAACTCAGATGTGCTGGACCATAAGTTTGTTCTACAAAAATGATCTACTCAACATACCCTTTCAGAATTATGGGGTCGCTATTCTGTTCCATTCAAAAAGTCTTAATTTGTTGGAAAGTCTAATTTTTCAAATTGATTTAAATATTATATATTTGTTTAAAATAGAACAATAAACAAATAATTGAGTGAATATTTAATATATTTTTATATTTAATATATAATATATAATTTAATATTGATTGATATTGATAAAATATTTAATTAAATTTTAATCTTAAATAAAGTAAAATCTTTATTTGTTGAAAATATTATTTTCAGTGTAGCATCGTCGGCGTAACTAACACCAGATCACATCCCAAAGATAGACGAAATGGATACAAAATAATCAAAACAAATAAATAATTATTGGCAGAAGTTTTCTTAGGCCTGCTGACGAATGCCTTCAATTAGGCATGTGGAACTAGGCATTACAAGGCCCGCCGAAGAAGGTCTTTACTAAGGCTTGTTAAAGTAGGTTTTATATTATTCTATGTATCAGTGTCTGTGTCTGCCGAAGACTTTTACAAAATACGGCCAAATTAGTCAAAATCCCTATTTCTAGGGAACACCCTTTCATTTTTATTAATTTTATTTTTGATACTTGTTGTTTTACTAGACATTGTAAAACATACTGTGTAAATTTTAAGTGTCTTAAGTGTTTCAAGGTTCAAAAATAGGGTCATGAAAACTTTGCCACTATAGGGATACCCGTTTATATTTAGAATTATATTTTTATTCTTAATGTTTTAGCAGTTATAATCATACAAAATAAATCTTTATTCGAGAAAATCATGTAACTATTGGGACACCATTTAAATATTATTTGTTTATACTTTCTCCTATAGCGGGCATAGTAATATAAATTTTGATTAAATTTAAAGTCTCTGCTTATTTCGGTATAAAAATAAGACTGTAGACGTTAATATTACATCACTTTAAGGACACCCTTTAAATCTAAGTTTTATTTTTTATACTTGCTGTTAAGACGGATATTGTTTTACATATTTAAAGTAAATCTAAAGTTTCTGCATGTAACTGTTTAATATTAAAGCCTTATACGTAAAAGTCACATCATTTTATAGGGACACCCTTTATTTTTTAAATTTATTTTATATAGTTCTTGATATAGCGGATATAATGACACACACTCTGTGTAAATTTTAAGTGTCTGCTTGTAGCGGTCAATATATAAGTCCATTATGTGAATTTCACGTTACTTTCGCAACACCTTTTATTTTTTTTTTAGTATTTTTTGCACGGTTCCGAATTTTTATTTATGAACGTTGAAAGTTTTCATAAATAAGTTTTTTTTAAGTTTATATTTTTTATGACCATAAATGAACAACAAAAACTGCTCTGCCTACGATCACACATGAGTTCATATGTGATAAATAATGAATTATGAATGAGTTATGAATTATCATTAATGTTCTTTTACATAAAAGTTTATATTTTTTTTTCATTTATGAACGTTTTACATTATGGCTGCTCATTTATAAAATTTCTCATAAATGAAATTTCTAAAACACTTTGTTACTGCATACGCCAACAGATGCAAATTAAAAATTATGTGTATATATATATATACAGATACAAATACATACTTAAATTTATTCGAATGCTCAATGCGATGATTTTTCTACGTTCTTTTCATTTGTGAAAAATTGGCAAAATTGTAAATTCTCATATATGAGCAATTGCGTTAAAAGCAAAATATATTTTCATTTATTTGCTTTTGAATAGAAGGGGAAAAATAAATCATCTCACTTAAAAATGAATAAACAAAAAATATTTTTCAGTCTCTCACATATGTATAAAAAGAAGCAGAAAAAACTTAAATGTAATACTCACACATGAGTGAGCATTTCGGTACTTTGATTTTTATTTATAGCGGACGTACTAATACACCGTTTGTAAAAACTTTAAGAGTCTACTTATTACGGTTTTAAAAGGTGAGGATTCTGACAAAAGTACAGTAATTGTAGCGAAACTAATATTGTTACGTTTTTACCTTCTGGGTACGGAAACATAAAAAAAATTTTTTTAACCAAAGTCTAGAACCTTTTACAATTGCACATAAACAAGACAGACAGATTTTTGCAAATTCTATTTTCGGATTTATTTACGTTATATGTGTGTGTGTGTGCTTGAAAATCTGTGGTGTATGAGAAATATTAAGCAAGTAAACGCCAACTTGAGAAATATAATGTAAGGCAACACAGAAAAAAGCGAAAATCAGAAAAGAGAAACGAAAAAATGTCCAGTACGATAGTCATGAAATACACACTCTACCTCTTCAACCCCTTGCCTACAAATCTAGTCTGTCTTCCCTGTTTCTGTCTATTGTAAAATGGAACTTACTAAAGACCAACAGATGTGAGCAACATATCAGAAAAATTTCTTCATTATCGATTTTGACACTCCTAATGTTTGTAATGTTCACTAAAAGTCAAAGAAAAATCGCCAAAAAATCTACAACTATTTTAAAATTCGTTAAAAAGCCCTCATGTCGCCAAATCGAAAATTCGAACGCCGAATCGAAGATTGTAAATCGCCACGTTTCGCGAGAAATCGCCATATTTGGCAACCCTGATGGTGGTAAGTATTTGTTTTTTTTAACTAATATGTATTTATTTATTTTCAGATTTCAAACTGGTTTTATTTAATTCTGGACGATGAAAAAAAAGCAATAATTTTTTAATTTTAATAAAAAATAGACATCTTATGTAAATGTAGTAAAAATCAAAAATTACAACATTAAACAAATTTTCCACATTTAAAAAAAATGGTTCCTCTTCTTCTGACCTATTTTTTCATAATAAAAGAACAAATGAAATTGGAAAACATAAAATTACTAGACAATATCTTTTAGCACTAAATTTCAGATTTAATAGTTTTCGTTCTGATCTTTAAAAATCCCCTTCCTTCTCTTAATAAAGGGTGTTTTTTATAGAGGTATAGAACTTTAAGCTGGCATTACTTTTCAAGATGGCGACCGATTTAACAGCCGTCAAGTGATTTATTCTCAGTTTGGTTTGGCAATTCATCATGAGTAGACTCACGGCTGAACAACGCAAATCGTGTCCAAAACGAGATTACCGTTGTTCCCGATTTTCATAAGCGAATATTGTTTAGCGATGAAGCGCACTTCTGGTTGAATGGCTACGTCAACAAACAAAACTGTCGCATTTGGAGTGAAGATAATCCTCAAATGTATGTCGAAACACCGTTACATCTAGAAAAACTGACTGTTTGGTGCGCTTTATGGGCTGGTGGAATCATTGGTCCGTACTTTTTCAAAAACAATGGTGGCCAGAACGTTACAGTCAATAGTGATCGGTATAGAGCCATGATTACTAACTTTTTCATTCCTGAATTGAAAAACCATGATGTCCAGAAGATGTGGTTTCAACAAGACGGCGCAACATGTCACACAGCTCCTGCCACAATAGATTTATTGAAAGACACGACCGCCTAATTTCACGTTTTGGACCTTTGAATTGGCCTCCAAGATCTTGTGATTTAACACCGCTAGACTACTTTCTGTGGGGCTATGTAAAGTCATTGGTCTATGCGGATAAGCCACAAACGCTTGACCATTTGGCAGACAACATTCGCTATGTTATTGCCGATATACGGCCACAAATGTTGGAAAAAGTCATCGAAAATTGGACGTCCAGATTGCACTACATCCGCGCCAGCCGTGGCGGTCATATGCCAGAAATCATATTTAAAATGTAATGAGACAAGATTATCTTTCGGATAAATAAAATTCATGTCAATCGAATAATCCATCGTTGTTTTATTGCAACTTAAAGTTCTATACCTCTATAAAAAACACCCTTTACATATATGTATATACAACATTGTCTAGCTTTCCAATTATTTTTCAAAATTTCCGCAATAGATTTTTCAATTCAATTCAGTTTCTTATTTTAAACTCGTCTTCGTTCATATTTTCTTGTTCCAAGATATCTTCTATATTTTGAAAAATATTTGTGATGAAGAATTTAAAGTTTATAAATAAATTTTTAGCAATTGAAATTTGTTTAAAATTGCTTATACGAAGTTACAGTCTCTTCAAATTTTCTCGTATTTTTGCCCATGGTGCTTTGCCACACAACAATAACACTCAACAATGGCACAAACCTCTGTCTTAGATACATCATGTTTGATGTCTTTTACAAAAGTTTTATACAAAATTTATAAATTAGTGTGAGTTAAGACTCCTTCTTTGATTTCGTTTCAGGCATTTGGTTATTTAAAGCTTTTTTTAGGCACAAACTTATTCACACTTGAAAGGAACACCTCACTTATTTAGTGGCAAAGGGAATTCCTTTTAAGGCCACCACATCAAGATGATCATTATCATCATCATCATCAACTTAGCCAGCAAGAGTATTTTCATTTTCATCTTCATCTTAATTTGCAAGAGCATCATCGTCATCTTCTTCATGTTAGTGATCACCGTCGAATGAGGAAACATATTTAAACATTTAGAAACACTAAAGCATTGCAGCCGTATGTGCGGCTTAAGAACAAAGTGCCGGCAGTCTTTGATCATTGCATATAAAATACTATAGCCACGCCTCTTAAAAGGTAGATTAAACGAGATGGCGCTCACCATCGATGCTTTAAATATGTACAAGCTACATTAAGTTTATATATATTTTTTGTTGTTTTTCTTATGGCGGCTCTATACCGCTTGCCACACATCTTTTTTACAGCCACTCGAAAGCGTATAATATAGTGAGGCAAGGCAGACTAGCAGACTAAATAGCCAGGCATCATGCAACAAATGTACTTAAACATCCTTTTATTTTTTAAACACTTGCAAATACACAAGAGGGCAACGTAGCCGAGTAGTTCCAGTACGAGTATTAATTTCTTTTTTTACGGACTAAGTTGGTTTTTGTTTTTTTTTTAACTAAAAGAATAATTTCATTTGTAAAGGAAAATACTATTTTTTTTAATTGGATTAGTGAACAGGGAATAATTACTATTCATACAAGGCGTAGCTTATCTAGGTTAATATAGATGAGATAGCAGATCCAGAGGGCCCATTGTGATTTGATATATTTATATTTTAAATTTCATTAAACTCTTAAAATATCAATTTCTCTCTTTTTTTCCCCTGCGTCCTTGTTATAGAGAGGCATATTCTACTAGTTGAAATTGGTTCAGCCTCACCGAAAAATTTTTTTGCACCAATTAAAAGTTTTGATTAGTTTTAAATTAAAGTTCAATTAATTTTTTAATTGATTCAAGTATATATTTGTTTAAAATAGAACAACAAAAATTCCTAATTAAAAAATTAATTGAATCAATTAATAGTTTAACAAAATTTTAATCTGACACCAATTAAACCTTTAATTGGTGAAAACATATTTTTTTGTTCAGATGTAGATGCCAATTTTTCATTCCTATTTATTCCCCATATGTGTCCTAGTTTTAAAACAAACAAACTTACTGAAGGATTTATAATAACCTAACTGTGCCCGCCACGTCGTGGGCGGCCTGACAATATTTTGCTCGTTTTGCTTGAAAGTACTCCACACCAATTAAAAGACTCTTACTTTTATAGTTCTTCAGTTATGGTTTATGTAATTACTTTATAAAAAGGTAACCATGCCTCGATAAAATTCTAAAATGTATAAAAAATTCTAAAATTTATTGTAAACCTCAGTAGGAGGTGTTTAAAATATTTTAACAATAATGTTATTTCACAAAGTAAAAATAAAAAATTTAATGAACTGGTGCCATCTGTTGCGTAATAGTTTCTAAAATATCCCACTTTCAAAAATAAAAAGGTGTCTGGTGAAAATGTAACCGTGTTGAAATAAACCGTGTTGAAAATATCCCAGTTTTAAACCGAAATTTTGAGCGCCTTTGCGTTTTTCACTGCTTTTTCTCCACTTTCTTATGCTAATAAGATATTTTTGCGGAAAAAGAGTATCCTATATTGGGATCAGGATACTAAAGTACCATCTTACAAAATTTTGTTAAAATCCATCCAGTAGTTTTTACGTGATGCGAACACAAACGAAAACCAGACAGACAGACGAAAATGAGTTATAATAGATTAGATATAATTAGGTATTAGTATTAGATGTGACATTTACTTGATTGTGAATTTAATTTGTTATAACGAAATTGATTTATCAGCTTTTAGAAGAAAGAATGTTAGTCAAAACATTCCATTCTGTAACAGCTCTGCTTCCATTTATTCTCATTGTTATTGCATGCTGACGCCTGTGTGAAAAGGAATAAATGACTAAATGAATGACTGAATGAATGAATGGTAGTTAGTTAAAGCGCGTTAAGCATGCTTAACAACAACAGTATTGAGCCAAATATTTTATTCTTTTGTAGATACAAATGTCATAAAAATTACAAAGCGTTGCAATTTTCGTATTGTATTGTTGCTGCAACAATGGACAAAAGCTCTTAAACATCTTACAAAAATATATATTTTTGCCGCTTTTACGGCAGCCAACTTGTTGTAACTAAGACTTCCTTTTTTTTTGTATTCGTTGTTCTAAATGATCGCTTGAGTAGCCGTTTTTGCGGAATAATTTTGTCGTTTTTGTAAAAAGTATATAATTTATAGGGATTTTAAAGACTTGGAAAATGACAATTTCAACTTTGAAGTATTTGATAATAAATCATGTTTTAACAATTGCAAAATTTTAACTGTGACAATGCAGCACCATCAGCAACTAAATTTTTATTCAAAGACATAGTTTTCACTAAAAATTTCTTGTTGTTCTTTATATTTCCAGTTGGTTTAAACCCAATTAAAGACTTTAATATTATGCTTATAAAGATCCGATTCCAGAGAAGAACAAGACCTAAAAACTTTTGCAAGAACAATGTTCAAGTATGGAACCCTAGACGAGAAATATAATAAAAAGTTTTCAGTTTAAAAGTAATACCATTCTCCACGTGATACAAAACAAGAGCACTTGATTTAACCTTGTTAAATGCTTTAAACTAACCTTTCCTTTGGCAAACTCAGCAGTTTAACAGGGTTCTAAAATTCTAGGCAACTTTTGGGGCGAAACAGAGATATGTATAGTAAATCAAAACTTATTAGCTCTTCCTTCCCCTCATTATAACATCATAGGATGTGTTTGTTCTCCAGCAAATCCAGATCTACATTTCGTTATTATGTTGGAATGTTAAAAAATTTTTAGAACGAATTTCGGTCTTAACTTCAATACGTTGTTTGCTAGCTGATAGTAGGATACTGCTGTATTAATTGATTTCAGAGCCACAAAATTGTATCCCCCCTTCACCACTTCAGCGTAACAAATTTAATAATCGATTTAGCGTCATTCTTGGCCTAGCTGTCAAGGGTTCTATCTTAATTAAATTTGATTACTGGAGTATTCAAAACCAGAAACCGGTTTTTTAATTCACAAAAAAGTTTCGGTTTTTTATACGGTTAACCGGGTTCTCCAAAATATCTATTTCTTGATAATGAATATATTACATACCTTTAACTACTCGTAAAATATTGCTGTTTAAATTTTATTTGTTTAATATATTTATCCAATAAACAGTTGCATGACCAAGCTCATCTAATAGTTTTCTTAATAAGCTCATGAACACATATTAGCTTACTGCCTACCGATACCATATTATTTGTGAGCAATTCTCTATTCCTATAATAAACGCAATGAGTTGACCGAGTAAAACGAATTTTTTATATAGTGTTTAGCCGTGTTTACTCGTCTCATGTTCTAAACACTCCGTGTGTTTTGTTTAGTAGTTGTGTATAACTTTTGGATAAGGCTTGTAGAGTTTTTTTTTTTGGTTTTTTGTTTTATGTATTTCTTAAGAAATTAAGACCTTAAAATAAACGTTTACATTACTAATGTTGTTCGTGTTTCACTTAAAGCATAAAACTGCTTGTACTCGCTCAAGTTTATTGTTATTATGTTCAAATTTACTCATACTTATTCAAACTTGCTTATAAAAACTCTGCAAGCTCATCGTTAAACTCGCCTAAGTTCATTGTTATTACGTTCAACATTTACTCATACTTATTCAATCATGACTATGGAAATTCATCACATTTAGCTCGTTTGTCTTCGGTGTTTATTATTACCCACTCATCGTTACTCGTGTGCAATGAACAGACATGAATTCAATAAAATATTATAATGAGCATCTTATGAGCTTCGTTCTTTTTTTTGCTCAAGCAGAGCTTTATTATCTGCAATGAGGTATTCACACTTTTTTAATAAGGTGAATCTAATAATAATATGTTTATTACATTATTAAATAACACCTTACGATATATCCCATCCAGTATTTTGATAAAAAATCAACAAAAAATCGCTTGGAAGTCAGAATTTGTTTAGGATGCCCTGAAAGGCTAGTGGGTACTATGCTGATAAATCATTCTGATATATGTGAGTTCGATTCACACTAAAAAAGCTTTGCTCATTGTTGGTGTTATGCCTTTACAGTACAATAGATTTTTGTAGCACGTGCTTACTGCCAGGTATTACGAAGGCACATACATATATAGGCGAAAGTTTTTACGTTGGGTTAAGGGAAATCTTTGGGTGGATGCAAACTGGGAGATATCATCGTGTTCGTGGGTAACAGAACACAAGTGGAACGTTCTACAATCAGTAACATGAAGGAATTCACATTTGGGTCTTTAAAGTGCCATTCAAACCTCATGATCCTTCCTGAACCAACCACAGAATCAATTTAATAAAGCAAAATGCAGATTTGAATTCAGCGAAAGCAACTTTCAGTTCATCCAATCCATAACCTTGTATACTTGAATTATTAAACCATCTTCATATGTGATTGTGAACATTAGGTCTTTTTTAATCCAGGTCACACTGGTTTTATTTTAATGGTTTCCAACATAATCTATTTTCTAATTTAAAAATTTCAATCGACTTAATTAAATTTAATAAATTTTTTCTATTTAAATGATCAAACAAATAATTTCAGGACATAATTACACAAAACCTCTACTTAAAACACGTTCAAAAATTAATTTAATTTTTTTCTATGATTTTTTTCTTTCCTTTCTAAGACTCTTTTTTTCTACTTCTCTAAATCCCTAAGTAGAAATAAACGAGATTGATCGGAATTAATTTCTTTGATCTCTGGCATGTTTTGTGGCTGGGTTTTTTAAGAAGCTGTTTATAGGCATCGTCCACAGGGTACAACGCATTAAAACGAAATCAAGTCAAATCAAATCTAATTAAATGCTTTCAAATGCTGCACTATGGCTTAAAAAATCACAAAAAATTCGGTATATGATTAACTTAATGGAATGTTGTGTTGTTTGCATCAGCTTCTTTAATGTATTTTAAACGAAACAGTGGCATTTTTTCAATTGTCTTGATAATAAAAATCCTAATAAAATTGTTAATAACGAGCGCGCACTGCTGTAGATGCCGTAGTGTGGGAGCATAAACATTTTTCGAATTAAATCGTTTTGTATAGAAGAAAAAATACAACACAAGCTCTTTAATGTCTACTCGGTATTTTATATTTTATATTTTTCTTGTTGTTTCTTTTTTTCATTTAATTTTCTGTTGCATATTTGCTGCGTGGCTGTGAGAGTGTAGGTTGAGTGTGTGTGTTGTGTGACCCGTACACACACCCAAAGATCAATTTAATTTATATTATTAGGTCGGCATATTAGACTTTGATCTTGTATCTTCTAAGGTGTAAAAGAAGGTAAGTCAATGCGGTGGCAAATAACGAACGATACGATCTTGATCACTTAAATACTCTAATGCATTATTGGTTGGCCTTAGCGTAGCGTAAAAGATTTTTAGACAACAACAATGTTCTCAGTTAGTTTGTAGTATATAATGTGTATTTTTAATATGTTAGAGTTTTTGTTAACAGGTTTGGTTCAGGCAGGGGTTCTTAAACGTTACAGAAATTTAATATGAATAATTTAATGGGAAAATAATTAAATCATCATTTATGATTTGATCTTTGCCAAGAGAATATATAGTTAATATCTCCTAAATCAAAATGGCATATCCGTTTGCACTATAGGAATATTTAAAACGAAATTTTTTATAAAAATTTTCTCGAAAAATTTTTGGAAAAATTTCATCGAAAACTTTTTGTGTAACTGTTATCGAAATTTTTTCTACCAATTTTATCGAAAATTATATCGTAAACTTTTTGTAAAAATATTGTCGAAATTTTTTTGTAAAAATTGTATTTAAATTTTTTCGTAAAAATTCTCTCGAAAATTTTTTCTTAAATTTTTTTTTAAATCTTATTGAAAACTTTTTCTAAAATATATATGGAAAATTTTTTCAAAAAATTTTATTGTAAACTTTTTGTAAAAATGTTATAGGAATTTTTTTGTAAAAATTTTATTGAATTTTTTTTGTAAAACTTCTATCGAAAATTTTTTTGTATTTTTTCGTAAAAATGTTTTCATAATATTTTCTCGAAAATTCTTTGTAAACATTTTATTTAAAAAGAAAAATTTTTAAAAAAAATTTTGTAAAAATTTATCGAAAATTTTTTGTAAAAGGTTTATTGAAAATTTTTTTATAAAAATGTTATCGACATATTTGTGTAAGAATTTTATCGAAATTTTTATAAAAACTATATCGAAAATTTTAACTTTTTAACTGTTATCGTAAATTTTTTCTACAAATTTTATAGTAAAAATTTTATCAAAAATTTTTGTAAAAATTTTATCGAAAATTTTTGTAAAAATTTTATCGAAAATTTTTTGTGAAAATTTTATAGGATTTTTTTTGTAAAAATTTTATTGAAATTTTTTCGTAAAAATACTACCGATTTTTTTCAATTTTCTCGATAATTTTTAAGTAAAAATTTTATCGAAAACTTTTTCTAAATTTATATCGAAAATTTTTTCTAAAAATTTTATCGAAAACTATTGTAAACTTGTTTTTTAGATTTTTTTGTAAAAATTTTATAATATAAACATTTCTTTGTTTAAATTTTACCGAAATTTTTTTGTCGTAATTATCGTACAAATTCTATCAAACATTTTTTGTTAAATTTTTTTTATAAAAATTTTATTGAAGATATTTTCTAAAACTGCTATCGAACAGTTTTTCTAAATTTTATCGTAAAAATTCTATCGAAAATTTGTTCTTAATATTTTCTCAAAAATTTTTTTATAAACATTTTATCGAAAACTTTTTCTCAACATTTTATCGAAATTTTTGTATAAAACTTTTATCACAATTTATGTGTAAAAATTTTATCAAAATTTTTTTGTACAAATTTTTTCAAAAATTTGTTGTTAAAAGTTTATCGAAAATTTTTTGTAAACATTTTATCCAAATGTTTTTGTAAAAACTTTATCGCAATTTTTTTGTAAAAATTTTATCGAAAATTTTATGTTAAAATTATGTAATTACATTGATGGTACTTGTCATCATATTGATGACATTTGTCATAATTCCGATGATACGGCGTTATTACGCCGATGCTGATCTTTGCCATTAGTGTTTTGTAGAATTAAAGTATCTACTTATTACCGTTCTAAACTATGGTCATATCGCATGACTATTATAACACCCTTTAATTTTTATATGTAAATTTAAAGTGCCTACCTAGAAATTCCTTATATTTGAACAATAATAGGCTGATGCAGTAACAGCAAGAAACGAAAATAAATTTGATAAAAATAAAAGGGTGTTCACTACATGTCGCGAATTTGAGGAATTTGACCTTCTCTTCTAAACGTTATAGCAGACTCTAGTATACAAAATAGTCAAAAATTAAAGGGTGTTCCATAAGACGTGAAAAAAAAAAATACTATTTTTAAATACTAACGAGTGATTTTTTAAGAGCTTGAGAACTTTTTTTTTTTAAAAAACGCATAAAATTTGCAAAATCTCATCGGTTCTTTATTTGAAACGTTAGATTGGTCCATGACATTTACTTTTTGAAGATAATTTCATTTATATGTTGACCGCGGCTGCGTCTTAGGTGGTCCATGCGGAAAGTCCAATTTTGGGCAACTTTTTCGAGCATTTCGGCCGGAATAGCCCGAATTTCTTCGGAAATGTTGTCTTCCAAAGCTGGAATAGTTGCTGGCTTATTTCTGTAGACTTTAGACTTGACGTAGCCCCACAAAAAATAGTCTAAAGGCGTCAAATCGCATGATCTTGGTGGCCAACTTACCGGTCCATTTCTTGAGATGAATTGTTCTCCGAAGTTTTCCCTCAAAATGGCCATAGAATCGCGAGCTGTGTGGCATGTAGCGCCATCTTGTTGAAACCACATGTCAACCAAGTTCAGTTGTTCCATTTTTGGCAACAAAAAGTTTGTTAGCATCGAACGATAGCGATCGCCATTCACCGTAACGTTGCGTCCAACAGCATCTTTGAAAAAATACGGTCCAATGATTCCACCAGCGTACAAACCACACCAAACAGTGCATTTTTCGGGATGCATGGGCAGTTCTTGAACGGCTTCTGGTTGCTCTTCACTCCAAATGCGGCAATTTTGCTTATTTACGTAGCCATTCAACCAGAAATGAGCCTCATCGCTGAACAAAATTTGTCACATTTGAACATTTCGAACCGAACACTGATTTTGGTAATAAAATTCAATGATTTGCAAGCGTTGCTCGTTAGTAAGTCTATTCATGATGAAATGTCAAAGCATACTGAGCATCTTTCTCTTTGGCACCATGTCTGAAATCTCACGTGATCTGTCAAATACTAATGCATGAAAATCCTAACCTCAAAAAAATCACCCATTATTTGTAAAGTTGTATTTTTAAAATAGTACTGAACATAGCACGGAACCCTGCGTGTATGACTCGCACATGACTAATTTTTTAGTTTTACCACTGGGTATTAGATTAGATCCTGTTAATATGCAAAAAAAAATTTTAAATTTTTAGAAAAAAAGTCTATCAATGCAACACACACTCACATCTAATATAATAAAAATATAACAACCAAGTAACGTTCTTTAAAAGTTTTCACTTTACAGAACTCGAAAGCCTTTCGTTAATTGTGTCCTTTTTATAAATTATTTTCAGAGCCTCGTCGCCATCAATTAGTCAAACAGGACTCCATCATTTCTTTTGCCGATCAGCGACGCAGCTTATTAAACAAACAAGACTCTATAGTGGGATGCTCCAGGCGGTCTGGAGATGGCGCTGCTGGTCATCATGTATCGATCTTAAAGAAAACCGATTCACAATTAAGCAGTGGCAGTTTTACATCTCCACGTCGTAACATTGAAATTTACGAATAAATTATAAAAGAAGTCATTTAAAAAAAAAAATATTTCAAATCTTTTTCATTAAAAAAAAATATAAAAATTACATGAATTAATAAAATGGCCAGGCTATTAATAGAAAACAAAAGCACACAGTTATGAGCACACATATCCTTAAAAAAACGTAAGGCAATAAAATCAAAAAAATCAAAAATCAGAAAAACAAAAAACTTTTATGTGAAAGAAAAATTATTATATGAAGGATATAAAGGAGGTAAGACAGAAAACAATCAAATTGTAAGTTATTTTTATTAAGTTTAATTTGAAAAATAAGTATTTGCAATAACAAACTAAAATATTAAAGTTAAATTACAAAGTAAAACAAAATAAATCGTTACAGCGTCTGCTACTTTAAAAAAATACAATGGTTATTTATTTTATCATAATTGAAAAGTTTAGTCGAAATGTCCTTTATTTTTATTGTTATTTTCATAATTTATTTTTAGTGTTTTTTTTTTCAATATTACAATAAAAAAGAAAAGTATGTCTTTGAAAAATTATTGAATAACTTAAATTGAAAAAAGTACATAGTTAATAAATTAACTATCATACTCGTACATACACTCCTGAGCAGGTGATTAGAAGCACTTAAAATCTGTGTTTATTACATCATATTTTTTAAAATTTTTAAATACTGCCATGCGCAGTACCAGAATAAATACAACATTAATGTTTAAGGCAACTTTTTTTCAAAAAAGACAACAACAAAAATTAAATTATTCGCTTATATTTTTGTTGTAAGTAGTGGCAATTCATTTAAAATTGAGAAGAAGAATATTACTTTCCAATAAAATATCATTGACAAATCTTCGAAAGAAAAGTATTTTAAATATACCGGAGGATCTATCATCGATGTTTATCGTTCGCAAGTATATTCCTATAGTGTCACTCACTGCGCTGGAAACTATGCGATGTTGCAAAACTATGCTGTCACTAAAAATCTATTGAAAACTATGGAAAAAGTTATAATGAAAGGATTTCACCGCTTTAACTCCAACCGAAAGGACCATAATCTTGAGTGCCAAATTCTTCTCTTTTGATTACCATTTGCTAAGGAGCATATGAAATGGGTCTTTCAAGTGAGAGGTTATGTTAATGATCGACCTACTGTGGTTATTAATTTAGATATTCCAGATTGCTACAATTGCTTTTTTCACGTTACCAGAAAACGGGAGTTATTTTGAAATTGCCGCCACAGCAGAGATGTTATAGTCTGGGTTACTATAACGTATTACGCTACAAACGATTTACAATTTTAAAGTGCAAAAATTACTGGGGAACTTGCAAGATTCTCTTACAATTAGCTTTACCTAAAGTAAGTAAGTAATATGATTAGACCGATTCCATTGATTCTGCAACAAGATAATGCTCCTATACACAATGCCACAGTTGTAAAATAATTTTTTTCAAATCGTGTTCTCCCGGCCTTAATATAATTGAACATGTTTGGGGTTGGCCTTGCCGCAAGTTGTTTGATGGTTTAGGAGGTAAATTTGACGATAAGGGATTACTTAATCTTGCTAGAGCTAGTAAACAAACGATAGTACTATCAATCTATTGGATTATCGATGTGAAAATCAAGTCGTTTTAGCGGCCATAATAACATAACTTTTGTGAAAATTTCAAAAGTCTACATTCAACGGTTTATTTTCCAGCATCATGTTGTTCCTTTGGATTTTAAAAACCACAGATTTCACATGGTTCAGAACGCCTGGATGGCCTTATTTAACAAATAATTTTCATTAAACCATGACGTCTAAGGGGATAGAAAACAAAACTGTGTGTGTTGGTGCTTGTGTGAGTATGTGTTTAATAATTTCAGAATTATTTTCTTGCTAAATATTTTCATTCACATATTCAGTCACTGGTATTTGGCACCTGCATCGCTTTTGTTTTATGCCTTTGCTCAGTATATTTTTTATTTATTTTTTATTCATGTTCATAGTTTTACCAGTATTGTTTTTTTAATTGTACTGGTAGATTAAAAAAAACAATTTATTACAATAAAACAAATTACTTTTAAATTCTTATCTTTGAAATTTTTGATATTAAGAGAGACGACGATGAGAGTAAATTCTTAAAACGAGGTCAGGATAAACTGGTTTTTGAAAAAGAATAGATAGTTAGAGAGGGGAGACATTATATTAGATTGAATCCTAACTGGCTTGCCTAAATATACAATCAATTGGACTAGCCCTTTACAAGCTAAATACAATATTTTAAATCTTGCTCGCCAACGACGTGAAAAAAATTTGCTAACATTTTACTCAATATTTGAAAATAAAACTGGACCAAGAATTTATAAATTAAAAAAAAATTTATTTTTAAAATACTTATAACAAGCCATTTTAAAACATAAGACCAAATTTAATAATCAAACAAAAATGGAAGAAATGCCAATCTCTATAATAATTTGCAGAGGCGTGGTATGCAATTTTGAGACCACATAGCGCCACCTCTAGCAAGTGGATGGTGTCCAGGATAACCCTTTACAAATGGTTGAATTTAAATCTCAAAAGCTGAATATTTTTTGCCAGTTGATGTGTTAGATTTTCAAAGAGAGAACTTCTGATACCACCTTCTTAACGAATGTTATTATTTATGATGAAAAATATCTGTTTTTTATATTGCGTTAGTGTGTCAATTCTATCAAATTATTGTTAATTTTTCTTTTCTTTTGTAATAGTAGGATCTATAATTGTGACATGTTGTCATAATAACGGCAACGTCAGAGGTGCTTTTTCTTTTGTTATTGTTGTGTTGTTGTCATGAATATTTTTATACCCTTCACCACAGATGAAAAGGGTATATAAGTTTGTCATTCCGTGTGTAATTCCTTATTTCCGACCTCATAGAGTATATAAATGTTTTATCCTTATGCACAGAGAAGTTGATTAAGCGACGTCTGTCTGCGTTCGGGTTGAAATCAACTTTGCCAAGGCACCAGAAGAGATACAGGAAATTTAAGCCCACCAATATGCCAGGTATAGTTTCAGTAACATCAGAAAATTCCATTTGGTGCTGCGGGCAAAAAACCACGCCCACCTATTTTTTCCCTTGTTTTTACTTTTTTCGGTTGTAATGAATTTCTTTTCCTTTTTTTTTGTTATATAAATTTTAGACCGCGACCAGTAGATGGCATGCAGTGCATACAGGTATCGGGTGATCAATAACCCCCTGGGAAGGACGGATATTGTTTGTTTTTAGGTTGGTAGGATTTTTCTGTTTCATTGGTATTAAAGGCCCTTATAGTAAGCAATACACATAGAAGTACCCGATAGACCCACAGGGTATCCACAGGGAATCAGTAGCAGTCAATAGTCTGACAATTCTAACGCAATATATTGTAGATTGCAGGAAAGTCCTAACTTTTACAGACAATTTTCTGTAAAATTTGTAAAGAAGATTTCGATAAAATTTTTACAAAAAGATTTCGAAAAATATTTACAAAAAATGTTCGACAAATTTTTTACAAAAACATTTCGATAACATTTTCATAAAAAAATTTCGATTAAATTTTTACAAAAAAATTTTCGATAAAATTTTTACAAAAAAATTTTCGATAAAATTATTCCAAAAATTTTGAATAAAATTTTTCGATAAAATTTTCGACAAATTTTTTACAACAAATTTTCGATATAATTTTTACAAAAAATTTTTAATCAAATTTTTGAATAAAATTTTTCGATAAAATTTTCGACAAATTTTTTACAACAAATTTTCGATAAAATTTTTACAAAAAATTTTTAATCAAATTTTTATAAAAAAAAATTCCATTAAATTTTTAATATTGAATAGTTTAAAGTTTAGTTTTCGTACTATTTCACACATAAAATTTTTATTAAAAATTTTCGATACAATTTTTACAAAATATTTTCGATGAAATTTATAAAAAGTTTTCTATATCTTTATATTATATTGTAATAATGAAGTCGAAAATCATAAAAGTAAAAACCAAATGTATATTATTGTGAAATTGGAACACATAACAGAGTAAATGAATATTAAACATTACTATGGTGAAGGGTATATATATAAGATTCGGCATGGCCGAATATAGCACTCTCACTTGTTTATTTTATTTTTTTCTCTAATAATAGAGAATAAATATAATTATGTGTGATTGAATAAATAAATATTTTAACGACTAAATGTATTTATGTTTAAAATGTATTTTTTTCAAATTAAAAATAATTTTTTCACTCTAATTTTAACATTTTTTCTTTATTTAATGTAATAATAAATGCTATAATAAATAAAAATTAATTGCCTATATAAACCCTTTGTGAGAGTCTCGTTAAGATTGTGTGTGTGCTCACAGTCACTCGCTGATTTAGAGCGTGATAAAATGTGGATTATTTTAAAAATTAATCAAATTTTCCAGAAACAGGATACAGGTTTAATCGAAAAAATCTTGTTTTTTTTTTCTTTAACCGATTAAACGGTTTTATGTATACCGAGATCAAGCATTTCTACACTATTATAGTTATTACCATACAAAGCTTATTGCTTTCGAGATTTAAACCTAAGCTTTTGTTTTAACTGATCTATGTAACAGGGTCATCAAAAATTCAACCTGTCATTCAAATATTATATCATTCCTTAATAGGGGTTTTCAGTAAAACCTAAAAATCATTTATAGCTTAACTTCAACTTGTTTTATACAACTTACACAGCTACCCTTTGTCGTCCTTGTAATAATTTTTCATTAGCTTGGAATTAACTTACTGTAACCTTAATCTTCAATCAAAAACTTAATGGAAAAATTTCATTTTTTTTTAAATAAATGATTATTAACAACAATTATCACAATTAAAATTAAAATTTAAAATGCATGAATAAAATGCAATTTTTATGAACAAAATTAAAAAAAAAAACTTTTGTTTAATTATAATATTTATTTAAAACTAAAAGGCAGCTTAAAACTGTTTAGCACATGCGTAGCTATGCCGCCTGTTGGCAAAGATGGCGAAAATAAGTATTTCAGGCAGATATTACACAATCGGTATTTGTGCGAGTGCGAGTGCGTGTGTGTGTTTTTAAGTTTAGCTTTTCATCATAAATTTGAAAATTTATGAAATTTAATGCAATAACTGGATCTGTATTTGATTCTTGAGTATTTAATGTAAATGTAATTTAATTTAATTAAACTTAAAAAAAAAAACAACGTATATACTTATAAATTTGCCTTGGTCATAATCAGGGGACAGAAGTCGTGACGTTTGTTGTAAAAAAAAAATAATTAATACTTTTATTCAGCGATTTGTAAAGACTACGCTCTTTTGATTATTTATACATATAATAAAACAGTACAAGAAATATTTTCTGAAAATTTTGTTACTGGTGCAGTTAGTAATTAGTCTGTCTGTGTTCGCATCACGTAAAAACTACTAGATGTATATTAATAAAATTTTGTGAGGAGGTATCTGGCTCTCTTGGTTCAAACATAGGATAATTTTTTTCAACAAAAATGTATCATTTCCTACATAAAATAGAGATCACTTCATTTTCTCTATTTTCTCTACGCAATTTGACCGACTAAAATGTACTACAAACTTGACAACATCATTTATTTTTGAAAGCGGGATATTTTTAAATAAATGATTATTAACAACAATTATCACAATTAAAATTAAAATTTAAAATGCATGAATAAAATGCAATTTTTATGAACAAAATTAAAAAAAAAAACTTTTGTTTAATTATAATATTTATTTAAAACTAAAAGGCAGCTTAAAACTGTTTAGCACATGCGTAGCTATGCCGCCTGTTGGCAAAGATGGCGAAAATAAGTATTTCAGGCAGATATTACACAATCGGTATTTGTGCGAGTGCGAGTGCGTGTGTGTGTTTTTAAGTTTAGCTTTTCATCATAAATTTGAAAATTTATGAAATTTAATGCAATAACTGGATCTGTATTTGATTCTTGAGTATTTAATGTAAATGTAATTTAATTTAATTAAACTTAAAAAAAAAAACAACGTATATACTTATACATGTACACTGCCTAACATGCAGCTGCATGCAACATTAACCTGATCATCGAAATTGTGTAACATGGATGAAATAAATAAGTACTTGTCATCGCATTTTCAATTTGATTATAAATTTGAAATAAAATTGCATTTTGGATTTAAAATTTTTACACGCTGAAAGAAGCTGCTGAAAATGTGTGTGTGTGTAAGTAGAAATTTTAAAGTATTTAGTAGAACCAGTCATAGTTAAGCTTAGGCTTAGATTCAATCGGTGGCTCAAATAATTTTAGCAAGTTTCTTTTTTTTTTTTTTTTTTTTATACTCGTGCATGCGCAAAAGTTTTAAACTGAAATTTCGTATCTCGTGGTTAATCTACTCGTATCTATGAATTAAAATGTTTTTTGAGCTTGTTTGTCTTTATAAATATGTATTTATTTTTCCAATTTTTTTCTGTGTCCGTATAATAATGTTTATTTATGACTTCCAAACTTGTTTTTGAAAGATTGGTGTGGGGGGATTTAAACTGTTTTCTGGTTGCTTGATTTTCGTTTGATACGATTTTAAGAGGTTCAAATTAGAGCAAGTAAATAATGGCTGATTTAAGTCTTTAAAGCTTTTATTTATTGCTATTTTTGTTAAAGTTTAAATGTAGAAATGTAAGATGTGTCGTTTATATTTTTTCAAATTTACGACTTGTATTAATCTAAGAAAAATTTTTTTGGAAAAAATTAAATTTAAATTTTTTTATATAGAGTTTGACATTTATAGGTAATCTTCCTGCTCCTTAAAATGTCTTCTAAACGTCAAAGCCCATATAAAAAGTTTGAATTTAAGAAAATTTTTTGGAAAAAATTTAATTTATTTTTTTTATGTAGAGTTTGACATTTAAAGGACATTTTCCAGCCCCCTAAAATGTCTTCTAAACGTCAAAATCCATATAAAAAAATTTTAAAAAATTTTTCCTCAAATCACATTTATATCAGGTATAGTCAAATTTTATTTTTTATATGGAGTTTTACATTAAAAGGCCTTTTAAGGGAAACAAAAAATGCCTCTTGATGTAAAACCCCATATTAAAAAAATCTTAATTTTCCCCTTAATATTTTAGCTCCATCCAGTGAGTTTAGCTGATATAAATGCCTTGAAATTTGCCTTGGTCATAATCAGGGGACAGAAGTCGTGACGTTTGTTGTAAAAAAAAAATAATTAATACTTTTATTCAGCGATTTGTAAAGACTACGCTCTTTTGATTATTTATACATATAATAAAACAGTACAAGAAATATTTTCTGAAAATTTTGTTACTGGTGCAGTTAGTAATTAGTCTGTCTGTGTTCGCATCACGTAAAAACTACTAGATGTATATTAATAAAATTTTGTGAGGAGGTATCTGGCTCTCTTGGTTCAAACATAGGATAATTTTTTTCAACAAAAATGTATCATTTCCTACATAAAATAGAGATCACTTCATTTTCTCTATTTTCTCTACGCAATTTGACCGACTAAAATGTACTACAAACTTGACAACATCATTTATTTTTGAAAGCGGGATATTTTAGACACTATTTACAGAACTCTGGAATAATATTAGAACTTTATATAAATTTTAGAATTGTATCCAGGGATGGGTACCTCTATATAAAGAAAATATAGAAACCATAGCTCAAGAACTATAAAGTAAGAGTCTTAAAATAGGGTGGGGATTACTTTTGAAACAAAATCAAACAAAATTTTGTCAGGGCGCCTACGACGAGGCGGGCAAAGCTAGTCATTAATAAATCTGCCTAGCGATGTTAAACAAAAACGTTATAATGACAAATGTTCTGGTATCTCTTATACCAATGAAATACTACACTAATTTTGTTTATTTAGCAATTCGTAAGACCTACAGGTTCCAAACTTAATGTGAGGCAATTTATTCTAAATTTTCACTGCCAGGTAAAAAGTGAACGAGATAACGACAAAGAGAATGGTACCCCTACAAAAGGAAATGTTTATTTTGGAAATTGTAGGAGTCTTTGAACTTTGAACTTCGTTTAAGTAAGTTGGTCGTCAGCTATCAGGCACAAGAGTATATCTTGCCTTAACTAAGTGCACTGCAAGAACATCGATGTATATCTTCTCGGCGGTGGCTGCCGGAAATAGTTTTTTAGTTTTTGTGTCTGCTAGGAGACTGACAAAATTAAGACAAGCGGATACCCTAATAAAAAAGCGATTGCAATATCAGGAGAGGAAACAATCTGCAACAATCTTATACAAAATACTAGCAGTCACAATGCAACGAAGCAGTGTTACCATACCTTTTTCTCAAAAATCTTTTTAAATGATATATTCTTATATTCATGTGTTTTTTTTACTCTTTTACAGAATAAAATTACTAAATTTCATATTTTTAAAAATCTTTTTTGTAGTTAGAAAATAAAAAAAAATAAATCTTCACAAATGGTAACACTGCAGGGAAGACTTTTAAGCAAAATAGAGAAAAAATTGCGAGGTAAAAAACTGCATGAGCTAAAATAAAACGAAGCTCACAAGAAGCACAAAACACAGACTTTCTTAAAAAACATTCTTAAGAAAAACAAAAAAAAAAAAAACACTAGTTCAAACTAGCGCAAACAAAACGCCTTATTCAATAGTTCTCCACAATTACTATGGGACGAGTAAACACGGCGCTTACTATTGTACTCGGTCAGCTCAAAGCGCTTATGATATGAACAGAAGTTTGCTCTCTATTAGTATAATATGAGTAGGCATTGTTGCTTGCTCATGAGCTTATGAGCACACTCGTAAGATGAGCTTGCTCATGCAACTGTTTAATGCGAGATGAACAGGTCAAATAGAACAAACTTAGACGTTCACATCATAATAGAACAATCTCTAGAATGACCTTTTTCCTGAATCTACTGTTCGTCGACTTCAAGAAAGCCGTTGGCAACATCAGAGGAGAGTACCACAGAAATAAAATCGAATAATTATAGCGATGTACGAGAATGCAGAACTCTGACTTCTTCAAAACGGGAGAATGAGTCAACCCTACCATATCACGCTGGATTTAAGCACGGATGCCCACTTTTACTTCAGCTATCCACCATCGTACTGGATGAGTAACTTGAAGTCTCTAATGACAACTCGAAGATTTTTCTACTCTCGTATAACATCTCCATGAGGCAAAAATAAGAGTGAAAAACCGTATTAGATGGAGATGCTTTGTGGAAGTGCTATGGTCACAAGTTTGTGGACATCTTTGTTCCACACATTCTAAAAGAACTCCGCTTTTTCTTTCCTAAAGAAGGAATATAGAAGAGATCGACAAGAAAACCTCTCAAGAAGTGGAAGAGACTAAAGGAAAGCAAGGCAGTCAGTCAATGGAAGTAAGGTAATAGTAAATTAGAATCAGGTACTAAAAATCATTGCGGAATGAAGGGGGTCAAAAAGATAGTCATTATGTTAGTGACAGTGGGTAACAATTCTTCTCTTGAAGTTTTTTCAAAACTATTCGTTAATTTTAATAAAAATTTTTTTAAATCAAAAAAAATACAAGTAATATTGCTATATTCGGCCATGCCGAATGTTATATACCCTTCACCATAGTAATGGCTAAATAATATGTTACCTTATGTTTCTTAGCAAATATGCTTGAAAATTTTTGTGAAATTTTTTTTTTGAAAATTAGTCGTAAAATTTTTTTTAATTTTTTTGCATTAATATTTGTCAAAATTTATTGGAGATTTTTTTTTGAAATTTTTCGTATAAATATTTTTCAAAATTTTTAATAATTTTTTTTTATTTTTTTTTAATCTTTTGTAAATTTTTTTTAATTTTCTTGAAAAATTTTCTTTAAGTTTTTTGGAAATTTTTTGTAATATTTTTTTTGGAAAATATGGGTTTAAGTTTTCTGTACCTTGTCTGGTGTCTTGGCGGACAGGCGGGTAGACGCACACACGGACATCGCTTAATCAACTTATCTATGTATAAGGATCAAGAATATATATATATATATATATATATATATATATATATATATATATATATATATATATATTATGGGGTCGGAAATGAATATTGTAGAAATTACACACGGCATGACAAAATTAAATATAGTCTATATAAATACAAGACATATAATTGTAGGCTTTTCTTGCCAAACCGACTAAATCCATATTTATATTTAGTTAAATGTTGTATATTTTTTTAAAACTCTTTCTAAAGTGGTAATTCAAATGAAATAAAATCTCGTCATTTAGTAGATCCAAATGTATTTATTATTAGAAAATTATTGCACATTTTGCAGTTGCTAAAGAGTTTGTAAGTTACCACTAACTATAAAGCGGCGTTAATTGGTTTGGCAATTGACACATACAATTAATGAATCTATTTTTAACATACCACATCTTGATTGATCCTTCATCATGTATGACTCTTTGCAACTGATATCTTTGTATGCACAGAAAAAATATTTTCACCAATTAAAGGTTTTAATTGGTTTCAAGTTAAAATTTAATTAAATAATGAATTGATTCAATTATTTGTTTCATTAAGAATTTTTTTATTCTGCTTTAAACAAACATAAATTTGAATCTTTTAAAAAACTAATTGAACTTTAATTTAAAATTAAAATATAATTGGTTAAAAACCTATTCAGTGTTGGCATTCTAAGTACGAATTTAACTTAAAATGAATAAAATTTAATTTTGTAGCTCCACAAGACCTTAACCCACCCGTCCACTTAAACAATGTTGATATTGTTATGCAAAGTCAAGGGGTTTCCTTTTGTTTCATTCTTTTAGTGGTAAATAGTGTTTCTGTTGCAACGAAAGTTGCATCATTTAAACTATAGCACATAGTGTAAACTTCCATATCACTCTCACCGTCAAACAAAAGCTAGATTTACACATTTAGGAAGTCTTAGCGAGTTCATGTAAAAACACATGATTGCTTTTAGTTATTACATAAAAATCCAACTAGATTTAAGCCAATTTTAAAATATCATGTTGCATGCAACTGCCCATTTTAAATGAATATAGAGAGCAAGTCTCATAAATTAAAGCATTAAAGACAAAAAAAAGTAATTTGCAGGCTAACAGGACGTTTGAAATGATTACAAAAATATTAGATGAAAGCAACTAGGACTAGGAAACAGGTGAAAATTTATAAAATTGCAATTTACAGTCTAGAAAAAAACTTTTATCTTAATGTCCAAATAATGTCCCTGGTCTCTTGGTTATTTAGCATAAATTGATATTTTAAAGCAAAGTCTTCTAAAATTCATTTCAATTTAGTATTGGAGAAATTTATTTATTTTAATGCATAATTGCTTATGAAAAGGTAAAAAAGACTTAGACCCAAGAGCGTATGGGGCAAATTTTTAAATTTATATTTCGAGTTTAAGTATAAATTTGTAAAAAGACTCACAAACAACAAAATTTAATCAGCACAGCTTGAAATAATTATACTCTTTAGCCGTTGCAGCTTGACAATTACTTGGATTTTTATTCATCTTTTCCTTTTTCTTTTTCTTTTCCATTAACTCTCGTTTGTGTAGGTTTTGATAGCAAATCATGAGAATTTAGTTTTCGTTTTGACTTCGCTTATCATGGCTGCAAAATCGATAAACATAAATTGTTTAAACAAATATTATCGTATAATAATATTCCAGAGATTTTGCTCTTTTGCCGCCATGCCGCTGAAGATCAGATCTTCAACCAGAATATCATTATGATGCCTAAATGACAATATGATTTTGTATGAAGATTTTATTTAAACAAATTTTGAATTGTTGCTTATGTCTTGAATATCCTGCTGATGTTGAAGTTGTTGTAACAACAAAATATTACCACTTCAAACATGTTAAGCTGCATATGAAAGATGTAACAAACCCAGCACCTGACACAAGCAAATTATGTAGAATAAAATGCTGAGATAAAGATCATTAAACAACCAATCGTCAATGATTTTAATAATGAAAGTCAAAAAGACTAAATGTAAAATCGTATGATATGAAGGAAGATGTGTTCAGTTAGGAGGTGCTATTAAAAATTTATCAAAAGAAAAGGAAAACACAATTCTTAAATGAGTTGGAGATTTAGTGAGAAGAGTCCAAACCAATAGATATTCCTTAAGCAGAATATCCGCGATCAAAAAGTTTGACGTCCAATTCGTGTAGATGTGCCTTGTTGTAACTTCTTCGGTCTTTCAATAGAGATAACTACTACACAGAAAAAAGTATTTTCACCAATTAAAGGTTTTAATTAATTTCAAATTAAAATTTATTAGAAAATAAGAAAATTGTTTTCATTATGTTTTAAACAAATATATAATTGAATCAATTAAAAAATTATTTGAACTTCAATTTAAAACTAATTAAAATATTTCATTTGTGAAAATTTTTTTCTGTGTATATGTCAAACTATAGGCTGTAATATTTTATTGACAATTCTTTTCAGTAAGTTTGTCCATATTTGGCGATATGACAACATTACGATCCAGCAACACATTTGAATTTTTTATAAAACTTAGTGCTCTGCTGGGCTTCTTATTTATTATATCAAGCCATCAACAGAAAAAAGAAAAAGTGGTACCAAGAAAACCATCACTTCTAATAGTCGATGTGTTGATGATAATCCTGATTTATCAATGAAATGACCGAGTGAAACGAACTTTCTATACTAGAGAGGGCCTCGTCGCGTGTTTTAAGCACTTAGTGTGTTTTGTTTAGTAATTCTTTTAAAGTTTTTTATAACTGGCTTTTTGTATAATAATGGTGTTAAAAAATTCTGTGTTTTTTGTTTGTACACTAGAACTTTGTTCGTGTTTTACTCACGTTTGTTTCACGTTTACTCAAAGCATAAAACTGTTGAACTCGCCCAAGTTCATTGTTCAACATTTACTCGTACTTGTTTTAACTTACTTATGGAAACTCGCAAGCTCATCTCATTTAACTCGCTGGTCTTCGCTTATTATCAACGTTACTCGTGTGCAATGAACAGACATGAATTCAATTAAATATTATAATGAGCGTCTTATGAGCATCGTTTTTTGTGCTCATGTATTGCTTTACTTCTTACATTTACTGATTAGCCTCAGGAGCAATTGCAAACTGATTCATTTTTTTTTTACCTCATAAATTTGTTTAGTGATTACGATACATTTTCTGCAATTTTGTTGGAGTGAGAACAATGTAAGACAATTTAATGAGACACTATTTCATCCACAAAAATTTATTGTGTCGTGTATCAGCGAACGGTATTTTCACTCCATATTTTTTTCAAAATGGCATAACCATCGAAGTAAATCAGGTTGTCTATCGTCAATAACGCGCCGAATATTCGCTCTGCTGTGGATCAATCCAGCTGAAACCTAAAATATGCAATAATAATGAATTTCAATTGAAGAAATTATGAGCCATTGAATCCTACGACCCATAAGCGCACCAAACAGTGAGTTTTTCTGGATGGTGTTTCGATAATGACTAGGATTATAATCGCTCCGATAGCGCTTTAACCAAAGCGTGCTTCATCACTGAATAAAATTTTCAAAGGAAATTGTGAGTCTATCCTTCCATGATAAATTGCCAAACCAAATTTATTGGATTAGGATCAGATCACAATCTCTGCTACATCATTGTCTGCTAAACAGCTACGACATCTAAACAGCTACGACATCTGATCAATGATTTCATTTTAAACATTTCAATTCTTATCCGCATCGTATTGATGATGTCAAGACTGATGTCGAGACAAATAAAAATTAGTATTTTCTTCTCTACGATCTCTTGACCGCAGCTAAATTAGAACAATGCTGCCACCGTTTAGTAAAGTCTTGGCGTTTTTGTTGGTTGACTCTACTTATAAGTGAATGCTGCACAGATCGTCTTGCGGCAAAGGTTGCTTCATTTGTTTATTTTTTCTTTTTATAGACAACACAAACTGCAGAGCTGCTGGTTTGTATGCAGAAAATACCCGGAACCTTTGGCGGGAATCGAACCCATAACCTCCAGACTGATGGACTAGTGCACTATTGTTATTTGATGCAATTTTTCGGACTGATTTTAAGTTGAGAAAATCTGATTGCCACTCTCTTTTAAATCTTTTTTTATTTAATTGACAACGGCTGTTGATATTTCTGTGGACAGTCTAGCCGCCCTCAAGGTCATTGATTCGAAAAGTAGTCTAGATGTGTATTTACGTGTATAAAATCTCTGACCCTATTTGGACTTCATCGTGTAAAGATAGTGTGGGTTCCAGGGCATGAAGGTATTCGTAGAAACGAGATGTCCCATCAGTGTGCGAGGAACGGCTCGAGCTTTGAAGTGGTAAATACGCAGAGGGATGTTAGTACGCTACGGGAATGATCGGAACGGCTCACAGCTGGTCTACTTGCAGCTGGCCTAAAATTGTTTGGCCCTCAATCGACTAAAAAGGACGAAAAGCACTACTGACCCTCGAGAAGAATTCGATATTACTACTTGTAAGCATCTTAACGAAGCACTGCATGTTTGGACGTATGTCGAAGAATATGGTGGGAGCTGCAGAAGCTGTATGGGCGAGGAGGGAGTAGGAGCATTTCAACACATTCTCTGAAACTGCCCTGCACTTCAAGAACTTAGGCTCAAATCTTTGAGCCGAAAAATCTTTCAGGACCTCCACTGTCTTAGGGATGCGATACTGAGTAGTATACTAGGTTTTGCGAGAAGCTCCAGGCTGTTCTTAAGAACACGAGGTACTGGAGTTTTATAGGGGAACCTAAATGGCCTTTGAGTGAATTCGTTTTGTGCGGGCATAACGTTTAACCTAACCTAAGGCAAATTCGTGTCATGACTTTGCATGTGCGCCACCTGGTATTTTGTATGTAAAATAAATACAAATTGTGAAAAGATTATATCACCTTGTGCCAACTGTGCTAAACACATTTATAGTATTTTTTTAAAAAGAGAATGGGATTTGTTGTATGAATAGATTTTACTTACATTTAACAACTTTTCAATCTGCCCACATATTATTCTCCAATGTAAACATTTAAATGGCCGTAAATTTGCAGTGTTTTACAAGTTGTTTAGTTGTTGTTGTTGTTGGCCTGAGCCTGCTGCTACAAACAAATAAGCAGGCACTCACTCTCACAATCTTATTATATTGTCCCGTTGTGTTGGAACTACCGGGGATTCGCTTTATCTTGGATGAAAAACTATAAAACTTACGTTTTTATAACAAGGCGGCATATGATTACAAATTAAAATGCTTGACTTATGGCTTGTAAGGCTCACGCTTCTATGGCAACTGGCTAAGCTGCTGGCCGTAAATTCAATTAAATTGCAAATGATCGTGTTTTTTATATAACGATTGTGTAGATAGGTAAAATATATATTTTTGTCTTTTATGATCTTGTTTGTGATCTTGTTACTGATGTGTGTTTTTTCTTCACAATCAAAAATACTTGGGTGGACATAATATTAATATGTTTATGTTCAAATAAAAGATAAAGATATTTAAACCTACAAATGAATGCAAGTGTTTAAAGCTAAAAGGCAGGAAGGCAGGCAAAGAAAACAGTGTAAAAGTGTAACAGTGTAAAAGAAAAAATTAACCTAAAATTTTATAATTTCTAATAATTTAAACCTGGCCTGGTCTGGATGGTATTAATTTCCTTTCATTGTCAGTTAGCTGTTTCCTTGTGAACAAAAGTTTTTTGTTTCTATTTGTTTCTTTGAATACTAGACGCTCAAGTGACAAGAGATCATTTAATATTGTAATGAATGCCCTGCAAGTTAACCTGGCGTGTACCTACGTTGCATAAAATTACATCAACGAAATATTTAATCTAGTTTCTGACTTGTTGTCTTATTCTTCCTTCCCATCTCGTTTGTATGATTAGTGTGTGGGTTTTTTGTTTTCCTATTACCTTTGTTGTTGTTGTTGTTGTTGTTGTTGTCTGAATGGGACATTAAACCACAACGAATTGGGTTGTTTATGTGGCTCTCAACAAGATTAAACAATTGCAGCCAAGTTTTAGTGTCTTTTGAGACGACTCTTTAGTTAACCATTCATTGTTAACGAAAATGTCAAAGATCGAAAAAATAAACAAACACACACACACGTTTGTATTTAAAGTATAATTTAATAGCGCGAGATGGTGAATATTGGTTTAAGAGTGTGTCTGTGAGTTTGTTAATATGAATACTTTTGTTCAATGAAATGAAAAGAAAACTGCCTTAGTCATACGTACATTGTTAAGATGAGGATTAAGATAAAAACTTAAACTACATTTATGCAAATATAAAGAAGTGTTGAAAACATTTGGGATGTTCACAGTTGAATAATTACCTCAATATTTTCGAATGTTTTATTTTAACGAAAGCCACTTTAAGGGGAATGTGGCACGAAATTTTTTAAAAACGATGGATTTGTTGAGGTCAGCTTTACTTTATATTTAACAGAAGGAAAATTATTTGTTTTATTTTTTGACGTCAACAAACTTTTCTACAGAAAAGACAAAACACTATAGAAGTAATTCCATGTAAAATCAACAAAAAAAAAAAAAAATTGTTTTCAAATTTACCACTCCCGATTTTATTGAAACTTTTGTTATTTATATTCCTTGACTTTCTGCAGCCAAATATAATTTAAAAAAATTCTATCTCTTACATTTTTGAGCTATACAGTTATCAAAATTGGAAAATATTGTTTTTTTGTGCATATGCCCTCGAAGCTTAAATATATTCTTATTCCAGTTCTATAAGCCCTGACAATATTAGGGTTCCGTGCACAAAGTGTAAAAACGTAACCCTATTGTTTTCGCTACAATGTCAGTCCGTCTGTCCGTCTGTCAGCGTCTTTTATCTCTGGAACCGTAATAGGTAGAGTCTTGAAATTTTCACAGATAATGTATAGCTGTTGCCGCTGTAGCAACAAATACTAAAACTTATAGGGTGTTCCGATAGAGAGGTGTTATTCACGAATATGTGTTTATTTCTTGAACTGTAGGAGGCATAGTCTCAAGATTTAAAAACAGTAATTAAAACTTAGTTCGCTATATAAACAAGTATAAAAAATAAACTTATAAATTAAAGGGTGTTCCGATAGTGGTGTGATTTGCATGTATATGGCCTAAGTTATGAACCATAAAAGGTAGACTCTTGAAATTTTCACAGAAGGTGTATAACTGTGGCCACTATAGCAGTAAATACTAAAACTTATCGGGTGTTCCGAAAGTGAGGTGTTATTTGCCTTTATGTCTTTATTTCTTGAGCTATAGGAGGCAACCACTTAAAATTTGCAGACAGTAATTAACACTATGTTCGCTTTCTAAACAAGTATATAAAATTAAACCTTAAAATTAATGGGTGTTCCGGGAGTGACGTGCTTTGCGTGTATATGGTCTAAGTTTTGAACAATAAGTGAATAATAAGTAGACTCTTGAAATTTTTACAGGCGGTTCATTACTATGGAAACTATAACAAAACATAAAAATTAAAGGGTGTTCCGACAGTGACGTGATTCTCATGTATAACGCCTTATTTCTTCAACCGTAATAGGTAGACTCTTAAAATTTCATACAGGGGATATGTTGCCACGGCCGATATGACATTTACTAAAAATTAAAGGGTGTTCCGACAATGACATGTTTTTAAAGTATAGTGACTTATTTTTTTAATCGTAATAGGTAAACTCTTGATATATTCATAGAAAAAGAATTTTCACTGCCGTTATAACAAATAACAAAATTAAAGGGTGTGCCGACATAGAGATTATTTTTACTTAAATAGCCTTATTTTTTTAACCGTAATAGGTAGACTCTTGAATTATTTACAGTAGATGTTGTACTTCGGCCGCTGTAACAATTGCTAATTACTAAAGGGTTATCCATCAGTGACATATTTTTCACGTATATTACCTTATTTTTTGATCCGCAATAGGTAGGCCTGATATTTTTATAGAAAGTGTATTACCATGGCCGTTATAAAAATTCCTAAAAATTTAAAGGGTGTTCCAATAGCGAAGCAATTTTCGCGAATATGACTTAGGTTTTAAAAATAAAGGGTGCGCCATAAGACATGAAAAAATTATCAACTTGAATTTAGAAAGGCCTACTAAACATAGTACGGAACCCTAGTTGTGTGAGACTAACTCGCACTTGACTGATTTATTTTATTCTATTTTGCTTGGAAAGTAATTCACATCAAATTTTAAGTTTTTTACTATTTAAATATAAAATTCTTAAAATTATTACAAAACTCCGTAAGGGTGTTTAAAATATTTTAATAAAAATGTAATTGCACAAATTAAAAATACAAATCAAATACATATTTTATGCAATTGGCTATTTGGCAGTAAGTAATTCATATTTTGTCATTATTTTAAAGCAGCGTCATCTGTTGCGCAACCATGTTTTAAAAAATTCCGCTTTCAAAAATAAAAGATGCCCGAAAGTATGCAGGACCTTTAAAACGGTAAAATATTTCGACCTACTTTTAGTTCTTTTTCTCTTTATTATCTCTTGGAAATAAAATATTTTTGCAGAAAAATAGTATCCTATATTGGAATCAGGGTGCTGATGTACCTCCTCACAAAATCCATCCAGTAGTTTTTACGCGATGCGAGCACAAATGAAAAGCAGACAAACAGACAGACGAAAATGAGTTACTATTTTATTATATGTATATATAGATAAGTTTTTAAAAATGCACAATCTACACTGAAAAACATCTGTTTATAATTCGTTTATAAATCGTAAATACTAATTTATAAAACAACTAAAGTGAGGACTTTAAGGTTTCCTTATTTTCCATTCCATTCCATTTCCATCTATGTATGCATTAATTAGTAGAAACCAATACATCTAAAGCACTTTTAAAATTTTGCTACATTGCTTAAAATCAAGCTGTTCAGATAATATATAATTTTTTTAATTAATTGCCTATAAATGTTAATCCTTTTTCATACCATTATTAAAAGGCCACATAAGTGCTTCCTTATTTCCGTTCCTTTTTTCAAATTGTGTCTCTAGTCTGATTGAAGCCTTTGTTTGTTTATTTGTTTTCTTTCTTAATTTGTTAAACTTAAACCTTCTAAAGTGCTTGAAAATGCTCCTACTTACCAAGAATTAATTTAAATAATATTGAATTGTTAAGCGATTTAAGATCTTTTTTGTCAAGTACCTTAGAACACTCAACGTAAATATTTTGTCTCCAAAAAACACTTCATTCCGTCTTTAAGTAATATTATGAAATTTGTAAATAAAATTAAATAACCATTAATTATGTTTTTTTTTTTTGGTTATTATTTGTTACAGTTTATTAAATAATTTTTCATACAAATAATTTTATCGGCCTAATGTTTCTTAATTTGAACAAACGACAACAAACCACTTGAAATTGGCGTCTTTTGTTAAATAGTTTTTTTTTTGTGTTTTTCGAAATACTTGTGCCATGATGGATGTTTGTTCGTACGGCTGTTGTATGCGGGGAACACATTCTTGTACATACAAGTTGATTGTTTTAATACTTGACTTTTTCGTATTTAAACCAGTACAAATCATGGACGTTGATTTTTTTCTTTTTTTTTTTGTGATTTAAACAAGTAGTCAGCTACTTGTGGCATAGACTGGTACAAGTAATAAAAAATATATACATACATTCATATGTATGTAATGAATACATGTATGTATGTTTATATTGTTAAATAATTGTGGTAATTAGAGTAGACGTAAAATTCTAAACAAGCTGAGAGCCGCAGGCAATCACATCATACAGAAATATTATGCCACTTGACTAATTTTTTTTTCTTTTTCAAAATTGAACTAAGTAAGGCTGCCTACAATAAATATGTATGTGCACAGGGTTAGCCAGATTGTTGATGTTATCAACTTTTAATTACGAGTATTATGAAAAATATATAAAAATCATAGACATTTTGCCCAATTTTATTTATAACGATTTTCACTGTTTAGACTAAGTTTGCCAATGAGCTCTATATCTTTACTCATTAATACATATAATAAAATAGCAACTCATTTCCTGTATATCTGTCTGTGTTCGCATCACGTAATAACAGCTGGATGGATTTTAATAAAATTTTGTGAGGAGGTACCTTAGTATCCTGATTCCACAAACATATTGTCGGCAAAAATATCTTATTTCCACGAGAAAGTTGAGAAAAAGCAGTGACAGTACGCAGTTATTTTAGTAAGGATGAGATCTTTTATATAAATAAAGGGTGTTTTTTATAGAAGTATAGAACTTTAAGTTGCAATAAAACAACGATGGATTATTTGATTGACATTACATTTTAAATATGATTTCTGGCATTACATTTTAAATATGATTTCTGGCATATGACCGCCACGGCTGGCGCAGATGTAGTCCAAACTGGAGTACAATTTTTGATGACCTTTTCCAACATTTGTGGCCGTATATCGGCAATAACACGGCGAATGTTGTCTTCCAAATGGTCAAGCGTTTGTTGTGGCTTATCCGCATAGACCAATGACTTTACATAGCCCCACAGAAAGTAGTCTAGCGGTGTTAAATCACAAGATCTTGGAGGCCAATTCACATATCCAAAACGTGAAATTAGGCGGTCACCAAACGTGTCTTTCAATAAATCTATTGTGGCCCGAGCTGTGTGACATGTTGCGCCGTCTTGTTGAAACCATATCTCCTGGACATCATGGTTATTCAATTCAGGAATGAAAAAGTTAGTAATCATGGCTCTATACCGATCACCATTTACTGTAACGTTCTTGCCACCAAGAAAACACCCTTTATAAACTATAACTGAAGAACTAACCAATATGCATAGTTTAAGCGGCAGTTATTTTAGTAAGGATGATAACCTTTACATAAAGTAAAGTAAGGGTCTTTGGTGTGGATTGATTTCAAGGGAAAATCGAACAAAATATTGAAAGAACGCTGACGAATTGGTGGGCACAGCTAGTTGAATTATATACACCTCATCTAAAGTCTACCAATGTGTATTTACTCATTGACTTATATACCCCTCAGCTAAATGAAACTGTGCTTTTGCAAAGTATTTAAGTCATTTAAATTACAAATTGTGCAGGCCGTATTACTCTTGTTCCTATATGATCTACCACTAAGGTCTAATAAGCCACCTCTATCTCAAGTAGAATATGGTGGAACTTCAGCAGCAGTAAGAAGTGGCACATCAATGTAATTTAGGTAACGATATGTCATGATGAATATAATTTGATGCCTTGTACATATAGTCCTTAATTTAATTTCTGTTTCTAATAAATTTTAAATATCTCGCCAGTAGACACAGATAGGTTTGGTCAGATCAGCTAATGAATATTGCAGCCACAGACACAGGTATGACCATTCTTCTGTCCAGCAGAAGTTTATATCAATTTCTTATTTTTAATTAAATAGACGACCCCTTGAGAAAGTGGACATAAAATTATTTATGTGGTAAAAACTCGTTTTTTATTTACATTAAACACTTTAGGCCTTACCAGCTTGTAGTACTAAATAATCCTTTTAAAAAAATTAGATCAATATATCTATGCTGGTTTATCGTTAGGATCTTGTTTATTACACTAAAGTGTAATTTTAGGGTAGAAATATATAGTGGGTTAATCCAGTTTCTGAATATAATATGTAGTTCCGGGCAACGGGGCAACTTTGAATCAGTTTTTGCCCTTTCAATATCAATAAATTCAAACCTTAGGAGTACTTCGGCACTAGTCTCCACTGGTGGCAACGCAACTATAACAGTACATATATTTGGAGTAAAAACCTTTTTCAAATATCCAACAAATAAATTTCCTTTTTCGGTATCATTTCTCGTCCAGTCTCCACAAGAAGTTCGCAAGGGAGGCTTATGTATGACGGGTCTTTTAGGGTTTCTACATGCACGCCATAATGAATAATCTGATTGGCGAGTTGCGTCGTGTTCATTTAAGAAATTTTTTAGAGATGCCATTTTCCAGATTCTAGTAGCTGTCTTAGCCCTTTCATGCAATCTTTAAGTCTAGATTTGAGCTGAGGAGATTTGTGTGATTGCCACACTCTTCAATTCTTTTTTTTCAGCCAAGAACCGCTCGACATCTACAGAATAAATTTTATTATATCTAGCTAATTGTCGAGTTAGTGTTGCATGTTGGGCAGCTGATTTAAGGTTTTGATCAAAATCAATTAGACTTTGATCCACGTTTTTCGGTGTTCTTAGCGGTATGTTTTCTGAACAATGAGTACTGAGATACTTTCTATATTTCAGCCAATTAATCACAAGTTGTTGATGACACGATATTTTGCTGGTTCCATATATAGACAATAGAGGATATTTCAAGCGACGCTTCAACTTTAATCATTTCTATGTTAATCACGCCAAAATCAATAACATCCGGTATTTTTTTGTCGATCAGTAGGCCAATAGTTGGGTGGTCCTCTCGAGATCACATTCTGATGCATTTTTGAAATTGTGTCAAACAAGACACGACCTTTTGGAGTTAATAATCGTGATCCCCAAAATGTATGTTTAGCGTTATAGTCGCCTGATTTTATGAAACAGGAACCTAGTGATTTGTAGAAGTCGCTATATTGACTCTCTGATATTTGAAATCTAAGAGGTAAATAAATCGAAGAAATAACAAAATTTTAATGAAATTCTTCCAGGCAGATGTTTGTTGCTTGAAGATAGTCCAACCAAAAATCACACAGTAAATGATGTTTAATTCGAGACTTTATTAGTCTGATCTGTCACGGAGGTCTTTAGTGTCATATAATATATAGCCATTGATTTTAAAAGAGATATTTGTTGTTAAGAAGGTCTTTGAAACCATCGACATCAATTTGTTGGTTCTTCAGGAAGTATTCGAGTTGATTTTTGTTTTTGGGGGGGATTTTGCCAATATAGCCGGACATTAGGACAAAAAAAAAAAAAATTAAGAAATGTAAAAAATTTAAATGAGCAGAACGACAGACAACAAAATTCTGTATCGAGTAGTGCATTTTTAAGGCTTTTGCTCGAAATTTGTCGTTTTGGGACACTGTTAAAATTAGGAAAGTTGAGTTAATCGAATACGTTTTTCTTAACTTTTTACGATTTTGGGAGGTTTAGAATTTAAATTGAGTTTTTTTTGCTGTGAAATTTTCAATTTAAAATTTTTGATAAAAATCTCGATTGAAATTAAAAAAAAAAAAAATATTTTTTTGTTGACTTTTTTGTCAAAAAAGAAAGTGAAAAGGTTTTTGAGAGTGATCTCCATCGCGATCCTAAAAATGTTATATATCACTATAAAATTTGGGATCTCTAGTTTTTTTTGAAAATTTCACCTTTTTCCTGTTTTTGCTCATCTTGCATAGGTAGACACGATTAAGAAACCTTTTTGTAGGTCATAAAATTTTTTTGAGTTTTAAGTTGCTTTAAATAAATTAATTTTATATATTATAATAATTTATTATAATATATTATAATAATAATAATAATTATAATATATTATAATAAATTATTATTATAATAATAATAATTATAATTATAATATATTATAATAAATTATTATACGTATAATATAATAAAAATAAAACTTTCTGTCTGTGTCGCATCAACTAAAAACTAAACTAAAAACTAAACTAAAAACTACTGGATAAATTTATATAAAATTTTATGGAGAGATTCCTTAGTATCTAGATTAAGATATAGGATTTTTTTTCCGTAAAAATATTTACTTCCCAAAAAAAATAGGGATAAAGTAGTTAAAGTACCGATTCAATGTTACTGCACTATTTATTTATATTAATTGTCGCTGCAATTCTTACATACATAGAGGTAGAGAGGGTAGAGAGCCATTAAAAGGGGCGGGGCACACATATATACATCTATACTCTTGAAATTCGTTTTGTTCCCTAATTCCCAGTTATAATTATAAAGTTTAAAATGTAAACAAATGTGTCCATCCCCAATAAAAATTGCATGATATAAATGCCAATAAAGTTTAAAAGAAGAAAAGAGTTAAATTTCAGCGACATAAGTTGCATAATGTAATTGGGCTCCTTCGAAGCTAAATCGAACAAAATATTGTAAGGACGCTGACAAAGTGGCGGAAACAGTTAGTTACGTATAAATTATTTTTATATGAATTAAATACTATAAAGAAATAAATTACGAAAATGTATTTGTTTTTAAATATTTTTGGGTGGTGGGGATTGGATAGGAATTGAAAAGGCTTCTACTCTTCCACATAAAAGCTTTAAAATTAATATTGTTTGGAAATTACAAAAAAAAAAAAAATATAAAAAAAAATTTCACATTTTCACGTTTCGGGGATGGGATTAGTGGGATAGCTCCCCCTTGCTTTAGAATCTTAAAAATTTTATTTTTATGGTATTAAGGCGTTTGTAATTTATTACTTTTAATAATTTTAATTATTTTTTTAAAAAAATATTTTATGTCTCCGCAAAAATGTTATATCAGAATCTCCTAAGTCCAAATTTAGGTTTTTGAACATTCGCTAACCTTAAAAGTTGCTTTTTCTAAACGAAAGTGTGAGAAAATTTAAAACAAAATTGAATTTTTCAGACGTAGGATTAGTTCTTCTAAGGGTAACGTTTTTCTTCTTGCTCCAATTTTTCTTATTTTGAAGCCTTAACAGCCTAAGGGCATAGGATATTTTTCTGCCAAGTTTGATTGATCTAGGATTTTTGTGGAACCAGATTAACGTGAGTACCTGCCTACTCGGCCTAACCTCACGGTGCTCTTACCACCGAGTGAAACTTAGGCGTAGACTAGCGCCCCCATTGTGTAGTATAGCAACACTTTACGATTGCCACCAATCGCTTTTTGTGTGTGATACAGTCACAATGAGTAGCAATTTATATAATATGGCAAGCCTTTCCAAGGCAAGCCTAGATCCACATTATAACCTCTTGCTTAGGGGTTTGGAGACTATCCAAACTCCGTCTGTTGAGAGTGCAACAGCACACTTGATCGACCGTGCACCATACCTACATAAATCGATCTTAAACCACAACCACCACGTGTACCCCCGAAGGGGACCTCACCAATAACCGGTCACAGAGAGGATAGGCTCTCTGTGGGGCCACCGATTCCCGTGGTACCAGTACTTTGGGCACTGGTCGGGCCTCGAAGAGAACCCATATGTTTTAACACACAGACCTTTTCTTCTAAATTTAGGCTTTAGGAACCCTAGCGTCTGGTGCCCCTATTTTCCCCGAGTGAACCGCGTCAAAGCATTTGCCATATTCCTGCAGTGACAATTGGAACCCCCAGGGTAATTGATCTAGGATTACTCAATAACTTTTGAGAGCCAATATACATTAAAAAAAAATGTAATGTCCGGCTAGATTGCCAAAATTCTTCTATGTGTCGCGTAAGCCGTTTGCGTTGTAGAAACATATTTTTCTCGCATCATGCTGTTGGTTTTGGGTGCGAATTCGAAGTTGAATTAGTTGTCGGTGTCTCTTTTTGTACTGAATAAACAATAATTTTAGCTTATTTTATTTAATAAAAACTAATAAATTTTAACTAAAATCGCTATATAAGCAGAAAATAGCTATAATGCCATTACACAAAAAAACAATATCAGCTGGTTTGCATCCAACTTCACTACCTAAAGCTCTGTCAAAATTGGATTTTCCAATACTAAGCGTTGACCCCGCGCTAATTGGGTTTGCATTTTGTATGTACAATACATACAAAACATTTTGTATGTACAATACATACAAAATCTGTTGGCATAACAGCCAACAGATTTTTCTGTTGGCATAACAGCCAACAGATTTTTCTGTTGGCATAACAGCCAACAGATTTTTCTGTTGGCATAACAGCCAACAGATTTTTGACTGTCTTCTCGTAAAAGGGTCCACTGTGCGTCGTCGTTACGACAAAATCTACGCTTTCACATGTAATGGCCATTTGCGGTGAGTGATAGAAAAAGGAATCAAGTTTTATGCCACTGGGATTAATTTATATACATCAATCTGGCCACTCTGTTTTCAAAATTGATTTAAATATTTAATTGTGGGCAACCACCACCAACCACAATTATGAAAAAGAAAAACATTAAATTCTATTAAATAATCTGTTATCGGGTGTATTTACACAAACATTAATGACTTTTAGTTCAGTCTCTTGTTAAATGAATTACAAAAAAAAAAAATTAAAAACATTTTGAAATCAGTAAATATGTATAATTACATTCATATAATAGGGGTTGGGCTAATTACTGCTCCATTACCACAACTACAAGCGCTCTGCGTGCGTGCGTACTCGTCCTCTTTACAAGTGCAGATAACGATTTTCTAAATTTAAATTTAAACATGGAACTCAATTGTTTCGTGTAAATCTAAATTACACACGATAACTAAACAGCAATTGTAGGAATATTTAGATGTAGATGGGAATGAGAAATTTAAATATGGCGTTTTTTTTTTGTAGCTGATTAACTGATAAAATGAACTCAATGAGTTGGCATTTAGGAAGGCCTAAATGGCGGCATGAAAATTTAAACAAACAAAAACACTTTCAAGAGAAAACTATTTTAGCTGTTAATTATATTTATATCTTTTAACTTCAAATACTACCAATAATATGTATTTAAACAAAACTCAATTCGTCTTGCAGTAAGTCGATTTTACGATTTTGTTTTGTTTTGTTTTTATTTTATTTTTTTTTTAATCTACAAAAAATCGTTTTACAACAATTGCACGAGTAATAAATGTAAAAACAATAAAATATTTTACACACTTGCTCTTCTTTAGCTATTTTAGCGGTGCGAAATTCGAACTATGAGTTTATTAAGACATTTGCAGGTGTTTTTGTTTTGTGCCTAAAGTCGTTAACTTTGCGAGTCTGTTGTACTTAGGTGGCATTAAAGTCGTTAAAATATATGTAATAAAAAACAAATACTTAAAATAGACTTGAATTAATGCCATAATTAAGACGTTACCATTAAAATTTAAGTTGAAATAAAACTATATGCCGGACACTTCCATTCTCTTCGCTCCCAAATGGCAGACTAATAATTTTAATTGTACTTTTGGTCAATCAATGTTGGTCTTATGAGGGTTAAAGATTAATACGAGGGAGGTCTCAAATGAGTATTTGGAAAAATTCTTTTTATTTTCTAAACACAAACATACTCTTTTTGTTTAAAGAAATAATTCTTAGTAGGCTCGAGTTCGTAACCTTACCAGTGTTGGGATTTATGGTACAATTGTACCAGATTTGGTATAATCGACACTGTACCACTGAATTTTTGTTACGATTTTATATAAAATTTATTCAAAAATTTTTTTTTTAACTTCTCTTACAATAATAAACATTTCCAATTTCATAGTTCTCCAACTCTGTCTAGAAATACCCAAATTGCAACCTTCTTGATTTATGTTCGAGATTTTTATTGTTTTCTTTGATAACTCCCCTTTTATGTGTTAGTAATAATTAATTTGTTTGCAGAAACTTTTTGTTGAACTACAGAGTCTAAACGTTTTTGCATCGCCTCAATCAGTTTTCGGCAGTATTCAGTTTCCGGTAATATTCAGCTGATATATTGAGTGAGAAATCGTAAGGTCTTTTTTTAGTAATTAGATGGCTCTTGACTTATTCTTCCAAATAGCTGTAGGTATACTCTAACGGATTAAGATCCGGTCGATTTTTAACCACTTGTTGGAAATTGTAGGTAAGTATTTTGACAAAATATTTGTTTGTAAATTAGAAACACAAATATAGAAATTCAAGGTCAAATATCATTACTTTAAAATACGCTAGTCAAGCTGCTGTATTTTTTTTTCTTTGTTTTTACATAATGACAATTGATACTGATTTGGTACAATTTAATCATTGTGGTGAACAGTAAACTGTCTAGTGAAAAAAAAAAAATAAAAAAAAACAAAATTTCAAATTTATCAATAAATACATATGGGATGGAGAGCTGAGACTCCCACGATACCACAGATGGCTTGGGTTTTCATGTGCGTTATACATTTAAAAATGGAAGGGTTTCCCAATGAGCAAACACCATTTTAACGAATATTACTGCAATAGGCACGCATTGAAAAAAAGTTGGAAAGGGTGACGTATATACATATAAGGTCTGATCTTTTGAATCGTTACAGGCACTTGAAATTAACACATATCGTATATTACTATATTCGCAAAGTATAATAGTTATAATCATATAATCTTATGTGTTATTATATTAAATACAGGCCTCATCCTTTGAATAATTAAAGGCAGACATTTGATATTTACACAGAGGGTTACAATAAGTATGGAAAAACCATTGGTGTTCCCATGACTGCTGTTATTTTGTATATATATCGACCTTGAACCATTATATACCGACTCTTAAAAATTACACAAAATATAATGCGCTACAACAACTAGTATAAAATGATAAATGGTAATTAAATGGTGTATATGTAGGTGATGTAACTTGACGTAGATGGCCTACAACAGAAAAATTTTGAAAATTAAAGGGCGTCTTCATAGGTGATGTTATTTGGTATGTATGTATATATGTGGCCTTATATTTTGAACCGTTATAGGCACACAATTGAAATTTTAATAAATAGATTGATATGAGAGTTGACGTCACTTTGACGAAATTTAACGTACATATATGGCCATACCCTTTGGTACTACCGCGTGTAACATAATTAAAGTGTGTTACCACCAAAAAAGTATTTATCAGTTAAACCATAGTAGGCAGACACTTGAAATTACAACAGAGTCTGAAAAAGATAAAATTAACCTTCCGATGACTGACAAGGTCCATATGGACCTTTCGTATTTTCGAAGCCACAGTATTTCAAGATGACTTGGTATAATTCTACAGGATTCCTTGACATCTATACTTGTAATGTTTTTAAGGTTTGCAAATAGGTTTTAGATTATAAATTTTAATATTGAAATATTTATGGAGAATTAAAGACATTTACTAAGCGGACAACCAACAAGGTTCAAAGGGAAATGTTTAGTAATGCGGAAAATTTTTTTTGTACAACTTTGGACTATAATTTTAATAGACAAAGGCTTAGATTTTGTTGCGAGTTTTCGTAGCAGACTTGGGGGATATCAATTACATTTTGTAATTAATTACACATGCAATTACTAATTACATGTAATTGTAATTGAAAATTTTCAATTACTAATTACAAGTAATTGTAATTGAAATCAGAGACTAAACACAATTACAATTACTTGTAATTTGTAATTGAAAAATTTCAATTACAATTAAGTGTAATTAGTAATTGGAAATTATCAATTACTAGTTACATGTAATTGTAATTGAAAAAAATAAATTACAATTACATATAATTGAAAATTTTAAGTAATGAATACTTTTTTTTTGTAATTACTGTCCAAAAATTAATTACAAAAATGTTCAATTACATATAAATTTAAAAAAATATTAAATATTAAACATTTCCATGTATATTTACATAATATACTATTATTTGCAATTGTTATAGCAATAGTATTATTTATTAATAAAAAATTCTTATTTGCTTTAAACAAAACCATTAATCTTTGTCACCTTAGTGTTAACACAATACTAGCGACAAAAATAACTTTTCAACTGGTGCTGAAGATGTTAAAGGAGTATTAGACCGTAAAAACGCCTTTAGTATTGTAGGATAGTTCTTGAGGCAATTTAGACTATGCAAGTAAATCTGAAGTGCAAATTTCAAACTATTTTCTTTTTTACAATGTCAATGTCTAGGGAATATAAAATGAAAAAATATATATATTTGACCGCAAAGTTTTTAAAATTTTGTAATAATTACCTTCATGAAGGTGTTCACCGTAATCGAACATATATGCAGTTTTTGTATTGCTCGTTTGAATAATACTGTTGAACATGCAACGCGATTGAAATTCGATCAATTGGAAGTAATGATTAGTGCCTAATTACAATTACAATTACTTGTAATTTGTAATTGAACTTTTTCAATTACAATTACATGTAATTTGTAATTGAAAATTTCCAATTACTAATTACAAGTAATTTTAATTGAAATTTTTCAATTACAATTACAAATAGAGCGAAAGGATGCATTCCGAACCATCAATTCGGCTTCAGAAAACAACATAGTACGATCCAACAAACACACAGATTAGTAAATGTAATTAAAACGACCTTTGAAGAAAAAAAATACTGTTCTGCGCTCTTTATCGACGTTTCTGAAGCATTCGATAAAGTTTGGCACGAAGGCCTAATATTTAAGCTAAAGCTGAACTTGCCCGGAAACTTCTATAAGCTCTTAAAAGATTATTTAACGAATCGCAAGTTTTTACTAAAAGAACGTGACTTTTTAAGCTCGCCACAGCTCATTGAAGCCGGAGTTCCCCAAGGTAGTATTTTGGGACCAATTTTATATTTACTGTACACATCAGATATGCCAATTAGCACCCTAGGCACACATCAACTTTTGCAGATGACACAGCTTTTTTAAGTATTCATGAAAGTGCCCAAGAAGCATCACAACTTTTACAAGACCCACATACTCAATTTGGAAAAATGGCTAGAAAAATGGAGAATAAAAGTGAATGAACAAAAATGTACTCACATAACTTTCACACTGCGTAGGGACTCATGCCCTCCTATTCGCATAAATAACCAAATGATACCACAGCTTTCAGACGTCAAATACCTGGGTATACATCTTGACCATCGCTAACACAAATGAAATTAAAAGCAGTACAACTAAATTGTCTTATTGGAAGAAATTCCACCCTGAGCTTAGATTGCACAAGTCGATCCTCATACTAATTTGGTGTTATGGGATTCAGTTATGGGGCACTGCCTCAGCTAGCAATGTAGAAAAAATTCAAAGGCGCCAAAATAAGATGCTACGTATGATTACATCTGCTCCTTGAAATATATAAAAAATTTGAACATCGACAAAGACCTAAACATGCCATCAGTTAAAGCAGAAATATCTAAAGAGGCTTGAATCTCATCCAAACCCTTTGGCGCGTAACATTCTGAATGAACCTGGTTACATTCGACTAAAAAGAAGAGACACTGCTTTTCTTGGCCGTACATTAGAGGGATGACCCGCAAATGATTTCAAAATCCGTGAAACAAACATTATTTTTGTCTACCACTGGCTGGACTTAAAAAGAATATTTTATTTTAGACTTAGGATACGAGTAATTATTGTTAGTTCAAAAATATTGAAGATACAATAAATAAATTATGAAAAAAACAAAAAAAAAAAAAAAAATTACAAGTAATTGTAATTGATTTAGTCCCTGATTTCAATTACAATTGTAATTAGTAATTGGAAATTTTCAATTATACATTACCTGTAATTGTAATTGAAATGTAATTGAATCCCCCCATGTCGGTTTCGTAGTAATAAAGCACTTGTTCCTATAAAATTTTTGAAACGTAAAGTCTTCACGACTTGAATTTTATCTATGAAAAGATGTATTATTACATTCGTATATTCCTAAAAAGAACAAAGCTGTTTTAGTGCTATTAACTTTGCATTACACAAACGAAATACATGTAAGTAATTTGAGACAAACCTTTAGCTATGCTTGATTATAATTCGATCAAATGTGGTGTTGATGCCATGGACCAAATGTTGGGAACTAACTAGGCTAAACAACCAGCCAATGAAGCTGCCGTGCCACCAAAATCACAGCGCTGTAATCCATACTCTTGTCGATTATGAAGACTTCATAAAAGTGCTTTAGGTATGCGACCTGCAGCACCTTAAACAATACAATACACCAGCAGAAATTAATAAACCAAAGGCCGTCAAAATATAAGAACTTACAAAATCATGTACATTCATTTGCTTTTGTAATTTATATTTACTTTTGCCTTTCAAATATAATTCCTAGATTATATATACTTATATATTTTAACTGATAGTAAGTGTTTTTCTATCAGTTAAAATATTTCCACACATTCTTAAATCACCTAATTAAACGTAAAAATAAGACGAAAAAAATTAAAATTCTTCAAAATATGTGAAGTCCACAGGGCCTTGTTGGTTATTGACCGTTGAAAAAATTGTTGGTAATCAGAGGGTTAAAACCACAGGGTGACCCTATTTTTGCATTCGATATAGATTTGCAAAACAATTTTAGTTTTCATTAAAACAGTTTTTTTTTCTCATAATTGGTCGCCTAATAATTATAGCTTAAGCTGTTTATTAAGCAATACATTGTTTCTCCACTGGTGAGAACGGAATAAATAAAATTCATTTATTTTAAATTGCGCTGGCGAACCTACTTGCTAACATACAAATTTTATATTCGTATGACAATAAAAATTGTCATTACTTTGTCACAGACTTAAATATTTTGTTTCTTGTTGATCATGTATAGGTAGTTATGAAGTTGTCGGCCGATCTATAATGGCCAATAAAAATCATAAGAGCTTGTTATGACCCCATAAAATTAGTCGTTATTAAAAGAAAAATGTTGTTAAAATAACAAATTAATGTTTATACGCAAACGAAGCGAACGCTGATTAAAAAATTTAATGAATTAATACCTGTGTCCTCATTGTTGCCGCCAATAGACATTTGGATACTTGGGAATAGTTTTAATATTTTATGATTGGATTTATTTGTTTGTTTTTGCTAGTTAATGACAATGTTGCCAACTCCTTTAAAGCATAAAAAATATATAAATACAAATTGATGTAAAACTACTACACAGAAAGAAATATTGTTTACTTTTTAATTGTCAACTAAAATGGGATATTTTTATTTCAAAAGGTTAAGTGTGACTCAAACTCAGTTGAAATTAGAAGCAGCAGAAATAAATATTATTTTTTTTTTCAAATTCCTATAGTAAGAAAATAATTTTTGAAAAAAGGAAAAAGTATACGACTCTTAAAAAATCAAAATTTTAAAAATCCGATTGGAAAAGGTGAATTTTTAATTTTCATAAACAATTTTCTTTTCAAATTTTCGGCGGAAACACGCCCGTTATTCTTCACTTTTTAGGTGCTTCTTTTATATTTTAGGATTTTAGACAGACTGTGAGACCACCCAATGGAGTATTAGAGTATTAGGTACAGCTAAGTACATTAAACCTTCATTTAAAAAATTTATGATTTTTTTAATTTTCAAATTCAATTTATGTTTCTAACAGTACACAGTGGGGCAGAACCAAAAGATTTTGGAAATAATTCAGACATTTGTAAAGAGCTTGAGCGATTGATCCAAAATTTAACATGGACATAGCAGAGGAGTATCTAAGCTTAAGTATTGACGCTAAACAGGATTCATTTATCAGGTGCGGCACTATAGAGCCTTAGATTAAAATTTTTTCGAGCTTCATATTTTTTAATTTTTTGTTCGATTTTTAAAAGTTATAGATGATTATAAAGCTCTTCAAAATAATATTTTTTTTAAAAATTATCTCTTATTTTTTTTTTTTTTTGATTTTTCGATACCCTGGTCCAGTTTTTTCAATATATGACCCGGTCTATGAAAAGGTGGCTTATGACGCAAAAAAAAAATTTTCCGAAAAATTACCTGTTCAAGATAAACAATGCATTTCGTCAGTTTCTTAGTAGTTTTTCTTTTGCATTATGAACAGTCATGCCCAAAAGGCAACCAAAAAATGCAAAAGAGCATAAATGAGATAAGTTCGTGTGTGTATATAAAGAGCGATGTTTTTTTTTTCAATGCAAAGCACAAACCAGTTTCTGACCCAGGTTGTCAGGTTTTTGGGGATTTTATTCCCAAAAAAATCCCCAAATCGACTTTGACTTTAGTACACTAAGCACTTTGACTTTAGTACACTTAGTACTAAGTAAGTTAGGACTTTCTAGTTTTCACCACGTGAAAGAGCGTCTCAATAACTATCGAAACCAAAAAAAAAGTGGAAAATTTTTTTTTGAGTCATAAGCCACCTTTTCATAGGCCGGGTCACATATATTGAATACAATTTTCAAAATATTTTTTAATTTTGTTTTTATAATTAGCAGGAAAAATACCATATACTGTGGAATAATTTCAAGTTTTTTTTTCTCATTTCAAAACTTCCCGATTTTCAATTTAAAAATTGCAATTTAATGGATTTTTTTTGGGGTATTTTAGATGAAATATGGGGCGTAAATCGATATTACATTAATCGAAAAAAATTTAGCTAAGGGAAGCTATATAAAAAATTTTATATTTTTATGTAAGCCCATTTAATACATGTACTTTTAAACCAAAATTTGTGTAAAAAATCATCTTTGTTGGAGCTGGAGGGACGCCTTTCATTTTTAACTATTTTACAACGAAATTCTGATTCCAACTTATATATTCTATAATCTCAAAGCTACGATCGCGATAAGAAGGATGGTATAAAAAGCAATTATTCCGTAAGGTATTACATGATCCCTATTATTTTGGGAATTGTGGGATTTTCTCTACTTTAATAATGCAAATTTTAGTTTAATTTGAATTTAATTTAATCCATAGACAATTTTATTTGAGTCGCTTAACTAATAAAAGTTTTGTTAAATAGATATTCAATAATTTTACTTTCCCCAAAAATAGAGCATTTTAGCAAATTTTTGAAATTTGCCGGTAACAGCAACAAATCTAAAATTTTTTTTATAATATTTTATTTTTGTCGTGTATATAAATATATCAAGTTTGGATCAATTGGAATAGCAGTTTAGAAATATCAGATTTTTTTTTCAAAATATTTTGATTCTGCCCCACTGTGTATTGTTCAAGATGTTAAAGCGACTTACGAATGTACTTAGGAAACTGCAGTTGTTGCATTAAAGTTTTATTTATGGCCAAATGTAACCAAACACATTTTATATACTTTGCAACATTTATTAATTGTCGAACAATAAAAATAAAAACAACGACTGGAGATAATTTTGTATTTTTATTTTGCTAACAACTGCAAAAAATTATTATGCAAAGACATAAAATAAAGTCTTCCATATTCTCTCCACTTAATGCATCGTAAATGCAGCAGGAAGCTAACAAAACAATCAGAGTCATAAATAATTAAAATTTGTTATCTTTTGTTAATCAACAGTTAATTATTAATTAATTGTTAGGACAAGCTATTAAACTCCAATTACAAAACTTACAAATACAAATACTAATCTACTAAAGCTTAAAAGCTTTGCTGTTACAATACAGAGAGATGAAGTGGTGATAAAAACAATACCAGAAGTTGTTTAGGGCCAGCGAAAAATCTAAAAAAAAAACTTTTATCATCATAAAGAAGCGAAACTTAAGCTCATTAATTCAAGCAAGTTTCTTGCGTATTGTTTCAACTCCCAATTTGACTGCTGCTGCCATTGGTGGTGTTGATCCCTCATTAATTTCACATTTTTGTTTGTCATTTTATTGTTGCTCTTGTTTTTTTTTTATTACATAAAGAAATTAAATTGTGAAAAAAAAGTTTTCAAACAAGAGTGTAACGAATCCCTTTTCACTTTTTTTGCCTTATTCTGGTTTTGCTTTTACTCTACATGTCTTCAAACCAGTACAACGTATTTACTGACACCAAGAAAGAAAAATACTTCAAAATCACTGACTTGGAAAACAGATTTTGAGAGCGATTTTTTTTCTTTATTTTTTTTTGGCATAACAATTTTTCCTGTAGTTTTCTCACTCTTTCTAAACACCCTCTCACCTTAGGTGTTTTTATATTGTGTGCATTACAAATTATGGTTACAATATCAACCAGACCAAATAAATCTACACAAAGTGCCAAATTTTCTCAAATTAAATGTTTTGGTGAAGAGTTTTGTTTTCGTTTAGGTGGCTTGAAATTTAAGCTGTTTGGAAATACAAGTTTCATTTGTTTGAACATGGTATAGGTTGATATCATGTTCAAAACAAATGAAGCTTATTACCCAAAAGTAGAAACGATTAAAATGTGCTTTTATTTGAAACAGAATTAATTGTTTTTATTCATCTACATATTTCATACTCATCACCCCATATAAAACTTTAACGTTACCTTTAAAATTTTTGCAAAAAATATCATAAAGTCGTCAAGAATTCCAAATTATAAAAAAAAAAAATTAAATTGACTAATAAAAAAATAATCATAATCATAACCATAATCGTAGGGTAAAAATGTAACCCAATATATTCACTAGGAGTATTTTGACATCTAGTTAATAAGACATCTAGAAAATAGAGAAATACGTTCCTCCCAATCCTACCTCTGAAAAATTAAATTTTGTAGAGTATTTATGGGCAGGGGAGGCATAGCAAAAAAAAAAATTTTAATTTTTTAAAAAAATTTTAATTAAAAAAAAAAAAAAATTTAAAAAAAAAAAAAAAATTTCCAAAATTTCCAAAAAATATTCATTTTTAGGGTTCCGAACACAAAGTGTAAAAACGTAACCCTATTGTTTTCGCTACAATGTCTGCCGTCTGTCCGTCTGTCAGCGCCTTTTATCTCTGGAACCATAATAGGTAGACTCTTGAAATTTTCACAGAAGGCGTATAACTGTGGCCGCTATAGCGACAAATAATAAAACTTATAGGGTGTGCCGATAGAGAGGTGCTTTTCATGAATATGTGTTTATTTCTTGCTCTGTAGGAGGCATACACTAAAAATTTACAAACAGTCATTAAAACTTAGTTCACTTTATAAACAAGTCCAAAAAAAATAAACCTAAAAATTAAAGGGTGTTCCGATAGTGGTGTGATTTGCATGTATAAGGCAACAAATACTAAAACTTATAGGGTGTTCCTAAAATGACGTGTTATTTGCCTTTATGTCTTTATTTTGTGAAGTATAGGAGGCAACCACTTAAAATTTGCAGACCGTAATTTAATCTATGTTCGCGTTATAAGCCAGTATACATATTAAACATAAAATTAAAGGGGGTTCCGATAGTGACGTGATTTGCATGTATGTATATGGCCTAAGTTTTGAACGATAACAGGTAGACTCTTGAAGTTTTTACAGGAGGTTTATTACTATGGCCACTATAACAAATAGTAAAAATTAAAGGGTGTGCCGACAGTGACATGATTTGCATAAACATTGACTAATTTTTTAACCATAATAGATACACTCTTGAAATTTTCACAAATGGTGTGTTACTATGACCCCTATAAAAAAAATAAAAATTTAAAGGGTTTTCCGACAGTGACGTGTAAAACGACATATTTTTTGAACCGTAATAAGTAGACTCTTCCAATTTGTTTTTCACGTATAGTAACTTATTTTTTTAATAGTAATATGTAGACTCTTGATGTATTCATAGAAAGAGAATTGCCATGGCCGCCATAAAAATAACAAAATTAAAGGGTGTTCCGACAGAGACATGTTTTGTACGTAAATAGCCTTATTTTTTTGAACCATAATAGGTAGACTCTTTAAATGTTTACAGTAGATGTTGTATTTCGGCCGCTGTAACAATTACTAATATATAAAGGGTGTTCCATCAGTGACATGTTTTTCACGTATATTATATTATTTTTTGAACCGCAATAGGTAGGCGCATGTATATTTTTATAGATAGTGTATTACCATGGCCGCTATAACAAAAATTGCTAAAATTTAAAGGGTGTTCCAACAGAGAATCAATTATGACTTTAATTTTAAAATTAAAGGGTGACTCATAAAACATGAAAAAATTAACAACTTGAATTTTTAAAGTTGTACTAAACATAGTACGGAACCCTACGTGTGTGAGTCTAACTCGCACTTGACTAATTTATTAAGCTTGTATCGAAGACACCTTCTCTTCGACATAAATAACAATACCCTCCACGCAAGAATATGGCATGGCTTATGATATGAATATGATATGGTTTATGTATTTACTTTATATTAAGATACCCATCCCTGGGTAATCACTTAGAAACATAGGCTTTATATAAAATTCAAAGATTTATATTAAATTCTACAACTATTGTAGATTACTATAAAAATAGTGTAAATTTCCAGCTGATAAAAAAAAAATAAAAGGAAAAATTACATACTTTCAGTACTTGTTCTTTCTTTTCTCTTGGAAATGAGATTTTTTAAGGGGGAGAAAATATCGTATATTTGCACGACGATACTAAGGTACCTTTCCACAAAAATTTTATAAAAATTCATCCACACAGAGCCAAAACGGCCTAATAAAATCCATAAGATTTTCTCTATTAAACGTTTTTAGGCTAAGGGGTGTCGCAGCAGAAAGGAAAGAAGATATTTCCAAAGGGATCCCTTATTATTTTCATGTAGAAATTCTTTTTTAATTTTATCAAGAAGAAAATTTCATTGAATTAATAAGAAAATTTGTTATTCTCAATTTTCTACTCATTTTTGACACCAAAAAACAATTCATAAAGAAAAACTTTTTAATTCTATTAGGTTTTCTTCTGAATTGTATAAAAAGGGATTTCTTACTGATTTCATTAGGTTCCTGCGAAACAAAAAGATAAAACAAAAATTTAAAAAATTCTAAGCTTTAAAACATTTGTAGGTGCAAGATACCCAACTTTGAGATCACATAGCGCCACCGCTGGCGAGTGAATGGTGCCCAGCGTCAACACTTAACCTCAGATACTCCTACTGCTACACCCATGTCATGGATCAATCGTCCTATCCCTTTACATCTGACTGAATTATTTTCAAAATATTTTGATTATGCCCCATTGTACATGGGGTTTTAATAACTGTAGTGAATATGGTGTGTTTGAGGCAGAGGTGGTGGCGGTTTTGAAAGCCACCAAACTGGTCTCTCGACCAGTGTTATCACTGGCTATTGCGCCACTAGAGCAAGAACCAGCAGATGAGCCGCCGGACTTTTGTCGGATGTGCGAGGACGAAGAGGGGTTGGAAGCTGTAGAGCATATTGTGAATCACTGACGGTAGTACAGGCCGCAGTCTTAATTGGCTGATGGATGAGAGATTTCTCGATGTGCTGTTCGACATCGCGCGTTGAAAAATCGAAGGTGTCGTCGGCTTTGTTGGGTGGCTGAGTGATAGGTAGCAGGACTCATATACAGAGGTCTCTCTTTTTCCTTTAGTTTTTCTTAGTTTTCTTAGCTGAAGGGAATCGCAATGGAAACTCCGGGTCTCCGAATGGATATGCCATTTTTGGCACAAACCTTCTTATAATAAAAACTAATAAAAATAGTGATGTGATTTTGACTTATATGGCCCTATCTTTTGAAAATGAAGTGATGTTCACTAGGCACAGCCCTTCTTAACCTCATCTTACCTAATCTACTAAATTTTTGGTAGTCGAGTAAGGATCATCACCATAGAAAATCATCTTTAAAATGGAATGATGTTTATTTTACAGCATTTGGATGATAAAAAGACATAAAACTTTAAAAAGGTTTTTGAAAATTTAGCTGACTGTTCTTATACAGTCATAGGGCCCGACTGCATAAGCATTGTGGAGTGAAATGTTTCTTCCAGAAATAAAAGTTCGGTCTTTCCACAACTTTTGGCCTACTTTATGCCTATGAGAAGCAGTCTTATTTAACCTAAATATATTCATGTTTTTTAATACTGAAACATAGATATTGCTTGTGAACACCGTCTACAAATCATATCACACCTTGAAGTATTAAAAAATTTCACTAAAGCAGTTGTACCCAATATTTTTTCGTAAAACTTCTCTTCTTTTGTTCAACCGCTTGTTGTTCCATTCCGTGTTTGAAAAAGTGTGAACATATTTAGAGAACAATATTTTTTTTTAATGTGGTGCGAAGTTTAATTTTATTCACTTTTATTTCTTTTATTGTATGTAAATGTGAAGGAGGGGGATTTTAGTCAACCAACCAACCAACCATTCAATCTGTTAGGTGGTGGTCGCTCTCTCTGTCTTTCAAACATCTGGATGTTCATGGCTGCTATTTCTGTTTCGTATATGACTTCTGATTTTATTATTGTTGCCTGCTGACAAGATTAATTAATATTTTGACTTCATTCTTGTGTTTGTTGTGGATTTTGATTTGATTTTCAAATGTAAAATCATGTTGCTAATGATTTTGTAATTAAATTAATACTTCGCTTAATTACTCGCTGTTGTTGAAATATTTGTTTGATTGTGTAAATGTGTAAATGTTTTTAGAAGGTGTTAACTATTCAACGAATCTAAATTTTAACACTCAAGTTTTGGTGTTTATTAGATTTGTGTTTAGAAATACATTTGGAAACATTTATCAAGAATTAAGAGTAAGTCTGTTGCTGACTGCAGTATTTATATTTTTAAATAAAAAATATTAATAAAAGTATATTTATTTCACAACCATTTGCTTGTTGGTAAATTAATTTTTTTTGTGAATTATTTATTTTATTAAAATACTAGCTGTGCCCGCCACGTCGTAGGCGTCCTGACAATATTTGGCTCGAATTTGCTTTGAAAGTATTCCACACCAATTGTAAGACTCTTAGTTTTATAGTATTTGTATTTACTTTATATAAAGCTACCAATCCCTGGATAAAATTCTAAAATTTATAAAAAATTCTAAAAAGTAAAAGGTGTTTAAAATATTTTAATAACGTTGTAATTTCACAAAGTAAAAATACAAATCAAATTAAAAATTTTATTCAATTGGCGCCTAATCTCACGCAATAGTGTTTAAAATATCCCAGTTTTAAACTAAAAATTACAGTACTGTTCAGTTTATCACAGCTTTTTCTCCTCTTTCTAGCATCTCATTATTTTTGCAAAAGAAAAGTAACCTATATTGGAATCAGGATGCTAAGGTACCTCCTCACAAATTTTTTTTTAAATCCATCCAGTAGTTTTCACGTGATGCGAACACAAATTAAAAGCAGACAGACAGACAAAAAGGAGTTACTATTTTATTACATGCAGAGATTAATTTTTCAATTGCCATTTATTTTAATAAAATTTTAAATTTGTTGAAACTAGGAATTTTTTCATATTTTAATTAGTTTTTTTCTTCTTATAAATTGTAATTTTTTGTGTTTTTTATCAACAATGTTTATTGACTCATTACATACTGTTTGATCTCTTGTTTGTAAAGCATCGTTGCAAATTATATGCAAATTATATTAATATGCCTTTTCAGATTTTAATTTAAAAAAGTTCTTTGTCGTCAATTGAATACTTGCCAATGCTAGAAAAAGTCTTTTACTCTTATAGTAGCTCCCTTTTGGTTTCGCTGTAAGTGTATCTAATTAAATATTTTTTTTTTTTTTGACAGATTGTGTTCTACTAATTGTTAATGCCCTTCCAAATAATTTTAACTTGTAGGTATATAAAAGTGAGATTACATGAAAACTCGATTATTTAATAACCAGAGAAGTCCTAAACTTTCTAAAAATAAAAAAGAAATTAGTTTAAAGATAACGCTGGCAATTTCTACTACTTTCAATTACTCGATACAACTCAATACTTTTCATTTGGGTACTCAATAGTACTCAATATTTCCGTTAACATACTAGCAGAGGAAATTTATCGTCGTAGTTGTCAAATATTTTTATAAATTTATTTCTAAAAATACTACCGTAAAAGTATCGATTAATTACTTTTGTGTATTGAGTACCCAAAAAAATGATCGAGTATAGATTACTCGGTACCCACTACTCAATACTTTTCCAGCGCTACTTAAAGATTTTAAGAATAAAGTAGGTTTCTGAACGACGACTTTTAAGTAAATTTTTCGCTTAGTTACTATTTTCTAACCTTTTATTCCAATTTCAAAAGTGTGACAAAAGTTATTACTTATTTTTTTTTCGATATATATCAAGGTTTTTTAGAAATCACACATCACGTTATACGGGAAATTTTATCTGTAGCGGTAAGGGTTAACTAAGAGGTACCGAAAGGTTTTGTTCTTTCTCCTATCCTATTTCAAATTTTGTTTATTACTTTTTTCTATAACTTCATAAAAGTTAGTGTTGCATATACTAAAGCACTGTGCTAATGCAGTGCTTTAGTGCCGAAACCGAAGCACATAAGACGCTGATTGTAATATTTCATTGAATTCATGTCTGTTCATTGCACACGAGTAACGATGAGTGGAGAGTAATCAACAGCGAAGACCAGTGAGCTAAATGCGATGTGCTTGCAGAGTTTCAATAAGTATGTTTGTATTAGTATGATTAATTGTTGAACTTAGTAACAATAAATTGGGGCGAGTTCAAGTTGTTTTATACTTTAAGATCGTATTGCAACAAGCCGAGTTTTTTTCAATTCTTTTTGAAAGTTGGTTGGAAACCCTGTTTTCTTTTACATTTGAATTTTTTCAAAATATTTATTTTTGAAAGTTTATTTTTTAAGCTTTTCTGTATTATTAATAAATAAACAAAAAACTGTATTGTCAACTAAACGTATTTTATTATGATTAAGCGATTAAGCGATTCTTATAGGTATAAATTGAAAACAAATTGAGACTCTTGAAATTTTCACAGAAGGTGTAAAACTGTGTTAGGACAGGAACATATTTTTCACTTATATTGCCTTTTTTACCCCAATAGGTAGGCTACTATTATTTTCATATAAAACTATAACAATGATTACTAAAATATAAAGAGTATTTCGGTAGTGATGCAGTTTTTGCGAATATGACTGTTATTTTTAAACGCGAGTATATATAGGGTGTGTAAATTTATGGCAAAAATATAAAAAATAAAAATAAAGGGTTTTGCGAAAGTGGCAATTGTTTTCGAATAGTTGTAGACTAACTTTTGAACCGGAACGGGTAGACACCTTACACCTAAGCAAACTATGTACAAATTTGTCCCCTAGAACAAAAAATAAAACCAAAATTTAAAGGGTGTTTCGATAATGACTCGATTTTATATATATAACCTTCTTATATTGACACTTAAAATTTACACATATTATATTTAACAATATCTAATGTAAAAACAAGAAACGAAAATAAATTTAACAACAATGGGGTGTCCCTTAATGTAACAAATATGTGGAATTTGACGTTCTCTTCTTAAACTTGTAAGCAGACACTTGATATTTAAACAGGATATTTATTACTATGCTCTAGTAGAAAAAATAATTAAAAATTAGAGGGTGCCTCATAACACTTTTAAAAATTATAGACTTAAATTTTTAAAGTTGAACTGAACATAGTTCAAAATCATACGTGTGTGATTCTGACTCGCATTTAGCTGATTTATTTTTATTAATTTCATTTTATTCATTATTTGGATAATACTTTTAATTACCTTTCCAATGGCACGCATATTACATCATTCTGCCCCAAAATAGTCGAGATACACATACAAATTTAAAGAGTCCGTAACTCCGAAACTAAGAGTACCGCTTAATTTGTTCTCTTCACATTTTTGTTTAAAATTAAATTTATATATATATATATATATATATATATATATATATAACCATGGTGACGAGTTCAATACTCAGCCTTAACAAAATTGATTTTTCTGATATGTATTAATTCTCCTTATAATACATATCACAGCCGGTATAACCACATAGTACCAAATCGCCGGCGAAGTAAAATAATTAAAAATTTACTATACTAGCTTTAAAATTAATACGCCTTAATAACACTAGAGGCGCAGCAACAGTACTCTAAAAATAATCATAACGTGCAATTGCAGTGTTGCCGAAAGTGAAGCTTTGCACACACTAACCATCTGTCTTAATGATTAATAAAGGCCTTAATTGCCTGAGTGTTACCTCTCTTTAAAAAAAATTATAATTGTTATTATGGGTAGTTGAAAATAATTTCTATCGTGATAATTCTCGGGTGCACAACGATTGTTTTCGAAGTTTCGGAGAATTTCTCCATCTATATTTGATATCCAGCGATTTTTCGAAATTTTATAAAGTTGAGTTAGAGTCATTTGTGTAAAAATTGTATCTAAACACCTAAACACCACAATAATTTCTTTGCAATTTAACAACTTTACAAAAATCTCTAATTATTTGAAAAAATAAATAAAAAAATATTATTGAATTATAAAACAAATTTGTATACAAAATGTGTTAAAAAAATCTTATGGCCTTTTATATAATTTTCAGGTTTACACAAAATCTGTCACGAATTAATTTTTTGTTGCTTTTGACGACAGTGTGTTTCATGTTTCGCCGAGTCTTTTATAAATATGCTGAAAATAATTGCACTTCGAATGTATAATTTGATTTCATTTATTGTATAAAGTTTAACGCATTTCCTATCTTTGTTTCGAGTACAAAATGTATCTGTTAATCGTTTAAACAGCCTGCCATTAGACATACGATTCGTTATGTAGATGAAAATGTTTTACAAGCGCACGTAATTAAAATTAAATAAATTTTGTACAAAATTTAGCAACAAAGTATTCATTGATGTTGGCAAGATTTACGGAAAGAAGAAGAAGATGCCTTGTGCGTTACGCAATGATGGTTATCATGCCGTAAAAAAAGAAAATGAAATTTGAAAAATAAATAAAACTTAAAAAATACAACATTTTAATGTTTTCACATGTTCTATGGTTGGTTCCATTTTATTTTTTAATTTTATATTGTTATTACTTGCCTTTGAAAATTTCAAACGTTTGCATGTGTTACGTTTCAAAAGATAAGCATATACATATGTCATAATCACGATCTCTATGGGGAGACCCTTTAGCTTTTAATAGTTTTGTACCTGTTACTTCGAGCGTGGTATCTAAAACCCTGTCAACATTTTTAGTGTCCGCCTATAACATTTACAAGATAAGATCAAATTAGTCAAAAACGCAATTTCCGGGCAACACTCTAATATTTTTATTAATTTTATTTTTTATACTTGTTGTAATAGTAGATATTGTCAACCTTACTATATGTAAATTGAATGTGTTTCCTTATTGTAATTCCAAAAAAATGTCATATACGTGATTCGTCACTATCGGAGTACACTTTAATTTTTAGTAATTGTTATAGTGGCCATAGTAATACAACTTCTGTGAAAATTTACGGTTACGGTTCCAGAGATAGAAAGCTCTGACGTTTCGAACCGGCTGTCAGTCTTAGAACTTAAAGTTAAAAGTTAGAACTAGAACAGTTTATAACCAGGGTTCAGAATTTTTCATTTGTGATCGTTGAAATTTCGTCATTTATGATATTTCTCATAAATGAGATTTCTAAAATATTATATTTTGTACACGGTCATAAATGAACAAAGCTTACGATCGCACATAATTCAGTGTAACTGATTGTTTTTTTTAGCATTAATACGTCAAAGTTGAACATCAAAGAATATCATATTATTCATATGTGATAAGTATTGAATTCGCTCATTCTCATTAATGTTTTTTTTTTAAAAAGGTTTGTCCTTTTTTTCGTTTATGAACGTTTTCATTTAGGAGTGCTCCTTTATGAAATTTTTCATAAATAAGATTTCTAAAATACCTTGTTACTGCATACGCCAGCAGTTGCACATTACAAAATATGTACATATACCCGTACATACACACATACTACATACATGCATATATTTATGCTAATGCTTATTGGGAACATTTTTCTACGATCTTTTCATTTATGAAAAATTAACAAAATTAAAAATTCTCATATATGAGCACTTGGGTGAAAAACTAAATGTTTTATCATTTATTCACTTTTGAATGGCAAGGAAAAATAAATCATCATAAACACAAAATATTTTCTAGTCTTTTACATATGTATGATAGGAAGAAAAACAAACTAAAATGTACATGCTCACACATGAGTGAGCAGTGAGTGAGCATTTCGGTACCCTGTTTATAACATAGGTTCTGCACTTAGGATGATATCTGGTGTAGTTATCAAAACAAACGTCAAATTCACTCCCAGAGATATTTTACTACATGTTCTATCACATATTACTTTGAGACTGATCACAGTTGCAGTAACTATAAGGGTATATATGAGTAAAAAACTAACATAGTATGTTGAGGAATTGGGAAACATAACAGAGCAGCATAAGGCATAAAATTATAAACATTAACACAAACATCATCTTAGTATTAAGTGTTAAGTGCCCATGTTATGTTAATGTTTTTTCCATGTCTTAACATGGTTGTTAAAACATTTGTTATAAAAGCTGTTTTATAACATGACAATGTTGTTGTTATATTTTAGTTTGACGGTTTTAGTCACAAACAGAGCCTTCTGTTGCTTAACCGTACTATTACTATAAGCATTTAAACAACATTGTTGAAAATAGAAAATGAATTTATATTGCCACCTATAACAACATGCACAAATTAATTCCATTGCTTTGCCGGCGTCATGTTTATATTTCGTTCATATTGTTGGCTAGTAAAGACGGTGTGTAAAAATCAATGATATAATGTAGGTGAAATTGGTAAACATAACAGAGTAACCCCCCAACGCCCCGTAATGTATACGGTGGATACAATTATAAACCTTAACTCTAACATCATATTTGTATTAAGTGTAGACTGCCAGTGTCATGTTAATGTTTTTTCCATGTCATAATATGGTTGTTAAAACATTTGTTATATAAACTGTTTTATAACATGACAGTGACGATGTAGGACAGTCTTATTTTCAATCAGCGCCATCTATAATACTAATATTTGATGTGCAATAAGCATTCAAACAAGATTGATGAAAACAGTAAATTATGTTCAATCAGAATATTACATAAATAAGATTTCGAGACCTAATATAACAAAGTGAACAAAACAATATGGTTGTTCTGCCGGCTTCATGTTTATGCCTTGTTTAAATCGATGGCTAGTGAGCTTTATTTCAGTTTTGTGAAAGAGCGGTCAGTCTTTATGTGTTTTAATAACTTTATTTAATTATTTATCTTAAAATTATAGATTTAATATATAATCAAATAAATGTTGTTATTCTTAAATCTTGTTAATATTCGAATAATATTAATCGAATATTTTTTTTCTAATTTATTCGTTTTTAGTTAAATAGTTACTATTATTTTTATAGTCATATTATTTTTATTATAATAGGATAATAAAAAAAATTTATTATACTATTATTTTTATTATCTTATAATCCATGATTTCATAAATAAAAAAATTATAAAAAGATTTTATTTAAATATTCGATTAATCGAATAAATATTGGTATTCTTAGAGTACTAATTTTTAGTTGACAGCAACTTATTAATATTCGATTATTCGAATAAAATTAATCGAATAATTTTTTTCTAACTTATTCGTTTTTGGTTAAATAGTTACTATTATTTTTAATGTCCTATTGTTTTTATTATAATAGGATAATCTGTTTACTATACTATTATTTTTATTATCTTAAAATCCATGATGTAAGACATAAAACATTTTTAAAAAGATTTTATTTAATATTCGATTAATCATGTTGTTATTCTTCATGTATTTACTTTTATTTGACTAAATACCGTAAGTTGTTAATATTCGATTATTCGAATAAAATTAATCGAATAATTTTTTCTAATTTAATATACTATTAGTTTTTTATCTTAAAATCCATGATTTAATACATAAAAAGATTATAAAAAGATTTTTTTTAATATTCGATTAATCGAATAAATGTTGTTATTCTTAATGTACTAAGTTTTATTTGACTAAGTACTGTAAGTTCTTAATATTCGATTATTCGAATAAAATTAGTCGAATAAAGTATTTATTATACTATTATTTTAATTATCTTAAAACCAATGATTTAATAAATAAAAAGATTAAAAAAGATTTTATTTAAATATTTATTTTATTTAAATATTTTATTAAAATAAGATTTTATTAATTATTGTTATGCTTAATGTACTAACTTTTGGTTGATGAAATACTGTAAGTTATTAATATTCGATTATTCGAATAAAATTAATCGAATAATTTTTTCTAATTTATTCGTTTTTAATTAAATATATACCATCATTTTTACTATCCTGCTCCTTTTGTATAAATTTCAATACGTGGTTTTTACTTCTAATAAACATTTAAACATTGACGTAAGTGCGTTTCCTATTGTTTGTGATTAATGTGACTCTGAAACGCAATAATTTCAACTTTTCTCGTTTATTTAATTTTTACCAGCAACCATATGACCTGTATGTGTAAACATTTTTTAGCTTTTAGGTTTGGTGCTAAATTCGCCAAAGGCCTCCCAAGTTGTTCATCATTATTATAATAAAGTCATTACCAAACTGTTGTTTCTTTATTTTGGGGTTTGGTCTTATGAAACTTGCACTCTTTACAATGTTTGCTGCAAGCGTTAAAAATATCAAGGCAGTGACAGAGTATTGGAGCGGGTCTTTTGAGTTTTTATTTTTTTTTTGGTTTTACAGCCAAACGTTCTTTTATTTTAAAGTCGATTTTAAGCGCACACACTCACGTCTCACGTTGGCAATTATCTGGCAGTGCGTTTTCATTTAGTTTTTTGTTTATTTTTGTTTAAATTTTGTTAATTGACCAACGCCTCCAGGTTGCTATTTTGGCTATAAATGTGTTTGCAAAATGTGAATGTGCCAGTGTAAGAGTTGATTTAAAAGCAACTACAAATATTTGTTATTCTTAAAGGTTATAAGTTACTGTTTTATTTTAAAGTGTTATTTGAAATTTTATGTTTTTTCATGCGAATATAAATTAATCGATTAAAAATAGTTTCATAAATTGTTCGATTAATCGATTAAAAATAGTTTTATAAATTAAAAAATGTTTATAGAATTTAAGATTTTTAAACAAATGGCTGTGCCTGTCTGCCAGGCTGTGGCTCGCTGTATTTGATTTCTACCTCACTTAAAAGCGGCTGGTAACATGCTTTTTGTTAGGTCTTACCACTGCCAAGGACTGATAGGTCATGTAGAATAAAAGTATTAAATGGACAAAATTAAAATCGAAAAAGACGATACTTGCTCACTGTTCCTGAAAAAGCATTGGGCTTAGGACCACCATGGGCTATTACATATTAAATGTGGATGCTATGGAGAACTTTCGCCCTAATCTTGACAAATGTTACGAGAGACTCTGTGATTACGAGAGTTACCAGTTAATCTGAAATCACTTCAGTGGGCTAGTTATAACACAAGGTACAATTAAAAGGGAGATAATCGTACAATACCAATCGGGTAACGTAAATCATTGAGAAAGGAAGGATGTCGAAAGGGACCCCTTTTATTATTTTTGAATTTTGTATTGCAATTTGGCATCCACATTACATTTAGCACAAATATATAATTAAAAAATATTTAATTGTGTTAAGTCCCCTTTAAAGTTAATTTGCTTGTACAACTGAGACTAACAAGTAATAATTATGAAAATAACAATAACAATTGTTAATAAAAAAGAGACAATACTGATTAGAAACACAGTTGATATTTCTTGTTACGAATACCTCCAAAAACTCCACAGTCATTTAATAACAATTTTCTATTCAGCCTCAATTTTTTTTACATGCATTTCATTTTAATTAGTCACGCCACATTTACTTTAACATTTTTGTGTGCTTTTTTTTGTTTTTGTTTAATAATAATACAGACATAAAAACATCATATTTATGTTCACTGCGGTCTACAATTAAATCACAGTATTTGTAATGTTCAAAATTAAAATTGCTCAGCAGACAGAGAACATAAAGAATACGTTGTCTAAATGACATGATAAATGAAAAGTTGCATGACGTGACCATAGTACATGCTGGAAACGAAAAATTCTCATTAAACGGTTAGTTTAAATTAAAAGCAAGATTTTATGTTTGGTTTTTTAACTCTCATTTAGTTAAAGAAGTTTTAAATAAAGTTTGTGCCAAAATTCGCACAAGATTGCAATTCGCCGTCACTTGTGCAGGAAAGAGTAATCAATCCTTGAAAAAAATTTACACAGCTACTCAAGAGAACAATAAGGTTTCATTGTGGAACATTATTCAAAAATAATGACAGTTTGACGGCAAATTTATCGAGCAAACCCTTCTTATTATATAATTGTCAAATTTGCCTCAATTTGTGTTGAGTAGACCCACATGTGACTGTTGTAAAGCAAAAATACTCATAAGGTATCAGTGGACTATACTTTATCAGAAATTAAGCTGGTGAAACAGTAAGTGTTACTCAACACCGCAACATCATAACAGACTCTTTTAAAACTTTTCATTGGATGATGTTGATGTGGACGACAACATATGGTTCCAACAAGATGTTAATACTAATGGACGAAATTTTTGGTGACTTTATTTTTATATTTTTGGTTAGGAACTTGACCTAATTTTTATATTTGGATCTGAAGCCTTTATTCTAAGTTTTTTTTATCCAGATCTTACACATTGTCTTCACGAGCCGTTGCTTTGCTTGAACATGAACAAAACGTCGGCAGAATAGGGAACAAAAATTTATTTAATTGCTTCTGTTTGTCGTCAACATTGTTTGAATGCTTATAGCACAGCAAATAGTATTTGCTTGATCAACCGATGGCGTTCCTTATAAGACAAACTTTCATGCTAAAAACAACGTTTGATGGCAGACATCATTGTGCGAAAAATATTTTAACAATGATTTATTTAAACATCACAGTAACATCGACATGTTTCGCCTGCATTATTGGTGTTTTGTTTTTCGTATTTTTTCAGAAATATTTTTTGTATTTGTTAAAAATTCTGTGTTTTTTGTTTGTGCACTAGAACTGTGCTCGTATTTTACTCAAAGCATAAAACTGCTAAAACTCACTCAAGTTCATTTTTCTAATGTTCAACATTTACACAAACTTATTAAAACTTGCTTATCGAAACTTTGCAAGAACATCGGATTTAGCTTGTTGGTCTTCGGTGTTTCTTATTATATCCACAAACTCGTTACTCGTTACTCGCTTGCAATGAACAGTCATGAATTCAATGAAATATTATGAAGAGTGTCTCATGAGCTTGGATGTTTCTGTGCTCACGTAGTGCTTTGTAACTCATTCAATATTTTATTATACTAAATTTATAAACGCTAAATAATTAAGATTTAAGTACATATTTTGTTTTTTTTTTTTAACAATTAATTATTTTTTTATGTCTTCTTTATAATTTTGCAACAATGTTTCTAAACTCTTTCCTTTTCTCTCTAACATATTTTATCAAACAAGTGAACAGCAAAGTTTTATTAGTCTTCTTTAATGTTATAAAAAAAAACTCAACAGTCTTTAACTAATTAGCAATAAATTTTCCAGTTTGATAATTTCAAAATTTTCTTATTTTAACCAGCCTTTAACCAACCAAACAAACAACCAGCCAACCACATTAAAAACTGGTAACACATTTTTCATGTGTTTCCCCATGTTCTGTTGTGCAAACAAACAAACAAACCACCATCATTTAAACTTTAATTAAACATTTTAATCGTCATACTCTGCCAATAAAATAATAACAGGTGAATGATTTAAAGAAGGGAAAACAAAAAACAAACGGATAAAATGACAACAAATGAAATGACAACAAATGAAATGACAACAATTGAAAAGTAATCCAGTTGGTTAAATCCTTGTGGTACGTCATAGTGTATCTTAATTATGATACTAAAAAATTTGTCACTTGCTTTATAATGCGGCACACATTGGGACTAGTTGTAATATTTTATCTGGTTGTTAAATTGGAAAGGTTGAAACGGTTGCTGGTAGAATATTAAAAAAAATTTTGAATTTTTTTGAAAAATCTTGATTTCGAATAAAAGCAGGTAATCTTGAAAATCATGCTTATTTCAAGCAGGTTTCCAGACGGGCGACCCTATACTAGAAGTCAAAATTGAGATGTTTTCATTGCCATTGCATCTTCACTGGCATTATTGGAAACAGTTACAATGACACCCAACTAGTGCTGGAATGTGTTTTAAAGCTTAACAGATGTTCCTCGGTTAACGAGGTAACAATGATGTGGGTTAAAGGACACATTGGCACTGCTGGGAATGAAGTAGCAGATCAACTAGCAAAAAGAGGATCTGCTGAGAATTTCTGTGGACCAGAACCCAGAGTATCACTGGGTAATGGCCTAATACGAGCAAAAGTCCTACAATGGCTGAACTCACTAAACCTGAAAAGGTGGAGGGAGGCTACTCCATGTAGACAGCCTCTAATAGTGCTCAAAGAGCCCCTTGGCAGGAGAGCCAGCAAGGTTCTTAGATACAATAGAAGTACCTTAAGCTGGATAACTGCGTTAATGACAGGTCATGGAAACTTCAAGTATCATCTAGCCAAGATGAAAATCGAAGAAGATGATACTTGCAGACTATGCCGGAAGACGCTGAGACGATAGCGCACATTGTGTGTGAATGTCCAGCACTGGCTAGCGTAAGACTTACGACCACGGGCAGAAGCTTGTTAAATGCGGATGCCATGGCGGAACTAAGCCTTAGACAAATGCTAGCAATCACTAAAGTCACCGTGATGAGAAAGAATGCCGATAATTTCCAGTCAACACTCTGAAATCACTAGAGTCTAGATTAAAGGTTGGTTGTAGCACGAGACTAATAGAAAAATTATTTTGTTTTCCATACTTATAAATGTTCGATTATAAACAAAATATTGTCAATTATTATCTACCTTTTTATACACACAGTTCCTAAAAGTAGTTGTTTTACTTATAAGTATACTCAGAGTATTATAACTACTTTTCCATACTTGTAAGTATTAGGTAGTTATAAGTATGGGTATGACAGATACCCATCACATTATCTATCTACAACCAGTTGTACTCATACATGCATTACGTATGTACATATATATTTTTAAGTTCGTTGTTTATAAATAAAGTTTGTTATAAGTATTGAGTACACCCATACTTATTTCACTGCAAATGAGTATGTGTAGGTATTTTCTGTGTTATAAGTATAGGTATAACTAATACCCAAAAATATGTGTAAATACTTTACATTTATTTTATAAGTACTTTTTGTCAGTCTCTGGTATGTATAATACGTGTTGTTTTATTTACATTTAAGCAGTGAAAATCAAATGATTTGCTTGTGCTACTTCCAATGTGAGAATAAAATTCAATAGTATGTATGTATTTATGTATGTATGTATGTATGTATGTATGTATGTATGTATGTATGTATGTATGTATGTATGTATGTATGTATGTATGTATGTATGTATGTATGTATGTATGTATGTATGTATGTATGTATGTATGTATGTATCAGTGATTTAAATACTCAGCATTTATATTTTAAAACTTCTGTTTCTTTTTATAGTCTTATCTCCAGCATTCTTGTCATTATTATTTTTATGATCATAAGCATCCAATTAGTTCAGCCATTGTAGTTTTTATGACACAGTAAACGTACATACTTTACATTTACTTTTCCTATCCTATTTCCATTCCACTTACAGTCATTGTTTTATTTTTGCGTGTAAATGTCTATTTAAGCTACGCTTTTTGAGCTCATTTGTAGTGTCTTACACCGTGTGTTATTAAGTCTTGCCGGCAAAAACAACTACATACAAATAATATTTCTTTGTTACAAACAAAAATGTAAAATTCATGATTTAGTTGGTTTTCAAATGTTTGCATAGATATTTTTATCACAATAACAAATTCAAAATTATCTACTTTAAATAATTCATAAAGTCAATTACTGTCGGTAAAACAGCCCAGTCACTCACTCAGTATGTCAGTGAGGCAACCAACAAAACACTGAAACTGTTTAAATCTTAAAAATCTCTACATATAATAAAACTGTAACAGGAACATTTCTGTAAATGAAATATTTTATGAAAATTTTGTTGCGGGTGCAGTTAGTAATCGAAATGGCATGCAAAACAGCAATTTTTAGAATTTTTGTCTTTCTGTGTGTTTGTGTTCGCATCACGTAAAAACTGCTGGATAAATTTTAAAAAAATTTTGTGAGAAGGTACCTCTTGGTTCATATATAGGATACTTTCCGCAAAATTATCTTATATTGAAGAGAAAATAGAGAAAAAAGTACGCAATTTTACCGTATCAATGGTACTACAAACTTGACAGCACCTTTTATTTTTGTCAGCGGAATATTATAAACACTATTTAAAGAATTGATGAACTAGATGAAATGTAATAAAATTTAGTATCTTGATTCAAATATAGGATACATTTTTCAGCGAAAAAAGCTAATTTCCAAAAGACAAAAACTAGTGAATGTCCGCAATTTTACTGATTTAATGGTACTGTAGACTTTGCAGCACCTTTTGTTTTTGAAAGCGAGATATTTTAAACACTATTTAAAGAATTGTACGGTAGAAAAAATTTATATAAATTTTGAAATTGTATCCGGAGATGGGAACCTCTATATAAAGAAAATATATAAAGCATAACTCAAGCACTATAGAAGTAAAAGTCTTAAAATTCGTCGTATTCATTATTTTCAAAGTAAAATCGAACAAAATATTGTCAGGACGCCCACAACGTGGCGGGCACAGATACTTAACTAATATATTATTTAGAAACATTTGTTTTGTTTAAATGTTTGTTTAAACATGAAGATTTTAAATTGAGAATTGTGTAAAATGTATGACGTTTTGAGGCAATATTGCTTTCAAGTGCAGTTGTAGGATTGTTTTTTAAAACTTTTAGCTGTAATGAATACAATACGGCCACAGTAAGAGATGTGTACGAGTAAATAAATTTGTTATTTTTTTTATAATTTCTTTAATAATATTTCCCATTCCATAAAAATAGCTATTCATATTCGGATGTTTTTGACCAAGAAGCCAAATTGGATGTTTTAAAAAGTACTTTTCCAAAGAAGTGCTCGAAGGGACAATTTTGAGGCATTAGCACGATTTTTTTTTTTTTTTTTGTAAATTTCACCAATTGACGAATTTTATTTTAAAAAGTTTACTTTTGACGATTTTCGGATAACTATGGAAATAAGTAAACGGAGGCTACCGAAATATAAAAAGTTTTTTCTTACATTTACCACTTGACAAGCAGAGATGAAAAATGGTACACAGAATAAATTCTTTGCTCCTTTAAAGGTTTTAATTAGTTTTAAATTAAAGTTCAACTAAATTTTTTAAATGATTTAAATAAAGGGTGTTTTTTATAGAGGTATAGACCTTTAAGTTGCAATAAAACAACGATGGATTATTCGATTGACATGAATTTTATTTATGCGAAAGATAATCTTGTTTCATTACATTTTAAATATGATTTCTGGCATATGACTGTCACGGCTGGCGCAGATGTAGTCCAATCTGGAGTACAATTTTCAATGACCTTTTCCAACATTTGTGGCCGTATATCGTCAATAACATGGCGAATGTTGTCTTCCAAATAGCCAAGCGTTTGTGGCTTATCCGCATAGACCAATGACTTTACATAGCCCCACAGAAAGTAGTCTAGCGGTGTTAAATCACAAGATCTTGGAGGCCAATTCACATATCCAAAACGTGAAATTAGGCGGTCACAAAACGTGTCTTTCAATAAATCTATAGTGGCAAGAGCTATGTGACATGTTTCGCCGTCTTGTTGAAACCACATCTCCTAGACATCATGGTTATTCAATTCAGGAATGAAAATGTTAGTAATCATGGCTCTATACCGAACACCATTGACTGTAACGTTCTGTCCACCATCGTTTTTGAAAAACTACGGACCAATGATTCCACCAGCCCATAAAGCGCACCCAACAGTCAGTTTTTCTGGATGTAACGGTGTTTCGACATACACTTGAGGATTACCTTCACTCCAAATGCGGCAGTTTTGTTTGTTGACGTAGCCATTCAACCAGCAGTTCTCTTCAGCGCTAAACAAAATTCGCTTATGTAAATCGGGAACAACAATAATCTCGTTTTGGGCCCATTCGACGACTATTTGCAAGCGTTGTTCAGGCGTGAGTCTATTCATGATGAATTGCCAAACCAAACTGAGAATAAATCACTTGACAGCTGTTAAATCGGTCGCCATCTTGAAAAGTAATGCCCTCTTAAAGTTCTATACCTCTATAAAAAAACACCCTTTATATGTATTGAATCAAACTTATATATACAAATAAATTTCTAAAGAGAAAAATAAATTCCAAAAAAAAACATAGCCATTTCGCTGATTTTTAATTGGAAAATGCCAAAAATGGTGATTTTTTAAATGTTTGTATGGGGTACCCCCCAGGGGTGGTTCCAGAAGGGTGTGCCACTCGCATGGGTTTGTCGGCCCTACAAAGTTAGTGGGGTCCGTCAACATTTGGACTCGATTGGGGCACTCTAAATGAGTCAAAGTGGGATTCAAAATTTTGCCCTTCGGGTCAAATTCCGGGACATCAAAATTCATTTAAGCGATATGGTTCCCGGGGCAAAGTTTCTTATTTTAATCCTTAGAATACGAGTTTCCTTGTACGTTGAGCGATTTTTAAATCGACCCGCCCTAATATATATATATATATATATATATATATATATATATATATTTAAACAGAACATACAAATTTTCTAACTAAACAAATAATTGAATTAATTAATTATTTAATTAAATTTTAATCTGAAACCAAATAAAAACTTTAATTGGTGAAATTATTTTTGCTGGGTATTAGTATAAATGCTTTTAAGCGAACTAAGATAACAATATGGCGCAATGCTCTTGTATTGATTATGTTAATATTCTGCGCATATTAGTGGAAACTTTGTATGAAGAAATTTTGTTTAAATACAAATTAAATTAATAAGAAACAATATATGAAAAGGCGCTAAGTTTTATATTGCGCATTTATAGGCTTTGCTAGGGCCTTCGGCACTCTCCCCCATCAATCATACTAACAATCATTGCTATATAACGACAAAATCATCGATCTCAATAACTCCATTTGCGAAACAACAAAAAAATTAAATTTTTATGGAATCTTTTTATTTTATTCTAATTTAAACTTATGTATAGAAACTTCTGGACGAATTTTAAAAAAAATTTTGTGAGAAGGTAGCTTGGTATCTTGGTTCATATATACGATACTTTCCGCAAAATTATCTTATTTCCAAAAGAAAATAGAGAAAAAGTAGGAAAAGTACGCAATTTTACCGATTCAATGGAACTGTAAACTTGACAGCACATTTTATTTTTGTCAGCGGGATATTATAAACACTATTTACAGAACCCTACAATAATTTTAGAATTTTATATAAATTTTATATTTTATGCAGGAATGGATAGGTCTATATAAGGAAAATAAACAAACCATTACTAAAGCACTATAAAGCATTAAAATTTGGTGTAGATTACTTTCAAAGCAAAATCTCATTTATGAAAAGACGAGCACAGCTTGTTTGATATGTGTCTAATTTTGAAAAATGTTTGTTGTTCATACACAATATGAACATCCGCCCCAGTATCTTTCAGGAATAGTAGTTCTTTTTTTGGGTTTTCATCGTGAAAAATTATAATTGAAGTTACCATAACCTTTCGCTAATACAGTTATCTAAATCATTTGGATTTCCTCCCTAGTGGCTATTGCCTAATGACTGCCTTTCAAGATTAATACGTCCACCTCTTCAGAGCAATATTTTCAGAGGCCAATAAAAATGGGAATTTCTTCAAAGACTAAACTCTCTTTTTTCAGCCCTATCAGATTTTCACGGTCCTGTTTGATTTTATCAGAATTACTTAAGAATTCTTAAAATTGCCAGTAATGAAGAAGAGACCACACAGAGCTTCATATAGGCAGACACGTCTATATTACAACTGCAGTTCGACAGGTATTCAGAGTTCGCTTGACTTCAGCCTTCTAGTTAAGACAAGAACTAACTCGGCTCCCAAGTCGAAGCTCTGCTACGCTGATGATGGTTGAATAACATTAAAGGGCGTTTTACACTATAATACAAGTATTAATACTTTTGAATAAAATGCAACTCTGATCTTATCGCTGTTTGGAATTTTTCAAGAAACAATAACAACTCATCATTACGGGGTTTCATTTTCCTCAAATGTATTAATACTTGTATTATAGTGTGAAAGGGCCTTAAATTGTCTAGAAATTTACAAACTTATAAACAGTGGTGTATCTACAACCTAAAATATGTGATCCTCTACCGAAACTACTCTCGATTAATACCGAACTTCCTAGTTACCACCCCTTCCAAATTTTTATATGTATGATCTTAATATCTGTGGATAATTTGCTTAAATGGTTTTCAACGAGTGTTTAAATAGAACAAGCCTATGGTATATTGAATCCATAAGTATAAGTTTTGTGATGTGATTGCTGAAATCTACAGTTTGTTTTTTTAGGTCAGTAGTGTTGCAGTTATGTACAAATTTGTCTTTTCGTAAAAAAAGTTTTTTTTTTTAATTTTCATAATTAAGCACAAAACATAAATTATATTTTTAATAAAAATATTTACTTGAACCATTAAGAAATCCTTAACAAATTATTGAACTATAATAATAAAAAAAAGTAATTGCATAAATAAAAACTCAGTTAATGCTCGCACAAATAAATTTTAAATTATTAAATTATTAGTCGTTTGGCAAATTCGTTTATGTGGAGTTTTTTTTTCGTTCGTTCAAAATAAATTTAAAGCAAAAACTAAAATTAATAAAATTGAAAAATATTGTCTCGTGTTGGCAATTTAAAATTTATGAATGTTGAGAGAGACTCACAAATTTTTGCACAACCAACTACAAAATAAATATAAATTATTTAATAAACGAAACACATACATTGGCACCGAGTGAATAGTGTGTTGTAAAGAAACACACGTACGAGGGTAAATACAAAATTTTGGTTTTTACGAAGAATTTATTGTAGTTGTTTTGTGTGCCGTTTTTAGAAATTAAGGCAGATATTTTTCAGATAGTCATTCTGTTTTACAGAAGAGGATATATCATGATGATCATGATCTTAATAATAAAAATTAATAAAAAATGTATAATTAATTCTAGCTCACCCTGTGTATAAAAAATGAATTTAACAATTATTATCATCTACCCAGAGAACTATAACAGTTACAGTCTTGAAATTTCGCATAAGTAAGCCTCATATTAATTAGTATAAGCTAGTGGAAAATAGGCTGGATTGCAATAAAGGACGTGGTACCTCTCATATTATGACGTAGTTAATGGTAGAGTCTTGAAATTTTGTATAAGGAACTCCCTTATAAAATTTACTGGATTAGATGACTAGATGTGGTAACAGCCATAAAATGTAAATATTTATTATTATACAACTTAAAGTGGTTTTACACGACGTGTGTTTGTCATATGACTTGTCAGTTTCATAACCCATATGTAATTTCATTTGTTTGTCAAAATAGGCATTTTACATACGGTTTATAATTTTTGCTTTCAAACTTACATGTGTAATTACATCTGACATAACCTATAATATATAATTTTTTCGCCACACAGTTTTGTATTGCCACAGTTTTGTATTGATGAAAACTTAGTGCTTTTCCCACGCTTTAAGTACTTTTGATACCACAAAAAACCTAAAATAGCAAAATATCAAGTTGACATTACAGGATGTCAGATGGTTTGTCACATCAAAATATAACACGTTCTAAATGAAAAATGTCATATGTAGTGTACACATGGAAAACACACATGTTATGTTTGAAAGGGTTCACACGACGTGTTTAGAATTTGCACATTGAAAAGTGACAAGTCATATGACAAATACACGTCGTGTAAAACCACTTTTAAGAATAGATATGGTTTTGAAATAACCTCCTTAAAAGTAAACATAGTCAAGCAAAAAACTGGATATGTTGGAACAGTGGGCCTTGTTACCTCGCATAACAAGAGAAAATTATTGTCATGAACCTAGGGAACTATAATATGTAGAGTATTTAAATTTTGTACTCTGAGATGAAAGTGTGTTTTCTGTTAAAGCTTAATGATTAGGACATGAGGACCGCTTATCCCTCATACAAAGTAATCATCCTATATCTAGAGAACAGCAATAGTGACACTCCCTAAATTTTACATTAAGCTTCTCTGAGAAAATCAAGCTCTTTTGAGTTAAAGCTTGGTCATAGTTTTACTTACAAGTGTTAATTTTCTTTTTCGAGGATGGGGGTAGCAGAGCACACCAGGGATAGCTAGTAGTATACTGTAACTTGTTGCCGTTTTCTAAATATATTCACAAGTAAAGTTATGGAATATTCAGCATACAAAAAAAAGTTGCAGTTTATGTTTATTTGGGGAATTTATTACAAAAATAAAGGAGACAGTTAAATTTTATATTTTAAAAGAGTGGAGATGGTCACTTTGTATACAGAGTTGAAGAAACATTATTTTCTATAAATAAATATCAGAATTATTGTGAACAAAAATAAATTTCAAAGCGAATTATGACTGTGTAGTGAAAACAGTGTTACCAAATTTTTTTTCTCAAAAATCTTTAAGTTAACCAGAATTTTTTTTTTTTATTAAAAATTACTTATAAGAATTTATCACTAAAAAATACATTCCTATATTCATAAGTTTTTTCTTTTTATCTTTAACAGACTAAAGACTAAAGAATTAAAAAACATCAAACTTTTTAATTCTATTTTATCTTTTTGACAGCTGAAAAAAACTTAAAAAAAAGATATGTCTTCACAATGGAAAAACCACTGAGTGGAAATGGGATAATTTAAAATAATAAGTCAAATAGCGAATTAAGTGATTTGCAATTGATTTAAGATCGATTTTTGTATATTTTCAATTCACTCTCGTATGATTTCTTAAAGCTGTCTACGACAGACAGACACTACGCTACAAAAGAACGATAACAGATTTGGTTCAGTTTTTTAATAGTCGTTGTCAATAAAAATATGAGTTAATTATGGAACGGCACTAACAGTTAAAAATAAATCGTTAAATACATTTTGTTACGCCTTGTTTTATTAATTAATTTTTCGGGAAGGCGCTACTTCAAGTTTAACATAAAAAAAAAATTCTAACAAAAATAAAATTTTTAATCACTTTGCATTCTCACACATACGTTTGACAGCAATTAAGGCAGTAAATTTCTACTTAAGCATTCAGTGCCAAAGAATTAATAATAATTCCATATAACTTGTTGTTTTTGTAATTTTTGTGCTATTGTTGCAATTTATCTAACTGATTCTCGCAAATAACTATGTAGCTTTGGAGCTGCACAATCCAACAATTGAAGCTTGTTTGTTACAGATATACATAAACAAGCGCGTAAGACGTAACGACTTCTAGCGCCTAGCTTTGAATAAACCTAAATAAGAGCGCACGTGAAAAACAAAATATGTTTTCTTTTATTCACTTCTGAATAGAAAAAAAAAAAAAAAAATCATCTCCCTCATAACAAACACAACATAATTTCTAGTCTCTCACACATGTATGAAAAGAAGCAGAAAAACTCTAAAATGTACTCACTCATGATTGAGCAGTGAGTGGACATTTCGGTACTCTGGTAATTATAACAAATATGATTTCAAGTGAAATCTGAATGCATTTTTAAAAGCAAAGTCAGAATATTAAACAAAGCACATCAACATATGAGATCCTGATACCTCGCCTTCTTATTGATAACACCTAGTCATCATATGCATGTGGCGTTAACGTAAACAAATTTGAGAATGAAGTTGCAAATAAATGAGTGTGCTATAGATTAGTTGCTTGGTACGTTGACCAAGGGTTCGTAACCCAGCTGTTGCTATTTCATTTTTTTTTTTTTTGACACATATACAAGATTGTATAATTGCGCCTTACGCTAATGTTTAGATTTAGCAATTATGCTAATTTTTCTCTTACTGCTAAACCTAAATAAGAGCGTAAGGCGTAAAATAACTGTCAAAAATTTGGATGTACATACAAAATTTATGAAGCAAACCTAAATAACGGCGTCAACGCAATTGGCAAAGGGAAAATCCAATTTTGACAAGGAGTTAGACAGTGAAGTTGGGTGCAAACAAAATGTTATTGTTTTTTGAGGAAGAGCGGTGCAATGTTAGCTATTTTCTGCTTTATCTAGCGATTTTTTTTTTTATTAATTTTGATCAAATCCTCCCGAACGCAAATCTAGACTTAAAGAATGCCCGAAATGGCTAAGACAGCTTCTAGAATATCGAAGAGTAGCATCTCTGAATAATTACTTGGAAGACCTCGACGCAACTGCAGAATCAGATTATTCATTATGGCGTGCATGTAGAAACCTTAAGAGGCCAGTCGTACGTAAGCCTCCCTTGCGAATTTCTTTGGAGACTGGGCAAGAAATGATACCGAAAAAGGTAATTTATTTGTTGAACATTCGAAAAAGGTTTTCACTCCAAATATGTGTACTGATATAGTTGAGTTGGCACCAGTAGAGACAAGTGCCGTAGTACCCCTAAGATTTGAATTTAGCGATATTGAAAGGGCAATAGCAGATTTGAAAAACCAAAAAAGCCCCTGGTGTTGATAAAACAAGTAACAAGATGTTAGTTGAGTTGCCCCGTTTAGGTCGCAGAATTATTCTGTTTGTTTTTAATGCCATCTTACGTCTGAAGTACTTTCCCACAGAGTGGAAGGTTTCTTTGATTACAATGATTCCTAAACCAGAAAAAGACCACACAAAAGTAGAATCATACAGACCTATAAGCCTTTTATCAAACGTGTCTAAGTTATTTGAGAGAATATTAATAGCTAAGCTGAATCCAATTCTTAGCGCGAAAGGATGCATTCCGAACCATCAATTCGGCTTCAGAAAACAACATAGTACGATCCAACAAACACACAGATTAGTAAATGTAATTAAAACGACCTTTGAAGAAAAAAAATACTGTTCTGCGCTCTTTATCGACGTTTCTCAAGCATTCGATAAGGTTTAGCACGAAGGCCTAATATTTAAGCTAAAGCTGAACTTGCCCGAAAACTTGTATAAGCTCTTAAAAGATTATTTAACGAATCGCAAGTTTTTACTAAAAGGTGACTTTTTAATCTCGCCACAGCTCATTGAAGCCGGAGATCCCCAAGGTAGTATTTTGGGACCAATTTTATATTTACTGCACACATCAGATATGCCAATTAGCACCCTAGTCCACACATCGACATTTGCAGATCACACAGCTTTCTTAAGTATTCATGAAAGTGCCCAAGAAGCATCACAACTTTTACAAGACCCACATACTCAATTTGGAAAAATGGCTAGAAAAATGAAGAATACAAGTGAATGAGCAAAAATACACTCACATAACTTTCACAGTGCGTAGGGACTCATGCCCTCCTATTCGCATAAATAACCAAATGATACCACAGCTTTCAGACGTATACCCAGGTAATACATTTTGACCATCGCCAACACAAATGAAATTAAAAGCAGTACAACTAAATTGACTTATTGGCAGAAACTCCACCCTTAGATTGTAAACTTTTACTGTACAAGTCGATCGTCAAACCAATTTGATGTTATGGGATTCAGTTATGGGGCACTGCCTCAGCTAGCAATGTAGAAAAAATTCAAAGGCGCCAAAATAAGATTTTGTTAAAAATATTGATGTTTGTAAAATAATTATTTGTTCTTCTACTTGTTCTCAAAAAACACTTGTTACTTTTGTAATTAAAATAATTATCTAGTTTGTATTTTTATTTTTAATCAAAATGAAAATAAAAATTTTGTCACTTTTGCATAAAACAGAAAACAACGAACAGTACAAATTTTTTCTGCTAACATTTTACAGTACAAATTTTTTTCTCTGCTAACAGGTTATGGGCCCAGATCCATAACTTAATAAAATTGATATTGCTATTTTGTGAAATTGTTCGTTGAGAAGGTTATTTCTATAACAAATGGAGGATTTTAAGATATCTAAACTAGAAGGTTCCGAAGGCTGGACTTTGTGGAAATTCCAGGTAAAGGTGGTACTACGGGCTAGTAACCTTTGGGATATAGTGAATGGAGTTGCAGAGAAGCCTGAACAAGATATCGCGAAGATAAATGAATGGATTTCCTGGGATGCAAAAGCTCAGAGAATTTTGGTCGTGTCTATGGGTGAAGACCAATGCTTCACATCATGAATTGTAACACAGCAGCTGAGATGTGGTCTATTCTTGAAAACGTATATGAACAGAAGTCAGAAACATCAATTCATTTACTACAGCAACAATTTTTCCAGTATCAGAAAGATCCTGAAGATACAATATCTGTTCACATTTCTAAATTACAAAAGTTAGCCAAGCAGTTGGAGGATCTTGGTGAAAAGATAACAGATAACATGTTGTTAACAAAGATTTTGATGACCCTGCCAACTGAATATAAACATTTCTTTTCTTCATGGGAAGCTACAGATAAAAAGGAGCGAACTTTAAAAAACTTAACATCAAGATTATGTATGGAGGAGACAAGGTTGTGTATTCAACCAATAAAATCTGAAGCATTTGTTGCAAAGCACGATAAGAAGAACAGCAGGCAACAAACACAAACTAATAAAAGTTCTAGAGGTAAATGTTTTATTTGTAAAAAATTTGGCCATTGGAAGCGTGACTGTCCAAATAAAAACCGTAAACATAATGGGGAAGCTTTTATTAGTGAACATTTATTTGCGTCTACTTCTGAAGAAGATTCTTGGTTTGCTGATTCCGGAGCTAGCGATCATATGTCTAGTAAGAAAGAGTGGTTCAAAAACTATGTCCAGTTTAAAACTCCAATAAGTATTCGAGTAGGCAATGGAGATGTTATTCCTGCAATTGGTAAGGGAGATATTTATATCAAAGCCTATGATGGTAAGGTCTGGAATTCAAAATTTCTGTCAAATGTACTTTATGTCCCATGCATCAAATTAAATCTTTTTTCTACTAATGCATGCTTGGACAAGGGCTATTCTCTAGAAGCAAATGGAAATGAATGCGTCTTCAAACTTGACGGTAAGGTGTGTCTTAAAGGTTTAAGAAAAAATTCTAAACTTTTTAAGCTACTAATACAAGTAGAAGAAGATACTACTAGCTCAAATGTTGCTGTCAAAGTCGATTCCTTGAAAACATGGCATGGGAGAATGTGTCATCAAGATAAAAAACATATTAAAAAAGTGTTAGCAAATCAAAATATTGAATATTCTTGCAATGATTTCTTTTGTGAAGGATGTATTATGGCCAAGCAGCACAGAATGCCATTCGAAGTAAGTAGTAACAGAGCAAAAGAAGTAGGAGAGCTAGTGCACACAGATTTATGCGGGCCGATGCAAGTCAAATCCTTTGGTGGTGCACGTTTTATGTTATTATTTCGTGATGATTTTTCTAATTACCGATACGTTTATTGTCTAAAGGCGAAGTCTGATGTTGCTAAAGAAATTGCAAGATATTTAGATCAAGTGGAAGCAGACACCGGAAAAAGGGTTAAAACACTGCGATCAGATAACGGTTCCGAATTTATAAATAAAGAAGTAAGTGAAGTATTACGTAAATATAAGATAACCCATCAAAAGTCTACACCGTACACACCTGAACATAACGGTAGAGCCGAGCGAGATATGAGAACTGTAGTAGAAGCAGCCAGAGCTATAATACATAGCAAGGCTCTTAATCTAAATTACTGGGGTGAGGCAGTTAATAATGTTATTTTTACACTAAATAGGACTGGAAAAAGTCCCCAATTGAATAAAACGCCATTTGAGTTATGGTTTGATAAGGTGCCAGATATATCTATGCTACGTATTTTTGGCTCAGATGCATTCGTTCACATCCCACAAGAGAAACGAAGGAAACTAGACTCAAAATCTAAAAAAGGTATTTTTGTAGGCTATCAAGAAAACTGTAAAGGTTATCGTGTATGGATACCAAAAGAAAAAAGAATAGAAGTTACAAGAAATGTCATAATAAGGGAAATTAATGAAATGGTATTAGTTCCAGATGGCAACAGCTGCTCAAATTTACACTCTGACGTTGAAAATGAAAGTACAGTTTGCAGTGAGTCTACATTATTGCCAAAAATAGACTCAAGTGATGAATTTGAAGATGCAGAAAATGATATTGTTGAAAATTCAGAAGATTCCATTGTACACGAAACACCAGATAACGCTGTTGGAAATAGTGAAAGTTATAATACTCATAATGTACCAGTCAATCGTTATAATTTGAGATCTAAAAAACAAAATGATGTCATAAATGAACTTAATTGTGCTTTAATAGCTGATTGCGAAGAACCGCAAAGTTATCAGGAAGCAATGAATAGTAGCTTTAGAATGCAGTGGAAGATTGCAATGGATGAGGAGTACAAATCTCTTATAACTAATGGTACTTGGAATCTTATGAAATTGCCAGAAGGAAAGAAGGCCATATCAAATAAATGGGTTTATAAAATAAAAAGAAATCAAGCAGGTGAAATAGAGCGCTACAAAGCAAGATTAGTGGTTCGTGGTTTTACTCAAAAACCGGGAATAGATTATGAGGAGACTTTTAGTCCGGTGGCAAAATTTACGTCTATTAGAACAATATTAGCCTTAAGTGCATCCCTTAATTTTTTCTTAACTCAGTTTGATATAAAAACAGCTTTTCTATACGGAAATTTAGAAGAGGAAATTTTTATGCATCAGCCAATTGGATATACTGATGGTAGCAACAATGTTTGCAAACTGAATAAAAGCCTTTATGGACTAAAGCAGGCCTCCAGGTGTTGGAATAAAAGATTCACGGATATATTAAGAAAATTTAGTTTTAAAGTAAGCTCTGCAGATTCGTGTGTTTTTGTTGGTAAGATAAATGAAAAGAAAATTATATTGGCCATTTACATTGACGACGGTATAATTGCATCAGAATGTAAGGAAACTGCAAACGAATTCGTCAATTCTCTAAGACGCGAATTTGACGTAAAAGTATTTAATTCAATATTTTACCTAGGTATGGAAATAATTAAAGAACCAGATAAAATAATAGTTTGTCAAACTTCGTATTTAAAGAAAATACTGCAGAAATTCAACATGCAAGAATCAAAGCCAGTAAGTACACCAGCTGAGTATATTCCGAGCGCTAATTCAACATCACATGAAGTTAAGTTTCCATACAGGGAGGCAGTTGGATCTTTAATGTACCTAGCTATAGCCACAAGACCAGATATATCATTTGCAGTATCATATGCAAGTCGTTTTTTGGATTCCTTTAATGAAGAACATGTTGTGGGATTAAAACGAATTCTAAAGTACTTAAGAGGGACTATAGATGAAGGAATTATTTTTACTAAAACTGATACCCTGATTGTTGATTGTTATTCTGATTCCGATTATGCTGGGGATACTAAAACTAGACATTCAACTAGTGGTTACGTTTTAATGTTATCAGCTGGTACGATTTCATGGATGTCGAAGAAACAGCAGACAATAGCCCTATCGACTACAGAAGCAGAGTACATGGCCGCATGTGAAAGCGTAAAGGAACTGATTTGGGTACAAAGGTTGTTAAATGATTTATTAGGTAATAGTACACAACTTCCTATTTTGCACTTAGATAATCAAAGTGCTATTAAACTTGTCAAGAATCCACAATTTCACAAGCGAACTAAGCACATAGAAGTAAAATATCACTTCATCCGCGAAGTATATGAAAGGAAAGGGTTTCTATTAAAATATGTGCCAACAACAGAACAGTTAGCTGATATATTTACAAAACCGTTACAAAAGCAACAATTTAGTCGTATAAAAAAATTATTAAATATTGCTCATGTAAAAGGATGAATAATTATTAAACAAAAGTGGAAGTGTTAAAAATATTGATGTTTGTAAAATAATTATTTGTTCTTCTACTTGTTCTCAAAAAACACTTGTTACTTTTGTAATTAAAATAATTATCTAGTTTGTATTTTTATTTTTAATCAAAATGAAAATAAAAATTTTGTCACTTTTGCATAAAACAGAAAACAACGAACAGTACAAATTTTTTCTGCTAACATTTTACAGTACAAATTTTTTTCTCTGCTAACAGATTTTACGTATTGTTACACCTGCTCCCTGGTATATAAAAAATTCGAACATCCACAAAGACCTAAACATGCCATCAGTTAAAGCAGAAATAGCGAAACATGCAGTCACATATCTAAAGACGCTTAGCGCGTAACATGGTTACATTCGACTGAAAAGAAGAGATACTGCTTTTCTTGGCCGTACATTAGAGGGATGACCCGCAAATGATTGCAAAATCCGTGAAACAAACATTATTTTTGTCTAGCACTGGCTGGACTTAAAAAGCATATTTTTATTTTAGACTTAAGATACGAGTAATTATTGTTAGTTCAAAAATATTGAAGATACAATTTGCTCCTTAATTTATTAGACTTTACTAAACAAAATATGCTAACAAACATTACTGTTTATTACAAATCGTTGCGCTCTTACTTAGGTTTGCTCAAAGCTAGACGTCGTTACGCCTTAAGCCCTTGTTTAGGTTAGACAGTTAGAGTAGCTAAAGCTAGTTTTTACATTTGCCTACGCAGGTCTCTTAAACTCTGTCAGTTACAAGTATAGAGCGATATAAAACGCCGTCTACACCTTTATTTGATATGATTGCTGTTGATATGTAGCGCAACGAAGATTTTAGCTCTACAATAAAGTGTGAATATATGCTCTCTGCACATACCTTGAATTATATGTATATATTTTCATTTATTACGTGTCAATTAGTGACGCAAAAGTATGATTTAATTAACTAAAGCTTGGCAACGTAACATTCTAGTTTATAAGTGCGTTAGTTTTGACGAAAATAAACTTTTAAAATACAATCCAATTCTGTAGTGCTTACACGTACGTTCCAAAAATTCATATCATTTGAATCAAAAGTTGAAGGTAAAAAAAAACATGATGCCCAAACAGTGAAAACTCATTTGTAGTGGAAACAAATTTCAACAATTTGTAGCCTTTGTAGAAATTGTAAATTTTGTAATGAAAAACATGTGGCGCTTAAAAAATCTTAACATCTACTAGCTGCTGCTGGCTTTCCTTTACTGTTTGGATTCCAAAACTGCAAAATTGATATAAAGATTGTGATAATTTCCACATGGACAGAGCAATGAAAAGAAAAAATAAAGTTTTGGTCTAAACAACAAAACTAATGACCCTAATCAGATTAAATCCAGTAGCAGTTTCAACATTTTATCATGCAAAAAAAACATTATTAACTACTGATGACCGATTACTTTCTGGCTACTGAACTGATTAAGCTGCATTAACATACGCAGAGGGACCGACCCAACACAACAAATATCAATTTGTTAGCGCTGAAATGGAGCAGTGTGTATAGAAAGATATTGGCTAAATTACTTTAAGATTTTTATATGATGTATGAACGAACGAACGAACAATCATCATTGAAATTGTTGCAACCTTGAAGGATTTCTCTTCAGTTTAATATTTAAAAACCGAATTACACGTACGTGCTTTGTACAAATTCAATTTATTCTTCATCATCATCACCATTATTATCATCATAATCATCATCTGCATCTGCATCACCGTCAATCGACACAAATATCTTGAAAGCATCAATTGAAAAGAAATCTTTTAAATCTTCCGTCATCCAATAAGTTAAATGAAAACGTCCCAGTTGATGTGAAAATTATACTTGCAGAAGAAACCAGTAGCCAAACAAACTATATAAGTAGGCAAAACTTAAGTAAAGAAGAGTGTAGTGTGGTGTGGTGTGTGATTTTGGCCAACAAACATTGAGTTCAAAAAGGTCTCCAGCAAATGCAAAAAGCTTAACAAGATATAGAGCTCCTCATTATACTTCTACAGTACAAGTAGTAGCAAATTGAAACTGCTCAAGCAGTGGACTTAATCATCACGCAGTCACAGTCACACACAGTTTGCAATCACAGACTCAATCATCGCCATCATCGTTCAGCCAACATAATCGTCATATTTTGCAAGCGATTGTTGGCTTAGTTAAAGCTCACGTTTCTTTTTTCTGTTTCTTCTTGCTACTGATGTTTTTTGAAAAAAAAAAACAGTTTTCCCCAACAATCTCTTCAGTGCAAAATAAGTTTATGTACGAGGGTTGTATATTATTGTAGCAAATAACTCGTTAGCACAACTATTGTTATAAAAATAAAAGGAAAAGCCAACAAGTCTTTAGAAAATCACATTTTTCTGTTTCAACATAGTCGCTACTTACTTAACTCGCTACAATTTATCCAGCGATTCCGCAACTTTTTTAAGTTCGCCTTAAAGTTATAATCCGGCTTTAGTTATTAAATTCGCCTTAAATCTTTACCATCGAGTCATTGCTCTTAATTTTCATATTACCGTTTATATTTATTTGTTTTGTATTCTTAACAAAAATTAGGTAATGTCAGAGGTACAAAAGCAAAGCACCAGGGTATGACATTCATAGCTTCTTCCAAAATCTGCAGCGCGACCTATACCTTCGCTGGTAAAACTAAAATGAGTTTAAGGGTGCTTCTCCAGTAAAAACTTGAGTTTAATGGTTCGCCTCCAGTAAAAAAAAGTTGAGTTTAATGGTGCTCCTTCCATTAAAAAATGAGGTAAAAGGGGTACTCCACCAATGTACGACTTATTGAATAAAAATAACGCAGTAAACAGTTGCATGAGCAATCTCTCCTGACAAAAGGCAAACGAGATCACCATTTACAAGTTTTACCAAAGCACTAGTAAAGTGAGAAAGGGTTGCAGAGAAAAAAAAACGTTAGATAAATCCACACCCTTTCAGAATTGCCGGTACATTCAAGCCCCTTTTTGTAACTTTGTCGGCCGCACTGGCACAACTTTAAGTAGGGTGCTAAGCGATACTATCATCTGCAACGAACACCCGCCCAAGCCCACTGAGCGAATAGCCGAGCGTTAAAGCCAAGTTGCCAGTGAAGCAGATGTAGTATGAGGTTCCCATTAATTTATGGCAAATGGACTAGGACATATATTTATATGGCAGAAAATGCGCAAAAAATTTGAATTTTATTATCGGAATGGTGTAGTCTTCTGTTTTGCAGACCCTAGAGATTTTTTGTTTTTTGGATTTCTTAAGAAATATTTTTTGTATTTGCTACAAAATTCTGTGTTTTTAGTTTGAACACCCGAACTGTGCTCGTGTTTCACTCAAAGCATAAAACTGCTTGTACTCGCTGATGTTCATTTTTATTATGTTCAACATTTACCTCTACGCATTTAGCTCATTGGTCTTCGCTGTTTATTGTTGGCCACTCATCGTTACTCGTCTACTATGAGCAGACATGAATGAAATATTATAATGAGCGTCTTTTGAACTTCGTTTTTTGTGCTCATGCAGTGCTTTAGTAGGTAATTATTGTCTGAGTCTTGCATCTATTAAAAAATAATACAAATTGATTTCTGTTTGTCATTTATTTAATTACTGAGTGTCATTGCATTGATGACAAAATTGTAATTGTTGCCATTGATGACAAAATGACCAACTAATGTAAAGGTAAACATTGCAAAGCTAACAAAAACTATACCTTGGCTTTTATCAATGATTTACTCCGTAAAATATATGCCTCAACTGAACGCTGTGAATGATTAAAGTTGTAATTCTTCAGCAAGTGTAAATTCAAAAACGGTAAGGCGTACACAAGTTTTGTCATAAAATAGAGACATAAGTGTAGATTATTTACATTTACGAATAAATTTAGTTTTATTTAATCACCCTCGTGTCGTGGATTATTGTTATGATTATAAACTTAACCGTTCGCTGGTTGATTCATTTACATTCATCTAACCGATTTCTGGTGTGATCATGTCACAATTTTCTTTGTGCTACAAGTACGTTTAGTCATATGCAACAACAACAATTGAGAAATTATTTTTACAGCAGACTGACTGACAGTCGAGTCATAAGCAGATTGCATTTATTGCTTTTAAATGACATGATTATTGAAGATGTCTTTGGTATCATCTTAATACGAGATGATACAAAATATGTCTATCAACTATCCATCAGTTAGTTGAACTGACCTTTCGACTACTTTTATTATTATGCTTTACTAAGAGTAGAAAAAATAGTTTATAAAACTACGTGCAATATGACAACGATTGATCAATGTGTGTTATTATTTTTTCTATTTTTGTAACAATGATGACCGTCATTATAATTATTTGACACTAAGAAAAAGAAAGCTACTTAGTTTTGTTTTCAAAAAGAGAAAATGGAACACATGATTGGAAATTATTTCAACTGATATTATGGCAGCAAAAGTCACCTTTATAATTTACGTTTGACCCTCATTAAAATTTTACTAATTTTCAGTCAGCATATTATATGTAAAAGTTTTGATTGAAAGCTCTTTCATTATGTCAACGCAAATGCTCTTTATAACTTTAATCGAACTTGTTCCCTTAATTTAAGGCGAGTTGATAATGAGGCACGAAAACCAGAGATAGATTGTTGGATATAATTAGTGATAGATCTTTGAAACTTAAAGTATCAGATGGCCCAGATGAAAATGAGTAATGATGATATTTGCCCAGCGGAGGCTGAGATAGTAGTGCAAATTTCGTGGAAATGTTCAGCACTTCGAAATGAGACAGAAAGTCTTTTTCTACAGTCTAAAATGACTAGCACGAGATTAAACGGTTGTCTGTAATCTTTGAAGACCGAGAGGGTACAGAAAGAAAAGTCCTTTAGTATTTATTTTATAATCTACGTGACTTCTACATTTATAGCCAGGCCCATTAGCAATAATCTGCTCCAGAGAATTCTTGCCAAGTAATCTACTGCCTTCTGTATATTTTCTGTTTCCTTGGATATCTGGTGGTTCGCCAAAGATTGTTGCTGCTTATTCTGCTTTGTCCGAACAAAAATTAAAATTAAACCACTTCAAGCTAAGAGTTGTCCAGATAAAATAAATTCTCACACTCTCTGAGAGAAAAATAAAAATTCATATAAAACCAATTTTGTCCGGACAAAATCTCTGTACGAAATAAATGGGTGAAATCCAGCGTAATGCTGCCAATAAGTATTCCTAAGTGCCTTCTTCTCTTGTCTAACGTGTGTTGCTATATTAAGTATTAAAACTTTTCATATAATTGCGAGAAATTTCATTCTTAAAACTATAAAACTACAGAACGACACACGGCTCGTTTGCATTTGAAAAGCATATACGAGTATGTATGTATATATGTATGTATGTATATATGTATGTATGTATGTATGTATTTATGTATGTGTGCCCTACGGTTTGGTAGTCAGAATCATAACGTAGCACTTATAAGTCTCAAAACAGGTACCATATTAAGCTATTGAGTAACAATTTATGTACTCCGAGGGTTAAAATAGACTACAACAATATATAACCAACGGTTCTCTAAACCAGAGTTCGAAAATAAACAAAACGGATCGAAAGAAAATGTTTCGTTTTGTTCTTTGCAGTACAAAAAAACAAAACATAACAGAACAGAACCAATAAGAACGATTGTGCCAATGAAACAGAAACTATATATTAAATTAAACGTACAGGTAGAGAAGAAGACAATGAGGACAACACAACAACTTTTTGACAAAAAACTTTCTGCAAACGTTTCCTAAAGCATTTTATGGTAGAGACTGTATCAAAGCGACATATAACTTTTATTTTTAGGAGATATCGGAGATTTTTTTGTTTTTATTGTTGGTTGCAAAATTTAAGCTCAAAAAAATATGATTCTGCTATTGTTTTGTTCGCAATTGTACAATTGGAATGGTATACATATGAAGGCAAGTAGATGAGTGAAAAGCCAATTGTTTTGCTTGCGCTCCTTGCTATTCAATAAGCAATTGTTTTAGTATTGTTCCTGTATAAAATGATAAAAAAATTTTTATAAAGTTTGTATCATTACATGAAACCTTTGTTAAACGTTTTGTGCCAACGTAATAATTTGTTTGTAAGCTTCCCTTTAGATGAGAGTCTAGCATTAGGAAGCATTTGCGCGCTTTCTATCTCAAAACATAAAAAAACGCATGTAAAATTCTTCAAAATCAAATGGAGGTGATATGTGTTTGGGGGCCCCACTGCGCTAGAACCAATTAGCCTCTACATTAGTACGATTAAGCATGACCTTTTTGTTAAAAATAATGATGAAAATAATTATTTGTTCTACTTGTTCTCAAAAACACTTGTTACTTTTGTAATTAAAATAATTTTCTAGTTTGTATTTTTATTTTTAATCAAAATGAAAATAAAAATTTTGTCACTTTTGCATAAAACAGAACACAAACAATACAAAATTTTTTCTCTGCTAACACTTTTTTTATCCCAACATTTAAAGTATTAATCCAATGTAATGTTCTATATCAAAAATTAATTTCCAACAATTTTGCCGCCAGTAGGGACTAGTGCCGAAGTATCGCTAAGATTTCATTTTAACGATATCGAAAGGCCAATAACCGATTTTAACACCGAAAAAGCCCCTGGCGTTGATAAAACAAGTAACAAGATGTTATTTGAGTTGCCACGTATAGGTCGCAGAATTATTCTTTTTGTTTTTAATGCCATCTTACGTCTTGATTACTTTCCCATAGAGTGAAAGGTCTCTTTGATTACTATGATTCCTAAACCAGGAAAAGACCACACAAAAGTAGAATTATACAGACCTATAAGCCTTTTATCAAACATATCAAAGAAGTTTGAGAGAATATTAATAACTAAGCTGAATCCAATTCTTAGCGCGAAAGGATGTATTCCGAACCATCAATTTGGCTTCAGAAAACAAAAAATATTGTTCTGCACTTTTTATCGACGTTCCTCAAGCATTTGACAAGGTTTGGCACGACGGCCTAATATATAAGTTAAAGGTAAACTTGGTCGAAACTTTTATCAGCTCTTAAAAGATTATTTAACGAATCGAACATTTTTTCTAACAGAAGGAGATGTTTTAAGCTCATTGAAGCCGGAGTTCCCCAAGGTAGTATTTTGGGACCAATTTTATATTTACTGCACACATCAGATATGCCAATTAGCACCCTAGTCCACACATCGACATTTGCAGATGACACAGCTTTTTTAAGTATTCATGAAAGCGCCCAAGTAGCATCACAACTTTTTCAAGACCACATACTAAATTTGGAAAAATGTAGAATAAAAGTGAATGCGTAAAAATGCACTCACATAACTTTCACACTGCGTAGGGAGTCATGCCCTCCTATTTACATAAATAACCAAATTATACCGCAGCTTTCAGCCGTTAAATACCTGGGTATACATCTTGACCGTCGCCTTACTTGGAAAAGCCACATTGTTTTCAAGTTAACACAAATGAAACTAAAAGCAGTACAACTAAATTGGCTTATTGGCAGAAACTCCACCCTGAGCTTAGATTGTAAACTTCTACTGTACAAATCGATCCTCAAATCAATTTGGTGTTATGGGATTTAATTATAGGGCACTGCCTCAGCTAGCAATGTAGAAAAAATTCAAAGATTCAACGTATGATTACAAAAATTCGCACATCCACAAAGACCTAAACATGCCATCAGTCAAAGCAGAAATAGCGAAAATACAGTAACGTATCTAAAGAAACCTGAATCTCATCCAAATCCTTTGGCGCGTAACATACTGAATGAACCTAGTTACATTCGACTAAAAAGAAGAGATACTGCTTTTCATGGCCGTACATTAGAGGGATGACCGGCAAATGATTGCAAAATCCGTGAAACAAACATTGTTTTTGTCTAGCACTGGCTGGACTTAAAAAGTATATTTTTTATGTTAGACTTAAGATATGAGTAATTATTGTTACTTCAAAAATTATTGAAGATACAATAAATCTGTGGTAATAAGGAAAAAGTGCTTAAGTCTGATTTTTAAGTTTTGTAGGAGATCAATTTTAAACTTTAAAATAATTTTTTTAAAAAATAACTCATCTTTAAAGTTTACGTATGGGAGTCAAACGTATGATTTAAAAAAATATCTTATATCTACCAAAAGTACGCAGGCGGTGCAATTAATAAGTTGTGAAAGAAGTTTTTATGATTTCGAAAAATAGCTTCTAGTTTCTTAAGTTTTTTTCCAAATGCGATTCGACATTGAAAAAAATAAGCAGAAAGTTATTTTGCTATAACTTCCTGAAAATTTTTACTAAATAATTGAAAATTTGCACATGGGTACTTTGAAGTACGCAGATTTCAAAGGTGCCAGTAACTAAATTTTTGCTTAAGTCGACTTAACTTATTTACTTATTCCTTATTACCACAGAAATAATAACAAAAAAAAAAAAAAAAAAACAATTTTACCGAGTTTGATAAAGGTTGGTGTTTTTCTTTTCTTAGTAAACAGACTTAATTGAAATTAAGCCCTCATCGTCTGGCCCATGTAAGGAGCATTATGATAGAATATCCAGAAATTTCTTTCTACTACTTTTATGCCCTTAGCATCAAGAGCCTTTTGAGACCTTTTGCCTTTACGTACATTGTTCGTATTGCTATCATTTATATTAATTATATTTTGATCACCTCCTACGTTTAGACCGGTAGTGCCTAAATACCTACCAATACTCGGAAATCTATTTTTGTTAAAGCAAATTTAAGAAAATCTTTTATAAAGCAACAAAACGCACACATCTTTATTTGTAAAGTGTCCAAAATTCGAAGTGAGCATCAAAATCAGGCAGCAATAAATGAAACGATCTAAATATGAATTTTTCTACTTTTACATATGAAATAAATGCGAATCTTGCTGACCTTATTTTTGTTAATAATTTTCTATTAATTTATAAGCTGCGAAATAAAAAAAACTCATTCGCTTCATCATATGAAAAAAGAACAAATAAAAGATTATTGTTGTAAAAATGAAAACCCATTGGAATTATTTTCATATTTCATGGTTAATGATAATTTCCTACTTCTTTCTTTAATAGAATTTCTTTAACTGCTTTCCACTGATTTACCTCCTAAAACGAGTATGAGAAAAAGAGCTTTAAATGTATTCGGAAAAAGGTTGATGGTTTTAATGTAGACGCGCTTTAACTTTAACATGCAACATGATTAAAAACATTAAACAACAATAACACAAACGCTAACGCTAACTAACTACCAAACAAACAACAAACAATAATATTAATAACAGCAATATTGCACATAATACTTAAGAGCAGCAACAAACTATTAAACATCGCCAACAATATTAATTCTATGAGCAAAGAGTAAATGAATAAGTATGAGTCTAATTTGCAACTTGTTTTGTGGTTAATTAACAATTGATCAAAGTAAACGTTCCGACAAGCAGATCATCTAACTGAACGTTGCACAGTGGCGTTAAAGGTTCAAAATGTAGAACAAAAAAAAAAAAAAAAATGACAAACTCATTCGATCTAATATAATTTTTCTGACAAATAAAGAATCCAAACATCTTTTAAAAAGAAAATTTGAAATATTAAAAAAAACTGTAATCTTATAATTATGTTTTTAAGCTTTAGGTCTTTTTTATACAAATTTTTTAAATTTATTTTTATATTCAATATTTCGCTACACCACTGGACAGCATCGTCAGGAAATAAAAATAGTATTATAGTATTTAATTGAATGAAAAAACCTAAAAAGACCTAAAGCTTAAAACACATAATTATAAAATTATTAAAAATTACAATAATTCTTTAAAAACTATAATCTTTCAAAAAATAAACAGATGGCGCTGTTTTTAAAATAATGACAAAATCTGAATTAAAAGCGGTATATTTTAAACACAGTTTCGCAGCAGATGGCGCTTGTTGAAAATAATGACAAACCATGAATAACTTACTGCCAAATAGCAGTATTTGATTTGTATTTTTACTTTATGGAATTTCATTGTTAATAAAATATTTAAAAAAATTTTACAGAGTTTTACAATCATTTTTAGATTTTTTTTAGAAATTAATCCACGGATGGGTTCCTTTTTATAACTAAATACGTAAGAATCTTAAAAATCGATAGAAATATTGTCAGGACGCACTCAAAGTGTATAGGCATGCATGAGCAAGCTCATCTAATGGGTGATGTCATGAACAAGGGGTCATATTCAAACACAAACTCTACTCATATCATACTAGTAGTGAGCAAACTACTGTTCTTATCATAATCGCAACGAGCTGACCGAGTACAACGAACTTTTTCTATACTAGTGATAGCCTTCTTAACTCGACTTATATTCCAAACACTTAGTGTGTTTTCTTTAGTAGCTGCATAGAAAATTTGGGTAAGGCTTAGTGCGTTTTGCTTGCTAGTGATTATTTTTTGTATTGCTTAAGAAATCAAGACCTTAAAATGATCGTAAGTAATGTTGTTAAAAATGTCTGTGTTTTTTTTACATTCGAACTGTGTTCATGTTTCACTCGAATCATAAAACTGCTTGAACTCGCCATAGTTCATTGTTATTATGTTCAACATTTACTCATACTTATTCAAACTTTAGCTCGTTGGTCTTGGCTGTATGAATTCAATGAAATATTATAATAATCGCCTTATGAGTTTCGTTTTTGTGGTCATGTACTCACTTTAAAGATGTTGGCCATGTTTCCAACTAAGGTAAAATACAGCTAAATAACTCCGTCAATTCCTAGTCGAACTCACACGCGAAGGACTCCGTTCCACATAAGTAACTTTACAATTACAAAATTAGTAGTCTATTAGTCCGGAGCTATAGGTTCCATTTCCTTTAAAGACTCTGGTATTTCTTGCTCCAAGTTGGCAGGGAGTCCGAAAGCGGACTTAGATATAATCGCGGTATATTAAACTGGTTAACTGCGTTATTGACAGGTCATAAAAACTTCATGTATCAAGATTGTATCTGGAAACTGTCTGAGACGATAGCGCACTTTGGCAGACCACAGGCACACATTAAAATATGGATACTAGATGGACCTTAGCCTTAGAAACATGTTAGCATTTAATATAGACTCTACGATGAGGAAGACGGTCGACATATATCAGTCACCAATCCAAAATCACTACAGTCGAGAGTCTAGTGACAGCACGAGACTCAATGAATGTAAGGTTAGTCGTAAATTACCAATCGGGTACCAGAAATCGAAGGAGGTCAAACCCATTAAGTTAATCATCTGCTTAAGTATCCCCCTATAAAATAATAATACATCACCACTATGTCTCCTATTTAATTTTAAATTACTTTTAATACTTGTTGTTATAGCGTACATAGTACTACAAACCCTGTATAAATTATAAAAAAAAAATCCAAAAAGCACTACTGTAAAAGACACTATCTCAAAGCTTTTAATAAAACTCTTTTTAAAATATCAGAAAAATATTTGTTAAAAAATTTCATGATTCATGATTGATACCAAATTAAAGCGTATGAAATACCCTTTAAAATGAGCTATTACTCAACTTTTCAGGACTTATAGAACTGGATTTAGAATATATTTAATCCTCGAGCGCATATGAAAGAAGCGACATTTTTCAATGTTGATGACCGTGTAACGGAAAAACTCTAAGAGAATTTTTTAAAAATCATATTTGGATTCGGGGAGTCAAAGAATATAATTAAAAAAAGTTTCAATAAAATCTGAAGTAGTCATTTTGAGTGCCTTGTTGATTTGACGTGGAATTACCCTACTGTGCGTCGCAATGAAAACAAAAAAAATAAATAAAATTAAATATTAGTCAGATTGAATTGCAAACAGAAAAATCAACACTTTAAATTATAATTGAATAAGAAGCAGAGTCTTACACTAAGATAAATGTAAAAAGGACTTAGCGAACCCTTTGGCTCTTTCACACTACACTCATATCTGAGTAAATCGTGGAAAGAATATCTATTAGTTTTAAAATAAAAAAATTAATAAGTAAGAATCTTTTGTATAAAATAATACAAAAGACTCCAGCGCAATTTTCACAAAATATGCAAATAATATTTCTTGCAAAAATCGACTTCAAACCAGACAGCCGGGCATTGAATCTAAACTAAACGTTTTAAACGGAGTAATCTGTCAGTATTAATTTTTTTAAATAAAAGTGCTATTATCGTGTCCTTTTAAATACGTCGGCAACTATATTTTTATGTATTTCAGTGACGAGCTGACCTCCTTTTCTACTGCAAGTTGTGTTTAATATTAGAACAAATCCGGAAATGTGTATTGTTATCACTGATCTATGTATGTGGGTTTACACTCGTGTGGAACTAATGTGGATAAATAGACTTTTAGTCTTTACTAATCTAATTTGTTTTTTTTATTTATTTTTTATTTTAAAGAGAAGTAACACTCAGGCCTATATTAACTGTGTTACTTCCTTTGGAAAGGGATAGGCGTGATAGCAAAGCTTCACGTATGGCAACACTGCAATTGCACGTTATGATTATTTTTAGAACATTGTTGCAGCGCCTCTGGTGTTATGTAGGCGTATCAGTTTGAAGCAAGCATAGCCAATTTATAATTATTTTACTCCGCCGGCGATGTAGTGCTATGTGTGCGCTGTGATATGCATTATTATAAAGAGAAATTAATACATATTAGAAAAATTGATGTTGCCACGACTGAGCATTGAACTCGTGAGCATGCTTTAGTAGTCAACGTGCTAACCACTTAAGCACCCTCCTCTGTTTTTAGCGGAGCGGGATGTTTGATTTTCGGTCTGTGATCGAAAAGGACAATTAAACTCTTTAGAGTCTGTATTAGTCAAAACAATCTGGAAATTTTCACATTTTTCACTAACGAGCTAATTGATATGTCAAGTGGATTCCTGTAAGAAGATAAGGTAGTGGTCGCAACCCGATAGACCTTGAGGGCCTGAGAAAAAACCTTCCAGTAAGCAGTAGCTGTGCTTCATCGTTTCCTCTCTCTCTCTCTTAATCCTAACATCTGCAAAAGTAACTAAACGGGAGGTTCAATCTATTAGTGTTACCTTTGCGAAAACAAAATAACGGCAGAGATGCTCGATAGTCGATTCTTAGCTCTCGAATACGTCTTAGGAATCGGAAGATAAATCAACTGTTGAAGATAGATGAAATGGTTGGTAAAGCGGACTTTAAACAAGAATCATTTGAAACTACGCAGACCAGATTATCTGCTCTGCGTAGTATTAAAGGAATCCTGTTTAAAGTCCGCTTCAGAACAGCTTAGTGGGGTACTAACTAGTTGATATATATTTCGTTCTGTAAGGCGTAGTTGAAAGCTAAGAATCGACCTTCCAGCATCTTTGTGTGCAGCGATAACCAAAAGCGTTCCAGGTTGTAAAGTTATACCATCTCGTTTAGAGATGTCCGGTTTTTGGAGTTAATCGCAGATTTGCTGTTGCTAGAGAAGTGGGTGAATATACGGTAACAAAGTGTTATATCAACCATGTAGCCGCCTGTTTTTACTACTGAGATTTCAATCAGAATAACCCTGCATAGATTTTACAGCCTAAACTTCATTGTCTTTTAAAAAACTAGGGAAGTCTAAGATTTTTGAAGCATATCCTAGAATTTTCGCATGTCGATGCAGTGGGTCATATTATATTAATGATTTCATAGCTAACGACTTAATTAATGGCAGTGCATAATAGTCAAAAGTGTTTACGGAAATCGCAGCCTCTATTTTCCGAGTTGAAGTGTGCTATATAATAGCGCAATAGGTCGGTTTACTCCGTACGGGCCATACGACTAGAGCTCCATACATACGTATGTAGTATAGGCTTTACAAGTATAGGCTTTATCATCGAGTCGTGCTGAACAGAACTTAAATATATTTCAAGGCTTTTGACAAATAAATTTCGATCCTAAGCAGAAATACTCTATAGACTTTAACTCAGAGCATATTTGTAATCCAATTCAATATAAAGGCCATGCATGGTTCACTACCCTACAAAATCGCAAGATCCAATCAGAAAAAAATCCTACTCAAACAATCGTTTTAAAATTATATAGATTTATTTTAAAATTTTTTATTTGTTTATAATTTACAAATTAAAATTATACGCTCTGAACTTTAAAGTATAAATTTCCCGGTATAATAAAGCTTACCTTGATCTTCATCAAAATTTTTGGTTGATAGCTGAAATAGAGCATCCAATGGCGTATCATTTGAAGTTTTTTTATTTTTCTCATCTATATTCTTCTTCGCACTGTTATCCTTATTATAAGTTAAACGTTCATTATTTCTACCACGCTGTTCCACCGCATCTTCATCTTCATTCTCCCCACCGTCATCATCATCATCACCGGCCACATTGACTTCCGGTGAATAGCAATGACTACCGGCCGAACTTGAACGGGAACGTTCTGAACCATCTTCGGAGGGTATAATATTGGGATCCATACTCATTTGCCTTAAAAGTTGGGCTTGTGCTTGAAAATGTTCCTGCAACTGTCGTTGATAGTCCCAGGCCAAACGTTGTTCATAGTGTAGAAGAGCGGGTGGAAAGAAATGATGTATGGGTAGAGAGGGTGGAGAAGTATTGGTTCTACTGACTGGTTCCCAGGCCGTGGGTATAACTTTATTTAACGTGGGTAAATCTAACATCAGCAAAGGTGCTGGTGCAATAAGTGGCGGTGGGGGAGGGGGCGGTATACGTTCATTCATTATATTAAGGGGGATACTGTGAATTTGAGGAATGCTAGCAAGTACAGTAGATGATGCTGAATGCTTTGGTTGAGGTGGTGTGGCAGATCTTTTGTTTAAATTGTTTTTTTCTCGTAATAGAGCATTATCATCTTGTCCTTTTTTGCCTAAAATATCAGCTATCGAAAAGCTTTTAATACGTTCCGCTGTAGATTTTCTACGCTGTGGCATTGCTAGTAGCGGGGGAAAGTGCAACGATTGCGATGGCGTTATTTCCACATTGGTTTTAAGTCTTTTGAGATTGACAACATTCAAGCCGTTTGTGGCTGCTGATGTCGAGTGCAATGGTGGGGGACTGGGAGAACCCACTGATATTTCAGACATAGCAGGACTACTGGAACGTAACATGATCATTAATTTTTTTTGTATATATATGCTTTTTTTAAGAATTACAATACTAATTAAGAATTATTTGCCACATTTCACTGTATAGATACTTTTTATAAGTTAATTTCACTGTTTTTTTTTATTTCGAAGTAAATATTATTATTTTTTTCAATTTTATTTTTTATTATTTAACACGTTTTTACACTTTTTCTGTTGATATTGCGCCGGCAAAACATATCCGCTGCTTTAAGCTACAAAACGTTCAAACACAAACACGCAAAAATGGCTCGTGGCGGCCGTGAATCATGCGAGAGAGCGAGCAACTGTAAATGTGAACGAAAAATGGCAAGTAATTGGTAACACTGTTCAGTATCAAATTTGTGTTTTCTTGCACTTTGGTGGGCCAACAATACAAACGAGTTTTTTTCTCTCTCAACGAAAAAAAAACAAATAATTAATGTGCACATTTTGTTTGCTTGGCTCTCTCAATATTTATTCTCTTTCATTTAGTGACGTCACTTCAGTGGTGTTTAGCTGTTAAGTAAACCAGTCTAATTGGAATTAATATGGCAACGCCTTAAAAGCGAACAGAGAAAGATATATAACTAGTTTTTCCATACAAAAGAGAGAGCCAACCATACATTTTCACCAATCACAAGGAAGTTGTGCTTTTTTTAACTTTAATAAATTCAAACAAACATTTTGTTTTTTTACTATTTTCCTTGTGTTTTATATGTAAACATATGACTGCTTGTGTGTGTATTTAATATTGTTGGTTAAAGCTGTCAACAGAAACGTCATCAATTTAAGCTATTTGACGTTTAGTATGTTTTTGTTCTCCTTCTTTTATTTGGGCATCTCTTGCTGTATTATTTTTTTTGCTTCTTCCTAAGGCCCTCATCATGTTGTTAAGTTTTTGGGTACTGTGTCACATTTGCTTTTGTTGTTGTTGTTGTTGTTGTTCGTCTGCTTTTACATGTGTAATATATTTAATTCTGTTCTGTTCCACTTGGCTGCTTACGTTAATTGTCGTAATTGTGCCGCCGTCGCTTATATGCTTCTTTGACTTTTGCCTTTAAGATTTGTTACCCCCCTCTTAAAATCTCTCCACCTCTCCTGTGTTTTCCGTACCATTCGGCCATAACGTTTAAACTAATGCCATCCTTGTCGCTGACTTGTAAGATTCCTTGAATATAAAAGAGAGTATTTGTGTGTGTTTGTGTTTATGTTGGGAGCATAATTTGGCGTTGTTCAATTGTCACTAGTAACGATGTCTAGTTTTGTTGCGACTGTGATTGTTGTTGTTAGTGCTAGCTGGCTGGCTGGCTGACTGCCTGCTTTGTCGGCTATTTGGGTCTTGATGTATTTGCTGACTGCAGCAATTTGCAAAAGTGTTTAATTTCAAAAGGTGTCGTTATACAAATGCCTCCACTAATTCTCGTACACTCTTTTAACAATTATTTCCCTGCTGAACCCTCCAACTCCCCCCAGATCTATTAGCAGTGTTTACTTTGTGTGTGCCTGTGTGCTTGTTTGCCTGCTCGTATATTTTTGTTTATTTGGGGAATTTGCTATTGCTGGTGTTGTTGGTGTTGTTGCTGGTGCAGGTATTTGTTGTTTTGTTGAATTGAGTATGCGATTGTATGTGTGTGTGTTTGCAAAGTTTTAAAACTGATTGCAGTAAATCACATTTGCTTAAATAATCTTTTTGAAGTCAAGCGTTCACAAGTCGTTTTTCATGTTAATACAATTTGAAAGCATTATGAATGTTTGTTGTTGCTATTGTTTCTTTTTAGCATGCATAATATATATTAACATATAACAACAACACTCCCTCTAGTTGTTATTGTTCTTGTTGTTGGTGTTGAGTATCAAGTCCTGTTTGTCTTTAAATAAAAAAATTAAAAATAAAAATACAAAGGCGGTTTCTTTTTATCCGCATACACGCAAACACATCAAGTTTAATAAACAGAAACCAGTGGCGGATTAAATAAATTCTAAGAGGCGTTGGCTAAAATGAGTCTTTTTATTTTATGACTTAAAATCATCAAAATACCTATTCCCGGATAAAAATATCGAAGTATGAATTTATTTTCCGGCGATTGACGTTGTTTAAAAATTCAAAGTTTAGAAATCCAAAAGCTCCCTTCTGCATACGATCTACAAGGGGAGCAGATGTGATTACATGATTGTATTTCTTCTATTGCTAGACGCATAAAGACAGTAATAACGAAGCGATTATCAAATTTCTTCTTTTGTGTTCTTTCCTATTTAGTTCTTAACAAAACTGCTATTAAATTAAAAAATCATAAGTAATGAGAGAAAACTGATTAAGAACGATATAACTCGTATGTACTTAAGTTTGGTCACATACTTGTTCTCAACTCATTTAGTAGAAAATTTTCAAAATTTAACTTTATTTCAAATTCAGCTGTCAGTCGATTTGGTTGCTATAATCTTGAGTTTTGTTAATATACAACTTAGTTTTAAATTGTAGGTACACAGAAGAATTTGTATGCATCAATTAAAGGTTTTAATTAGTTTTACATTAAAGTTCAATTAATTTTTTAATTGATTCAAATATACATCTGTTTAAAACAGAACAAAAAAGATCTTAATTGAACAAATAATTGTATCAATTAATTATTTAATTAAATTTTAATTCGAAACTAATTAAAACCCTTAATTGGTAAAAATATTTTTTTCTGTGTAATTGAATAACTTCATAAACCAAAAAGTGTTGCTTTTTTAATTTACAACAAAATGTTAATATTTTTTATAACCATGAAAAAACTGAAACTGAAATTGCGGTCCAATTTTTATTTATGGGCCACGAATTACTCAGAAAATCAGTAGGCCCTTCAAAAAAAGCATCATTTGTCTAATATCTCATCCTAAATAAGTGATAGCGCTTAACTTTTCCCATATATTGTTGGTAAAAGTTTAAAAGTCCCCGTAAGTTATTACGAAAAACCATGCTACAACAACAGGAAACAATTTAATGACACCACATTAAACAAATGGTCAAGCATGTCGGAGGCAACATCATATAAGGGTGTTTTTTACAGAGCTATAGAAGTTGGCATTACTTTTCAAGATGGCGACCGATTTAACAGCTGTCAAGTGATTTATTCTCAGTTTGGTTTGGTAATTCATCATGAATAGACTCACGCCTGAACAACGCTTGCAAATCGTGCCCAAAACGAGATTACCGTTGTTCCCGATTTTCATAAGCGAATATTGTTTAGCGATGAAGCGCACTTCTGGTTGAATGGCTACGTCAACAAACAAAACTGCCGCATTTGGAGTGAGGGTAATCCTCAAGTGTATGTCGAAACACCGTTACATCCAGAAAAACTGACTGTTTGGTGCGCTTTATGGGCTGGTGGAATCATTGGTCCGTACTTTTTCAAAAACGATGGTGGCCAGAACGTTACAGTCAATGGTGATGGGTATAGAACCATGATTACTAACTTTTTCATTCCTGAATTGAATAACCATGATGTCCAGGAGATATTTTTTCAACAAGACGGCGCAACATGGCACACAGCTGGTGCCACAATAGATTTATTGAAAGACACATTTGGTGACCGCCTAATTTCACGTTTTGGACCTGTGAATTGGCCTCCAAGACCTTGTGATTTAACACCGCTAGACTACTTTCTGTGGGGCTATGTAAAGTCATTGGTCTATGCGGATAAGCCACAAACGCTTGACCATATGGAAGACAACATTCGCCGTGTTATTGCCGATATACGGCCACAAATGTTGGAAAAATTCATCGAAAATTGGACGTCCAGATTGGACTACATCCGCGCCAGCCGTGAGGGTCATATGCCAGAAATCATATTTAAAATGTAATGCCACAAGATTATCTTTCGGATAAATAAAATTCATGTCAATCGAATAATCCATCGTTGTTTTATTACAACTTAAAGTTCTATACCTCTATAAAAAAAACACCCTTTACTAGTGTTGCTTTACATGGTGGCATGTTTGTCCATTGCAAAAACTTAATGCATCATGAGAAAGGAAGACTATTTAAACATATTGCCTACCAATCTTCCCAATTTTTTAAATAAGAGCGCATATCCTAAGAATGAACTTGTGTTGCAACAGGTTCGAGACCCAAAACTCAACTGAAAAATCATTGAGGAATGTCTGACTTGGAAAAATTTTCAATTGATACTGTGGCCTCGGCAAAGTCCCTTTAAACTTTATCCAGTTGAGTTGTGGTCAATTATAAAAAGATGATCGGGAAAATAACGAAGAGCTCCACCTAACTTAATCGAGTTGTAGCAACATGTGCAGCTGGAGTGTTAGAAAAATCCAGATAAAATTATACAAAAATTGGGGCAAATACTAAAAATACAAAATATTTTAAATGTTACCAGAAACTGCAAAATTGAGTACATAAGAGTTATTTTTAATTTATTTTGATTTTTCTTTGAATATATAGTTTTTTCGATTTTTTAAACATTATTTTAAAAAATTGAATAATAAATAAAATAAAAAAATATCTCGCTTCATTATCACTAATCACCTCTGCTCCCCACTGTACCCTATTTAACACCATTAAACCAAAACCTAAGTAGATTAATATCACATTCGCTATTTGCTCTTTACTATTGTTTCATCAGGGACTGATGTAATTGACTTGCCACAAAAATGCAATTTAGGATTTCAAATACCCTTTTTTATATCAATTTCATCTAGCTACGTCTTTGAAAATTTGCATATTTAAAGTTATCATTTGGAGTTTCTATATTCCATTTTTTTTTTGTTTTTAAGAAATAAATATTTAAGTAAATAGCAAGTGTGCAAGTGTATGCATGCATAACATGCAAATATCATTTGAATTTTCCAACTAACCGATTGCAATACACTGACACACTACTCCCTTCCCTGCTTAATTTTTTCTTTTTTTTTTCAATGCATTATTTGCAAAACAATGCAATTTATAAGTTGGTTGTAATAAAACTTATGTAATGGCAGAATAGTTAAATATTGACACATTAAAAATAAACAGAAGAAAACCAGAATCGTTTGATAGTTACTTTGCTTCTAAATTATTAAATATGAATATTTATTATGTGAAATTATCTTGTTTCTTTTATCAATCAAACATTGCTTTTTTGCAAGTTGATTTTCTATGTTAAACTGATAATTTTGTTTTTATGCGAGTTTTGTTTAGTATGCGAGTTTATTTCAGAACTTGATGATGTCTTATACTGGTGGAGCGCCTTTTTCATTTCCTATAACCGTGAGTATAGGAAACAATTTTTCTGCTAGCGTAACACACATGCGCTATGCGTATTACTATGTTTACATTTCAATAATGATAATTCTTGCAATAGAAGTAATCTGTAAGAACTAGTATTTCAACCAAAACTGTTCAAAAGTTAAGGTATTTTCACCATTATGCGACTTTTATAAGGACACCACTTCATTTCATACACATACTATGTTATTATCAAGTGTATATCTGTAATGGTTCAAAAGATAAGGTTACATACAACATCTTATTTTAAATTTTTATAGCGACCATAGGAATACATATTATGTGTTCATTTCAGCTGTCTTTCTAAAACGTCTGAAAAGATAAGGCCTACATCAAATTTCATTAACTATTTGGATACCCTTTCTTTTCCAATTTAATAACACAGTGCAACACGGAAAAAAATAACCATATACGGACACCACTACGTGATAAAAGACCCCTGTCTCCCAGTTCTGACCAAAGTCCTCCAGGTTTTTTTTTATGGGCCCTCAAAGATGTGGGGCCTCGATGTCATTTTTGCAAAAAATGATCATTTACTCAAGCTCATATTTTGCAAACCGTTTGGAATTTTGATATACTCTCTGAGGCAAAGTTGTAGATCTTGTAATAAAGGACAAAAATTGTAAACATATAAAATCAAAAAAACTTCATCTTCAAGGTCAGTTGATTGTAGTTGATTGTTTCCTTGAATTTTGAACGGTTTGCTACCTATGGACCTGAACAGGGGAAAGGTAAAAAAATTGAATTTTTTAAAGTTTTTTGCGATTTTGACCTTGAAGATGAAGTTCTATTTATTTTATATGTTCACAATTTTTGTTTTTTATGACAAGAGCTACAACTTTGCCTCAGAGAGTATATCAAAATTCCGAACGGTTTGCAAAATATGATTTTGAGTAAATGATCATTTTTTTTGCAAAAATGACATCGAGGCCCCACATCTTTGAGGGCCCATAAAAAAAAACCTGGAGAACTTTGGGAAAAATTGGGAGTCAGGGCTCTTTTTTTTGGTCTTTTATCACGTAGTGGTGTCCGTATATGGTTATTTTGCCATGACTTAAAAAATTACACAGTGTGTAATTCTTATAGGAGATTTAACGTAGGACGTTGAAATTGAAAATTATCGCCTTAATATTTCCCCTCCTTAAAGAGGCTATCTGATGAATGTGCATTTCACTATACTATTAACGCGCTACTATCTCTCTACTGTTATTTTATTATTTAACAAGCTGTGCCCGCCACGTCGCACAGAGGAGTATTTCACCCAAAAAGCTGGCCAAAAAGTCAAAACTGAATTTTAAGAAATCTAAAGAACTAAGTACGCAGCTCGACAGACAACAATATTTTACATTATATTGTAAATTTTGAAGACTTTTAGTGGCGATTTGTAGCTCTGAGACCCTGCTAAAATCAGGAAAGTGAAGAAAATTATATGAGATTTAAATGTTTTTTTCGGTTTCTGGATGTTTATATGATATTTTTTTTGCGGCTAAACGAATAAAGATTATTTTTTTCGCTGAAAGGTTTGATCAAAAGTTATTTAAAAAAGAAAAAAAAATTAAAATATATTGAATATTCATGTTGAAACAATTCGTTCAAAATCTAAAAAAAAAACAAATTATACACTTTTGTTTTGCAAAAAAGGAAAAGAAGAGATTTTTTAAAGTGAGGTTAGCATGTCTACGAATTTTGTTTGTTACCACAATAAAATTTGGAATCTCTAATTTTAGAAACAAAAAAAAAAAAGTGTGCGCAAGTTTGCGCCATTATTTTTGACGATTTTTTTTTTAATTATCACATTTCTTCTATTTTTGCTCATCGGGCACTTTTTCTTATACATTTATATCGTCATAAACTTTTATGTATTTTGAATTATTGATTTCAACTCTTATTCACATCACTTTTAACACTTCGCAATATTAATACCTGCCTATATGTAATTATAAATTGCAAAAATTCTTAATTATCCATAATAGTTTTAAGTGAATGTCTCACACATCCCCATAAAAGATATTTTTATATACCTCCTCTACAAAACATTATTTGTTAAAAAAATATATGTAGGTACCAATAGAATAATTATTAAAAACATTAATGACAAAAATAAGTTTAGAAAAAATAAATACTGGTACATAAAAAATACCTGGGCACCCAGGTATCAGGCTAAGGCATAAAAGCATGCGCTTGAAAATACTTATAAAGGGTTATTGCACACAATTTTTATCAAAACCGTTTTGTAACTTCGAGAGGCAACATGGAACAAGTTTACACAAGCCCAGCAAAAAAAAAATTGGGTTTTTGGAAGCAGTAAAATCATTTCCTGCCATACAAAATCTCTTAATAGTAAGAACATATATTTTGCCTAAATAAATGCAATTTTGTATGACATAAAATTTTAAGTTTTCAAAAAAAAAAAACAACGAATTTTTTACATTTCGCCTTACAGTAGTGCATACTAAAAAGCACAACTGTAAGGCAGAGATAAATAAATTTCGAATTTACGACGAGTTACGAACTTAATACCGTATGATTTGGAACATCTATACTACGCTGCATTGAGCGCTTAAAAGGAAATGCTACTAAGTGGGACATCGCGAACAAATATCATGTCATTCCTAAGCAGGTGCGTAAGCGATAACAACTCGTCTTTTCTTTACAAACCTGCATACGATGAAGCAGTATTTTTTGCTGGGAGATTACAGCTATTCCAAATAGTGAAAAAAAATCTAATGTTATTTCTGAGCAGTGACCCTTTTATAAGCTGCAGTACGCAAAGAGAACGGATTAATAAAAAAGCTTTTTCATCGCAAACCACCACACTTCTTCTTCCTGACACCGATGATGCAGCTAATGAGGATAACAATTAGTAAGGAATTTTTATTAGTTTAACTTTTCCGTTTATAAAGTATTAAATAAGATAAAATGAATATAATAAAGCCTTTTTTCATAAAAAAATACTGTTTTATAAGAGCCTTTCCATTTTCAAAATTTCTTTTTTAATTAGACTGTAAATCATATGTTTACAAAATACATACAGTCTGTCAAGAATGAGTTTAAACCTTTAAAATCTACATTTGTTAATTGAGTTTTATACCGATTTATACCGTGTTTTATTCCTTAGGAATGTGGCTTTTAGAAAAATCTTTAAAATTTTAACTTTTTGGTTCTTAATTTTTTTATTGCATTTTGAAAACAAAAAATTTGACGCATTTTGCATGTAAATTTTTTTTTCGCCAATAAATTTTTAATAACCACAAAATAGTAATAGATATAAAATAAATGTGTAGGGTTAGTTTAAGCAGAATTTTTCGGTGCATCTTCTGATCCTCCTGCTATTAAAATCGGAGAACACGTTTTCAAGTTATGGCAAATTATATAAGGTAACCCAACGATTTAGGGGGTGAAGTATGCCACGCCTTTAAAAGAAAATCCTTACGTACTAGAGAAAAACGGAAAACAGATTTGTATTAAGACCATCAAAATCCATATAGTCCACATACTTTTATTTCTAGGGTAGAGAAAATTTTTTTTGCTGCGCAGTGTAATTTTTTTAAAATCTGCCACTAGACTTTTTATATCATACTACACCTAAAACTATCAAAAAACTTAAACTTTTAATTCAAAAAACACGTTTAATAATTTTGCCCAGCTTTTCAGACCAAATACACCTCTGTGCGTCCTGACAATTTGTTCGAATTTGCCTTGAAAGTAATCTAAATTTTAAGTTATGGTTCATATATTTTCTCTATATAGAGGTAACCATCCCCGGATATAATTCTAAAATTTATATAAAGTTCTAATATTAGTGTAGAGTGCGGAATTTTTTTAAGCGATTTTGACCTTGAAGATGAAGTTTTTTGATTTTATATGTTCACAATTTTTGTTCTTTATGACAAGAGCTACAACTTTGCCTCAGAGAGTATATCAAAATTCCAAACGGTTTGCAAAATATGAGCTTGAGTAAATTATCATTTTTTTGCAAAAATGACATCAAGGCCCCACATCTTTGAGGGCCCATAAAAAAAACCTGGAGTACTTTGGGCAAAACTGGGAGTCAGGGCTCTTTTTTTTTGGTCTTTTATCACGTAGTGGTGTCCGTATATGGTTATTTTGCCATGACTTAAAAAATTACACAGTGTGTTATATGTTTATACCAGGGTAAGTATTTTTTCACCATGAATAGTACATTTTTGATCACTCTCTTGTCATTTTCAATGAATGAAATTTTGTATTGCGTTTGTTTATTCACTGCACACAAATAAGTTTCACACACACATTTTTCATATCCATATCATGGATGTTTGCTTTTCAAACAGTTCACATCTCTTTGTCCATGAAGTAATTGTTGTTTAGATTATTTTTTCATCGCCATGAAAGAAGCAAAAATTTGTTTCAATACATTAAACATTGAGTACGACTTCTTTCGTCTGTACGAAGTGTGAAACGAACATGGAAAAATATAAAAAATGTGCAAAGAAAATCAAACGCAATAAAAAATTTATTTCGTAGACAGTGAAGTAAACAAAAAGCAAATCACAAGTTTCTTCATGAGTATGGAAAATGAAGGAAGAGAGAAATACCTACTCTGGTTTATACAAACAAACTTTTACATATTGTTCCTTTTTAGTGTTCCAAACTCAAAGGGTGCCAATGACTGTCGTATCCATTTAATCGGGTTTTATTTTTATTTGAGAAAAAAAATCAATCGATTTTCCAACTTAAATTTTCGTCGATTAATCGATTAAGGTTTTTGAATTTCTCGAATAACTCGAATTAATCGCGCATATTTAAAAAATTGGTATCCAATGAGAAGAGACAACCATACAAAATTGATTAACAATAAATTTTGTTACTGACAACTTGTAGATGATTTCTAAAAATGTTAATTAATTTGTTTCATTTGGAAAACTATTTTCATTTAATATTTTTATTTCTTTCTCCAGTACGCAGAAAATATATTGAGCATAAATAATATGAACTGATTTCATAGCTTTTCGGTAATATAAAATGTGAATAAGGTGCCCCAGTAGGCTAGTGGGTGGTAGTATGCTGGTTTATGAGTCTGAGGGTTGTGGATTTGATTCTCAAAAAGTATTTCACTACAACTCGTGCTCGTGCTCGTTAGTATGCTCAATAATTAGGAGAGAAATTAATTTGTAGTTTTATTGTGAAATTAAAACTAAAATATAAATTATTTTTTTCATAAATAGGATGGTTTTTCCGGTACGGTAGTGTTAGAGAATCTCAAAGTTCTCTAGTTTAATAACGTGAAAGGTACTACAACCTCTGAAAAGTTTTTTTTACCTTACACTTTAGTTTATTAATAATAATAAATATTTCATTTTTAAGGAAAGTTCCTGGTAACATTTCTTTTGAGATGATTTTTTAGATATGAGCGCATATCCTAAGAAATAACTTATGTGGCAAAAGGTTAGAGAACCGAAACTCACCTGAAAAACCATTGAGGAATGTCTGACTTGGAAAAATTTTCAATTGATACTGTGGCCTCGGCAAAGTCCCAACCTTAATCCATTTGAATTGTGGTCAATTGTAAATAGACGTTCGGGAAAATATCGAAGAGCTCCATCTAACTTAAACGAGTTGTAGCAACATGTGCAGCTGGAGTGGAGAAAAATCCAGTTAAAATTATACAAAAATTGGTTGAACTATCAAAGTTTCGTTATGTTACTTTATATAATAAAATATGATTAGACTATTACTATATATTCCAACTGTTATATGTTGCGCTTAGGTTATGGTCACGACAGCCATGTTTATTTTCTGCAAATATGGCTGATTTAAAGACGGCTGAAGATAAAACAAAAGAAATTGGTAAATAAATTATAAAACAAGCTTTTTGGGGCCAGTTATTTTCTGTTAAAAGTTTCTCTGGAAAAGGTGTAATTTTTTTTTTGTATTTACTCCCATTTTGACTATATTCTAACACGATAATTGCCTACCAAAATGTCCATTAATGCATTGTTGTATTTTTTTTTTTGTTTAATTGCAAAAGCAACTAAATTTGTTTGTTAATAATAATAATTTTATTATTTATCAGTTTATATTTGTGCATTTTTGTTTAAAGAATAATGACAATTTCGTGTCAAAACAATGCCCGCCCGTCTCATCGCCTGCATACTCGCAATGAGTAGATTTCAAAATGCAATAAAAACGTAAACTTGTTTAATTTAAGTATAATGTCATGTTGAGTATTTGAGTTGTTGTTGTTGTTGTTGTTCTATTCAACATAACAATTATATTTGAACAAGACCAATTTGAAGGCAGTGTAATTAACAGTTTTTATAAATAGTTTTAAAAATAATACGAAAATATATTAATTTTTTGTACAAGTATTAACGACAAAAACGCAATTGATAACACAGGGCGACAAAAATATATTTTTTTTGCAACTTGGCTTTTTTTAAAAAAAGTACTTGCGGTAAATTTTAAATAAAATTTGAACTTAAATAACACTGTGGAACAAATTGAAGTTAGCAAAGTTTAGGTCGATTCTGAAAGTGGATAAAATTCTCAAATTTATATAAATTTCAAAAATTCTGAAAGTTATAGTTTTTAGAATTAATTTTATTAATTTTAATTTTTAATTTTGATTTTTTTTATTAATTATATTAATTATAATTTTTAGAATTTTTGAATTTTATATAAATTTGAGAATTTTATCCAGGGATGGCTGCCTTTAAACAAAATAAATACGTAAGAGTCTTAAAAATTGGTGTGGATTACTTTCAAAGCAAAATACAACAAAATATTTTCAGGACGCACACAATGTGTGTGGGCACATCTAGTCAATCATATTTTTATAGAAAACCAGTGCAGGTCACCCCGGGGCGATGGCCCCGGGCGCCACGGTGAAGCGGCCGCAAACTTGTGTAAGGGAGAAAGAAATGTTGCCGTCGGTGTTATTGATAGGCACTTCAGTCGTGCTTCTTAAGAAGGTCCCAAAGCTCACTTCCTATTTTGGTCCTTCTAGTTCTTCGGCTGTCATCAGTGGACGTGAGTACACTTAACGAAGTTGAAATACTAATAATACCAGATTCAGATTTTAATGACGAAGATATTAATGAGAATGAAGCTGAGAAAACGATATTAATTTCTTGTCCTAAAACTGTTGGCTTAATAAATTCGGATCTATCCTTTTGGATAGAATTCAAAAATAAAAACGAAAAGAATGAGTTAATTTTTAAAGGGCTCTTCCCATTAAAGGCTGATAATTATTATCCAAAAATTACCCAAAACAAATATTTTTGTAATCAACATCAGCTTCGTTGAGCAGAAAATGGGGCACCGTTTTCAAGATATTAGTGAAAAACTTATAAATGTTCACAATTTTTGTAAATAATAAAGGGTTGCCGGGTTAATAACATTTTCGTACATTACGTTTTCGAGATTTTACGGAAAAAATAATATTCAAAGTCAAAACAAAAACAGTGTAATATGTTTAATGTATAGCACCTTTATTTCTTAAATAAAAAAAAAAATGACAACCGAAAAATCTGATTCTAGAGTCCACAGGCTTTTCATTAGATTTTTTCGAATTATAATAACTGTTTGTCATCGATTTCAAAATCGATATATTTTTGTCACAGTTTGTTTACATTTTTTTTCACAAGCAAAAAAAAAACTTTTTTGCTATAGAAAAGTTGTTATCTTCTCCTTTTGTAAATAAAAAAAGGTTGTTGATTTAATAACATTTTTCGTTTAGTCTTTTCAGAAAAACCCGATACCACGATTGATTCGTATTTTTATCCTTTATCAAACGTATATAGTGGTATATGTGCACGTGGAAACGCTTTCGAGATATTAGTGAAAAACGTATGAATTTTCACAATTTTTGTAAATAATAAAAGGTTGCCGGGTTAATAACTTTTTTCGGTAAGTCTTTTCAGAAAAACCCGATACCACGATTGATTCGTATTTTTATCCTCTATCAAACGTATATAGTCTGCACGCGGAATGGTTTTCGAGATATTACGGAAAAACTAATTGTAAAAGTAAAAAAACATAACCGAAAAATCTGATTCTACATTCCACTGGCTCTTCATTCCATTTTTCGAAATAAAATATAGGTAAAAATAACTGTTTTTCATCGAGTTAAAAGTCGCTATTTTTTTGCAACATTTTGCTTACATTTTACCACTCTTTGTTTACATTTTGAAAAAAAGGTTGCAAAAAAAAAGGTTGTTATCTTCTCCTACGTTAATATGTAACCCTTTTGTAAATATAAGTATAAAACAAAAAAAAAATTTTTATAAGAAATATAAATTCTTAATTTTGTAGGGAGCCAGATCACAATCTCACACCGGGCGCCCTGTAGAAAACCAAGCTCATTTCAAGGTAAATAGCATTATTATTAAACAAAGTTGTTGATTATGGAGTGCTTCCAACTCATAATTTTTTTGCGAAAGGCAACTGTATCTATTTCGGGTCGTCATTTGAATGCAAACGCCGCGATACGGGTCTTCTAATTTATCCTTTATTTTCACCCCTCACTCTTAGAATCGACCTAACTTTTGCTAACTTGAATTTGTTCCACAGTGTAATTGGTAAAGAAGCTCTGGGTTGATAAATATCTTTCGCGCGTCGTTCTCGCTTAAAGTCAATCAGGCCGTTTTTGTTGCTCGGCCTTCGATTGGTTTGTATCGCACTGACACTGGCTGATTGGCTTCTTCGAATAGCTGTGCTGCGGTACTGTTATTGATGGTTATCGTATATAACCTGGAAGTTTTAATTTAATAAGTCGGACATTTGTGGCGCACCATTTTTAAAACTCAATTTTTAACTCAGGAGTACCTTCAAACTCAATTTTTCACTGGAGGAGAACTATTAAACTCAATTAATACTGGAGGAGCTGCATTAAATTTATTTGAAATTTTACCTAGCTGAATTTGTAGTCTCACTTCCTATACAAGGGTATAGGTCGCGCTTCAGAATGTGGACGAAGCTAAGTAGATCACACCCTGGCGCATTGGTTTTGTATCTTTGGCATCAACCATCTTTTTTGTACAGAATACAAAAAGATAAATAATTTGATTAATACTAATGAACGAACTCCGTATCGCGGAAGCAGCTTGAAGGGAGAAGTGAATTATTTGTGTTAAACCATTTGCAGAATTCTAAACTGAAGCTTATAATGAGAGTTTTGCCCAAAAGAGTACCCATATTGCAAGTTCAGGAATTTCTCTTGACACATGAAATGAATTACTTTCCATAAACAAATTAATTTTTAATAAAATTATTTTTGCTTTGCACAAAACTCTTTATTTAGTTCCATCAAACCCCGATATTGTTGTCAATCTTAATTAAACCAAAAAAAAAAAAAAAAAATCCTGCTTCAATTAGTGATGCCATTAACTTTTCCTTTCCCTTGTGTCGTTTATAATTTTGCAAGATCATTATTATTGTTATTTTTTATTTTTTTCCAAACAATCCCGAACATGTTTTCAACAATCAAATTCAAATTCATTACTCATGTAAAATATCTCCTCTCCATTAACCCACACACACACACACCCAAACACTCATCAGTTGACAGTTCATATTGTAAAGATGACAATACTCCAGGGAGTGTGATAGAGAAAGAAAAGTGTCAAAGGAACTACGTATGAACGTATGTATGTATGTACTTCATTAAATTGTCATAAATATTGAAAACATTTAAGAGTCGATTACAGCTGGCTTTTAACAGCAACTGGAACATGCAACAACAACAACAACAACACAAAGTCTCTGGCAGTTTAGTTTTGTGGTTGCTGCTGACGTTTGTAAATTAAATAGAGAGAAAATATCAGGGTAGATTAGGAGGTTGTATTGTCAAGAATAAGTTGACACTTAATAAAATATTTCTGTTGGTAATAAAGTCATGTATTGCTTATCAAACAAATTTGTCACGCCCCTCAGGGTTTCTTTAATTGTGTATTTTATTTCAACAGTTTTCCACAGTGTGTTTTTTGCTGGCAATAGTTTTGCGATTAGTTTTTAATCGAGTTAATAAATGAAAATTTTGAAAAAAAATATTTTTTTATTTTATTATTAGACTGATAAATTGCGAGGGTTGTTAGCCAACTGTTGAGGTTTTGTCAAGCAAATTTGTAGAATTTAGCAACTGTAATATACGAGTATAATAACATTTTACTGTTCAAACTGAAATTTTCTAGCTGAAGGTATTTTGTATTCTTTAAAAGTTTTAAAAAGTCAAAGGTCTATGCCTTCCTTTCCCTTAAAGATGAAAATTCACCGCTGCATTATTGAAATTTAGCCACATTTCGAAATTTTTATAGAAAATTAAGAGAAAGGAGTTGGTATCTACCAGCAAGGCTGTGATAGTCATTTCGCTGATGTGTTACCCCATACATAAACCTATCCCGTGTGCTTTAAATTTTGTTAAGAAGATTAAAATTTTGTTGAAGGCTTATAGGGATTAAAATATTCCCTACTTTAGCCCATAATTATTATTAATGGGTCAATGGGTCCCTTTTCGACTCCTTAATGATTATAGGTAACGAAATTGTAATTATGTCAACTTTATTTTCATTGAGTCACGTGCTATCACTAGCCTTTACTCTTGACTTAAGTGATTTCAGACTGTCGACTGTCGACCGCCTCAGCCTATTCCAGACACAGTCTTCAAATATCATCTACTTCGATTTGCATCTTGGCTAGATGATACTTGAAGTTTCCATGACCTGTCACCAATGCAGTTATCCGGCTTAATGTACTTATATTATACCTCAGCACCTTACTGGCCTTCCTTTGAGTACCATTTGAGCCTGCCTACACGTAGTAGCCTCCCTTTTTAGATTTAAAGAGTTCATCTTTTGTCGGAATTTCGCTCGCATTATGACATGGTCCACATAAATTCACAGATCAGACAATTCACAGATCCCCTTTTGCTAGTTGGTCTGCTTCTTCATTTCCGGCTGTGCTTAAGTGTCCATTGTCCCACATCAATGTTACCCCATTAACCGAGGCACATCTGTTAAGATTTAAAGTATCAAACACTAGTTTGGAGTATATGTTCACCTGCCTCATGCATTTTATAACCGACTGGTTGTCAAGTGCAATGAGAACTTTTCTTCCATGCAATCGACAATTTAGCAGGTGATCCAAAGCATGCAGCAGCCAAAGCATTTCTGCTTGATAAACGGAGAAGAAATCCCCTGAACAGGGGAGGACAGGTTTAACTTATCTGAGTGCACACCTGCTCCTTCTCTACCATTAATGAGAGAACCATCCGTAATGAGTGTTCCATGAAGTCTTCTTACTATTTTTTTCTATTCATGCGTTCCATCGGTATTTGAGCTTCCCTGACCTCCTTAAAAACTAGGTCCAGAATACTCTTATGCCTGATGTTCGGCCCAAAGCTATGTCAAATTGTATCGCTCTTTATACGCGAAGCTGACATTTCAGCCGTTCCTCAATTACCAGTGTGGGAATCTTGCCCATTGTACCACATATACTCATACAAGCAATCCTTTGAACTCCATCCAACTTACGCTTCATTGTACACTGAGAGGCTCTTGGCCACCAAACCGCAGATGCGTAAGTTATTATGGGTCGCACCATCATTGAGTAAATCCAGTATGCAGCCTCTGGCGAGTTTCTCCACTTACGCTAACAAACTCTTTTTTGCCTTCCGTATCTTTATTCCAATGTGTTTGTTTCAGGTAAGTACCTAATCCAGAGTAATGCCTAGATAATCCATTTTCCTTGACACACTAATTTCCGACACGAATAGCATTACTGATCTAAACCCGATACCCTTCCTCCTTCAAATAAAGAGCATACCGGCAGATTAGTTGCTCGGTTGTTGGGTCTACTCATAACCGATTCTGCGCACAATACGACATTTTTCCAAAATCATTTATTTAAGAAATAAAATTTCGATTTTAGAAAATTACTGCGATCCTTGCTGTTTTTACTCCTGTTATTCCTGTAAACATCGACTTGCAGCCAACTTGCGGTTTTTGCTGTAATTAAGATCATGATTGTGCTCAAGTGATGTGTAACGAAATGTGAAAATGTGTTTTTTTTTGTATGAAGATGGATTCAATTTTAATAACATTTTCTGCAGACACTTCAAACACTTCGTTCTACACAACATAAAAGAAACAAAACAGAAAACGCATATCCTTCAGCTGCCTTGTAAGTGTAACAAATTGGGCTTTTATGTTTGAAATTTGAAACTGGTCAACACTGTATTGTGTTAAAACAATTTATAGTTTATCGCAAGCGATCCTCATCTTCTTTTGTACTCATCGTGTGAAGTAATAACAAACAAAAGTTATAATCAAGATGATCATTATCTGATGGATTGTTGTGAGTGATCGTTACATTCTTGTGTTCTTCATTTTTTTATTTTTCTTTTGTATTTATGTGGTGTTAAGTTTTATCATCTGAATATTAACTGTGCAAAAGATAAGCGATTTTATGCCTAATACGCACCTGTAACTGAAAGTAAATACTAATGTAAATTACTAAATGACTAAATGGCTAAATGCACAATATACTTTGAAAACCAGAGCAAATAAGATCGTAATTTCTAGCAACAAACAAGTAAACTTCTCCAAAGCGAAGTCATTTTGCCACAAAATCAATAAGACTATAGAGAATTAGTGGTGTTACTTATCAAACCTTTCCTAAAGCACTAAAACAGCTGATGTAATCGATGTCAATCACACCGCATGCATATCAAAAATCTGTCGCACTAGTCGCCATATCCAGCTTGGCCTTCTTTAATACACTTTCACGTAAAAGAAATACCATAAATTTGCACAATTTTTTTTAATTATAAAAAATCGGCGGAAAATTTAAAGAAATTTTAATTTTATTGTATCAATTTTTTTTCTTCTCAAGGATTCGTTGATGTAGAAAACTCTTCCAAGCACATCCAAATCGATAGACCCCCGGGGGTTCCAATTGTCACTGCAGGAATGGCAAATGCTTTGACGCGGTTCACTCGGGGAAAATAGGGGCACGAGACGCTAGGGTTCCTAGAGCCTAAATCTGGAAGAAAAGGTCTGCGATAAACATTGCGGGTCCTCTTCGAGGCCCGACCAGTGCCCAAAGGACTGGTACCACGGGATTCGGTGGCCCTACAGAGAGCCTATCCTCTCTGTGACCGGTTATTGGTGAGGTCCCCTTCGGGGACACACGTGGTGGTTGTGGTTTAAGATCGATTTATGTAGGTAAGGTGCACGGTCGATCAAGTGTCCTGTTGCACTCTCAACAGACGGAGTTTGGATAGTCTCCAAACCCCTAATCAAGAGGTTATAATGTGGATCTAGGCTCGCCTTGGAAAGGCTTGCCATATTATATAAATTGCTACTCATTGTGACTGTATCACACACAAAAAGCGATTGGTGGCAATCGTAAAGTGTTGTTATACTACACAATGGGGGCGCTAGTCTACGCCTAAGTTTCACTCGGTGGTAAGACCACTGTGAGATTAGGCCGACTAGGCAGGTAGTCACGTTAATCTAGTTCCACAATCCAAATCGATAGGTGAATCCAAGAATGAAATAAGACATGAATACGTCATGCGCATGTTTTCACGTCAGCTGACGTTGTTCGGCCAATGTACCAATAAATCTAAGCAATAGGCAGAGTTAGCAACCCTGCAAATAAACTTTCATAATTTATAGTTATACTCTGAATTAGAATTATTAGGCAATATGAAGACAGTTTCCTGACGTCATTAGGCCGACGTGCGCATAAAATTTCAAATTTATTTTCGTGATGGCGTAACTTTGATTTCGATCATCCGTGGGTTAAAGATTGTTAAAGGCGAATGCCAAGGGGGGCCTGAACATTGAACAAGTACTAGCAATTACTAGAGACTCCGTGATGAGAATGAAGGACGACTGTTAATAGTCGACAGTCTGAAATCACTAAAGTCAAGAGTAAAGGCTGGTTATAGCACGTGACTCAATGAAAGAAAGGTTGCCGTTAATAGGAAATCGTTTGCCTATAATTATTAAGGGGTGAAGGGGGTCGTAAAGGAACCCTTTAGATATCAAATGTCATTCGTTGGCAATAGCATCACTTAAGAACGGCTGCACCGATTTGACCAATTTTTTTTAAATCTTCATCGTAAACCAACTTAGGATTTCATGGAAAAAAATGTACTACGCCCACTTGTACGCCCACTGTTTAACAAGCGTAAATCTATTCATTATCAATTGCCAAATCGAACTAAATGAAAACTGCCAAATCATCGGTCACAGAAACGGGAGCTTCGAATTTAGAGTTTTTCGCCTTAAAAAAAACTCCGTATGTAAATATATTTATAAAATATTATCAGTATTTTCTCGAGAAGTTCAGAAAGTAATTTTCAGGTCCTCAGAAAGCATTAAAAAGTAAAATATTACTAAAAAAAAGAGAAAAATTGTATTTAGAAACGTCTTTTCTTTCCACTGATGCTTTGCATTTTTCAGGTAAAAGCTTAGGTTACGTTAAGAAGGGTTGTACCAGAAATAGCACATCCACTCGGAGACCCGGAGGATTCATTTAAATTTCCATCAGCAAACTAAGTATAAAAACAAAAGGAACAAGAGGTCTCTCTTCGTCGTGCTACCTAACACTCAGCGACCTGATTTCCTTGATGAAGCCGATGTCATTTTCGAGCTTACACTGGGTGATCTTTTATCTAGCCATCTAAGTTTGCGGCCTTATAATACCGGGTAGTGACACACAATATAGTCTACAGTTTCCAACTTCTCTTCGTCCTCTCATATCCTACACAAGTCTGTCTATCTGCTGGTTCTTGCTCTAATGGCACAATGGCCAGTGATGACATCTATCACAACTCTCAGAACTTTGCTCTCCAATCCTAGAAGTAGCTTTATTTTTGCAGTGTCCATTTTGGGTCAAATTTGCCCGTCAGACTTCCCTATCTCTCTCTACTACGCAATCGAATCGGTGGCTTCACCGATTCTCTCTCTATGTTAGTATCCTCCGATCCCAGCGATTTTCTTACCCTCAACATTGTAATGAACCCAGTACAATCTAACACTATACTTGTCCACCAGCACGTCGATAGTATTTTTGTACTTCCCTACTAGCCTTGATTTGATACTTTGTCCTTTCAAGGCTTTAAGTGCTGCTTAACTGTCGACGTACAGAGCAACCACCTCCCCTTGTAAAACTTGTTAATTGATCAAACATAAAAAATTTTGGATTTATTAGTGGTCACTTTCCTCCCAACATTAAATTGGAAGAGGTTCCTGCACCGGTATAATAAAATCATGTCATTAGTTATTCCATTCACTTAAAGTGTTGTCAATAATGCAGTAAAAAAATTCACCTTGAGTAAGGGTTTCTAAAGTCACATTTTTATTTATCACAATATGAAAACTGTTTTTTAGTTTTTACTCATAACGTTTTTTATTGTTCACCTTAATTTAATGACTTGTAGTTGTGCGGCTATTAACTTGCTTCATATTCATATTAAGCATTATTGCTCATCATCTACTGATTTCTTTTTCTATTCCCTTTCCTCGAGGCCTTTTTCTATCTTTTTTTTCTTGTATTTATCTTGTGTGTGGTATTTTTGCGTTTTGTTATAGTCTTTTTATAAATTTTATAATCTGGTTGCGATTATGCTTGAAGGCTGTAATTTATGTTTATAATTTATGAATCTTGAATTCAATGACATGTTGACACAACTCAACATGTTTTCTAATGTCAATCATATTCATACCGTGTGTAGACTTACATTTAGCTCATCATATTGCAAGATACATAAATGTAAAACTTCATGTGAAAAAAGAAACAAAATTGCAGCCTCTTTGTCTGGCAGTTCATCTTCTGTTGTTGATTAATATCTATAAAACAGCTTAAATGCTAAGAGTAACTGTGCAACTGTGCAATATAAAAGCAGTTACATTAGTTGGAGTTAAAAATAATTGTTTGGGGTTAATGATCACATGCTTAGAAAATGTCATTAGTTGTAAGGAGGTTATAATGGGTCTTTCATTAAAAATGATTGGTTTTTAATTTTGAATAAAGTAGTACTGGATTGACAGATCAGCTTAATTCTTGCTTTATTCTCAAGAGTGGATAATGTAATTATGCTTGGTATACGACACTATTCAAATGTCCACCATAGACTCGTTGACTGTCATGTACCCGATCGCTCTAATTTCTAATATATATATGCTGCGTCAGCTGTATGACATGCAGCGCCCTCTTGTTGGTACCACATCTCTTCAGTATTTATGTTTTCTAGTTCTACCCATAAATAGTTGAATTACAAGATACAATAGCGATCACTATTCACAGTTAAGGCTAGGATTTACTATCCTACACCATCGTTCGATTCAGTCACAAAAACATCTGGCAGAATTTTGTTCTATTCAATAAATCGTTTCAAAATGGCGTTATAGGTGCCACACTATTATACCAAACAAGATTTTGGAACTCTGATCGCATGGAAAAAAATTTTATAAACTTTTTCAAAAGATTATAAAATTGTGCAGTCCTGTCAAAAAATCCGTCCCATACATACATACATTCCTGATGCACACTATAATACTTTTTAGCACACTTGCTATTTTTGACAGATCGTACGACTGAGTATGATAGAGAGTCATGGCCTTTACAGCTTTTATATTCTCATTTTGAAAGAAATACAAATCATGTTTCAAGTGATTAAGATCCCAGTCAGCAAATTCTCGAAGCATTGTGTGATCATTTGTCTGACTTTTTAAGAATACAATCCCTTACCCAATGTCCTGAAAGTTGACGTTTAAGCTATTTGGTCAGAGTAAACTAACTTAGATAGAGTAGAATCGGTGAAGTCACCGATTAGTCAATACTTTAGGCCTCTATATCCAATTGGGTGTGAGGAGAACTAAGCAGTCCTGGGAAGTTAGGGAGGATTGCAAAGTCTCACTAGCAGATTGACCAAACGAAGCTACTTCTGGTTTGAGGCGGAAAAGTTCTAAGAGTTTTGGTATATATAATCACTGGCCATTGCGCCAATAGAGTAAGAACCGGATTTCTGTAGGTTGTGTGATGACTAAGAGGAGTTGGAAACTGTAGAGCACATTGTGTGGCACCGGCCTGTATTATAAGGCTGCGGGCTTAGATGGCTGGGTGAAAGATTTCTCAATGGGCTCTACGACATCGCAAAAAGCAAACTCAAAGTGAATCGGGTGGCTGAGTAATAGAGAGCGGAACGCCTATAGGTCTCCCTTTTTTCTTTTTATTTAGTTTTAGTTAGTTGAAGTGGATCACAGCACGGATCTGGGTCTCCGAGTGGCTATAATTTTTCTGGCACAACTCTAGCCCTCGTTATAGCGATTGCTGTGAAATTGAAAAATTTGTCTCATCAACAATACTGGCCGCTGTATTATTATCATTTTTGTGGCTTATTGTTTTGTAAAGTAAAACTTGTCGTAATGTCGCGTATAGCCTATATAGAGTACCGATGAAGCAATCCAATTCTCGAGTGTATAAACGTTGAATACCCACAATTGAGCTACCACTTTGCTGATATTTTTTATTACCTCCAACCGATCGAGAGGAGTTGGCTAAGTAAACAGATTCATTAATGGCTTACTTTTAATCACATAATTTTAGTAAATCATTAGAGATCTTGAAAAGATACATCAGTATTTCTAACCACTTTCGATTTCGTTTCAGCAATAAAGCAATGAATCTTTTATAGAATCGCGGTCCAGAGTTGACTTTAATATCATTACATTATTTTTACAAGTTTTAGTTACTTTTAATAATAAATAATAAAAAAAAGTATTATTATTATTGTACGGGGAAAATCGAATCAGAACACTTCCTTTATGGGTAATTTTTCAACCCCTTCCGTCCTCAATGACTTTAGGCAACCTTGTAACTTAGGAAACCTTAATTTCATTGTGTCAGGTGCTACCACCAGCTTTACCCTGTACCTTAGTGATTTCAGCCTTCTTGCCCATCACGGAGTCTCTAGTAATTGCCAGCATGTGTTCAAGGCTCAGGTCCCCCAAGGCATCTACATTTAACAATCTTCTACCTGTGGTCTTAAATGTTATGCTGGCCAGCGCGGGATATTCACACACAATGTGCGCTACCGTCTCAGTGTCTTCCATACACAGTCTGCAAGTATTATTTTCTTCGATTTTCTTCTTGGCTACACGAAGAACTTGAAGTCACTAACGCAGTTATGCATTCAGACCTTGCTGCCAAGAAGCGCTTTTTAAATTTCACATTCCCAAGCAGTTGCGTAACGTAACAATTCCCCCTTAACCATACATTAAATTGCGTCAACCTTGTCTATAAAATTAGAATTTAATAGCTGACACTTACACGTCAACCATGCTAATCATTATTGCAACAAGAAAAATGGGCTGCGTCAATACAAAAAAACGTCCACTTCTTTCACAATACAACTAAAGATCATCATGACTTTAACAACGTCTGCATATAAAATTTTGTTTTTCTTTTCTTCTACTGCACTGCTGATGATCTTAAAATAGAATTCAAAAGGAAGTAATAGTAAGTTTTTGTGACCCTTATTATTTGTGGCATTATTCGCATAATCATGGTCATTTACTAATGTGCCTACATACACTTGAATACCTGAATGTTTTATAGACTTGCATTGCCTGACTACAAAATAAATGATTACAATAACAATAAGATGAAGATCGCAGAAAAAGTAAATTTAATGAACACAACACATACTGCTGCATACGTTACCGCTCCCCTTCTAAAGCAACAAATATTCATTCGCTTTTTGCCATGTCTAAGAAGTCTATCATCATCAACGTGTGAGTTGTTGGCATTAGTCCGGTGTGGTCCAAGTCACTCATTCAGTCACCTCGCACATACACATACACACTCAAAGCACTGCCAACAAAAACAGAAAACTAACTAAACTACATCATTTGGTGGAATCATGATCAGCACCAGGCTAAAAAAAATGTTTTTGTTTTTGTTTGTAGCATGCCTCTTTTGAGTTGTGTGTACTTTATGTGCCGGTTTCCTGGGTAAAGATTGACACAAGAATAAAAAGAAAAACATGCCACAGAACAGAGATTTATTTTCGAAGGTGTTGCTCGAAAGCTTTAAAGGGAAAAATGTACATTGCATTGGCTTCGTTTCCTCCTTAACACATGAAAAAGGTACTTGTGGCTTACGACCCCATAAAACTCTCATGCAACACTGATAGATAGTGCAACACTAACAATCCTAAAGAGAGTGCAACCCAAACAATAGAGCAAATGATGCCAAATGTCGATTAAGGAATTTTCTTTTTTTGCTCAAGAAAGCTGCAATAAAAAAGAGAAAAACAAACTGACTTGACTTGAGTACACAACTTTTATGAATAAGTCTTTTGATTATGATCATTATAACGTTAGGAGTATTATGTGTTGCAGTAACAGCAGCAGCAGCAGGCGCATCACACACCAACAAATACTCATGCACCAAATCATTGCAACAAAAGAGTCGAGCCTTAAGGTGTCGGCTATAAGCTAATTGGAAGTGTGTTCAAAGGTGCCGCCAACAAATTAAGAATGAGTTACCAATTTAACGTTTATATCTCTATTGCAACAAAGAGCTTAAAGAATGTTTACAGATTTCTTTGGGCTTAAACAACTACCTACTCTCAAGCTTGTCCTCTCGCTCTCTCTCTCTCTCCATCACTCTCCACTTTAAACACTCTTTCAAAATACACACATAATTTGTTTGCGGCAAACGCTTTTTGGTTGTTTCTTTATTTGTTGTACCAGTCATTTGGTGGCTAACAGACAGTATGACTAATGATCAAACTGACTGGCTGAATGCATTGGAAATTTATATTTTTTGGATTGTTGTTTAAAGCTGCGTATGATCGTCAGCACAGAGGCATCGGCATTTTTCACTTTATCATCAGCATTTAAGACATACAACGTCACTTGTCCTAGAAATTGCGATATGTTGGAAGATTTAAATTGTTGACCATTCCTTTATTTGATGGATGAAGAAAAATCATAATCATATAATGATTGGATTGAGTCACAGTAGTCAAATACTATAATGGCTTTCTCGCTTGGGTCTGTGGAACAAGATTAACGTGAGTACCTGGCTAGTTGGCCTAATCTCACGGTGGTCTTACCACCGAGTGAAATGTAATCGTAGACTAGCGCCCCCATTGTGTGGTATAACAACACTTTACGATTGCCACCAATCGCTTTTTGTGTGTGATACAGTCACAATGAGTAGCAATTTATATAATATGGCAAGCCTTTCCAAGGCAAGCCTAGATCCATATTATAACCTCTTGCTTAGGGATTTGGAGACTATCCAAACTCCGTCTGTTGAGAGTGCAAAAGCACACTTGATCGACTTTGCACCTTTTACCTACTTAATCGATCTTAAACCACAGCCACCACGTGTACTTCGGAAGGGGACCTCACCAATAACCGGTCACAGAGAGGATAGGCTCTCTGTGGGGCTACCGATTCCCGTGGTACCAGTCCTTTGGGTACTGGTCAGGCCTCGAAGAGGACCCGTGTTATAAAACAGCAGACCTTTTCTTCCAGATTTAGGCTCTAGGAACCCTAGCGTCTGGTGCCCCTATTTTCCCCGAGTGGACCGCGTCAAAGCATTTGCCATATTCCTGCAGTGACATTTGGAACCCCCGGGGGTTCTCGCTTGGGTCTAGTTAATTATCTTATTAAATGATTGTTGATTGACCGATTGGTAGTGCGCTAGTCTGTAAGTCTAGAGGTTGCGGGCTCGAGTCCCGCCAAAGACTCTGCGTGTTTTCTGCATACAAGCAAACATCTTCGCAGAGTTAGTGTTGTCTTATAAACAAAAGAAAATTGAATGCTGTTCAGTAACAGAATATGATTCAATGTTATAATACTCGTAATATTAAAATCATACAATTTTTATAAAAAATCTTAAGTAAAATTGCTCAGACAAAAATTCGAACACAACTAACTTCTCAACACGTTAAATCTAAAAAAAATTTTATTTCTTGAAGACTAAACACAACTAGGACAAATTAAGAATTTCGCACAGTACGACACTAACACTATGATAACGAAAAAAATTTAATGAAGAGCTAATAAATACATTGCCACATCCCTGTTTTCCTCTGCACATTTCTATTTTCTGTGTTATCAGATTATAAAACATTCAGTTATTTTTAATTTTTTTGATGATAGTTTCACTGTTAATCATTTAGCAGTGGCCCCTACTTAAACCCCTGAGTGTCTGTGAGCTCACCCACACACACGCACAATCTTAACTAGACTCTCACCTTGTTTTGGCATATTTAAACAGGTACCTCCACACAAAATTAGTTTAAAGTTTATCCAGTAGCTTTTATGTGATATAAACACAGAATAAATATTATAAGACAGACATTTAGAGAAAAATTCTAAAAATTGTTATTTTGTATTCCATTTCGATTACTACAGCACCAGCAAAAAGATTTCCTAAAATATTTCCTGTACAGTTTGATTATATGTGTATTCATAAATATAATCAAGTTATAACATAAGCATAGTTGACCATATAAAATGCAGAAATTTTTTCAACTGCAAAACACAAAACATTCTCATTTTAGCCACTTTCTTTGGTTGGGGGCTCTTGCAATTTGATTTAAATAATGATAAAATTACACTAAACTGATTAAAAAAACAAGTTAAATGACAAGAAATATTAAAAACTTTGAAACAAATTTAAAAAAATACACAGAAATAAAAAAAATCAAAAAAATTCTTTAAATAAAAAATAACTATTTACTGAAATACTCAAAAATATATTTTAAAAACGGATTTTTTTTTGAAAGATTTTATAGAAAATTTTTTGGGAATTTTTTTTTTAAATATTTATTTTAAAATCTTTTTTAGCTTTTTTTTGTAATAATTTTTAGAAATTTTTGTAAAAAACTTTTTTAAAAAATTTTTGTAAACAACTTTTTTAAAAAAATTTTAAAATTTATATAAAAGATATTTTTGTAAAAATTTTATAGACAATTTTATATTGAAAATTTTGTGTAAAAATTTTATTGAAAATTTTGTGCAAAATTTTATAATAAATTTTCAATCAAAATGTTTTTAAAAATTTTTTGTAATTTTTTTTGATAATTTTTTTTAGAAAAACTTTTCAAATTTTTTTTAAATATTTGATTAAAATTGTTTGAAATTTTTTGCAAAACTTTTTTTGGAAAATCTGTTTTAAAATTTTTTTTTGGAAATTTTTTTTTTTCAATTTTTGTTAAAATTTTATTGTAAAAATTAGGATCTTCCTAATCTAAATTGCGTTAGAATGTTTAGAAAACAACAAAAAAATCCTTTAAAAAAAATTCATCATATCTATCGTTCGTTGGTAATCGCATCACTTAGGAACGACTCAGCTGATTTGGCCAATTTTTTTTTTCATAACTAAGCTTAGGTTTTTACGGATAGAAAAATTGACCACGCCTACTTTTACGCCCAATTTTTTAGTTGCTAGAGAACTATAATTGGATCTTTGAAATTTTGCACAGGTTACGCCCTTCTTAATATATATAGTTTAGCGAAACACAGGTTGGAGTATAATAGTCGGCGTGGTACCTCCCATGTGTCTTTTGACTGCTCCTGGTTACCAGTGGGCACCCTGTGGGTCTACTGCCTCTATGTGTATTGCTTTCTATAAAGACATTTAATACAAATTAAAGCAGAAAAACCCTACCAACCCAAAAACAAACAAAAATCGCCCCTCGCAGGGGGTTATTGATCTCTCGAGATCTATAAGGAGTCGATGTAATCTACTGGTCGTGGTATGGTATTTATTTTTCAAAAAAGCAACGAGCAAAAGAGAATCATTACAAACGAAAAAAATAAACAGCGTAAAAAATATAGGTTTTTTGTTTTTTGCTCACAGCCGCGAATGGAAGGATCTTATGGTGCTGAATTCCATTAGTGAAATTTTTATGCCTGGCAGATTGGTGGGCTTAAATTTTCTGTATGTCTTCTGGTGCCTTGGCAAATTTGATTTCAACCCGAACACAGACGGATAGACGGATGGACAGACGGACATCGCTCAATTAACTTCTCTATGTATAAGGATTCAGAATACATATATATTCATCGCAACTATACCTTGTTACCGAGAACAGAATGTGGTTTCTGTAGTGTTTGTGTACACTTGACTTTTTCATATTAAAATTGACAGGAAAGACATCTGCAGGGAGTTTATTCCACATACATACGTACTGTGACCATACCATAGCTAGTGCTGGCTAAGTATTGAGTAGTGGGTACCAAGTACTCGATACTCGTTTTTTTTTTTGGGTACTCAATACACAAAAGTAGTTAATCGATACTTTTACGGTAGTATTTTTAGAAATAAATTTATTTTTAGAAATAAATTTATAAAAACATTTGACAATTACGACGATAAATTTCCTCTGATAGTATGCAAACGGAAGTATTGAGTTGATTTAATTAGAAGATTCAATAAACATTAGGGTTTATTAGGATTTGTATCTATTTAATTAAAACAATAAATATTTTATATACTTGAACATAGTTGAGGTGACAACTAAAAAAGTTTCTGTTTTTATTTTAATGCATCCTAAATTTAGAAAAAAAAAAACGCAAAGTAAAAAGCAAAATAAAGTTGATATTGTCTCTTGTTTATTATACAGATTACCAACGACAAGTTGCGTACAGATGTACAACATTATACATGTTTGTGTCTAAACTCGCCATTAATGACTTCGGTATTTAGCGATGTTTTATTTTTATTCTTGTATTAATTGCCAACTCTTTTTAAAAATTGTGTTTTTATATTCACAGTATATTAAAATTTACTGGTATGATTGTATGTGTTTACATCCGTTTGAAGTTACATTTTATTTCCCACTGTTCATTATTTCCATCTACAAAAGCGACCGTCCGTCCGTCCGTCTACCACCAATAATTTGTATTGTTTGGTGGCAAACCAGTGTATGTGTGTTTTATGAATTATTTTTGCCATCATATTTTCTTCTTTAAACTTTTTTTTATAAATTTTTTTTCTGCCTTTTTTATTCGTTACACAATTTCTCAAGACTTCTAAAAGTATTTAGCAATTGTTACACCAAGAGCACTGTTTCACATGACTTTTCGTTTCCTGTCCAATTAATAAATGTTCATTGTTTTTATTAATGATCTTTTGTTTCAGCACACGGTAATTATATAATTTATATAAAATTATTATTGATCGTGGGGCAATTTGACCATCTACGGGTAGATGTAGTTGTTGGATGATTTTATCATTCACATATTCAAGGATTAATTTTGGAAAATTTTATTTCAGTTTAGATGGATTTCTTTTTGAAGGATTAACAATAGAGATCGTTTCCAGATATTTTATTGATTTTTTAACGGGTGGTCCAAAGACAAGTATCTTTTTAAGTCAGTAGTTATTTTGGCCCTATCTGAAATATGTATCATTAGTCAATACCAAAGGCCCCCAAACAAAAAAGGGGTTAAAATGAAAATGCATTGGTTTGCTAAATATTTAGCAAAGTGACATAAACCTACCTTGTTGAAAGCTGGTATGCTACTGATTTAAAATTTTTACATGTTTTGTGATCTGTGAGATTCTCGTTGAGATTGTGTATGTGCTCACAGACCCTTAGGGGTTCCAAACTGTGCGAAATGAAACACCTACCGCGAGTGTCATACACAAGTTTGTGCAAAAACTTCTTGAGACTGATTTTCTAGTGATAAACAGTCTTGGTCCCCGAAGTCGTACAGTGCTTATGGCCACAGCAATTGAAGGAAAACGAACATCTACTTCGTAACGATTTTTCGGTTTAGACCTTAAAGAAGCTCTAATCGCACATCGAATTTGACCGAAACATCTTATTTTCTGATAAGACACATTTCCAACAGATGCCCGCATCTGGGAATCGAAAAACCTACCAAACATTGTCTACAAGACTTTTTTTCCCAAAAATTTTGATCGTAACGAAATTTCAATAAAAAGCGAGCGCTACGAACTTTTTATGACCTGAAATGGAAGATATGAATTTAGATAATCTTTAGTTGCAGCAAGATGGCGCACCAATTCACACGGCTAATCAAGCGATCTATCTATCTTTTGCGTACTAAGTTCGGTACGCGTGTTTATAAGTCGTCTTGAAGATGTCACGTAGCTGTGATTAAACGGATAACGTTAAATACCAATGATAAAAGAATGATCCAGAAACAATCCCCTAAGGCTGATATCGTCAGACCCAATCCTTAGTAGTATATTAGGTCGTATTTCAGCAATAACCCGATGAATATTAACTTACAAAAGTTCAATCGTTCCCGATTTATCTGCTTAGATCTGGGACTTATTATATACCATATAAATAATTCAATAGCTTCAAATCACACGAAGGAAGTGGCCAGTTAACAGGTCTATTTCTTCAAATTATTCATTCACCAAACATTTCTCTCAGTAAATTGAGTCTGTGTGATATGTGGCACAATCCTGCTGAAACCACACATGTGATTGAATAGCGATATTTCCTTCGGCCCATTCACCACATGTACGGGGCGAACAATGATTGCCAGATTTCATTTCATTTACGAGTTGAATTTACGCACAATTTTTGAATGCAGACGATACTTTTGTTTTACTGTTCCATTCTCCATGAAACTGAGACCATATATGAGATACATATAATATAATAGTAACTCATTTCCTGTTTGTCTGTTTCTCTTTCTTTGTGTTCGCATCAAGTAAAAACTACTGGATGAATTTTAACAAAATTTTGTGAGGAGGTACCCAAGTATCCTGATTCCAATATAGGCTGCTTTTTTTTCCGCAAATATAATTCCTAAAGAAAGTGGATAAAAAGGAGTTAAGGTACGACGATTCAAAGGTACTGCATGTTTTAAGGCATCTTTTATTTTTGAAAGCGGTATATTTTAAGCACGGTTAAGCAACAGATAGCGCTGTTTTAAAATAATCACAAAATAGAAATTACAATTGAATGAAATTTGTATTTGATTTGTATTTTTATTTTGTGGAATTACATTGTTAAAAAAATATTTTAAATACCCTTTACAGAGTTTTACAATAATTTTTAGAATTTTAGAATTTTATATAAACTTTAGAATTTTATCCAGAGATAAAATTCGTAAATACGTAAGAGATTAAAAATTTGGTGTGGATAACTTTCAAAGCAAAATCGAACAAAATATTGTCAGGATGCACACAAAATGTGTGGGAACGCTAGCATTATATAAACTTACATCGCCTTGCAGGACCAAAAAAAGTCTATCGAAAAAGTGTCATAAGAACAATTCATATGATAAGTTCTGCGTAACTTGCCATGCCTCTAAAGCAGTCGTGTAGATTCTCCGATTTCCTATACTCGAGAGAGAGAGAAAATACACCATTTTTGTTTTGTTCTTCTTGAGAGACTCTCGTTGAGAATGTGTATTCTAACAAATACTCAATGGTGTGCGTGGTGGACAGGGGTGTTAGATGTGATGATTTTTTTTTCATAAATTGGTCGGATTGACAATTGACGATTTTTATTAATGCGCTATGTCACTCCAGAGTTTACTCGAGGCGCCAACCAACGCTAGGCTAAACGCTCGTAGGTCGGTTACTGATTTAATAAAAATTGTTAAATTTCTCCATGTATAAATAAAAATATTTTTTTATATTTCTCTATATAATAAATCAACCATATGCGAGTCGTACTTACAACACGTAGGGTTCCGTTCCTCTGTGCAATAACTACCTTTAATAATCTTCTATATATATAATAAAACAGTAATTCATTTCCGTCTGCCTGTCTGTCTTTTTCTTTATATTTTCATCACGTAAAAACTACTGGAAGGATTTTAAAAAAATTTTGTGAGGAGGTACTTTAGTATTCTAATCCCAATATCGGATATTTATTTTCCGCAAAAATATTTTATTGCCTAGAGAAAGTGGAGAAAAAGCAGTTAAAGTACGCCGATTGTTTTACCGACTTAAAGGTACTGCATACTTTAAGGCATCTTTTATTTTTGAAAGCAGTATATTTTATGCAATGTTGCGCAACAGATGGCGCTGTTTTAAAATAATGAGTAACTCATTTCTAGACTGTCTTTTTCAATAATTTTTAGAATTTTAGAATTTTATCCATCTTACGTATTTACTTTATATAAAAGTACCCATCTCCTTATATAAAGAAAATACTTAAGAGTCTTAAAATTTGGTGTGGATCGCAACAAAATATTTTCGGGACGCACGCAATGTGTGTGGGCACACCCAGTACATAAATAAAGTCGTTAAATTGTTTATATATATTTGCTCCTATAAATACCATATTAATACCCACTGTGTGTACACTTCCGAGGTTTGCATATTAAGGTTCAAAAGCAAGGCCATACAACTGTCTTCATTTTATTATTTGTTGTTAGAGAGCCTAGTGTAACACACCTTGTTGAAACATTTAAGAGATTGAGCTCTTAGATAGAAAGATGGATGGAAGGATGACGATTTTATTTCATAAATTTGGCGGTTTTTTTAAGAAAAAAGCCCAACTCCTCTAATGGGGGCTTCTGCTCTTAATACAAGTACACAATGTGATAGTATGTGTTTGTTGGACACCACTGATCGCTTCTTAAAAATGATTTTTCGACCAGTAGTTACCAGATTATTTTTAACCAAAAGAATCTTTAATATAAAATAAAAAAAATATTGTACAATAAATCAAAACTAATAATCACCCATATAAGACTTGTTATGCCATAAGTCACACCTAACAAAAAACCAATTAAAAAAAATGTAATTTATATAAAAAAAGGCGGTAGAAATCAAAGGAAGAAGAGCATCTCCCACTAGCGAGGACAAAAGCATAATCGAACTGATTTAAGTCAGTTTCAAACACACAGCACAATGAGTCGAAGCGGGCTACTTAACCATTTTTACTTATTTATTATAAAAAGAAACAGCTACGAATCTCTAATTATAATAACTTTGAAAAAAATACAATAGCTGTGTTACATATTAGATACAGAAAAATAAGAATAGATACTTTGTTTTAAGCGGGTTTCTTTAGGCCACAAACATAACAAAAACTTAAATAGACAATCGCATCGAAACAATGACCCCACACACTCTTCGAAACATAATCACACAAACGCATTTCATACGAGTATGACAAACCTAAAGAAGGAAACTTTTTTTATTTTAATATTGAATACAATTAACTTAAAGATTGTTTTCTTCATCACTATCAAATTGTGACAAATCATTTTATTTAAATCGCCGCTACATTTTTAAATGAGTTTCACCTCCCATTTTTTTGTTGTTGTACCTTTTGTTAGAAGAAAAGTGTTAAAAGCCGGCAAATCAAGAAAACGAAATGTGTCATATCGTTGATTTGTTATTAATTTTGTTTGGTATTTTAGATTGTTGTGATGCTATTGTTTCTATTGTTTTTGGAATGTTAATTTAAATGACTTTTTTCAATTGACTTTCCATGTTCAGACCCAATGTTCGGTAGGTAGGCACTGTTAACAAAGAAATTGATCATTTGATTATCTTAACGATTATTGTACCAAAAAAATTGACATTAAATCAAAAAATAGGGACAAAAAAATTTGTATTAGTTACTTTAAGTTAGGGCACAGTGGGGCAACATCAAAATATTTAAAAAAAATAAAATTTATAGTAAAACTTTTCTACAAAAAACCAATGACCGGCAATATGGTTTTTAAAAATAATTCACAGTGAAGCAGAGCAGCATCGAAATATTTTGAAAATGTAAATTTTATAATAAAATTTCTATACGGAACTCCTTAGAATTCCAAAGATCGGTCATAAGGGTATTAAAAATAGTTAGTGCACAGTGGGGCAGCATTGAAATATTTTGAAAATAAATTTTATAATAAAATTTTTATACGGAACTCCTTAGAATTGTTAAGAGCGGGCATATGTGTATTAAAAATAGTTAGTGCACAGTGGGGCAGCATAAAAATATGTTTAAAATAATAAAATTTGTATACGGAATAGTTGTTGTATCTTCAAAATAACTTGAAAATAAAATTTATAATAAAATCTTCATACAGAACTGTTCATACAGAATTTTCATTCCGAACTCCTTAGAATTCCAAAGAGCTTCTATGTGGGTTTTAAAAGTTGTTAGTGCACAGTAGAGAGCAGTATTAAAATATTTTGAAAATACAATTTTCATACAGAACACCTTAGAATTCCAAAGAGCTGCTATGTGCGTTATAAAAATAATTAGTGGGCAGTGAGGCAGTGAGGCAGCATCAAAATATTTTGAAAATAAAATTTATGATAAAACTTTCATACGGAACTTTTTAGCATTTCAAAGAGCGGCAATATGGGTATTAAAAATAGTTAGTGCACAGTGGGGCAGCATGCAAATATTTTTGAAAAATAAATGTTATAATAAAATTTTCATACGGAACTGGGTTTTTAAAGTAATTGGTGCACAGTGGCCCAGAATAAAAATATTTTAAAAGTTTAAAATTGAGGCAGTGTCCCTTAACTGAAAAATTAATTCAAAATTTATAGTAAAATTTTCATACGGAACTTCTAAAAATTGAAAAGAGCTGCGATATGGGTTTTAAAAAAGATTGTTGCACAGTGGGGCATCATCAAATAAAATTTAAGATTAAAAATAAAATTTTTATATGTAATTTCTTAGAATTCCAAAGGCCGTTTATGTGATTTTAAAAAATAATTAGTGCATAGTGGGCAACATCAAAATATCTTGAAAATATAATTTATAATAAAATATACGAAATTGCAAAGAGCGGGCATATGGGTATTAAAAATAATTAGTGCACAGTGGGGCAGCATCGAAATATTTTGAAAATGTAAATTTTATAATAAAATTTCTATACGGAACTCCTTAGAATTCCAAAGATCGGTCATAAGGGTATTAAAAATAGTTAGTGCACAGTGGGGCAGCATGCAAATATTTTTGAAAAATAAATGTTATAATAAAATTGTCATACGGAACTGGGTTTTTAAAATAATTGGTGCACAGTGGGGCAGAATATTTTAAAAGTTTGAAATTGAGGCAGTGTCCCTTAACTGAATAAGTAAAATCAGTCTAAGATGAGGGTTGAGTTTCGAAACAATAAAGTCAGTTTAGTTGTACTGCTCTCAACTTTATTTTTGTTAACTTTGACTCTATAAGACTTTTCCAAGTAAAACGCCGATCAAGAGAATTTTTACTTCTGAAAGTTGAGTATTATTAGGTTATTTATGCAATTAGAAGCACACGAGTTTCTTTGCAGTGAGAGCAATATGTGTATACATTTTTGTGCATTCATCTATATTCTGCATTTCTTCAACCATTGTAAATATGGTGATGCTACTTGGGGATTTTCATGAGTGCTAATAAAATCTATGTCGTATCAAAAAAAATATAATTATTTTTATTTCTATAAGGGGCAACAGAAACTACAGTTAAAGAAACTGCTGCACTAACATCGACAGGTGACAGCTCACCTACATACATATGTATATCAGATGAGACATTTGAAGTAAAAACATTTTTCAAATACTCAGTATATAGATAGCCTTTTTTGGTATATATCTAACTCCACCGGCTTTCTATTAATGCGGAAAAGATAAATTAAATAAGCTTTATAAATGTTATTTTTTTTATACTACGAGTAGTATAGATAGTACAGATTAAATACGTAATTAAAATAAATTGTAATGCGCTCCACTGTAAATTGATAATTACTACTATTTAACTTAGGAATAGAAAATTGTTGTTTCTTTAAATTAAAAATGTATCTGAACATAATTTTATGTGTGTGTGTGTGTGAGTATGTGTACGTTTGTGTAGCTAAGTATATCTCCCCTTATAAATTGATCGCCAGTTAAGTGATGAGTGCGTGTTTTAATAACGTAACAAAACGTAACAATCAAATAAAAAATCCAACAACAGAATCAACAAAATGTAAATGAATGTTAAACTAAAAGAAAACTACAAAAAAAAAAAAATCAAATGACCTGAGGGTTTTGTGCGGCACTATCAAATTCTTTGAAGTCTTGCCGCCAATAGTTACAGTAGCCGCTGAAACTCACCTTTAAACAGCTTTAAGCGGTAGAGAGTAACTTCAATGATGACTACTCAACTTGATCCATCAAATACAAATATGAGTATCTCATTTTAATGATCATGAAAAAAGTAACATTCAGCTACGATCAACATTCTTTAGTTGGCATCATCATCAGTATCGCTCGTAAACTCACTTGTTGTTTCGTTTTATTTTTTCAAAACGTTCAGTTTAATAAGGTGCCGTGTTTTTCTGGTTTCTTGTTTTCTTTCCGTTTCGTTTTAAAAATGTTTGTGTTTCTTTGGTTTAATTTTATTCATACATTTATTTATTAACGAGCTCTATACTTTATACTCTCATGTATGTCATAAATTTTAAGTCATTTTTTTTTTTGTATTTTTGTTTATTATATTTTTATTCCAGCTCGTTGCTGACTTACGTTTAAGCCAAGTGTTAGCAAATTACATTTAAAAATATTTAAATAATATGTTATAAAATATAATGTTTTAAATGCAAATTAATTGTGTTGTGAAGATGAAGATCATCTTTAGTTAGCGGCCGAAATTGATCGGCTAGCAGCACCTTGAAATGCAAAATACGATCTTAAAAGCTTTGAGCTACTGTAAAAATAGTGATAGGAGACTCTGCTTGACTTTGACATATGAGCTGTGTTTAAAGGGATTGCAAAATAGCATGATAGTATATGATTGTAAACAAATCATATTATTATTAAACATAACAATAATAATGTTTTAATATAACCATATTATTGTCTAACGTAATAATAATATTGTAAAATATAACCATAATTATGTGTAAGTACAATAACATAATGTAATATGATCATAATATAACTAAATTTTATTTATTATTCTATTTATTATTTTATTATTTTATGTATTATTTATTATTATTTTATTTATTATTATATGTAAATTCATATACCGTTTGTATCGACATACTTTATAATAATAGAAGCTGATATTATTTATTTTTTTAAGAAATCTATATAAGAAATAGCTGAATACGAATATTTTTTTTATTGAAAGAAAACCCCGTAGATTCTATTGGTGAAATCAAAATATTTTTAAACCCCAACATTATTTGTTGACTTATGATCATACTTTGCTTACTGAAGAACAAACTTAACATATAATATGTAATATATACTTTTATAATTTTTTAATATAAATAATAATTTTTTTTATTGGTAATATATTATGGTTATAAAAACTATGTTGGAAAACTAATGATATTTTGATTGTGGTTTGAAGTTCCGCGAAAACTATATATAGTTCAACCCAACCATGTTGCATTTTTTGATGTAGTAGCCATCTAATGATCAAATATAAAACAAAACTTGTTTATCATGACCATAGTAGGCAACTAAAATTTTTTCATAGCAACTATAAAAGTAAATCGTTCTTGTAACCCTACGATAACCATGTAATTACTCCCTGTGTGAGCGAGTAAACTCGTTGGCATGTGAATGCATGTATGTGTTTCATTTTCGCGAAGCAGTCTGAAACTTTACGTATCCATGGAAAACGGATTTATTCTTACAGTTTTCGAAATATTTGTCTCCAGATATTAACCACCTTCATTAAATCTGTTAAAACTTGTTTAAAAATTATAGATTTCTTACCCTTTTAGGATACTTTCTTCTCGCGGTGAAATTAAATACATATACTCAACATCCATATCTTCTTTTTTAGACAAAAAAAAAAAAAAACAAAATGAGAATCCGATTAAAACGGTCTATACTGAATCCCAATATATCATAACTTTGTTTTCTATTTACACAGCCGGCAATAAATAATTTTTTTAGCTATGGAATCAAAGCTCTCTAAGGTGCGAATATTACCTTTGCCTTGCCTGCAGAAAAAAAGAAAGATCAAGGTGAAGATAGAAGAACCGTGTTACAAAAAGGACTAATGGATCAAAAATTCATCCACAACGCCTGATAAAGTTACGCTCCTACTTAACTCCAATGTTAAAACATCGAATAGATCCCCACAATATTGATTCTCAAGAAAATTAAGACGTCTATGTGCTATCATTTCTGTTCCCCGCTGTCGCAGCTTCGCAAACAGTATTTGCATGGGAGATCCATTGCTTTCGTAAGTGTTCTAAACAGGCATTGCCTAGCGACTATAGTCACTAAGACATATTATTCTTTGCGGTCGAGCAAAACATTAAAAAAAACATTGCTAAAGCGATGTCTGCTGGCTAAGAAATAAATGCCACAACAGATGTCAATTGCTCCATCATAAAGCATTGTTTCTCACATCGCCAGCTCATACGCAAATAGTGTCATATCCCAACATTAAAATTAAGGAGACTATTAAATTTTCCACTCGCATAGGATGCCACCCATTAGAGAACTATCTGCAGCTTTACTGTCAGGATAACTGTGCATATCAGTATTCGATATTCTGTAATACCTTAAGCAAATTGCCGCTTTGCGAATAGAAGATATTTATATCTGTATGAAGACTTTTAGTAATCTGAAACCTATTTTAATCTAAACGTTTTCTATATATTGTTTTTGACAAAAACCTCGTTAATATGCTAAAAAGCCCATCACGAAAACCACCGCAACCGATGGCACCCCGAATTTTATTAGTTAAAAATGGTTTACTGAAACCCATTGTTATCGTACCAACGCAAATGACGTCAAACCTTAGGTTGACCCAAAAGAAGTCGTCACGCCAGCAATACTCGATAAAATCCTTGGACGATCAGATAATGAAAGTGAGTTGGCTGAGGCTGCACGCATTTCAACCAACCGGGTACATACACTTTGCATTAATGTTTGGCTATGCGATGGATGCCGCAATTAAGAAAATGCATGTGTGTATGGAAAAAACCTATGGACTGCGAACTGCTACCCCATCCACCATACTCTACACATTTATCCATTTGTGACTATTTTCGGTTTCCGCATTTGAGCAAATGACTGGGTAAGATTTAGGTTTAACGAAAAGGAGAAACATGCGCAATTTACAGTTATTTTAACTCCTAAGAAGGTAACAATTGAAGCTCTATGGCGGTTTGATATGAATCTTTGTAAAGCCGACGTTGCTCTATCCTTTGCCAAACAAAAATTGGACAAATCCTCATTAAATTAATTCAGAAAAGCAGATCAATTCATTTAACACTGCTGAGCTTTTTCAAAAAAATCTCAAACTAAATTCAAATCCCGTAATTTACAAATGCCAGAGGGAATAAAAAACCAAAAATACGATAGAATAAATTTATCAAGCTTTAATAGAAATAAATATAACACTAGGTCGCCGATATAAGAAACCTATTATCGAAACCTTCGGGAATCTAACAAGTTGCCCTCGCATATATCTACTTTGTTCACAATCGTAGGAGGACATATTTTCTAGGATGGGCTTTGCCTAGTAAATTTTTGTGGGGACGGGGCAACTGGAAGTCTCGTGGGGTATCATTTCACATTTCCAGACACAGTCAGCTAGTATCATCTTACCTCGATTTTTAACTTGGCCAGATAATACTTGAGAGTTCGTGACCTGTCACTAACGCAGTTAACGCAGTTGTAGGCACCCAGATTATATCCAAGCTCCTTCTTGGCCATCCTGTCAACTTGTAGTGAAAAATTCCAGAGTTATTAGTGTGAATCGAACCCACAAATACTAATAAACTAGCACACTATCTACTAGTCCACCGAGGTACCCTAAGTTTAAACCATAATATTCATACATACGACCGATCCTCTGGGGGTAAGGGGTCGTCCTTAGTCGTATAGCAATTTAATCAAACCAATTTTCTTTGGCAAGTGATATAAGGAACGGACTATAATGAGTGTGCTGATAGAGGGTTACTATAGAAATTCCTTTTTTCACTGGACACAGGGCAAGGTGACGGGGCCATGGGTGCTATTGCTGAAGGCTACATTAAGATACTTTTATGCCCACATCTAATTAATTTATAATTTATTAACACTACTTTTTTACAGGTGGAGTTCGACAGTTAAGGATGCGTTGCAAATGGTGTTGTAATAGATCGCCGTGACAGTGGAATCATAAAAAAACCATGAATACATTAAAAGTGTTTATATGAAGCAATTAAGAATATTGGTATGCTAGATTTTCTTTAAAGACAACACTACCTGCTAAGGAGTCGAACCTGCAACCCCCAGACTGATGGACTAGGGCTCTAACAAGCAGTCTAACGAGACACACAATCTAGATTTACATATTTTATATGTATTAAAGTTGCTTTTCCAGATGACACATTTATAATATTATTATTAGAGCATTTTAAACAAATGTAGTTCTCTTTGCTATTCGCTTTTTACCGCCACAAATATTAAAATGAAATTTTGTACAGCAATTAGCCCCATTAGCTTATTTTGTTTAAAATTATTTAAATTTTATTTCACTGCCACTTCGATTTTGGTTAATTTTGTTTCAAGTTTTCAAAGTAATTAATTAATTTCAAATTTATGTTTTAGCGGTTATAAATAATCATTAATAAAAATTAAATTAATAAATATTCATAACATTGTGTGTATTTTTAATGGATTTTTTATTTGATCTTCTGCTCTGTCTTAAACAGCAGGGAAGTTTCCGACATCACTACTGTATTTCAAATTTAATCACAAAATCGTTACGATCAATTGTCACCAACAACTTTGAAATATTTATTTATAAGTAATTTCCTTTGAAGTTACGTTGCGACATTAATCTAAACATGTTTCAATTTATTATCAGCTCGTTTAAATATTATTTTTTATTGTTGTTTTTTTATCTCTGGGTTTTATGTAGCTTTTAATTTTTTTCTTTTAAATTTTGAAACATTAAGGTTTTGGAATTTTGATTTCTGTTGTTTTTTTTTTAAATCAAGTAGCAATTATAGCTGAAATTAACATATTTAAAACAATTTATTACCAGACCAGTGAAAAATAGTTCAACTGAAAATTTTAAAATTCGTATCTTTGTATCCAACAAATTTTTGAATTTAATCTCCATTTGAAATATTAATTGATTTCTTTTTTAGGTTTTTATTTTCAAGCCAGTGCGGTTTAATGTTGTGGGCGTAGTGAGTCTTTAATTTGTATGGGTGCGTGTTGGCAATAAAATCTTAATCCTTATTGGTATGTGACCGGTTAACTGGTTATATTTGCAAAAATTAAGAATTTGTGAGTTAACATCTTAATAACTAGCATTTGGTAATAAGTCTACTCCTATCTATCTTTGTTTTTTTGATAATATTGGTATGGTTCAAATTATGTATGGAACTCGCGACATCGGCGGCACACCTCCATCGATGACGCTGAGGCATAATTGATGTTCTATGCGGTTAATGTGCCGAATTATATCATCCTTTAGCTCTTGTATTATTTCTGGCTTATCGACGTACATCTTTTCTTTCAAATAACCCCAAAGAAAGAAGTTCAACGGTGCCAAATTACTTGATCTTGGCGGCCAATTGACATCGCCAACACGTTAAATAACACGACCTTTGAATTTGTCGCCCAAAAGAGCCATTGTTTCTTTAGCTGTGTGGCAAGTGGCACCCTTCTGTTGAAACCACATATCGTCCACATCCATATCTTCCAATTCGGGCCATTAAAAGTTCATTATCATCTCACGATAGCGAACATCATTCACAGTAACTGCCTGCCCGGCCTCATTTTGGAAAAAACACAACCCGATGATGCCGCCAACCCATAAACCGCCCCAAACAGTCACTCTTTGTGGATGCATTGGTTTTCGACAATCACTCTTGGATTATCATTCGCCCAAATGCGGCAATTCTGCATATTGACGAATCCACTGAGGTGAAAATGTGCCTCATCACTGAAGATGACTTTCTTCGTAAATTTATCATTTACCACGATTCTGATCATTGCTCGATTGTGTATCTTTCCATGATTGAAATTGAGAAATATCAAATTAAATACAGCAAAAAACTTGGAGTTTAGGTGTGGTACACATTCAGCATCGGCCCTTAAAATTTAACCACCCGATAATAGGGTGTCGCACAGCTCCTAAACTGATTTATCTTTTGCGCCCGAAGTCCAAAAATGTTGTTATAAGTCGTCTTGGCTGCCTCAAGGTTGCGATTTGACCCCTTTAGACTTTTGCTTGTGCGAATTAGCAAGAGCAATATCGTTCAAACTATTCGTGACATAGGGGTGCTCGGTGGGCTAGTCTATCAGTCCGAAAAAATTGCTGTAAGGCGATACTTGCAGACTGTGGTTGGAAAAAGGCTAACATAAAAAAAGTCTTTGGACCACGGGCAGACACATATTAAATGGAGATGCTGTGGAGACCGTAGCCTTAAGCAAATGTTAGCAATTACCCTAGACTCTGCGATGAGGAAGAATGTTGACATGTATCAGTCGCCAGTCTGAAATCACAACAGTGACACTACGAGACTCAATAAAAGTAAGTTATTCATAAATTACCAGTCGGATGACCGAAATCATTGATGAACGAAGGGGTCGAAAAGGGACCCAAGAAGTTAGTTGTCTGCTTCGTTATTCCCCTACAAAATAAATAAAGGTTCGAAAACTAACGACAGGTACTGTACTGTATGAAAATGTAATTCTTTTTCGACGCAATAAAATGCATTTCAAAAAGATAACTGAGAAATAAACGATTGGTATATTCCACAGATAAATCAAAAGATTATCAATGATCAAATCAGTAGCTGGTAATTTAAAAGACTTTTTTTAGTCTTTCTTTATTGCTGTTTTTTCTCTTACATACAACACAATAATAAATTATTTGAGAAAAACGTTTTTTATTCTTTTTGTTTTATGTTTTGGCCACATAATTTATACGAGATGTAAATTACGATAATTTCGGTTAAGATTAGGGGCCCACAGGCTAGAAATTTCCAGTAGTAAAAGAGACACGCAGACACTTTGTCACATGAAATTATATTTAACGAAATGTTAAAACATGCAGGCTGTAGTGGTCAATTTTTGGGTTTAATTCTCTTTTGAGTGAGGCTTTAAGATCAGGAATTAAATATCAAAATTTGTTTTATTATTTTTATTTTTGTGTGACATTATCACTTTGTGGTTTTTCCTCTTAATCTTTAGCTTCTTTTTTTTCGTTAAAATTACCATGATTACAAATATTTATTTAAAGTCATGTTATGAATATTATAAACTGTGATAAACTACACCAAATTAAGCAAAAAATCATCTACAGAGTGCTAATTTCGTTTCAAAATCATATTGTGTTAAAAAATTAGCAGCAGAATCAATTTTTTCTCTATTTAATGTGGAAAATAAGAAATTTATTCATACAAAATAATTTAAGAATTCCACGAGTTCTTGGATAAAGAGATATTTTTTTGTCAAATAAGTGTTCGATTTCTCGAAACAGTTAGTCTCCTTTCAGCTCGACACATATAGTCAGCATCTCAGTGTATGAAAACAAACAAAACGTTTCACAAACGTTTCATGCAAATATACAAACTTTTCAAATCTTTTTAATCCTTTGGAATGACAAAGAGCGCTAACAAACCGGTTGGCTTTTGGCTTATCTGCTTGCCTTCATATACTATTCCAATCAAGAATGATAGATGAAGAGACTTCTTTTATTCTTGATTCCAATTGGGCAATTGCAAATGCTGATTTTGTTTGAGATTTGTTTTCTTGAATTGCATTTTGTTAATAAAAAAAATTAATACAATACAATACAATTATAAATTATATTCTAACTTAATTTACCGAGCATAGTAACGAAGACCTTCACTGGTTGTAGTAAAACACCCAGAGTCTTTAGTGGTAATCGAACCCACAACCCCCAGACTGATAGATAGACCAGCACACTACCTATTAGCTCCCGAATTGCTTATTATTTTGTGACTAAATAAGCAAAAATAAAAAACCTTCTCAATATCTATCAAAACTATAAGTTGTATACCAATTTGAAAGATTTCTACCATAATAACCAAATAATTTACAAAACGTTTGCGAAAGGTTTTTTCTCAAAACATTTTTGTTTTGTTCTCATTGTATTCTTTTTAACCTGAGTACGTTTAGTTGAATCACAGATTGTATTAACAACCAAAAACAAAACAAAAGTACACAATCGTTTTTATTGTTTACTAGCTGACCCCGCCACATCGTGGGCGTTCTGACAATATTTTGTTCGATTTTGCATTGAAAGTATTCCATACCAAATTTTAAGACTCCTTCTTTTATAATGCTTCAGGTATGGTTTATGTATGTACTTTATATAAAGGTACCCCTCACTGGGTAATTCTAAAATTATTGTAGAGTTCTTACATACATACTTTCAGTACTTTTTCTCTTTCTCTTGGAAATAAGAAGGTGGGTAGATGGTGGAAAAAAACATCCTATGATAATAAGGTACCTCTTCACAAAGTTTTATTAAAATTTATCCAGTAGTTTTAACACAATGTATACACGGACTGAAGCACAGACAGACAAAAATTCTAAAAATTGCTGTTTTGTATTCTATTTCGACTACTAACTCCCGTTCCACACTTGCAATTTTTGTGTCTGAATCATTTTGTCCATACTTTAGAAATTGTGTTTCTGACGACTGTATACATTTATACATCCATTTTCATGTCGAAGAGAACAAACAGCAACAACAATAGAGTGTCACAGAAGAGTTTCATGTATATTTTATTTAATCTCCCAACAACAAATGCACGTGTTACAAAAACAAAAATGTGGAACGAGACTAAAGAAAATTTTCGAAAAATATTTTATGTATAGAAATGATCCTGTTACAATTTTATTATTTGTATATATATAGATGTGTCTACACATATATATCTACATATATGTTGATGATTTTTTTTTTTTGCTTTACTCTTTAAAAAAGCTTTAAACAAGCTTTTCGTTTTGTTTATTTTCGTACTCTGCAGCCAGCATATTTCTAATTTTTTGGTTCCTCTAAATAAAAAGATTTTTTAAGTCCGTTGAAATAGGCGTTTGTATCAATGATGACTTTGAACCAAATCTATAACCATTGACCATTTCTACAAATTTCAAAAACGAAAACAGTTGGAGTGGCTAAATCTAGCAGGTATTCAAAGATGTTTGCCATAGTGACCACATACGTGTGAATCGCGTGCAATGCATGGGATTCACTGTGCCTTATATTCTAACAGCTGTTGTCTAAGGGTTATAGCACTGTATTATCTTTGCCAAGGGTACACACGACAAGAATAAAATTCTAAACAGTCATCTGACAGCGCGAGACTGTATGAAATTACGGTAGTCTTAGGTAAGCAAAATTGAATCAGAAATCATTAAGGAACAGAAGGGGTCAAATGAAAGGATTTGCTTTGGTATCGTAATATCGATACAATATATATGATATTTTTTTCTTAGTTTAACCACTCGTGGAAAAATTCCGAATCTTATGTGCTCCTCACTTTGTTGATACTCAATACGACTCGGTATCTGCGAATATATCCCAGTTACATGTTTAATCGTGATCTATTTGTTTTTAGTATCAAAATAATTATTCTTCTGAAAAAAAAAAATCAAGGAAGTGACCAGTATAGGTTCGATTCTACTATCAAAGGGTGGAAAAAACCTAGACTCAGTTTGGCAAAATTGATGACTAAATTTTTTTATCGGCGACGAAAGATTCGGAAAATCAGTACACGCAAAGAAAAAACATGGTTAAGGTAACCATAATCTAAGAGCAACATGTTATGGTTGAATTATATGGTTATATTCAAACCAAATTATTTCAAACCTTAATAATAATATTGTTGTCATTGGAACATAATATTATCTTACATAAAAATAACATTGTAAAATACAACAATAATTATGTTTATAATATAAGCATACTATAATATAATGTGAAACATGTACATGGTTATATGTGACAACGTATGAATATATTTATTAAATAACAAAAAACAAATACACGAATATTTTTATATTTTTTGCTTATCTTTTTATATGTTTAATATTTTTATTTTAAAACTATCATTTTTAATAAAAAACAAATTTATTTGTTGACAACAAAATTGTAGTAAATGGTTTTACGGTTTTAGATGAACCGAAAGCTTATACACATATTTCGGAACTGAAAAAAGGCCAAAACCAAAATATGTATTTTTAAAACCAAACATTATTTGTTTATTTTTAGTCATACCTAACATACTATGTTTAATAATAATATATTATGTTTAAAAATACAATTTTATTTTTAAATGTTAAAAAAAATTTGCTTGTAGTTTGAATTTTAAAATGGTTCAAATCAACCATGTTGCTTTTTTGGTGCGTATAACTATTGATTTATTAACTGTTAACAAAAACTTGTTTATCGTGACCAAAGTATTGTTTAATATAACTATAACTTGTTCACAGCAAACATATATTGATACAAAGAACATAGTGTGGTTGCCCTGACCATACAATAACCATGTTTTTTTCTTTGCGTGTGGGCCCTGTGAAAAAGGTGACATCAGTTTTTGTCTAATATCTGATTCAAGTTAGGAGGTGTTAGCGCTTACTTTGTTTGGCAATAATGTAGCCAAGCATGCGTTTAATAACTTCTACATAATTATATACATTTCATGTCAAAAAAATTATTTTTTCCTGCCCGTTTTTAACAAAAAATTTCAGTGTTTTTATTTACTTTTTTCAACTTACGGGGACTTTTAAATTTTTTCTAACAATATATGGGAAAAGTTAAGTACTATCACTTATTTTGAATGAGATAGTAGACAAATGATGCCTTTTTTGAAGGGCATTTATTATCTTATTTTCCGAATTATTCGAAGCCCATACACTGAAGGAAAAACGACATTGCAAAATCGACAACGAATGTGGTCGCTTTGGTATCTTTCCGTTGTGATTATTGTTTGACAACGGGTGTTATCAACTTGTAAATGAACGTAGTCTAATTGACAAGGAGTGTTTTCAATTTGATAACGAACGTGCTCGAATTACAACGCACGTTGTCAACTTGCAAACGAACGTGGTCGAATTGACAACGAGTGTTGTCAACTTCACAACGAACGTGCTCAAATTAACAGTGAAATGTCATGTTTTTCATTGTGTTTCCTTCAATTTATCCAGTCGCATTTTTTTAAATAACAATATGGAGCAATCTTCAATTGCAGATCGTCTAAAAATGACTGAATCAAGTTTTAAAGGAATCACTGCCACCATTAGGTCTGCGAGAGGAATTCAGAGAGAAGATTTTTGGCTGAAAAAAAAAACAAAGGTAATAAAATGTTTTGATTGTAAACGGCTTATTATCTTTATGTTTATATAAATTCACAGTTTGAAATGCCTGTGCTAACCAAAGTGGACCTATGGCGGAGAAATAATGAGACCACCAACTTTATTATTTAGCGTCATATTGCTCAAAAAAGTGGGAGATTTTTAACCAAGAGAAGAGAAATTGCGATAGAAATTAAATAGAGCATCTTGAACAATTCTATTGGATATAATTTCAGATTTGATGACACCAATTAATAAAACATCAAAGGAAATATGCTGATAAAAATAAAAAATTGACCTGTGAGCATAAATATTAATTATTATTGTTATTAATTATAAGATAAATTTATTTTAGAATTAAGTTTATTTAATATTAAAAAAAAACATTTTGTGAATAAAATAAGTTTAAAAAAATTATAATCTATTAGAATCTTATTATATTATAATCTATTACAATCTGTTTTATTATAATAAATTTGGAGAGGAATGAGCATTTACAAATCGATAACAATATGTTGTCAACTTTACAACGGTGTGGTGTCAATTCGACAACAATACGGTGTCAAAGTGTACACGTTCGTTGTCAATTCAACAATCCCTCGTTGTCAATATTTCGTTGTCGAATTGACAACGTCCGTGTACAATTTGAGTACAAACGTGGTCGATACACTTTCGACACCGTATGTGTTCGTTTTGATAACGAATGGTGTCATTTTTTCTCTGGGTGTAAATAAAAATTGGTCATATATAAAATTCACTGTTTGCTCAGGCCAGATCATTAGGAAACCTTTTTCCTAACTTCAGAGAAGCCAAAAATACTCTATAAGTAATAAAATTCTACAAAACACAATGAGAAGTTTACATATATATTTATGTTAATAGAATAATATTACAGAATATTAAACCTTCAACAAAACACCAACAAACAAACCACGTTTTTTACCAATTTTGCCAAACTGATTATAGGTTTTTACTACCCTTTGACAGTAGAATCGAACCTACATTGTCAAATTCGTGTATTTTTCAAAACGTTTTTATTTGTTGCACTGTGTAATGAATTATGCACAAAATATTGTTATTAAATAAGCATTGGACAAAAAAAAATAATTTTATACTTAAAAAAAAGAAAAATTCTAATAAATATTGGGTACCTAATTTATAATCGTTATAAATTGTATTAATTTTTTTTTTGTTCATGCAACCATTAATAATAGCAGTTGTTAGGACTAACAACTATATATTACTGTTCACAAAAAAAAAAAATGAATCAGTCATTAAATTTTTATAGTATAAAAACAACAATTAGAAACATAATTTTATAGCAAAAATGGTCCAGAAAGTATAAAAGTGAATGGGCTGCGGACGTAATTAACCCCAGCGATTAGGTGGTCTTTCTAAACTTTATATAAAAATTCGAATTCTTACTCAACGTTAGCATTTAGCTAAAAAATGGGAGATAAATACATTTTATGAGACTAAATTTCTTCAGTCAATCAGTCTCTCAGTCATTAAGACATTCTTCATTCATTCATTCATTATACATTTTCCTTACACGATAAAAAAAATTATAATCAAATGTAAATAAAAAATTATGAAAGAAAAAAAGAAGAAAAAAAAGAAAAGAAAAGAAAAGTTCCAAACAGGTTTTTCTAGAAGACAAATAAATCTCATTAAAGAGTGGAAGTGATTGTGCAAGAATCGTTATCTGTTCATTCTTTTGCTTTTACTATAATACAAAAAAAAAGAATTATATGATTCTTTGCCAATAAAGTCGACAACAAGATCATAGAACAATGCCGCTATTGCAGATGAATTCTTGAATGAAAATAAATTTAGATGAATCATGATAGTGTGTTGTTACTTAACTCCATAAAAAACCAAATTCATAATCTTCATTATCATTATAATCATTCAAATACAAAAACAAAAACTAACAAAGAATACTAATAAAGTTGTAAGGAAATTAGTTTTTTTATATTATACAGATTATTATGTTCATGGTTGCCTTAAATAATAAATATAAGGTTTTCCAATAGAAACATGCAGTATCCAATCCTTCAATTTTGGGTTTTGCAAAAGTACACATTTTTTTTCCAGCAGATGGCAGTAATATGCCTTGGGTTGTTAGAAACACTTTAAAGCCCTGCATGAGCACAAAAACGAAGCTCGTAAGAAGCTCATTATAATATTTCATTGAATTCCATTCTGTCCATTGCACACGATTAACGATGAGTGGACAGTAATAAGTAGCGAAGTCCAGAGAGCTAAATGAGGTGCAGAGCTTTCTCAAACAAGTTTGAATATGCACAAAAAGCGAAGTTCATTACAAGGCAGTAATATGCCTTGGGTTGTTAGAAACACTTTAAAGCCCTGCATGAGCACAAAAACGAAGCTCGTAAGAAGCTCATTATAATATTTCATTGAATTCATATCTGTCCATTACACACGAGTAACGATAAGTGGACAATAATTAGCAGCGAAGTCCAGAGAGCTAAATGAGCTGCACAACTTTCGTAAGCAAGTGCGAATAAGCACAAAAAACGAAGCTCATAGGAAGCTCATTATAATATTTCATTGAATTCATATCTGTCCATTGCACACGATTAACGATGAGTGGACAGTAATAAGTAGCGAAGTCCAGAGAGCTAAATGAGGTGCAGAGCTTTCTCAAACAAGTTTGAATATGCACAAAAAGCGAAGTTCATTACAAGGCAGTAATATGCCTTGGGTTGTTAGAAACACTTTAAAGCCCTGCATGAGCACAAAAACGAAGCTCGTAAGAAGCTCATTATAATATTTCATTGAATTCATATCTGTCCATTACACACGAGTAACGATAAGTGGACAATAATTAGCAGCGAAGTCCAGAGAGCTAAATGAGCTGCACAACTTTCGTAAGCAAGTGCGAATAAGCACAAAAAACGAAGCTCATAGGAAGCTCATTATAATATTTCATTGAATTCATATCTGTCCATTGCACACGATTAACGATGAGTGGACAGTAATAAGTAGCGAAGTCCAGAGAGCTAAATGAGGTGCAGAGCTTTCTCAAACAAGTTTGAATATGCACAAAAAGCGAAGTTCATTACAAGGCAGTAATATGCCTTGGGTTGTTAGAAACACTTTAAAGCCCTGCATGAGCACAAAAACGAAGCTCGTAAGAAGCTCATTATAATATTTCATTGAATTCATATCTGTCCATTACACACGAGTAACGATAAGTGGACAATAATTAGCAGCGAAGTCCAGAGAGCTAAATGAGCTGCACAACTTTCGTAAGCAAGTGCGAATAAGCACAAAAAACGAAGCTCATAGGAAGCTCATTATAATATTTCATTGAATTCATATCTGTCCATTGCACACGATTAACGATGAGTGGACAGTAATAAGTAGCGAAGTCCAGAGAGCTAAATGAGGTGCAGAGCTTTCTCAAACAAGTTTGAATATGCACAAAAAGCGAAGTTCATTATAATATTTTATTGAATTCACATCTGTTTATGGAACACAAGTAACGATGAGTGGACAGCAAAGACCAGCAAGTTAAATGCGTAATCTTGCAGAGTTTCCATAAACAAGTTTTAATAGGTACGAGTAAATGTTGAACATAATAACATGGAACTTGGACGAGTTCAAGCAGGTTTATGCTTCGAATAAAACACAAACACAGTTCGAGTTTACAAACAAAAAAACGCAGAATTTTGTAACAACATTACTTATGTTCGTTTTAAGGTCTTCATTTCTTAAGAAGTACAACAAACAAGAAAATCGCACTAAGACTTATTCAAAAGCTCTACAAAACTACTAACCAAAACACACTGAGTGTTTTGAAAAGTTGGTTTTACTCTATCAGCTCATTGTGTTTATGATAGGAACGGAGATTTGTTCACTAATAGTATGGTATGAGTGGCCATTAACTGTTGCTCATGAGCACACTCATTGCTGGTGCAACTGCTGAGATCCCTTCTGCAGATGTTTTTGAGTAAACTCGAAAATCTCACACAAATTGAATAGCTGAATGAGAGGGACGGCTATTTAAAACCGGATAAACGAACGATTCATTGCCTTAAGAAAACATGTTTTGATTGTGAAATTCTGTGTCTCTCACCAATATTATGGGCACTACAGTTAGAGTGATGATAGTTGGTAACTCAAAAAATATCAAAAAATAATATTTTTATCGAGGGTAGCCCACCAGGACTTAGCATTTTAGAAACAGGAAAATTAACAAATACCAACCCATATATGAACTGTTAAAATCGATCGAACTAATAAAATTGACTTCTCCTTTTTGCACAATCCTCTAGCTAATTTTAAACTAAAGTCATAATAAAATGCCAATAATCATAGATCTACAGTGATTATGATGATAATGTACACATTAAATGAGAATTTTACAGATAGATATAAAGAGCATAATTAAGATCAGTTGTTGAAGATTTTTACATTTAAACTGTGAGAATTTGAGAAAATATTAAATTGACATTAGAATGTTTATTGCGAAGCTTTGATTGAGTAGCTTTAATTACAACAGGAAATGGCTAAAAACATCAAGCTGCAAATTTGTATTATAGTTTCGTTCAATTGCTTTAAATTATCAGTTTTTCAGTGGTTGTTCAAATGTCATTAAAAACTTTTTGTTTAATTTTTTGTTTAACTTTTTTTAAAGCAGCTATCAAACATTTGATGAAAATTAATTATTATCATTTACAATACTTATTTGATTTTATTACAATGTTGGATTAATTTGTCAATCCATAAACGAACTTAACACACACCACTATAATTTTAATTTTAGTTGGCTGTGTATACTCATCAAACACGCAAGTTGGTTCTCAAATTGAGAATGGTTTGAAATCAAACTGATTTTTAAATGTTAATCAATTAAAAGAAATAAATAAAAAACTGATTTGAGAACAATAACTTTCCAAAAAAAAAGTTATGAAATTTTTCACAATTTCGTAATTTCTCAAAGATTTTTTTTAATTTGTAAAACAGTGGAACATTTTCTCAATTTATTTTCAAAGGTTTTTTTTACGTTTAATATTAAGATATTGAGCCAAAACTGTTTAAAAAAAAAACTAAAAACTTTTTGAATTAAAACAAGTAAAAGTGCTATATTCGGCCGTGCCGAATATTTTATACCCTTCACCAAGTTGATGTTATTTTCAAAGATATATGTATCTACATAGGTACAAAATTAATTTAAGAGACAAACGCATTTAAAAAGATCTGCGCTTTTTTTACACTAATAAGCAATATTTCGTACATCGTCACCTGAAATGCCTAACTATGTAAACATTTTCTATAAAAATTTTTGTAAACATTTAAAATTTTTTTTTAATATTTGAAATTTTTTTTTTAATATTTGAAATTTTATTTGTGGAGCTGTTTATTTGATATTCAGATGGAATTTGAAGTCAAGCTTCACTTCGTTTTATTCTCTGTAAGAAAGAATAAATTAATTTTTTTTTGTAAATATAATAGAATTTTTTTTTAATTTTATAAAAATTTTTTCTAATCTTTTTCTTTTCTTTTTCTTTTTTTTGTTTTGAAATATTTTTTTAAAAAATTTTTTTATAATTCTTTTTTTTATAATTTGTGGTAAAATTTTTTTGTAAAAATTTTATAGACATTTTTTTTGTAAAAATTTTATAGAAATTTTTTTTGTAAAAATTTTATAGAAATTTTTTTATAAAAATTTTATAGAAATTTTTTTTGTAAAAATTTTATAGAAATTTTTTTTGTAAAAATTTTATAGAAATTTTTTTTGTAAAAATTTTATAGAAAATATTTTTGTTAAAGTTTTATTGAACATTTGGTTAAAAATTTTGTTCAAAAATTTTATTGAAAATTTAGTTTAAAAATTTTAGTAAAACTGTTTTGTAAAAATTTTATTGAAAATCTTTGTAAGAATGTTATTGTAAAGGGTTTTATTGAAAATTTGTTGTAAATATTTTTAAAATTTTGTTCAATATTTTTTTATAAATTCTTTTTTGAAATTATTTAGAAAATTATTTTTTAAAAATTTTTAGTAAAAATATTTAAAATTTTTTTTTTATTTTTTTCGTAAACTTTTTTGTAAATTTTTTTAAATTTTTTTTTTGCAAAAATTAGGAGCTTCCTGCAATCTAAATTGCGTTAAAATGTTCAGAAGACAAATGAATGTGTCTTTTGACTGCTAAGGGTTACCAGTGGGCATCCTGTGTGTCTTTTGGCTACCTCTATATGTATTGCTTTCTATAAAAGCATTTAATACAAATTAAAGCAGATAAATCGTACCAATATAAATACAATCAAAAATCGCCCCTCGCAGGGGGTATTTGATCCCCCGAGATCTGATGAGTGCGCTTAAATTTTCTGTATATCTTTTGTTGCTTTTGCAAAGTTGATTTCAGAATATATATACTTTAAGGCATCGGAAATGAATATTGTAGAAATTACACACGGAATGACAAACCCTTTTCAACAGATTTGATAAAATTATAAAAACAAATTTATAGAAAACTTTAAAATAGTTTTTATAAACTTATATAACAATTTTTTACAATTATTTTTTTTATTTACAATTACGCTTACCATAAAATTAACAAACAAATCCTATTTCAAACGTTTGACTTTGTGTTTGCCTATTACAGGTTTAAACGGAAACCTAAATGTAAACCACCTGTGTTATAAATTTTGGCATTTATTTTCTAATCGGGGCTTTTTATTTAATTGTGAAGATGAAATATTTGGTTGGGGAATTCAGTGCAGAATAGTTTCGAAGTTTTGGAGATTTTAAAAAATTTTTGCGATATTTTTATTTATTTTTTTATTTATTAAAAAAAGGGAATACAAGTATTTTGTTACTCAAGTTTGATGGAAGTATGTAGCGGCAAGAAGGGTAGTAAGGTGCTTAGATATAATAGAACTACTTCAAGCTGGATAAATGCGCTAAATCATCTAGCCACGATGAAAATCGAAGAAGATGATATTTGCTGACTGTGTTTGAAAGAGGCTGTGCGTGAATGTCCAACACTGGCTAGCATACGACTTAGGACCACAGTTACAGACATGTTAAATCTAGACACTATGGAGTACCTGATCCTTGAACAAATGCTAGCAACTACTCGAGACTCCATGAGTAGAAAGAAAGCCGACAGTTACCAGTCGACTGTCTGAAATCACTAAAGTCCAAAGTGAAGACTGGTGGTAGCATGTGACTCAATGAAAAGAAGATTGCCTTAATTACAATTTGGTTACCTATAACCAAATTGTAATTAAGGCAATCATTATGGGCGAAAGGGGCTGAATGCTTCCCCTACATAAACAATAATAAAAAACTCAATATTTTTTGTTATTTGTTTTAATTTCTCTTTTATATTATTATAGTAAATTTAATTTTATAACCTTTTTTTAATTAAGTATTAACAATTAGATTTGTTTAGCTTAAAATTAATAATTTAAAAGCTAAATAAAAATTTAATTTAATTATTATAATTAAAATTACAAGATAGATTGTTGTTGAGATTAATTGCTATAATTAAGCAGAAAAACATACATACATATACATACAATTTTTAATTTAATTAAAATTAATAAAATTTTTATCATTAAATTATTTAAACAAAAGAAATAAATTAGAATATTTTACAAATATTTACAAACAAACTGAAACGTTGCTTAAAAGTTTCGTTTCAAGTTTTTTTGAAGGGGTTTGGAAATTGTTTTTGATTGTAGCGTAAACGAAAATCTCCCCTCTGATTGGTGCTTCCCTTGTCTTTTAGTTCATTTTGAAGAGAAGTCTGTCAGATTTCTTTGGTGTTTGAGGTTTTGCAGTTTGCAAACCCCTTTTTTTTGAGGAATGATTTGTTGTTAGAGATTTCGCTGAAATAAATAACTTTGTTGCATAAATTCCAGCAACTTGCCAGAGTTTTATAATTAGAGCTGTTGTGTTTAAGGTTTTTTTAGTTAGAGATAATTATCAGTCGGTCTATCTCTTTTCCTCTCTCGTGCACGCTCTGCTTAAGCGTTTTAGTTTTAGTAAAATTAATTTGAAAGTAGAGCCTTGGCCTTTTTTAAAACCTTGTTTAAAGCAAAGTTAATTTATAATTTCATTTTTGAGGCGATAAGGAATGTAAGGAGGAGGAGGGAGGTGGTGGACCCGTCATTACCGGCATCATACCGGCGGCTGCGGCTGCTGCTAAACCTTCCATAACAGCAGCATCTGGATGCAGCGGTTTCTTTTTCAATATGCTGAGATCATTAACATTTTCTAAAAAAGATTTGTGGCCCGAAAACACCTTGACACTTTCAAAGTCCTTTTTCAGCTCCTCAATATCACGCTTTTGCTTGGCCCGTCGATTTTGAAACCAGGTTATGACCTGGGCATTCGAGAGCCCCAAGGAGGCGGCAATTTCATCACGATCGGCTGGCGACAGGTACTTTTGATACAGGAAACGTTTTTCCAGCTCAAAGATTTGATGATTTGTAAAGGCGGTGCGAGACTTGCGTTTCTTTTTGGGCTGGGGACGATTCGAGAAGATATCCAAGTGCGATTTGTCTAAAAGAAAGAGAGAAATTTAATTGATTATTAATTATAATTTTTAGAAAGATTAGCGAGTAAATCATGTAATTGTTTTTTTTTTTTTTTTATTAAATGTCATTAATTTTGTGTGTGTCATTTGAAAGTCTGTGGGCGTTATTTGTTAAACAACTATAAGTTTATTAATTGTCAAGTAATTTGTAACGTACTTGAAATCTTGTCAATGCTAGAAGTAAATTTTTATAATAAATTATACTTTTTTCATTAAGGGTATTCAGTTAAGAGGTTCTTAAACGCAGTATGTGCGTATTTTAGTTTAAACCTATTAAAAGGTCTTCGTTTTTTAAAACGAAATAAAAAGAAAAAACTTTTTCATTTCGGGAATTTTTTACCCTCTTCACTAAAATTTTCTTCATGAGAAGAATACCCCTATTGAATGAAAGTGCAGGCAAACAATATTTCCTTCTTAATTATATTTTCATTACATTTTTTCATAAGTCACAGTTGCAAGTGCTGCTGAAACCTCAACAATTTCTTGTCATATTTTATTGATAATTATATTTCTACAATTTTTTTTTTATTATTTATCAATTGACAAGTGATTAATGATTATGATGTGGCTGTTGCTGTTGTTGCTGCATTCCATGTAGTTAATTAACTTTTGATTTAATACAAATATTTCTTTATGTTCAACACTTTTGTGTTATTTTTTTTTTTTTTATTAAATCTATAAGCTGTTTGGTGTTTTGTAAGCTTTAAGCTTAAGGCAAATTAAAGCTCATCTAAAGCAAGTGTCTATCATCTGTGTATAACAATTGATCATACAATATAATTTTCTATCGTTTTGATTCATTTTGAAATAAGTATTTTTTTTACTAAGCAGTTATTAAAATGTGTTGATCTTGTTAGCTAAGAGAGAAGCGAATTGTTGTTTGTCTATTAATAATAACATTCTTTGGTTTAATGTTGTTTTCGGTTTTTTTTTTTTTTTTTGTTTTGAAATACTTTAATATGGTTCTGTTATTTAAGTTGTTAAAAACGGCTTAAGATCAAACAAAAAAGGCCGTTGTTTATTAAACTGAATATTTTGCTGCCTAGCTACTGTTCCGATCTGTTTACTAGCGCTCTTTTGGTAGGTGTTTAGAGAAGCTGGTTTTCACTTCAAGTAACTGCTGGAATTTTTTCTAATATAATTTAAAGTTTATTGTTATTTTTTGTTAATTTTTGAAGATTTTAAATCACTTAAGGAATCTTTTTTAATTTTAATTTGTATATGAGTCATTATTAATACACATTTAATGCATTAGATCGTAGCCTATACACAGAAAAAAATTGTTCCACCAATAAAAGGTTTTAATTAGTTTAAAATTAAATTTTAATAAATTTTTAAATTGATTCAAATATATATTTGTTTAAAACAGATCAAAAAATTCTTAATTAAACAAATATTTGAATCAAATAATTATTTAATTAAATTTAAATCTGAAACCAATGAAAATGTTTTCTTGATGAAAATATTTTGTTCTGTGTAGTTGAATGTTTTTGGATAAGATTCGGTATAAACCTTTATATCAAAAATGGAGGCTGTTGTGAGTGCCTCTAGTGAAGAGATATAATTTAAAGTAGTTTTATAAAAATAACTTTTTTAAGAAATAAAAATTTGGGAAAAAAAATTTTGAAATTATAATTTTTTTTTTAATCCATCGTTTCTAAAATTACCTTTGAAAATAAGATTTTTTTTTCTTGAAAATTGTATTTTTTCGAAAATTTTAATTAATTTTTAAATATACATTCTTTCAAGGAAATTTGTTCAAGGAGTTTCTGCTCTAAAGAGATACACTTTTTTTTGAATTATAACTTTTTTAACTTAGAACTTATTGTAGTTATTAAAAAAAATATACAGAAAAAAACAATTTCATCAATTAAAAGTTTTAATTGGTTTCAGATAAAAATTTAATTGATTCAATTATTTGTTTAATTATAATTTTTTGTTCTGTCTTACTCAAATATATATTTAAATCAAATAAATTTTAATTTAAATTTTTTTCTATGTTTAAATCCTTTTTAATTTATGAATTTAAGAAAAATTATACTCTAAAATTTTTCTTTATATTTTATTTAATTGAGTCAATTAAATTTGTAGTTAAATTTTATTTTAATAATTTTTCTCTTTTAATTATTATAAATTTATTAATTTAAGAAAAATTATACAAGAGAATTTTTCTTTAAATTTTTTTAATTGAATTAATTAAGTTTTTAAATTTTATTCTATTTGAATTATTTTACATTTATTAATTGAAGAAAAATTATACCAAAGAATGGTTCTTTAAATTTTTATTAATTGAATCAATTTAATTTATAATTAAATTTTTGTTTTGTGTTTTATTAATTTTTAAATTATTAATTTAAGAAAAATTATAAAAGAGAATTTTTCTTTAAATTTTTTTAATTAAAATAATTAAATTTTTAAGAAAATTTGAATTTAAATTTTATTCTGTTTTAATTATTTCAAACTTATTAATTTAAGAAAAATTATACAAAAGAATTGTTCTTTAATTTTTTTAATTGAATCAATTAAAATTATTATAAAATTTTTATTTAAAATTTTTTCTGTGTTTTGATAATTTTTAAATTATTAATTTAAGAAAAATTATACAAGAGAATTGTTGTTTAATTTTGTTTTTTATTTAAATCAGTTAAACTTTTCAAAAAATTTTAAGTTAATTTTTTTTCTCTGTTTAAATCATTTTTAATTTATTAATTTATGAAAAATTATATCTAAAATTGTTCTTTAAATTTTATTTAATTGAATGAATTAAATTTTTAATTAAATTTAAATTTAAATTTTATTTTGTTTTAATCATTTTAAATTTATAATTTAATGAAAATTATACAAAAGAATTGTTCTTTAATTTTATTTGAATTCAATCAATTAAATTTTTAATTAAATTTTAATTAATATTTTGTCTGTGTTGAAATCATTATTAGTTTATTAATTTAAGAAAAATTATACAAAAGACATGTTCTTTCCGGTTTTTAATTATTTTTCACTTTTCTTCAATAGTTTTTCAATCTAAAAAAAAACAATGTATTTGATGCTCAAAAATTATAAGCTGAAAATTAATAAAAAAAAATTCCTGAAATATAAACCAAAAGTCTTGAGATGCAACTGGAATATTGTGCAATATTGGTAAACAATTTTACAATATAATTGAAGAGAATGAGCAATTTTCGAATAGTATAGATTTTATAAACACTTTTAAATTAGAACCGAAAAGTTCTGATATTAATTTATAAATTATGTACTACTATCGAAAGTCCTTACAAAAAAAGCTCCGCCTTACATGTATGGGCGAATCCGAAAATTATTGTTGATACAATGATGCTTTACAAATTTCGAAATATTAACAAACATACACATGAATAGGACCACTTATATACCACTTATAGCTTTTACAAAAAAAAAATGTTACGAACTTAATTTTTATTTCTATTTAAAGTTAATTTAGTTGTTATTGAACACTACAAAAATTGGTTCAGTGTATACTCCATCTTTAGTTTTGTTTTTATAAACATAATAGGAATAAAAATTAAGTTCGTAACATTTTTTTTTGTAGAAGCTATAACCTTTTGGAGACAATATGCTGGTCGTATTCATGTGACAGGGAGTGTACATATATAGTAACGCTACATGCGTTTAGAGTTGAATTAGTTAAAACGTACTTTACCGCAACGTTAAACATAAATATTGTCATTGTTTCAGTCTCTCTTGCTGTCTGTGTGCTTTGTTTATTAATCAAAGATACGAAAAAGCTTATGCCAATCTTTTTAAAACAGATTTTTACATCACTCTTTAAGGAAACATTGAAAAAAACAATTTACACGTATAACGTTCCACTAAAGTAAGTTCTAACTAACTCAACCCTTAGAAGTTTGATGCAACTATGAGATTTAGAACAAGTTTGTCTGTAAAGTAGAACTTATATACAATAGAAGAGAGGATAATTATGAAAATGGTGGAGAAGTGTTTACTTTCTAGAGGCTATAAGGTCTACTAACAAAGCTCAGATCCGGACCGGTTCGTTAGTTCAAAAATTATTAGAAAACATAACGAAACCAGATTTCTTAATGTTGATTTTAAATACAATTAAAATTCAAATATAGGCTGTGATTTTGCTCAATAATTAAAAAATTACCCAATCTCTCTAGCATGTCTAGTAAAAATATATATTATAACAAATTTTGTGTATTTCTTCATAAATGTTCCTTGAGAGTAAGGTTTAGCATTCCTGATTTAATTTATGATCGTAAGCTTACATCAGGTTCTTATAAAGCTTTCAATTAAATTTCGGATTAAATTAAAAATTTTTTCATCTATAGGATACTGCCTTAGAATCATCGATTTGAAATTTCCCTTTTGTTTTTTTATCTAAATGACACTGTAATTAATTATGTTTTCCATCAACTCTCGAAAGACTTAAAAACATTTGTTGCAATTGAAACCACTTTTCCAAGATAAACAAATACTAATATCCAACTTAGCATCCTTAAAATAAAACTGATCTTAATTCCCTTCTTATCTTAGACATTTAACTAATTTAAAGGACAAGTACTTTTCAAGTGCTTGTAAAGGTTTTTATGTTTTTAATTATTAAAGGAGTTTTGTTTTGGTTTGTATTGTCACATGTCTGCTTTAAGAGCAAATGAAAGAAATGTCAATGAAATAAATAAATTTTATGAAATTTGAGAAAGCATTTTTTTCTTTGGTTTTTAAAAATGCAGCAGAAAAGAGTAGTATTTGAAATGCCATTAAACAATGATAAATATATGAAAAAATAGAACTTATTGTTCTTAAGAAAACACTTGTACACATTTGTTTTCTTTTCTAAAAAAAAAAAAAAAATATTTCAAATGTTTTAATCTCTTCCTTTCTTGTCTTTTCTGGGAATTTTATGTCATTTAAGGAGTCTCAAAGTCTGGTGTGTTTTAAAGGGGAATTTTAATAATTTTGATAATAATATTTAAATTTCTTCATAAAAAACATAAATTTCTTTTATCATAAAATATTTAGTATTTTACTAGATCTCTGGGGTATTTTTTGGTTCAGAAAAAATGTTTTTTTTCGTCATTTTTCTTGTTAGTTTGGTGCGGTTAAATTAATTTGCTTTTGTAATTTATTTGTAATGAACCAGATAGTCATTAATTATTTGACATTCTTTCGTAAGTCGTGTTATACTTGCTATTAGCTGTTATACTAATTAAATAATTTCAATTCTATTTAACGATTTTTTTACAAAACAAAAAACTCATTAAAAGATAACAGTTTAAAATACGATCATTAAATTTTATTTGAAAAATATATCTACATATTTTACATACTTCTTCTCAAGGCTTATTTATTAGGTATCCTCACTACGAGGAGGAAATATTAAGGCGAACATTTTTTAATTTTTTCTATATGGTGGTTGACATATAAACTACGATTTGAGGAGAAAACCAAGGCACATTTATTGGGTAGCCTCACTACGAAGGGGAAATATTAAGGCGAACTTTATAAATTTTTTTATATGGAGTTTGATAGTCAAACTTCCATTTTAGGGGAAAAATTGTAACTATCAAATTTCTTATAAAAAAAAAAAAAAAAAATAAAATTTTCGCCTTAATATTTCCCCTTCGTAGTGAGGCTACCTGATTAATATGCCTTAGGGAAAATTTATAAGTTTAACTGGTCAAAATCCATATAGAAAATTAACAAATTAAATTAAATTTTCGCCTTAATATTTCCCCTCTGTAGTGAAGCTATTTGATAAATATGACCTTCTTCTATTAAAATATTTTTTTGTGAAAGTAATTTTTTAAAAGTACATTTATAAGAGGAATAAACTTACCTTTTTAAAAAGATACAATGTAAATTTTTCGAAAGGTACTTTTTAGAGATATTTCTTTTTTTCAAAATATACTTTAATTCCAAAGATTTTTAAAAAAATACATTTCATAAGGCCCTTTCATCAAAAGGCGTTTTTAACGCTTTTGCAAGAGCATTATTATTTCAAAAGGTACTTTTTCAAATGTTAAAAAATTATAATTCTTTTGATTTTTTGTTAACGAGTTTAATTTTTAAAGATATACATATTTTAAAAACCTATCAAGTTTCTTTACGTTTAAAGGTACTTTTCTTCAAAATGCACTTTAAAATGTATCTTTTTAATTTTTAAAAGAGAAAACCTTTTAAGATGTCCGCTTTCCAAATAATTTGTTAACAAAGAATTCCTACAATTGAGAAATCTTTTAAAATTAAGGTCTTTTATTTGTATTTTTTCGCTAGACAATTTTTAAAGATATTTTTTAAATAAAAAATTTTCTTTTTTATCAAAAGGTACTTTTTTTCATAAGGTATTAAAAGGTCCCTAATTTTTCTAAAAATTTATTTCAAAGGGACAATAAATATTTTCCTTTTTAATACAACAAGCATAATTCAAAACAATTTCTTGAAAACGCCTTTATAAAATAGTACTATTTAAAGGTTTTTTTTTTGTGAAACTTAAATTGTTAAGAATTACGTTTTAGAAACGTAACGTTTATGAAAGGTACTTTTTCAGTAATCGTGTTTTTAAAACTTCTTTTTTACCAGCCACTTTTGCCCAAAAAAACGTTTATTTTCAAATATTTGTTTTTCAAAAGTTGTCTTTTTAGATTTTCTTTTCAAAGGTACTTCTTTCAGAAGTTACTTTAAATCAAGAAGATTCTATTTAAATCTTAAAAAATCTTAAATTAATTGAATACGTCCCTATGAAAGGAACCTTATCTTGCCAGGGGGCAAAATCGGATTTTCGATGTAAAAAATCAGGCAAAAATCTAAGCAATTGACGAAGTTATGACGTTTTTAAGTTTTTAGTTCAAAAGTATAGTTTTGAAAACATCGGGGTTAAATTTGGACAATTAATGTGTAATGTAAATGTTAAGACTGCCTAATTAAATATGTTAAATATGAAATAAAATCTATTTTGTAGTTGATCTCAAGATATCGTTTGATGCAACAGAAAACATAAAATTTTGTCTTGTACCATACTGAAAATTTTTCCTTATCAAGAAAAGGTCCCTGTCGTCAGCTTGTGTCACATATAAAGGTTAGTTACATTAAAAGGTACTTTTTTCAAAACATACTTTCTTTCTTAAAAAAGGATATATTTTTTGAAAATCTACAGTTTTCAAAGGAATATTTTTAAAACATATTTTTATCCAAGTATTTTTTTTAAGTGATTTATTTCTTAGTGATAAGAAATAATTTAAAATTTTAGGATTATTACTAATACTCTAAAATTTTCATTTATTTAATTTTATTTAATTTATACCTTTTTGACGGAACTATTTTTAAAGAATTTTTTTTTGAAAATTTAATATATTTTAAAAATAACTAAGGTCCGCTAATAACAGTATATTTTAAGATACTTTTTTAAAAGAAAATTTTTTAAAAAAATATTAAATAAATTATTAAATAAATAAATAAATTAAATTTTTTAAAACATACCTTTTTAAAAAAACTTTTTTAAAAGATTATTTTAAATATACTTTTTTTAAACCATATTTTTTAAAAGATACTTTTCTTAAAGATACTTTTTAAAAGATACTTTGCTAAAAGATACTTTTTAAAAGATACTTTTCTAAAAGATACTTTTTAAAAGAAACTTTTTAAAAGATACTTTTTAAAACATCTATTTATTTAAAGATACTTTTTTAAAAGATTTTTTTAAATATACTTTTTTAAAACATATTTTTTAAAAGATACTTTGCTAAAAGATACTTTTTAAAAGATACTTTTCTAAAAAATAGTTTTTAAAAGATACTTTTTAAAGGTACTCTTTCTAATAGATAAAATCTGTATTTAAATTAATTTTGGTAGAAGGTGCTTTTCAGACACAATTTCAAAACGTTTTTGTTATGTAATATATTTCAAAAGATAGTTAAATAAATATGACATTTCTTTTATGGCAAATGCAAAAAAATTATTTTTCTTCATACCTTTTTGACAAGTAAATTTTTAAAGATGAATTTTGAAATGTTAATTAATTGAAAATTTTATTAAAAATTCCTTTTTCAAAATTCTACTCTACTTTAAGAAGTTCTTGTTTTAAAAGGTAATTTTTTGAAAAGTACTTTTTTCCAAAGGTACTTTTTTGCAAAAGTACTTTCTTCAAAAAGTACTTTTTTAAAAGCTACTTTTTTAACGTTAGGGGTTTCAACTGGTATTATATATTTTTTTCAAGGTTTTTTTTTTATTTCGAAGCGAAATTTATTAAAAATTTTATCAAAAGGAACATTTTTTACACGTCCTTATTGAAAATTTTTTGTTTGAAGATTTTATTTTCTAACTATAACTTTTTTTTAAAAAATTTTTAACGAGATTTTTTACTTGGTTATTTCTTAAGAACGGGTTTTTAAGAATAAATTCCAAAAGGTACTTTTCGAATCGATTTTTGTTAATGAAAAGTACTTTTTGTAAAGCTATTTTTTGCACAAAGTTCATGTTGCAAAACCAAATTCGAAATTAAAAGTTTTCTCCAATATTACTTAAAATAAAAATACAAAAGATACAATCCAGCAGATATTTAGAAAATATAATTTATACCCTTTTTTTAAGGCTTCTGTTTAAATGGGTATTTAAAAAAAAAGCTTTGTTTTAGGTGTTAAGTCCTTTTTCGAAAAATGCCATATTTTTGTCAACGATTTTATCAAAAACCCGTACAAATCCGGTTGATCTTTCGTATTATATTCTGTAAATTTGTTCTAAATTGCGTTACACAATGTGCTTTTGGGTTGTTTTGTAGCTCAATGTTTAATTAATTTTATTTAATTTATTTTAAACCATTTCGGTATAAATTTTAAATTTTTCATAAAATTTTTTATTCAGTTGCTATTTGAAAAAATAATGTGTTTTTGGCATCGTGGGACTTTTTTTCTGGTTCGATTCTAATTCTTGTATAAAATATCTTAATTTTCGCAATTTAATTAAGTTATTTATCAGTATCAGCATTCATTATGTCGTACTGCTGGTATAAAATTTAAATTAGCTGTCAAGTGAACAGTAGAAGGTAAATGGCATTTTATCTCATTATTTGACATTTCTCATTAATTTTGTATGTTTTATTTTTGTGTTTTTGCTATTAATAAATTTGTAAGACACATTTGCAAAATGATAAATGGTTAACAAAAAATTGTTTATTATTTAAATGCAAAACACCAAGAATTTCGGCAGAATCTACTTCTGCTAACAATTTTGATTAGTAAAAAAAATTATTAAAAAAAATTTATTGACTCTTTAGCAAAATCTCTGTGTCGTTCTTACAATTGTCTGAAGTTATTATTTCATGTAGATAATCATACTTTCAATTGTTAAACTTACCTTGTTCTTCATCAAAATCTTTGGTGGTCATTTGAAACAACGCATCCAAAGGTGTCCCATTTGGTTTCGTCTTGCCGCCACTCGTTGAAGCCGTTGAATTGCCCGAACTGTTGGCCGTCGCATTTACACCACTTGCATTACTGCTGCTATTATGTTGAGATCTTTCTTGGGCCGATTGGGGAGAGTGCCTTGTGTGCAAGTCCCCCGTAGAACGATTAATTTCGGGTGAACAACAATCACTAGTCGCTGAACTACTACGCTCACTACCACTTTCCGAGGGTATAATATCCATGCCATTCATGTGCCTTAGGAGTTGGGCCTGGGCGTTGAAATGTTCCTGCAATTGGCGATGATAATCCAAAGCCAATCTTTGTTCGTAGTGTAAAAGGGCAGAGGGAATAAATGGTCTTACAGGCATGGGTCCTAGTAAATGATCCCAGGGTCTTACCACATGCGCAGAACCGGGCATTAACATGGCAGCAGGATGTGAACTCGTTACAATATCCAAAGGTTCAGTGCGTGGCTGTAATAAACCGCTAGATGATCTTTGTGTGGCGGGTGGCGGTGAGACGGAGGAGCTGTCACGTTTTTCATGGCCCAATATATCGGCTATTGAAAAACTTTTTACGCCCTCTAGATTTGATTTTGTATTTCCGGAATTTGAGTTAGAATTTTGCTGTTGTTGCACTGGACTGGGCGATCTTTCTTTACCACTTTCCATCTCAGCGGACATTCTTAAACGTTTGAGAGGTTGAAAGTATTCTTCGGGCATGGCACCGACGGCAGCGGCTCGTGTTAAACCAGCAGCTGCAGCAGCAGCCACAGCATGCTGATGTTGTATAATTAACTGTTGTTGGTGATGCAACAAATCCATGGCTGTACGATTTTGGGTTTGAGGCAAAGGGCTGGGAGCACCGCCCACGGAAATTTCAGATTCTGCTGGACTGGCGGGACGCATGGTGGGTGGACAAAGCATAGTTTTAAAACTATACTAGGTATAAATGAAAGGGAAATCACTCAAGCACAATCTCACTAAATACTTTTTGTTATAATTTTATTTTGTTAAAAAGAAATATTTTTTTTATATGACTTGGTTTTTTTAAAAATTTATAGAGGTAATTTGTATTTTTTAATTTCTGTTTTTCTTTTTTCAAACACACGAGCGTTAAACAACTTGCCTCATTAACTGTTCACCACATACTAAAATCAATCAAAGCAAAATCATTTCTCAATTTGATTCAAGTCTTCTCTTTGTTTTTTTTTCCTTCTTTATGTTACTCACAATTTGTAACAGTTTTTTGTTTTGTATATTGTATTGTTGGATGTTATTTACATATGTATTGGTTGTTGTTGTTATTAATGTTATGTGATCTTATTTTCTTGTTAACACTATAGTTCAAATAATATCTCTTTGGAGAAAAAAAAAACCCCAATACAAATTATTATTGTTGTTAATAATGATGATGTATGACGAGCAGTTACAGTTTTCGACAAGAATGAAGACAAATAACACAAAACGAAAAAATCCAATAGCGAAAGACCTTTCCACTCGATGTTTCGCAGTCAACTGTTCGAAACTAGATTGAAGATTGCTAACTAGACAAGTTGATTTTCTTGTTTGGTTTTTTGTGTTCTTTTTTGTTGTTGTTGTTGTTGTTGATTTTATTTTATGTTGTTTAGCAGCAGACATATGGCTGGGTTGCTAGAATGGCATAAACGGTGGTGGTTGTTAGTTTGTACGAGTGTATTAAGTTGGTTTGAGATTGTAGCCCCTGCCACATTAAGGTTTAAATATTCGTGTCTTGTTTGTCGGTGCTTAAACTTAGGACGTCATTTATGCACTAACAACAAACACACACATGCACACAAACCCAACACATTTAACAAACCGGCAGGCAGGCAGACAGGCAATCAAATCATAACCACCAAAAAACAAAGGATGTTTGCCTTAGCGTAAACAACAGCAACAAACAAGCCTAAACAAGCATAACAACAATAAGTACTAACACTCTTACAGTTCGAACACAACACACAAGGCAGCCACTAAACCATTGCTAAGAAAGAAAGAGTAAACGAATAAACCAACCTCATGAAAATTAACTTACACGCCATAAGTTAGAAAAGCACCACAAGCATATCTGGTTTGTGAGAAGGGAAAAATAAATTATCTATATAAAAAGTGGAGCTACACTCCTCCTCTCTTTTTTTTTACTAGTTTCTTCTACAGGCAATATTGTTGTTCTCTTCTTTCACTTTATTTAAGGCTTGGAAACGGCCACCAATCATTGCAGACTAATACAACAATGGTGGTTTAGGGCTTGTAACGGTAATTATGGCGATCATCATTAAAAATATTTAAAAGATTGTGCTGTTGTTGTTGCTCTGCCTGTGTTTAATTGTTATTCTGGTTGTTTGTTAACTACATTACAGTTGTATTTTATTTTTTTGCCTTTCCTGTACATTTAACTTGTTAATAAGAAAAAAAAAACCGAAAAGTTTTCTGTTTTACTCGCTCATAGAGTTTTTGCATTAAAGAAAAAAAAATACTCAAATTGGCTTTTGTAACGAGACTGTATTTAGATACACAAATTTCAATAATTTTACAAATAAGTCAAAAACAAACTCTACGTCAATTTCTTAATTAGAATGTATTTGTGTGTCGTGATTATTTTTAAATTATTAAATTTTTCATTTTTATAATTTCATATTTCGATTATAATCAAAAAGTTTTATTCCAATTATACTGTCAATTTATAAAATATTTTAGATTGGCAGTGACAGTGACAGATATGTATCTATTTATAAAATAAATATGGACAAAACATTAATAGGGATAGAGTAGATAGCGTCGGTCATTCAAGTGGCGTTTAGCAAGGCAAAAAGCTTCCTTTTTATACATATAAGCAGTTTTCAAGGCAAAAACTCCGGTCTTGCATAGTTTACCGTTTCACCTGTTTTTACCACGACTCACAGTGTCGTGACTTCATATAACGAGTGGCCATAAATAGAAAAAGTTATTGTAAAGAGCTGAAATTTGGCACATATATTTAGGTTGGCAAAAAGTACCAAAATTTAAAATTTAAAAAAATTTGGAGCAAGGATTAGTGCCCTTCCCGTATATCCTGAAATTTAAAAAAAAAATGCTAACTTTATGAAGTTTTTTTCTGAAAATTTTTCATATATTGCCTGGAGTGACATCTACTTTATGGCCTCCGTTGATGATCAATCATCGTTTCTAGAAAACAACTTAAAGTACCTTTTTGAGTTAACCGTACCACTCAGGCATAAAAAACAACATATAAAGAAAAACCCTGGTTTTCCCATACTATTAGAAATGCTATTAGACTGAGAGATTCAGCATACGCTAGATGGAAGCGATTTAGAACTTCTGAGCTAAAACTACTATTTTCCTTAGCCAGAAAAAATGTTAATAAGCAAATCAAACATGCAAAGACCGAATACTGTTCTAAACGCTTTAGTTCTGCAACTAGTTCTAAACAAACTTGGAATACAATTGGTGAAATCGGTATCGGCAAGACTGACAACAATATTGAGTGCCAAGTGGATCCAAACATACTTAACAGAACGTTTACAAACATTCCCGTGATCCAACCAAATCCTAAATATTTCAATTTTTCCTCATCTGCATTAGATACAAACATCGAAATAGTGGGCGAACAGTTTCAATTTTCACGGATTACTCAGTACGATATTATTTCAACCAGCATTTCGATAAAATCGAACGCAGTGGGAATTGATAGTATTCATCCAAAATTTATAAAATTATTAATGCCCTTGATTCTTCCGTACGTTGTACATGTACATGTGTGTACCCGTCAAACTGGAAGCACGCTAAAATTGTGCCCTTACCAAAATCGAATGGAGAATACAGGCCAATAGCCATATTATGTTTTTTTGTCAAAAGTTCTAGAAAAACTTCTGTACAAACAAATGCTTAAATATATCAGTACCAATAATTTGCTTACCGATGCACAGTCTGGTTTTCGCCATAATCATAGCTGCGTTACATCTCTGGTTGAAATTACTGAAGTTATAAGGCAAGGACTGGAAATTGGAGATATAAATTTTCTAGTGTTACTCGATCATTCGAAGGCTTTTGACACGGTAGACTATGGCATACTAATTCAAAAACTGAAATACTTTTTTAGATTTGCCGACACATCAACCAGACTCATATTTTCATACCTCTCAAATCGCAGACAATCAGTATTTCTAAATGGTATATGGTCAAATAGCTTATCCATTATTAAGGGAGTTCCCCAAGGTTCTATTTTAGGACCACTCCTGTTTTCTCTATATGCAAATGACTTACCAAACCAACTCTCCAAGTGCAAAATCAACTTGTACGCGGACGATGTGCAAGTAACTTTAGGTTGCTCAACTCGAAACATATCATCTGGCATATATACTTTAAATGAAGAGTTAAACAAAATCTATCAATGGGTAACGGCAAACGGGCTCTGTTTAAATCCAAGCAAGTCCAAGTGCATAGTTAGATTGTAAAAGATCTTTAAATCCCTCTATATCAGAAAATATAGTTATAAATGGTGAGAAAATTTAAATTGTCAATACAGTAAAAAATCTTGGTATAATTTTCAATAGCAATTTGACTTGGAATAATCACATAAACTATTTAGTTGGTCAAACTTTATATAAAGTTACGATCTCTGTGGTCAACACAATAATTCACTCCAATAAACATAAGAACTTTACTTGCCAAGACATACCTGATCCCTAGCCTAATGTATGGGTGCGAATTGTTTGCAAGATGTGATTCAAACAGGAAGCTTAATATTATTTTTAACAATATTGTTAGATATGTATAGATATGTATAGTATTCATGAAAAGGTTTGATCATGTCTCTTCACTTTCTAATAACCTTTGCGGAATTTCATTTGGGAACTTGTTAAAAATTCGTACACTAATAATTATTTTTACATAAAATAATAAACACGAAAACACCAAAATATTTATTTGATAAATTACGGTTTTTCCAATCTCCACGGAATAGAAACATGGTAATTCCTCTGCATCAATGCCTAGTATCTGAATGGCAATTTTACGTACATGCTGCTCGTCTTTGGAACAAACTTCCACATATTCAACAGCTAAACAGCAATGCTAATAGTTTCAAAACATTTTTATTTGACTTTTTAGATAATTTATATTTAACTTTCTTAGATAATTTATTTCAAATGTAATATACTTTTAAGAATTTTGTTATTTTAAAAATGAATCTTTTATAACGTAATGCGTTTCTGTACTGTAAATAAATATAAGACTCTGTCTTGTTGTACAGGGAATGAAAATAAATAAACTAATAATAATAATAATAATAGTAATTGGATGTGATATATTTTTATAATTTAACCAAATTTGATTCAATTCAGATAAGCTAAAAAATATATTTTTACAAATAATAAAAAAAAAATTAAAAACTAAATAAAATTTTTTAACTTAATTCCGAAGACGAGACACATATTTTTTCAATTAGATGAATGGATCTAACCTTCCTTTACTAATGACTTTATGTGTACATTCTAAAGCCTCTTCAGATAACATCCCTATTGGTAAAGTGGAATACTTAATAAATTCTATACCATGAACTAATATCTTGTGTACTGTTGGTGGCATACAGTACATAGGATATAGTGTTATGTATAATGAAAATGTTTCTCTTAACAATTTTTCAAAATTTATTATATTTATATTTTTTCCACTAGATAAGGTTCTTACTATGCTCGATAAGTTTTTGTTTAAATTTACATCTACTCCGGTTATTTCCGATGATAATTATATTATACTCTGAAAAAAGGCGACGAGCAGTATTGCCATAATTTGTAATACCATATCCAGTTTTAACTCTATCAGTAATTATACCAAGTTCTTTTTTAAACTCATTCTGAGTACGAGTTTTGGATTCCAAAACAATTTATATTTATTTTTCCAAACCCATTTTCTGTTACTTAAAAATTGTGAAAAAATTATCAAAATAATTCGACTTTCAAGCCGTGTAACTTTTTATAGGTGTAACGCACATAAAAAACCAAACCACCTCTGGAATCGTAGGAGTCTCAGCTTTCATCCCATATGTGTTTTATTAATTAATTTGAAAGTTTTTTTTTTATTTTTTTCCACTAGAAAGTTTACTGTGCGACTTTAAAAAAAATAACAATTATTTAAATTGGCGCTCTTAAGCGCAGCTAAATTTTTATTTTTATAAATTAACACACTTCTTGTTATAAAATGAAAAAAAAATTATCCCGGTAATACTTGAAAATTTTTTTTCTTCACTATTATATGTTTGCTTATCACAATAAGTTTTGTTTTGTTTTATGAATATCATTCTTATAATGATGCATACATACACTGTTATCGACATACATATGTAATTAAAAATACCGTTTATATACTTAAAACATAATACAACAACTAATCTAGTACAAATTTGGGTTATTTGCCAACTTAATTCAATTATTTAACCCTACGAAGTACATGCTCATTTTTATTCCTTTTTAGGGTTCTGTACACAAATTGTAAAAAGTAGCCCTATTGTTTTCGCTACAATGTCTGTCCTTCTGTCCGTATGTCCGTCTGTCTGTATGTCCGTCTGTCCGTCTGTCAGCGCCTTTTATCTCTGGAACCGTAATAGGTAGACTCTTGAAATTTTCACAGATGATGTATAGCTGTTACAAATACTAAAACTAATAGGGTGTTCCGATAGAGAGGTGTTATTCACGAATATGTGTTTATTTTTTGAACTGTAAGAGGAATAGACTCAAGATTTAAACGCAGTAATTAAAACTTAGTTCGCTATATAAACAAGTATAAAAAATAAACCTAAAAATGAAATTTTTGAAATTTGAAATTTCCACAGAAGGTGTATAACTGTGGCCGCTATAGTAGCGAACTCTAAAATTTATAGGGTGTTCCGAAAGAGAGGTGTTATTCACGAATATCTACTTATTACTTGAACTGTAGGAGGAATACACTAAAAATATGCAAGCAGTAATTAAAACTTAGTTCGCTATATAAATAAGTGTAAAAAAATAAATCTAAAAATTAAAGGGTGTTCCGATAGTAGCGTAATTGGCATGTATAAGGCCTAAGTTATGAACCATAATAGGTAGACTCTTGAAATTTTCACAGAAGATGTATAACTGTGACCATAGCAATAAATACTAAAACTTATCGGGTGTTCCGAAAGTGAGGTGTTATTTGCCTTTATGTCTTTATTTCCTTAGCTATAGGAGGCAACCACTTAAAATTTGCAGACAGTAATTAACTCTATGTTCGCTCTCTATTAAATTAAACCTTAAAATTAAAGGGTGTTCCGAGAGTGACGTGCTTTGCGTGTATATGGCCTAAGTTTTGAACGATAATAAGTAGACTCTTGAAGTTTATACAGGAGGTTACTTACTATGGAAGCTATAACAAATAATAAAAATTAAAGGGTGTTCCGATCGAGCCATGATTTTTACTTAAATAGCCTTATTTTTTGAACCGTAATAGGTAGATTCTTGTATTGTTTACAGTAGATGTTGTACTTCGGCCACTGTAACAATTACTAATTGCTAAAGGGTGATCCATCAGTGACATGTTTTTCACGTATATAACTTAATTTTATAATCACAAAAGGTAGGCCTGTTATTTTAATAGAAAGTGTATTACCATGGCCGTAATAACAACAATAGCTAAAATTTAAAGGGTGCTCCAATAGTGATGCAATTTTCACGAATATGACTTTGATTTTAAAAAGAAAAGGGTGGCCCATAAGACATGAAAAAATTAACAACTTGAGTTTTTAAAGGCGTACTAAACATAGTACGGAACCCTACGTGTGTGAGACTAACTCGCACTTGACTGATTTTTTTATAATAAATTGTAGTTACTTTAAACCACAATTTGAAGAGCCAAATCTTTAGAAAAAATTATTATTTTAATCTAATTTTTTTTACGCTTGCTAGTAAAAGTGTCTTTTATTAAATGCCATTAGCCATTTTTTTTATTTCCATAATTGGTTTTTTCTATATATGGCCACGCTCACAACACTGTGCGACTTTTTTATCGGCTCACAATGGGGTTTTTGAGACCAAAAGTAGGAAATAATTTGTGTAAATTTTCCTTTTTACTTTACCATACGTAGTAGGTATAAGGTAAAGTATAGTAATCATGAAAAAATCGAAGTCAGGATTTCGACGGATTTATACGTTTTGAGGTCTCCTGAAACCATTTTGGCTATTTTCGCGATGATGTCTGTTGGATATGTATGGCACTTTTTTTATGGAGTTTGTACAGGTCATACCGTTAGACATATCAAAAAAAAAAATTTTTTTTAATGGGCCTTTGGTATATGGCGATGAAGAGTTGTATAGTTTTTGAGCATAATCGGGAGGGGACAAGGGTGGTTGCCTTACCCCCAAATTTTGTGAATGCTCAACAGGTCATACCGTATGACATAATAAAACGAAATTAAGTATGTGTAAGTAATCGGGAAGGGGCAAGGGGTAGTTTAATTAACACCCCAAACCTAAAAATAATAAATTTTTCGATTCGAATATACTTTGAACTTGTATTCTTTATGCAATATATTCATAAAAATATCTTTTTCCATTGGCTATGGTAAAGTTGAGTGTAGGAAACCCCAGATTTTTTTATTTTAATTCTTTTAGTCAATTTTAATTAAGGAAGAAAAATTAGTAAAACTTATAATTTTTTATTGTTGTTATTTTACTTTTTTTATTAGAATTATTGGTACTTATATTAAACCTTTACTTACTATTTCTAGTTCATGTATTAAAAAAATTGAAAATAATTTTGGAGATCACCTAGCGATATGAAGAGTAAAATCTCGAAATCATAAATGTTAATTTCAAAAGTCCGAAAAATTTCTAAATTGGTTTTTTGATTTACCATTTTTTAGACTGCTATATTAAAGAATATAAACTTTACCATTATGTTGTATATTCACTTTATACAATTTTTATATCTTAAGTTTTATTAATTGACCTTTAAAATTTGTGCTCTGTTGATGTACTAAATCTTTCAAATCTACTAGTCATGGCAATTCCAAAATGCCGCTATAATTTAATCGTTTTTCTTCAACTTTCGATTTTTTAACTTTTTGTCTACTTCTTTAACGAACGTTTTTTTTCAGCTTTAATTATTGATTCAGAATTATGTCGTTAAAAAGAATGCAATGAAGGGGTAGCATTATTTTTTCTTTTTTGACTTTCAGATTTCAGTGTTGTTTTTTAATTTTTAAAGCTTCACTGTTCATTCTTTCTATTTTACATTAATTCTCGTGTTGTCGCTAGCCTTTGCTTTCGACTGTGCTGCTTTTGCAAGCTGTCGATCGATATCTGAAGATCTTCTTACTCCCCATAGCATCCTTAATTAATATGTGTCCGTAGTTCTAGGCAAAATGCTAACCAGCGCTGGACATTCACCACAATAGAAGTTACCATATAAGCCTTCTTCATGTACAGTCTGCAAGTATCGTCTTCTACTTTTTAAATTTTGGCCAAAGGATACTTGAAATTTCCAGTTACCTGTTAAGCGGCATTTATATGGTCAATCGCGGCTTGTCAGCGTGGGTTGATGGCAAGCTAACAAGCTCGTGTAAACGACTAAAATTCGTGTTTGTCCGCCACGCTGGATGGAAATCAAAAATTTTTGATATTTTGTGTTTGCCGTCACGCCATCAAACTTGTCTAAATGCATGTTTGTCAACCACAGTGTAAATTTTATTTGAATTTTTGTAAGCGAGCAGTAATGATGTCTCGGCTAGAGCACTTGTTTTTAAGAGAATTTATTGTTTTTGCATGTGGGTTAGTTTTTATGTATGGTATTGTATGTAAAGCGTTTTTATTAGAGTTTGTTTTTAAAATATTTAATCTATTAAATTATTGTGTGTGTGTTTATATGGAAATATTAATTGCCAAAATTCAAGCTAAGAAAGGGTATGTAGACGAGTTAGCAAAAATATTATTTAATTGGTATTTTTCAATTATTATAAAGGAAAATCCCATAACGAAGTTGGGGAAATGTTTTCCTTCAACTTAGGACAGCTTCTGACATTATTACTTGTTCTAAAAATTAAGAAGGATTTGATTAAACCTTAAACAGCACAATAAAAAAGGATTCACGGTGCATTAAAAGAAAAATACTGAAAACTATTCATGATAGAGAACATATAACTGTGGAGTATATGTATTACACGGAACTGTTCGAAACTTTGAATTTTGTTTCTGTATTAATAAAATATTACATACATACATACATACATACATACATACATACATACATACATACATACATACATACATACATACATACATACATACATACATACATACATACATACATACATACATACATACATACATACATACATACATACATACATACATACATTCATACATACATACATTCTTACATTTTCCTATTCATTCACACCGTATGAATTAAAGAGATTTTAATGAGGCATAACTCTGACCAGATATTAAGAAATTCAATATTGCCGAAAGGTGTTCTTTTGCAAAACTAATGTAAAGAATATTTGTATTTTTTTAATCTATTTTTTTAAATAATTGATTCGAAACTGAAGAATAAATAAAAAAATATCATCATGATGTCGTTGTCTATAATTCCATTCTCTAATAATTCCATTGTCCAAATTCGTATATTACTCTTTTTTGATTGTCGTCTTCCTATAATTCATCAATTAATAAAGCAGCAGCTAAATCATGCGCCATCTTAAATAACAACCTCACTGCTGAGTGTATAATGATGTTTGACAATCTTCGCTTGATCATGTAAATGCTAAACACTCTTTCTCATCGCGCTGCGCTGACAAGCCGAGATTGACCATCTAAATGCCGCTTTACTAACGCAGTTTTCCAACTCAAGGTATAACGATTATTACTATTATATGCCAGCAAATTTCTAGCATTACAGCCGGAGGTCCTTTGAACACCTTTTAGCTGTGTCTATATGTGGTAGCATATCTCCACCTCTTTAGGTTTAAGCGTTGTAAGACCTATGTGTTACCCATGGCGTTCCAGTGGAACTCTAGGTTTTTGTCCACAAAAATTTATAGCAAAATTTTGTCTGCTGCTTAATTTGCAACTGCTCCTGTATGCTGTTTTATCCTCATCATCGTTATCCTCATTTACCAAGGCACATCTCCTTAGTTTAAGAACACTATATTAGTGTTTACTTCCACAGTGGGGCAGAATCAAAATATTTTGGAGTAATTTAAATTCACAAAAATTCAATAATTTTGGTATTTTTTAAATTGAAAAACGTCTAGTTTTGAGCTGAGAAAATAAATTTTTGTGCATTTTTTTAAGTTTTTGAAAATTGTACTCAATATTAAAAAAAAAAAAATTGACCTGGGTACCGATAATTTGTAATTTTAATCAGAATAATTTACGGATTGAAGCTTTATTTTGTATACGGGGTATGTTCAAAATAAAAGCAGATTTTGCAATTTTCGCATACACACACAAACGTGACTCATCTTTTCAGTTATCAACAACAAACTACAAATCCGAATTGGTTAGTAATGCCAACATATGACTAACACATGTGTAGCAACATAACAAAAACAATTTTAATAATCAAATCTTTTGAACAGAATCGTATATACTTTTATTTATTTATACTGTCATCATTACAAATAAAATATCTAAAACTCGAACAAAAAATGAAGAAATGCCAAGCTCTTAAAAATTTTAAGGTGCGATGTTCCCAACTTTAAAGCCACATAGCTCCACCTCTGCTTAGTAAATGGTACCCAGCTTCCAAAACCTTAGCTCAGCTACTCCTCTGATATGCTCATGTAAGATTTTGGATCAATCGGCCTACCCCCTTACAATTGGCTGAATTATTTCCAAAATATTTTGATTCTACCTCACTGTGCACTCTAAAATAAGATTAATTAATTAAATAGATTTATTAAAGATGATCCCCTGATTTGAACCAGTAATCAGCTGATAACCCCTACTCATACAATGCATTGTGCCGGAACTATGAAATTTGGTTATGGAAGGGAGGATAGAGGGAGTAGTGTTTGTGGATATTTAACTTGAACTTTTTAATATTGAAGTTGACATCCCACATTGCGTCGATCATCCAGTTAGTCAATAGAGTTGGATACCCTACTATCGCCGTGAGAGTTGTAATCCATTTTAGGTCAGATATAGGTGATATAAATAGAAAGAAGATAATATGGAGGGAAGTATCTCTCACATCGTTAAGTCTGAATCTTAAAACAATTTCATTCGAAATTGTTTAATTTGCCCAAAATGACACACAAGCGCACACATACAAAAATTAAAAAAATGTTTTTTAAAGTAAAAGTTAAATTACGATGCAACAAGAAATAAAACAGCGATGTAACATTAAAACGAAATTCTGTCTTGTGTTCATCGTTTCAATCGAACACAACCAATATTTTGGCTACATTCTACAGCTTCAGTAGCTAATACCTCTGTGAGATCTTTTAGATTTGGAAAATGTTTTATAGGTAGTTTTTCTTTTGTTGTTATACTCTCTTCTATTTACTTATCTTCCATTTGTTTCTGGTGTGTGTGTGTGTTTTTTTTTTCTCTGATAAGGGCCTATCACTAACAATATTTTTGTTTGAACATGTTGTCAATTTAACCGCGAAACAAACGCATCAAAGCCAAGCCGCCTATAAACTGTTTGAATTTGTCGTTAGCGCTTCTGGTTTTCTTTAGTTCTTCGGTTTTTGTATCTTTGTAGCTGTTTATGTTTATCTAAATTTGTGTGCGTATGTGTGCATTAAGATCATCTCAACCCAAATGCGGATGTTAAATTGGGAAAATAAAAAAGGTTTTACTTTTAAACAATTTTCTTAATTTTGGGGTTTTTGTGTTTAAAGGATGGCGTGGGAATCTTCTTGGCCACAGTACCAGGGAAAGTGTTAATTATCTTCAAAAACTATAAACTCAACAGGATCATGATTTTCCCATAATATGATTATTTCCAGCCCTCTAGACATTTTTTCACCTGTGCCACGGTTTAAAATGGAAATTATTAAGTGGCTGTTTACAGAAGAGTTAATGAATTCAACTATTCGTTTTTTTTTATAAAAAAACACTGTCAGATATTCTTTAAGGATAATTATTTAAAATTCTAAAAATACTTTTAGAGATCCTTTAAGGAAACTTATTTAAACTCTGTTAATATATTTAAAAAAAAATCTATGTGTGAGGTTTTTCTTTTTAAACTGCATTCACATGCTGATAAATTTGAATTTAAATTAGATTTTGATTGATACAAAAACAACAGCAACAACATCACCAATAATAATAATAATAACAATAAGCGTTGAAAGGTGTATTGAAATAATAATGATACCAATAAGATCAAATTATACCAACATGCAGTGTCTGTGTGTATGTGTGTGTGGAGTTATTAACAGAAGTTTTTATTAAAATTCATTAATTTGTATCTGCATGTGGGATAGATAAATGAAAAAGAAGTAAAAAAAAACCCACACACACAGTTGCTGCCTTTGGTATGTATGATTTTCTAAGATACTTGTGTTTAGATTGGCGGCACAACTCTTAAATGAAAAGGCTTAAAAGTGTTAAACTTAAAATAATTGCCACCATGTCTAATGAACGTGAAGAATTTTTGTTGCAGCCAGCTGAACAGGTGAAGTGAAAGAAAGCCTTTCTCTTTAAAAGGTGTTGGCCAACGAACGGAAAAGGGTTTGCAGTCTTTTCTAAATGTATGTAAATTTAATTAACTTCAGCTGTCTTGTAAGTAATTTTAACAGAAATTATTCACAAATGTCTTTGATGAAAAAAAAATGTTTTTTTTAACCAATTCTTTAAAATAGGGGGAGTATCGAAGCAGGCCACTCTTCCTTAATAGGTCCCTTTTCGGCCTCCTTTCGTCCTCAGTGATTATAAGCAACCAGATGTAATTATGGCAACCATATTTCCAGTGAGTCACGTGCCAACCTTTATTTTTGACGCTAATGATTTCAAACTGTCGGCCTTTTTTTCATCACAGAGTTTTTGTTAATTGCCGAGGCATTTGTTCAAGGCTCCGGTCCACCCAGGCATCCACACTTAACATAGGGCTGCTATCTGCGTGTCCAATCCCACGATGCAGTTATGTTTCAGCAAAAATTCAAGTAAAAAATTGCCTAAGACGTTAAGATGTACTCTAACCTTTCACGCTTAATGGCTTCTCACTCCATCTAGCCTTCAGAGGAATCTGAAAAGCCATTGCCCGGATAATACTTGGTCTAGAACCGGAAGTAGTCACAGTCAAACAGAGGAACCTTTACTGGTCACTTCCAAGCAAATAACATTCAGAAAACTTTGCGAATGCACCTCTGTTCAAAGTACCAAATACGTAAAAAGACAAAAAATATCATTAACAAGTAAGAGTGCTATATTCAGCCGTGCCAAATCTTCTATACCCTTCATCACGGTGTTTCTTATTTATACAGGCATGTACAGCATTATCCATTTTGTTGACTCTTTACATAAATTAAAATAAGTCGTAGGTAAAAAACTCGTTATTCATGCTTTAAAGAAATAGAAGGCAGCGGCTATGCAGCTAAATGAAAACAAATTCCGTTGGCTAGAATTGTCGCCGTGTAGTCAGCTACTTAATGATATTGAAGACGACAGCTACATCTTAAACTCTAGCATTGTTGTAGAAATACCTATTTTGCTTTTATAAAATTAAATAAATTTTTCAAAAAATATAAGTATTTCCTCCAAAACTTTTTGTAATTTATAATTTTGCGACATTTTCGTAGGTTGAATAAAATAAAATTGTCGCATACAAAAATAGAAATTAGCCTTAGTTGACTACAGCCACAACGGTGGTCGTGTAGCCATGTAGCTTTGCTGGCTTCAAAATAATCGTTTATCTACAAACGTGTGTATTTTCTTTTTGACAGTTTGTAGTCGGTATCCTGATGTTGTCTATTTGTTTAATGCATCTAGGTTTTAAAACAGAGATCTCATCTATTTAAAAATCAAAAAAATATGTTATTTTAATATGAAAAATATATTAAGTTACACTCATGATTTTCATTTTCATAGAAATATCGATATTTTTTTAATTTTTCGAAAATTGTTTGTAAAAATATTTGCTTGAAAAAGAGAATCAACGTGAAAAATAGATGTGGGCGTTGTTTTTGGCCCGCAGCCTCTAAAGAATGATCCGATGTTGCTGAATTGCAATCCCAAAATTTTCCAAACTATGCCTGACAGATTGGAGTGCTTAAATTTTTTTAATCTCTTCTGGTGCCTTGGCAATTGACATTACTACCCGATCACGGACAGACGGACATCATTTAATCAACTTCTCAGAATATATATACTTTATGGGGTCGGAAATGAATATTGTTTAAATTACACACGGAATAACAAACTTATATATACCCTTTCCACCTGTTATGAAGGGTATAAAAATAAAAAGAATTATTTTTATGCTTGTTGCGGGTTTTATCGAATCTAGGAGCTTTTTGTTGGGGTTTAAATCTGTTCTTTTAACAATATAATTAAACTTTCCCAAAATATCATCGGATTAAAATAAATATACTTTTATTTCATACACACACACAGAAAAAACTGTGTCTAAATACCTAATAAAATAGAACACAATTTATAAGGTATCACACTGTGTAATTTTTTAAGTCATGGCAAAATAACCATATACGGACACCACTACGTCATAAAAGACCAAAAAAAAGACCCCTGTCTCCCAGTTTTGCCCAAAGTCCTCCAGGTTTTTTTTTATGGGCCAACAAAGATGTGGGGCCTCGATGTAATTTTTGCAAAAAAATTATCATTTACTTAAGCTCATATTTTGCAAACCGTTTGGAATTTTGATATACTCTCTGAGGCAAAGTTGTAGCTCTTGTCATAAAGAACAAAAATTGTTAACATATAAAATCAAAAAAACCTCTCAACGATTTTGAGAGGTTTGCAATATATTTTTTGGTGGCTAAACGAATAAAGATTTTGTATTGATTTTTTTTTCTGTGAAAAGGTTTATTAGTAGCTACTTATGTTAATTTTTAGACATTTTTTTATATTTTAAATGATAAAAAATTTCGTTCAAAATTAAAAAAATATTTTTTTTATGTAAAACATTTGGTAAAAAAAAAGTAAAAAGCTTTTTAAGAGTGATCTCCATCGCTATCCTAAAAATGTTATATATCACTACAGAATTTACGATCTCTTCTTTTTTGCGATTTTTTGAAAATTTTACCTTTTTATGTTTTTTCTTATCTTGGATAGGTAAATACGAGTAAGAAATCCTTGTATATTCGTAAAATTTTTTGGTTTTTAATAACTGAAGATAGATGTTTTTATTTAAGTCATTACATCTAACACTGTTATTGCCTGTACAAAAAACAATTTAAATATCAAAAGCGATATAGACGTAGATGCCCTTTCTTTCGGACTATCTACTTTACACGCCAGAATTCGCCTATTTGAGAGCATATTACACCTGTTATATAAACTGTCAGTGAAAAAATGGCAAATAAAATCTGATGCGGACAAAGCCATTGTTAACGCGAGGAAAACAAATATCCAAGAAAAATTTAGAAATGAATTAGGGCTAGTAGTGGGTGTACCGAAAACTGGATATGGAAACACCAACGATGGTAACACTAGCAGAAGATTTTTTTCCAATCCTGAATTAGCTGCAGAAATAAGCGTACTTAACGCTAAAGAGGATTCAGATTCGGTAGAGGTCTTTGAAGAATCTGACGAAGAAGAACCATGGCACTCATCATCATCTTAGTGCAAAGGAGAATTTGTTTTAAATAAATTATTTGTTATAATTTCAAATAAAGTTTATCGTTACAATCATAAATAAGTTATTACCATGAATAAATTAATTATCTTCCGATAAATAAAATACTCTAAAGTAGCAAATTATTAACAAATTGGAGGAATACCTCCCCCAGCCCATAAAAATAAATTTTTAAGGTTTTAAGAAGTATGTAATCTATTTCTTTGAATAATTTCAGTATTTTTTTCAAATAATATTTTATTTCACCGCCCACAAAAGAGGCGGGGATAAAAATGGCATTTAAGAATCTCTTGAGTCCAACTTTAAGTTTTGGAACATTCTTTGACCTTAAAAGTTGTAATTGCTAAACAAAATGACGGGAAAATCAAAAAAAAAACTTGCATTTTTCAGAGGTAGGATTAGTTCTTCCAAGAGGAACTTTTTTCTCCTTGACCCGATTTTTCCTATTTTCTAGCTTTGACAGCCTATGATCATAACAGATTTTTCTGCAAGAGTTTCATTAGCCTAGGGGCACTCAGTACATTTTTAGAGCCAATATAAGCTAAAAAAAGTAATGTCCGGCTAGATTGGCAAAATACCTCTATGTGCGGCGTATGCAGTAACAAGGTGTTTTCGAAATCTTATTTATGAGAAATTTCATAAATGAAAATGTTGATCAAAAAAAAAAAAAAAAAAAAAATTTACAAACATTTAGGTATATGAGCATTAATGAGAATGATTTAATGCATTACTTATCACATATGAGTTGTATGGATATTCTACGTTTTTCACCGTTCATGTACATCTGTATGTATGGTAAAAAAAAAACACAAACAGTTACACTAATTCGTGTGTGATCATAGGCATGCATTTTCTGTGGTTTATTTATGAGAAATATCATATCATGTTAAAATTTCAATGCTCATAAATGAAAAATTCTGAACCCTGCATTAAAACTATTAGGATTAGTTGTTCCGTTTCTATCAAAAATTTATTGTGCCTGGATTTTAAATGAACAGTTCTATTGAGTTTATGTTGCGTTATAGGTTTATATGATTTGAAGTAATTCCATAATTAAAACACTTCTAGTGCTTTCTGTGTATTTTAATGTAGAGCTTAATTAACATGGAATTTATATTGTTTAACAAAATAACCTCTGACAATATTTTCAAATTAATTATAATTTAAAATATTTCTTTATTCGATTATTAGAAAAGTATGAATTTAAACTTGGCTGAACAATAGCAGCCCGCTTTGCAAATTTAAGGTGTGTCCAATTAGCAATTGGCGCCAATAATTTATACTTACTGTCACAAAATAATGTACACATACATACGAATTTTCGTTTAAATAACTTTAAAACGAAGATTCGCTAATTTAAACTAATATTGACTTTAAAATTTATACGATTTTATTTGTTTAAAATTTAGTTAACCTCGTGCGGTATAAAAAAAATATTCGACAGGTGATAATGGGTTTGTCAAAAGCTGAGCCGCCAATACTCTTTACAAAATCACCGTTGCGCAACGGCGTTAACAACTAATTAAGCCCAAAAAGTGTGGCAACTCTATAAAGTATAAACATTTTAATAATTTTTTTTTAACAGATAACAACCTAAAGGGAAAACAAAACTAAAAAAAGAAACAATCAATATTTGTTAAAGTCAACCAATCGTTAAAGTAGCCAAATAGAAAATCATTTGTTCTTTTTTTGTTTCTGTTTCCGTTTCTATCCCAATGCAGTCTGCAGCTTTAAAATTTTAAATTAAATTGCTACTGAATAAATACACATTTGTAAATTACATTTAAACATCAATGGCTTTAATAGATTCATTTATGACATGAGTATTTAAATATCGGTTGAGATCAAAGTTTCGGTCGCTTTGATTACAACACCCACCGAAAAAGTGTGATAATGTGTGATCGTTCGGCGGTTAGAAAATCAAATAAATAAAATCTTAAATTTCTCGATACGAAAATTTATTACTTCTTGGGAAGAGTTATGTAATTAAAATGTGTACAAATATATACTTATTTATTAGAAGCATGTGGAGGAGGTTTTCAGTTTAGTTCGAATTTTGTTTTAATCAGCGCATTTTGAAATGAGTTGAGTTTGTGCATTAAAGTAAGGGGTGATCCATTTCGAGGTTCCCTACTTTTTTAAAGAAAAAGAACACAGAAAATTCAAATTAAATGGAGAATGTTTTTTTTATCATTTGGCTTTTATTTTTTGAAGATTATGTCAATCAAATGTTGACCGTTGCTACGTCGCACATAGTCCATCCGATGAGTCCAATTTTCGATGACTCGTTCGAAAATTTCGACTGGTCACTTTCGCATGACACGCGTGATGTTTTCCTCCTAGGCCTGAATCGCAGCGTGTTTGTCTGCATAAACTTTAGACTTTACATATGAAATTATGTGCTCACCGAAATGTTCTCTCAATAAATACATTGATTCATGCGATGTGGAACAAGATTAACGTGAGTACCTGCCTATTCGGCCTAACCCCACGGTGGTCTTACCACCGAGTGAAACTTAGGCGTAGAATAGCGCCCCCATTGTGTAGTATAAAGACACTTTACGATTGCCACCAATCGCTTTTTGTGTGTGATACAGTCACAATGAGTAGCAATTTATATAATACGGCAAGCCTTTCCAAGGCAAGCCTAGATCCACATTATAACCTCTTGCTTAGGGGTTTGGAGACTATCCAAACTCCGTCTGTTGAGAGTGCAACAGCACACTTGATCGACCGTGCACCATACCTACATAAATCGATCTTAAACCACAACCACCACGTGTACCCCCGAAGGGGACCTCGCCAATAACCGGTCACAGAGAGGATAGGCTCTCTGTGGGGCCACCGATTCCCGTGGTACCAGTCCTTTGGGCACTGATCGGGCCTCGAAGAGGACCCGTATGTTTATACACACAGACCTTTTCTTCCAGATTTAGGCTCTAGGAACCCTAGCGTCTGGTGCCCCTATTTTCCCCGAGTGAACCGCGTCAAAGCATTTGCCATATTCCTGCAGTGACAATTGGAACCCCCGGGGGTATAGCTGAGGGGTATATAAGTCAATGAGTAAATACATAGAGCACATTGGTAGACTTTAGATGAGGTGTATATAATTAAACTAGCTGTGCCCACCAATTCGTCACCGTTCTTTCAATATTTTGTTCGATTTTCCTTTGAAATCAATCCACACCAAAGACCCTTACTTTATAACTACTTACTAAAATAACTGCCGCTTAAACTATGCATATTGGTTAGTTCTTCAGTTATGGTTTATAAATGGTGTTTTTTATAGAGGTATAGAACTTTAAGTTGGCATTACTTTTCAAGATGGCGACCGATTTAACAGCTGTCAAGTGATTTATTCTCAGTTTGGCTTGGCAATTCATCATGAATAGAATCACGCCTGAACCACAAATCAGACCAGATAAGACACGAAAATTGGAGTGTTGCCAAATCACAGCTTTCGTTGGAAAGGGATAGCAAGAGTTAATGCTTTTCTTATATTACTCTCTCTTTCTTGTTATGGCTGCAATTTGACATTTTATTGTTTACAAAATAATTTGTGAAATTGCTGGAAAATTTAAATTTCTGTGAAAAATTATGTTTTAAAATAATTTGTGCCTAAAATAATATTTAAAGAAAAACCATCCGCAGGCGGCCAAATATATAAAAGGAAGCAAACAACAGGAACAAATGTAAGTATAACAAAGGTTTTCTATTGAAATAAATTTGTATATAATTAAATTATTTTACTATTTCAGGAGTCGCCGATGCATAATGGGCTGCCCAAAAGTGGAAAAACTTCATCAGTTTCCGAAAAATCCGACCAAGTAAGTATTTACATGGTTAAATTTTATATGCAAATTATGCCTGTGAACATTTCATATGAAATTGTGATTGTGTACTACATTTTTGAACAAATTGTGTGAATATGGGTATCAATATAAAGCTCTTGGAAATATCTATCAGGTGGTGCTAAAATTAAAAAAAAATTTAACCCATTAAGAATCGGTGACATTTTTTGATGAAATTTTATGCATAGTACGTAGGAAAATTTTAGTAAGCGATGCCGGTATTTGTCATACCACAGAGTAGAAGATCCTTGTGTCCGGCCGAAGGCCGGCAATGCTGGAAAAATTTTAAAAACAGTACATTATATTAAAAATTAAAGGGTGTCCACATACAACATACATAATGTTTAAGTGTATTAAGAACCGTAAAGGGCACCAAATTAAAATTTTAACAAATTGCGTGTCGCTAAAGCTCCCAACAGCAGAAATTAATAAAAAAAATACATTTAAAATTTAAAGGGTGTCCCCATAGGTAACGTAATTTGAACTATTTGGGGTGAAATTTACAAGGAGCCTGTATTGCAAAGTCCACTATAGCAAATATACAATTTGAATTTAGAAATAAAAGGGTGTCCCCATAAAATTATGTAATTTGATCTATATGGCCCTATCTTTTGAACCGTTAAACACAAACACTTGAAAATTAGGCAGAATATGCACTACTTTCTCTTGTATGATAACAAGTATAAATATTTGGAATTATAATGTAAAGGGTGTCCCAATAGTTCATGTAATTTGATATATATGGTTAAGCTTTTTAACCGTTATAGACAGATAGTTGAAATTAACAATGATTCTTTGTGACCCAGTCCTCTATAACAACAGTCTTTAATTTAAAATTGTAAATTAAAGGGCGTCCGAATAGGCGATGTTATTTGATCTATGTGCCCCTATCTTTGAAACCTTTATAGACAGCGGCTTGAATGGTGTCTCTATAAAAGACGGATGCTGGTGAAAATAGCTTAAATTTTGAACAGTAATAGGTATATGCTTGACATTCACATAGTCTTTACTTTTTTCCGCTAACTTTGGCGGATCTATTATTTGGTTTAAATGTAATTCTTACAGATTACTTCTTACATTTTTAGTTTATAACCCTTCTATTTGTTTTGAAGTCGGTTTTTTTTTTTTAAATTATTTTCTTTATTGATTCATTTAATTACTTTTTATCACATTTTTTATTACGTATTACTGTACTTAATAGTGCAAAAATTTAAAAAATAAAAAAAATTAGTTGGCTCTTAATAGGTTAATTTTTTTTTAAAAAGTTTAGCATCACCTGATAGATATTTCCAAAAGCTTTAAAATGATACCCATATTGACATAATTTGTTCAAAAATGTAGTGTAAAATCATAGTTCCATAACTAGGAAAATAAGGACCACTGTCAAATTTTTTTATTTTACACTTTTTTAATAATTTAAATAAAATTTTAATATTCAAACAGTTTTTTACCATACTAAGAATAATTGTCCTGAGTTGGCAGGTCTTTTTTACTAATCCTGACTACAATCTCAAGGTAAAACAATATATTACAAGTTTAACTTTAAATTTTTTATAATTTAAATATAACTTTTATTTTTCTAATTGCAGTTTTCTAATAGCGTAGACAGGCGACAGAGTTAATGTGCATTATCAGTCTTAATTCAAATTAACTTGTGTGTTAACATGACATGATGTGTTTTCCTGAATACTATCACATCTGAACAAACAAGTAAATCGGCAGCAGCAGGTATCCATATCAACCACAAACTCTTACATTTAAATTTATTACATTTAAAATTTGTTAAAATTTCTTTAAACTTTTTATTCTGTTAGACAATTAAAATTAAATTGTTTGTTTGTTTTTATACTTAAAACCTTTATTTCTTTCACAGTTTCGAAATACTTGTTAAACAACAAATAATTACAAATAGCAAAACTAATTACAAAAAATATATATTTGTTTTTAATCATCTTTAACACATTGTAAAATTTTACAAATTATACATATACGAGTATATACTCCCATTAATATTGTTTTATTCAAATGAAAATATTATGTAATCAATTGTTAGTTTTGTTTTTAAATTTTGTATAATAATTGAGCATTTAAGAGTTAAATCTAAATAATGAAAACATTAAATATATTATATTTAGTTTGTATGTTTTAACGATATTTGAAATTAAATGAATTAAAATAATTATTTAAATAAGAACAAAAAATTTATTTATTACCGAACTACCTTACAATTAAAATTATAAGATAATATAAAAAAAGAGCTTTAGCAACATCGGCAGTTAGCTCTGCATTTTATAAATACAAAACAAATAAAAAAAAAAGAAAAAAAACTTAAATTAAAAAATTTAACCAATCAATTAAAAAATAGTACAAGAAAAATATTAAACAAAGATTTCAATTTACTTTGTAGGTACATATGTATGTATAAAGAACTTATAAATATTTTGAGTCAGGCAAAAATATATAAATTTATGTATCTATAAGAATGACTTTATATAAAAAAACTTTAACAAATAAATATTCAAACCGAAAATAAATTCTTTTATTTAAACTCAAATAAAGTAAAAAAGTTTTTTTTTTTTACTTGAAGATATTTAATAATTATGATTAAGATTTTAACTTGGGCTTCATAGGCGTAGTATTTTCAAGTGGTGCAACATAACAACCCATTGGAGTGATTGAAACGTCAACCGACCCATTTACCATTTATTGCTCGCAATTCGTTTTCGTTTTTGGCTTTTTCAGAAAACAACGTATCGTTTTCATTTCATAGCTTGCGTACAATGCGATAATAATAGCGGCACAATTTAGCTTCAATGAAAATGCAATTTATTAGAGGTATGTATTTATATCACAGGGTATTGAAATTGTGTTGCTTACCTTCATTTTTATCGAGAAATACGCATTTATATCATAAGGCAATCGCGGCTGATTAATAAGAGCAATGAATGATAAAAGCATGTGGATCATTGCTTGGCTCACGTATATATTAAAACTTTCCACCGAATCCATTAACTGAATCGAGCAATTGTTAAATCGATACGAATGCATCCAAATTCACTAGATAAATATATTTATTTATATACATATTTGTAAAATATATACATGTATATATTATCTATTAAGTTTCCACCATAATATTCAAAAACATTTCTTTGCAACTTTGTACATGAAGCTAACGTGCACTTCGCCGGACAACTATTCATGTAATGCATATAAGCATCTACATATAGTGCACAATTCTTAGGAAGTCCCATACATATTTAAAGTTGTTTATCATAAGACCTCTAATAATTTAGCCAGGACTTCTTCATTTCCAACAGCATTTGTGTTAAATTTCTTCCTGAATTCTGTTGAATTAAGACTTCTTGACCAAATACCACTAGGAAAATTTTGATTACCAATTTTTGTAACAACCTTATGCACATGTTGTATTTTCTTAGCTTTTAATAGCACTTTGGAACCACCGCAACAAATTTTTAAAAATTTTAAGTTCTTTACTTCACGGAAATTTATATACTTTTAACTTTTTTTTTACAAAAATATAATTTTTGCTACAGTTCAATTTAAATTTTTTTGTTTACTTCATCGATAACATATGTTTGAAATAGCTATGTATAGCTGTTTCTGTTAACTCATTACGATGAATATTATTGGTTATTTTTTTATTCACTCTATCGAAAGCTGTTAGTACGTATGATAATGTACTTTTTTAAACGTCACAAGTGGGTAATCTGGTTAGTAATCTGTGCCTGAACAACGCTTACAAATAGTGCCCAAAAGGAGATTACCGTTGTTTCCGCAAATTTTGTGTAGCGATGAAGCGCACTTCTGGTTGAATGGCTACGTCAACAAACAAAACTGCCGCATTTGGAGTGAAGGTAATCCTCAAGTGTATGTCGAAACACCGTTACATCCAGAAAAACTGACTGTTTGGTGCGCTTTATGGGCTGGTGGAATCATTGGTCCGTACTTTTTCAAAAACGATGGTGGTCAGAACGTTACAGTCAATGGTGATCGGTATAGAGCCATGATTACTAACTTTTTCATTCCTGAATTGAATAGCCATGAGGTCCAGGAGATGTGGTTTCAACAAGACGGCGCAACATGTCCACAGCTCGGGCCACAATAGATTTATTGAAAGACACGTTTGGTGACCGCCTAATTTCACGTTTTGGACCTGTGAATTGGCCTCCAAGATCTTGTGATTTATCACCGCTAGACTACTTTCTGTGGGGCTATGTAAAGTCATTGGTCTATGCGGATAAGCCATAAACGCTTGACCATTTGGAAGACAACATTCGCCGTGTTATTGCCGATATACGGCAACAAATGTTGGAAAAATTCATCGAAAATTGGACGTCCAGATTGGACTACATTCGCGTCTGCCGTGGCGGTCATATGCCAGAAATGTAATGCCACAAGATAATCTTTCGGATAAATAAAATTCATGTCAATACATCGTTGTTTTATTGCAACTTAAAGTTCTATACCTCTATAAAAAACACCCTTTATTTATATAAAAGATCTCATCCTTACTAAAATAACTGCGTACTGTCACTGCTTTTTCTCCACTTTCTCGTGAAAATAAGATAGTTTTGTGGAATCAAGATATTAAGGTACAAAATTTACAAAATTTTATTAAAATCCATCCAATTGGAACCCCCGGGGGTTCATGCGATGTATAGGAATTCTTGCTGAAACCAAATGTCGCCGAGATCACGAGCTTCAATTTTAGGCATCAAATAGTCGGTTATTATGATAACGGTCGCCATTGACGGTTACGTTCGCACCGGCATCATTTTTAAAAAAATAAAGAATGGATGAATCCTCCGGCCCACAAACCACACCAAACCGTTGTTTTTTCTGGATGAAGCGGCAGCTCTTGAATCTCTTCAGGTTGGTAAACTTCCCAAATGCGGCAATTTTGTTTGTTTACATTCCCATTGAGCCAGAAATGGGCCTCGTCGCTAAACAAAATTTGCCTCTAAAACGTCGGATCTTCTTGGAACTTTTCAAGAGCCCATAGAGCGAAGCGATTCAGGTGTAAGCCTTTCCATTATGAAATGACTCGACTCACCCGAGATCTTTCAAAAAAGGCTATTGAAAAAAGTACCTTGAAATGGATCACCCATTATATAAATATGAAACATAACTCAGTTAAGAAACATAACACAGCTCAACTTCAAGCAACAACTCTGCATTGTAAACAAGGCCCATAATTAAATCAACAGCAGCAACTTCAAATACTCTTTAGATGTCCTCATTTAGTCAGCAATGATTCAAGAAAACCGTCATCACAGTAGGTATAAGATGGACTTCTGAAAGGATGCACGGCTTCTTCCTGCTGACGACTAATTGCTTTAACAAGATAAGTGCGCCAAATTAACATCGCTCTTGGGAACGGCGCACAGTGTTTTGATTTCATATAACGATTGGCCAAGAATAGAAAGAGTTGTCGTACAGACCTAAAATTTGGCACACTTATGTGAACTGATAAAAGATAGTCAAATCCAAAGTTTGAAAAAAGTAAGAATCGGAGTAAAAATACGTGTCCTTCCCATATAACCTGAAAATTAAAAATACTAAAAAATTAAATAAAAAATACCAGAATTTATGAAATTTTGTACAATAATTTTTTTAAAGTTTTGACCAAATTTAGATAAATTCGGAGCAAGGGCACTACTGGATCAAAAATGTCCTTTTTCAAAAATTAAAAAAAAAATCTTTAATGTAGTTTTGTAAATTAAACACAATATGTTAAAAAAAATATTGTATCCGAATGAGAGCAAGGACATACCAATAGTACAAATTACGGCGCACAGTACTTCGGTCCCTTATAACGAAGTAACAAAAATGAAAGGAGTTGTCAGATATTTTTGAAATTTGGCACATAAGCATAAAAAGGGCTAAGTTAAAAAGTTTGAAAAAATATGAATTTTTGGTAAAATGGATGAAAGGACTCGCCTACCTCTCATGTGTTGTGAAACTAAAAAAAAATGTAAATTTGGCTCAATAATCTTACAAAAAAAAATTACAAAAAGTCATCATGCTCATACACATACAACTAGCAACGTGTGTGTATATATTTATTAAAATCAGGGCAAGGACTTACGGTACTGCTATATATCCTTTTCCTTAAAAACGCATTAATACATACAAAAATTGTCCGATCGTAACAAAACTTGGTATGTAATGTATCCAAATTTGGGTACAATCGGATTATTAATGTGGAAAATACAAAAACATTTACATTTTGAAAATCATGAATTTAGGCATTTCTAAAAACCCATTTTTTTTAAATTTATTAGATAGATTTATTTTTTTTTAAATTAATTTTATATATATTTTTTTTAATACTCCATCAAACTTAACTAATTTTTAGATTATCAACAAAAAAATTTAGTTTTCAGAGCAATAAAAATATTTACTTTGTAAATATGTACAAAATTAAATATTTTAATTTAAATATACATTTACGGGTATTTAAATACTTGAGAACCAAATTTCGAACTAGTTTTTAAAAATGTGGATTTTTAAAAATTATTTTCGTGAAACAACCAAATCCCATTTTTCTGTTAATTTATTTTTCATAAAATTCTGTAAGTTTAGCGCCCTCTTGTGATAGCAAAAGTAATCAGAAAAGTATTTTTTAATATCTTTATTAAAGAAACCTATATTTAATCAACAAAGCTAATTATGATAAAAATAGAGACTTTAATGAACATTTGAGCCAATCGTGCTTATAAAGCCACTTTTCTCGGGAACGGCTAGTTCGATATTAAGCACGATGGTCTCAAAATGTTCTTAAAATGCTATTTTCTTTTCAGAATATATAGTTATTTTAACTGGGAACTTGCATACAAAATCAAAAACCATTTCCTCTTTTGCTATATTCCCAAAATCGACGCTATTAATAAAAATTCTCAATTACGGAGTATATTTAATTTCCCGTTTTTTCCCCGGTTTTTGATTTCCCAAACATGATGCTATCTAGGCACTTATTAATAAGGTTATATAAACAGCCCATTTAATTTTCTAATGGTGAAATATTTTAACTGCAATCCTGGATATCCATGTAATCAATTTATTTTAATAACCTAACTTTTATTTCATCAGCGGCATATCCAACCCTGGTTCATTATTGCAAAATTATTCCAAATCCCAAATGAATTCTAAACCTTGCCTACCGGTCGGTCCACTACAAGTAGGTATAAGCTGGACTTTTGACAGTATGTACAGCTTCAACCAATATAACGTCGATTTTAGGAATTTAAAAACTGGGGAAAAAATAAATTTTATCGATTTTCGAAATCTAGAAGAAGGTGATTTTCCATGGAAGCTATGAAAAGAAAACCACCATTTTTTGTCTTTATATATTCCCAAAATTACGGGTTATATTTACTTCCCCGTTTTTTCCCATAGCAATATCAATCATATAATTTTCGAATCTATATTTTACCAGCAATGCGTGATATCTATGTACTTAATCGTGCTTTACCGGAATGGCTTCTCTTGACATAAAGTGAAGCAACGTCAAGGAGGTGTGATACAGTCTCCATGTTTTTCCGATTACAGCAAGCAACTACTACAAAATTCATTGCAGGTGATTTTAAAACCATTTTCAAACAGTTCCCCGCGGCTTCATGACTGGTTTTCACACTTCTAAATAACTACTTCTCAAATGTATTAAAGTGCATTTAATCTGGTTTTCGGGTTACATAACTTGATTTTTTGTTATGAACAGTGTTAAGGTGCGACACATTCATGAGTCGATTTTTAGATTTTGTGAAGATCGTCGATAGGGAATAACTTGTCTCAACCAACTACCCAATACTATGTAAATAAAGTGATAAAATTAAATATAAGACAATTTAAAAGTGCTTTGCTTCTGTAGTTATTAAAAACTGAGTAATTATTAATTAGCAGCTTCAAAACATCGAATAAAATAAAATATTCGATTAGCTTATATTAATGAAACGAATCATATCCGAGTATAAGTAACGAGTGATTTTTTAAGAGCTTGAGAATTTTTTTTAAAAAAAAACGCATAAAATTTGTAAAATCTCATCGGTTCTTTATTTGAAACGTTAAATTGGTCCATGACATTTACTTTTTGAAGATAATTTCATTTAAATGTTGACCGCGGCTGCGTCTTAGGTGGTCCATTCGGAAAGTCCAATTTTGGGCAACTTTTTCGAGCATTTCGGCCGGAATAGCCCGAATTTCTTCGGAAATGTTGTCTTCCAAAGCTGGAATAGTTGCTGGCTTATTTCTGTAGACTTTAGACTTGACGTAGCCCCACAAAAAATAGTCTAAAGGCGTCAAATCGCATGATCTTGGTGGCCAACTTACCGGTCCATTTCTTGAGATGAATTGTTCTCCGAAGTTTTCCCTCAAAATGGCCATAGAATCGCGAGCCGTGTGGCATGTAGCGCCATCTTGTTGAAACCACATGTCAACCAAGTTCAGTTGTTCCATTTTTGGCAACAAAAAGTTTGTTAGCATCGAACGATAGCGATCGCCATTCACCGTAACGTTGCGTCCAACAGCATCTTTGAAAAAATACGGTCCAATGATTCCACCAGCGTACAAACCACACCAAACAGTGCATTTTTCGGGATGCATGGGCAGTTCTTGAACGGCTTCTGGTTGCTCTTCACTCCAAATGCGGCAATTTTGCTTATTTACGTAGCCATTCAACTAGAAATGAGCCTCATCGCTGAACAAAATTTGTCACATTTGAACATTTCGAACCGAACACTGATTTTGGTAATAAAATTCAATGATTTGCAAGCGTTGCTCGTTAGTAAGTCTATTCATGATGAAATGTCAAAGCATACTGAGCATCTTTCTCTTTGGCACCATGTCTGAAATCTCACGTGATCTGTCAAATACTAATGCATGAAAATCCTAACCTCAAAAAAATCACCCATTACATAAATGCATGCATCTTTTATTTCATTTGTATTATTTATTGAAACATACATTGACAACTGACTGACAGCTCACACCACTACTGGACTTAAAATCAACAAAAAAAAAAAACAACAAAACAATGTAGAAAAACCCCAACAAAAAAAAAAATAAAAAAATATAAATCTCAACTGAATGAACATGACAATGGAGTTTTTGTTTAACAAAATACAAATAATTATTAAAATTTATTAAAAGTGTTAGTGAGTGTGAGCTCTGCGTTTATCATTAACATGTCGACAAATTGTTAAAACGTTTTCATTTGTTTGATTGTATTTTAATTTTTTTCGTAAATTTTTTTTCCTATTTTTTGTTGTTGCTTTTAAAAGTTTTTATTAAGTTTATTAATTACTGCTATATTGTTAAAGAAATTAAAAAGTTAAAAATGTTGTAATTGTTATAAAAAAATTCATAGATTGAGAACAAAAAACAAATTAATAAGTTTGGTTTTTGTGACGTGTGGTTAAGAGGGGTATAGTTGACAACAAAAGTATACATACAATTACAAATTTTTAGATGATCACTTTAAAGCCCCTAATACACGACATGTTTTTTACATCTGACTTTCTATTTCTCTGTGACTGATATGTAATTCTGCATGTCCGTCAAAGAAGATTTTTTTAATTTGCTTACAAACTTTCATGTGTGACATAACCCCTATTTGTTTACAAGAGCTGATCGTTTTATTTCGTCCTCTTCACTACACGGATAGCCAAGAATGCGAAACAGCTTGCCGCCGCCCGCCCTAATATATTTTTGTGTGCGCCACAGAAATACTGACGACTCAAGTATTTTTAAAGTTTGTTTACTCTAAACCTAAAGGTGTTAAGTTTGCATTAAAAAATGATAAACAAAAAAAAAATTTTTTTTGCACCAATTAAATGTTTTAATTAGTTTTAAATTTAATTTCAATTAAATTTTTAATTGATTCAAATATATATTTGCTTAAAAAGAGAATAAACAAAAAATCCTAATTAAACAAATAACACAGTGCAACACGGAAAAATATAACCATATACGGACACCACTACGTGATAAAAGACCAAAAAAAAAGACCTCTGTCTCCCAGTTTTGCCCAAAGTATTTCAGGTTTTTTTTATGGGCCCTCAAAGATGTGGGGCCTCGATGTCATTTTTGCAAAAAAAAAATGATCATTTACTCAAGCTCATATTTTGCAAACCATTTGAAATTTTGATATACTCTCTGAGGCAAAGTTGTAGCTCTTGTCATAAAGAACAAAAATTGTTAACATATAAAATCAAAAAAAACTTCATCTTCAATGTCAAAATCACAAAAAACTTTAAAAAAATTCAATTTTTTTACCTTTTTTCCCCTGTTCCGGTCCATAGGTAGCAAACCGTTCAAAATTCAAGGAAACAATCAACAACAAAAATGAACCTAAGATCTCAATAAACAACATTCTAGAACATATGAACTTCCTAGGAATGATTCTTAACACCGTTTAGGTAGCGCTTAGGTAGCAGCAAAAGTGAAAAATTTCCCGAAAATTTTTAAATTCATTTCGCTAATAGCCTAGATTATAGAAATAAATTCATCAGTTTTATACAACTAATAAAATTTGAAACATAGACAAATCCTTATCTAAAAGGCTCAATAGGATATGTGTCAATTTTCAAAAATATGACCCTGATGGGAGAAAAGGAAAGAACGTTAAGTTTTATACAGCTAAACCGATTTTAATGAAATTTAAAACCTAAATAGATCCTTATCTATAAAGTATGATAGGCTATGACTGTTTTACAGAATTGGAGAATAGAAGAAAATGTATACGACAGGAAGATATGTAGATGATGTATCTAGAAGATCCATTAGGCTATGCCGTTTTTTAAAACTGGGGTACTTGAAAGGACGAGTGGAGAAAACAGGACATTTTTTAAGATTAAATAGTTTTTAATAAAATCTGAATCATACATCTATGTTGGTGAGATCTCAGCAAGTGTTTTACTTCGAAACTATTTAATTAATTTAAAAAATGTTTCCTCTGTGTAAAGTGGGCAAACACTAAAAACGTGCACAACTTCACCAGTGCTTAAAAAAAATTTGTTACCTGTTCGAAAACTTTTCTCTCTTACTTTCCTGTAGATGATTGTGAAATGGACATAGAAAATTTATAATTTTTATGAAGCTGTTTTTCTTTGTCCGTAATTTAGTAAGAACAACATTTAGTGAACAGCATTTAGTGAAACAATTAATTTGGGTGTGGTAAAGTTTGGTTGTTTTTATCGTATTTTTCTCCACAATGTATTATGACAAACACACAGGGACGTGAACATAGACATCGTTTAAAATATAAATTTTTAAAAATGTTTGTAATTAAATGTGTGTAAGTTTGTATCATTAACATTAAACACCGTTTTGCGAGGCTTTGTTGTCCATGTGTTTAGTTGATTTATGTTTATTAGCGGTACATTTTAAACAAAATTAAAATTTATTTTTGAACATTTTTTTAAAACAATTAAAGCTTGCGGTTTTTCATTGTTGGGGTTTATGGAAAAGACCAGAGGCTTAAGACTTTATATTCTTTTACGAAAAATTATTGTTATTTATTTATTTTATGTAGGTACACATACTTTCATACATTTACATAATACATTCATATATACATACAAGGACTGAGTTGGTGTTTAACACTAATTATTTTAAAAACTTATTAATTTGTTTATGGAAGTATAATTTGTAACAAATGTAAAATCATTATTTAACTTTACTTTTTAATTAGTTTATTTATTTATTTCTTACCAGCTGTGCCCGCCACATCGCACATAGGGGTAATTTGCCAATCTAGCCGGACATTAGTGTTTGTTTTTTAGCTTATATTGGTCCTAAAATATTACTGAGTGCCCCTAGATTAATAAAACTTGGCAGAAAAATCTCTTATAGTCATAGGGTGTTAAAGCTATAAAATAAAAAAATCGCACCAAGGAGCAAAAGTTACCTTTAGAAGGATTAATCCTAAGTCTGACCAATAAAAATTCTTTTAAGTTTTCCCATACTTTTGTTAAGCAAATGTAACTTTTATAGTCAGCTAATGTTCAAAAAAACCTAAACTTGGATCCTGAAGATTCTCAAATGCCATTTTTCGCCCCTCCTCTTTTTGTGGGCGGTGAAATAAAATATTATTTTCGAAAATAATGTAATTATTAAAAGAAGTGGAATACATACGCCTTAATACCATAAAAATAAAATTTTTAAGTTTTTATGGGCAGGCGGAGGTACTCCTGATATCACATACCCAAAAACGTTTATGTGAATTAAAAAAAAAAATTTTTTTTTTTGCTAAATTCCAAAAAAATATTCATTTTTAAGCTTTTATGTCGAAGAAAAGAATATTAATAAAAGTCATTTTTGTAATTTATTACTTATACATATTTAATTTATCTGAGAATAATTAATTTATTCATAACTAGCTGTGCCCGCCACTTCGTCAGCGTCCTTATTTTGCTCTGAGTGTAATCGACTTAAAGACTTTTAATGTAATATAGTGCTTTAGATATGGTAAAGGTACCCATCCCTGGGTAATTACTCAGAAACACAGGATTTATATAAAAATATAAAATTTGTATAAAATTTCAAAATTATTGTAGAGTAATGTAAATAGTATTTTAAATTACCCGCTGACAAAAATAAAAGTTGCTGCCAAGTTTGCAGTATCATTGAATCGTTCAAATTGCGTACTTGCTCTACTTGTTCTCCCTATCTCTTGATAATGAGTAACACAAAAATAAGTAACCTATATTTGAACCATGTTACTAAGGTTCCTCTCTATAAAATTTTATTATATTTCATCTTGTAGTCATTACGTGATGCGAACACAAACAGACAGGCCAAAAATCACATGTATAGAAATGAGCCAGTTTTATGTATTATAATCTATGTGTTATATTATGTGTTATAATCTATGTATTATGTATACATACATAGATTATTTGTTATTAAAAACAACACCCTTTACTTAATAAAGTACTGCATAAGCAGAAAAAATGAAGTTCATAAGATACTCATTATAATATTTGATTTAATTCATGTCCGTTCGTTCACTGCACGCGAGTAACGATGAGTTTGACAATAATAATAATAAGCAGAGACCAGGGGTCTAACTGCGATGGCCTTGCTGAGTTTCCATAAGCAAGTTTAAATAAGTAGGGGTAAATATTGAACATAATAACAATGAACTTGGGTGAGTTGAAGCATTCTTGTGCTTTGAGTTAAAAACGAACACTGTTCGAGTGTACAAATAAAAGAAAAAGAGAAAAAATGCAAAATTTTTTAACAGCATCACTTGCGTTTATTTTAAGATCTTCATTTCTAACGAAAAACAAAAAACCACTAGTGCAAGCAAAAGGCACTTAGCCTTAAACTAAAGTTCTACACAACTACAGAACAAAACACACTGAGTGTTTCGAACATGAGACGAGTAAACACGTAGCTTAGTTACTAGTATAGATTGTTAATTTTAATCGATCAGTTTATTGCGTTTATGATATGAACAGAGATTTGCTCACAAATAGGCATGTGTTCAATAAGCTAGTTTGTGTTCGAGTATGACCACTTGCTCATGAGCTTAGATGAGCTTGCAAGTATTTATTATATAATCATTGTACTAAGTTGAACTAATTTCTCTTAATTATGAAAGTCCTTCTTTTTCCAAATTTGAAGACTGACTGACTGACTGACTGACTGAAAAATGTAGACTCTTTATTTGCAATTTTCTGATTTTATTCTACACTAAAACAAAATTCAACCAATAAATTATTGAATTTCTATACCCAAGTTGTGCACATTAGAATGTAACGATTACTTAAAAGCCACTGAATTTTCTACCAGCCACAACCAACAAACTAATCATTAGAACCTTTTACTTAACATGGCATTCCTCTTTAGTTCTTCTATTCCTTACTCTCTTTTGTGTTGTGGCACTTTTGTGCATTTTTGGCTCTGGGCTTTTGAATTTTATTGCTCGAATCTTCAGCGTGGAGCTTGAGCGCCATCTCGTTTAATGCCTTTAAGGCGTGACCATGGTATTTTATAATATGAATTGATCAAAGGATGCCGATGTATTTTATGTTGACCGCCACCGATGAGTCAACTTAGGCACCAAACACACAAAAAAAGAGGAAAAATGAAATAACTTGCTTGCAAATATTATTTCATAGTCAATAACTTTAGAAATTGGTTACGGGTTTAAAAGTATTCTTAAGATTATGGCGATGATGATGATGATGAGGACATTGATGCTAATGCTTGTTGTGTATGAGAACATGTTTTTGTGCTCACTGTTCACTGTTCAGAACTAGAATAATAAAATTAAAACATTTTTGAAGCTTGATTTGATGCAGAGGCAACACAAAACAACTTGGAAAACAAAAATTGTGTATTAAAGTGCAAAACTGCAATTCAACAATAACAAATTGGCCAATCGATTAGTTCGCTTACATAACGAAGAAAAATCTTCAGGCAGCAAATACCTTTTGATTTTTTTACTCTTTTTACTTTCTAACGAAATTATGATCCAAACAATGATGTGAATGTTAATTAAAAGAAATATTTTTTAATTTGTTAAAATCTAATTAATAAATTCCCTTTCATGCATTTATAACTAATTAAGATTTTATTATGTTATCAAGGGTTTACTATCGTGTTCGCTTCATAATAAACTCATCCTTTGCATTAAATTATCAACTTCGAATTTGTCACGCCTTTTGTTGTAAAAAGAAAGAAATTACAGCCCTGTTATCACAACTGCAACAACATGCGACGCAAATAAAGCCTCTTCAGCTGTTTCAGTCACTACACAGCGTGTAAATTCCACAAAAAATTGGAACTTCAGTCGACTTCTCTGTTTATAGGGGATGAAATTTAGCATTTGGATACAGAATAATTAAGTGACTACGAATGAATGCAGTAGTCAAGAAAAAAAAAACATAATGCCATAAACTTACAATGATCATGAACAAAAGCCCTACTATTGTTTTATCGCTTAAGTTTCTAGCTCTTGCGAAAAGTGAAAAATTAGCTGAAGATCATCTGGAACAACACAGAAATAATAAGGAAATTTTACTAGACGGTTCCTAAAGGTATATTTAGGATAAAATTAGATTAACTTAATGTTGATCCAAACCAGTTCCATCTTTAAAAAATTTTTCTTGTAAATTCAATTTGAACATGTCGAAAAAAGTGATTTTTTAAAATGTAGTAATTTTGGTCCCAAAGCTACCCTTGTGATACCTTTTAACTTATTAAAACGTTTAATATTTGTTTCCTGTTACAATAGAAGCACAATGGATTTAAATTAGCTACCCCATAATATAAAATTTCAAATACTATAGTAAAACCAGACCGTAATCTTTGGCGTGAATTGAACCCCCATCCCAACCTCCAGATTGATAAATTAGCATTCCACAAGTGTATATTGTTTTGCTTCCCCTTTCAACTTAAGCAAAATTTTGGACGAAATCTTCCTTTTGGCAACACGGGTACCCTTTTTCTAAAAGTACCTTTTTCTTAAAAGTACCTTTTTACACTTAAAGTAAATTTTTACTAAAAGTACACTTTTACATTAAAAGTACATTTTTACTAAAAGTACATTTTTACTAAAAGTACCTTTTTGCATTAAAAGTACATTTTTACTAAAAGTACATTTTTACCAAAAGAAACATATTACTAAATGTACCTTTTAACTAAAAGTACCTTTTACCTAAAAGTACCTTCAAATAAAAGTACCTGTTAGCTAAGAATACTTTTTAACTAAAAGTACGTTTTTGCTAAAAGTATATTTTTGCTAAAAGTATCCTTTTATTAAAATTTTCTCTTTGCTAAATGTATCCATTTCACAAACTATAGTGAAACAGACCATAATTTTTGGCGCGAATTGAACCCTCAACCCAACCCCCAGATTGATAAACTAGCATGCCACAAGTGAATATTATTTTGCCCCTTTCACAAAAATAACTTTAAAACAAAAATCTCTTCAAAACTAGTTTTTAGCAAAAGCTAATATGTAACAAAAGTGTATTTTTATTAAAAATAACCTTTTTACCAAAGGTACCTTTTTACTAAAAGTACCTTTTTACATAAAGTGCTTTTTAGTGAAAGTACATTTTTCTAAAATAATCTTTTTATAAAAAGTACGTTTGGATAAAAGGAAATTTTTACGAAAAATAACATTAAACAAAAGTACCTTTTTTTTAACAAAAAACGCATTTGAAGTAAACTAAAGCACCATATAAGAAAAACGCTTTTATTGGAAAAGTAAATTTTAACAACTAAACATTTTAACAGCATCCTATTTAACATTTTTAATAAAACTACCTTTTGAACAAAATTCCGTTTTTAATAAAAGTACATTTTTAACAAAACTTTTTTAACAAATTGTATAATAAAACTAATCTTTTCTTAGCTAAACTATATTTTTAACAACACTACCTTTTTAACAAAAGTACATTTTTAGCAAAAGTACCTTTTCTTACTAGAATTGCCTTTTCAAAAAAAGAAAATAAATAATTTTAACAAAAAAAAAATATTCTTAACAACAGCACCTTTTTAACGAAATCACCTTTTTCAAAAAAGTACATTTAAGAAAAGAAGGTGTTTAGCAAAACTAGCTATAATATAAAAAATTGCCTTAAAATCAAAAGTATATTCAGAAAAGTTCAGGATTAGCCTAACGGGGTATCAAACTTAAAAATATCAATTATATGAATTTTATTTGAACTATTTAAGTTAAGTTCTTAATTATAAAGATATAAAGAAAAATTAGACACCAGCAGATGACGGACATAGCTGTCTAGAAAATGCATTCCACTCTGCTGGTATCTAATTGTTCTTAATTTCTTTATAATTAAGAACTTAAGCCTAAATAATTAATTTATTCGTTAAAAATAAAAAATAAAAAAAAAACTACTTTTTCTTCTCTTTTAAATAAAAGTACTTTTTCAACAAAAGTATATTTTTTAACAAATAGCAAATAAACCTTTTCAGCATTTCTTTGCAAAAAGTATAGTTTTAATAAAACTCCCTTTTTAACGAAAGCACATTTTTTACAAAAGTACCTTTTTAACAAAGTATCCTTTAAACAAAAGTACCTTTCCAATTAATAAATAAGATACTTTATCGTTTTAACAAAGTGTCCTTTTCAACAAAATCGGCACTTGCACAAAAGTTCCTTTCCAAAAAAAAGTAAGTTTTTAACAAAAGTATCTTTTTAAAAATATGTACTTTTACACAATTACAACTTTTTAAGAAAAGCACCTTCCTAACAACAGTACCATTATAAGTAGAAAAGTTAAACTAAGTTTTTGAAAACCTACATTTTTAAAGAAATAGCTTTTAAAAATACTCTTTTACTCAAATAACTTTTTAAAAAAATGGTTCCTTAAAAAAAATTATTTAAAACATTTAAGTACCTTTTTGAATAAGATATACTTTTGGTAATAAATTTAATAAATGTGGTTCATATTTGGTATGCTATTTCCTGTATAAATATAAAATAAAATAATCTATAAATATTTGTACATATAATAAGACCGTAAGGCTGTACCATTTCTGCTGCTGGTGCAGAATATTGGAAATTTTTGTCTTTCTGTTTGTGTTAAGTAAAAACTACTAGATGAAAAAAATTTGTGATGAGTTACGTTAGTATCTCCGTTTAGATATAAGATAATTTTTTCGCGTGAAAATATCTCATTTCCAAGAGAAAATAGAGAAAAAGAAAGTACGCAAATTGAAAACCTGACAGCACCTTTTATTTTTTTCAGCAGGCAATTCTTCACACTATTTACAGAACTCTACAACAATTTTAGAATTTTATATAAATCCTACGTAAAGGGTGTTTTTTTATAGAGGTATAGAACTTTAAGTTGCAATAAAACAACGATGGATTATTCGATTGACATGAGTTTTATTTATCCGAAAGATAATCTGGTGGCATTACATTTTAAATATGATTTGTGGCATATGACAGCCACGGTTGGCGCGGATGTAGTCCAATTTCGACGTCCAATTTTCGATGACTTTTGCCAACATTTATGGCCGTATATCGGCAATAACACGGCGAATGTTGTCTTCCAAATGGTCAAGTGTTTGTAGCTTATCTGCATAGACCAATGACTTTACATAGCCCCACAGAAAGTAGTCTAGCGGTGTTAAATCACAAGATCTTGGAGGCCAATCACAGGCCCAAAACGTGAAATTAGGCGATCACCAAACTTGTCTTTCCATAAATCTATTGTGACACGAGCTGTGTGACATGTTGCGCCGTCTTGTTGAAACCACATCTCCTGGACATCATGGTTATTCAATTCAGGAATGAAAAAGTTAGTAATCATGGCTCTATACCGATCACCATTGACTGTAACGTTCTGGCCACCATCGTTTTTGAAAAAGTACGGACCAATGATTCCACCAGCCCATAAAGCGCACCAAACATTCAGTTTTTCTGGATGTAACGGTGTTTCGACATACACTTGAGGATTACCTTCACTCCAAATGCGGCAGTTTTGTTTGTTGACGTAGCCATTCAACCACTTTCATCGCTAATGGACGTAGTGCGCGATACGTTTTCCGCACAGAACCATTATTTTCGAAATAAAATTGCACTATTTGCAAGCGTTGTTCAGGCGTGAGTCTATGCATGATGAATTGCCAAACCACACTGAGAATAAATCACTTGACAGCTGTTAAATCGGTCACCATCTTGAAAAGTAATGCCAACTTAAAGTTCTATACCTCTATAAAAAACACCCTTTATATTCCTGAGAAAATGGACAGGGATGGGTACCTTCTTTTAAAGTAAATACATAAACCATAATTGAAGCACTATAAAAGTAAGAGTCTTAAAATTTGTTATGAACTAAAATCGAACACATTGGCATGGCGCAGACGAAGTGGCAGGCACTGTTAGTAAAAAATAATTTATAAAAAGAATGAATTTCTGTATACTTTTCTAAATCTTTTTTGTTTTTTTTTTTTTTGTAATTATCTGTCATCATCAACGTCAACAAAGGCTCTTAATATTCTTGCCTACAACAAACTATAAAATACACAGATTTTTCATTGTCATCCAAAAGGAAAAAAAAAACATAAAACAATCTCAAATGGAATTCTTTCTCTCACCCCTAAAAGGTGATAATAGACAATAATTATTAGTTTTGTTGTTCGTATCGGAAAACTACAAGATTTTATGATGTTTCGGGTGTCAACAAAATGCGAGTACAAGTAATAAACTCATAATCACTTCACACTGGGTGACTTTACAAAATAATAAACAACATAGATATTCATTGCATAAATGAAACAATTTGAAAAAAAAAAACAACAAAACTGGATTTATTGAATAAAAGCGGAAGGGAAACGCATCTGCTCTTTACGATTTTACGCTGACAATCAAAGTTGCCCTGATTCTCCTGTTTTGTGGAACAGTTAATCGAATACAAATTCGATTGATTTTGCTGTTCGATTAAGAAATGAAACAATATAATTATAATTAGTTTGTGCAAAAGTCATTTATATAATACGGAGAAAAACTATTAGCAAAATAATTACAAATAATTCGTTTTGGTGCTTTAAAGTTCTTGTTTTAAATAGCAACCCTCTTGATTATATTAAACATATGCCTGCCTCGAATGTATAAATTTAAATATAAAAAAGAATTCTTCGCCTTAATCCCATTTGTTGCGGACGCTTGTAAATGTTTGTTTTCATAAAAAAAACATGCCAAAACACTTGTTTTAAGTTAATTTTATTTTTTGATACTCGAAGGGTTGTTTTTATCCTCTATTTTAGGACATAACAATTTTCTGGATTTATTTTCTAAAATCCTTGTATGGTCTTTTTTCACTTGAGTAAATTTTTGTTATAATTTGTAATTTTGTTGAATGTTCTGTCTATTAATATCTTTAAGCGTTGTGTGAGAGGGTGGTTTATTTTGCCGTTCACACCTGCTCTGCCGGAACAAAAAATGGGCGTTGAAAGATGTCACAGCAAAGTTAATAGGTTTTTCACAAGTATTATAAACCATAAATTTGAGAACTAAATATAACCAGTAAATAAGCATTTATTTCTATTAAAGATTGTATTCACAAAACTTATTTAACAACGCTCCCACTCGTTAAACTGATTCTGTGTTATTAAATTACAAGGTATTGGTATCTATACCAGTAACAGTTTTGGTATTTTGATTGTGTCGATATTAGTATACTTGATTACCGATATTTAATAGCATAATTCTTAAACACTTAAATGTGTTGCTTTAAATTTTTATTAAAAATATTTTTTTTTTTTTTAAATATTCATTAATTTTTATTATTATTTTATTAGCTGTGCCCGCTCCGCTAGGAGGATGCTGACGAACCTTTTAATTTTTTGTTCGTTTATGCTTTTCACACCAAATTCACACCAAATTTAAAGACTCTTACTTTTAAAGTACTTCAGATATGATTTATGTATTTACTTTATATAGAGGTACCCATCCCTGGGTAACTACTAAGGAACAAAGGCTTTAAATAAAATTCTAAAATTTAAATAAAATTATAAAATTTATATAAAATTCTAAAATTCTTGTAGAGTTCTGTAAATGGTGTTAAAAATTTCTGACATAAATAAAAGATGCTGCCAAGTTTGCAAAATTGTTTGTAAAATTGCGTACTTTTACTAATTTATCTCTATGTTATATTCAAAATGAGAAAAAAGTATCCTATATTTGAGCCGAGATACTAAGGTACCTCCTCACCAAATATTATTTAAATTCATGTAAAAGTATTTACGTGATGCGAACACAGACAGACGGTCAGACAAACAAAACTTTCAAAAATATTAAATGTATAGAAATGTTCCTGTTACAGATTTATTATAAGTTTAGGCTAGCTGCGCCCGCCTCTTCGTAGGCGTCCACACAAAATTTTGTTAGATTTTGCTTTGAAAGTAATCCACACCTATTGTAAGACTTACTTATATAGAGTAACACCTATAAGAGAAAAATGCAACTAAACTAAGAAGAAAGTAAGAATAACAGAATTTTATAGCTACACTCAAGTCGTAGTATTTTATTTAATTGGCTATTTGGCATATGTTTTTAGCGCCATCTGTGTTTAAATATCAAACATTAAAGGTACAGTGCCTTACTAAGTAGTTAAAACGATCTGTGTTTTAAAATATACAACTTTCAAAAATTAAATGTGCCGTGCTGTACTCAGCAGTACTTAGTTCCTCTTTAAGATTTGCTACATATCCGTTTATGTATTTTTTTACTTTATAAAAAATAAAGTATTCATATCCGGTTAGTTCAACTGCGTATTTTCCTTCCTCTCTCTACTTTCTCTTGGAAATAAGATATTTTTGGGGAAAAAAATATCCTATATTGGGACTAGGATATTTAGGTACCTCCGGACAAAATTTTGTTAAAATCCATCCAGTACTTTTTACGTGATGCGAAAACGTAAATGAAAAGCAGGCAGACAGACGGAATTGATTTTATGTATAGACAATCACCCATCCCTGGGTTATTACTAAGGAACAAACCCTTTAAATAAAATTTTAAAATTTATATAAAATTCCAAATTTGTAAATAGTATAAATATAAATTCAAATTCTGTAAATAGTGTTAAAAACATCCAGCTGACAAAAATAAAAGGTGCTGTCAATTTTGCAGTCCCATTGAATGGGTAAAATTGCGTACTTTCACTACTTTTTTTCTATTTTTTCTTGAAAATTAAATATTTTTACGAGAAAAAGTATTCTTTATTTGAGCCGAGATAATAAGGTACTTCCTCACAAAATTTTATTATAATTCATCCAGTAGTTTTTACGTGGTTCGTACACACACAGACCGATAGAGAAACAGGCAAATAGTATTTTATTTGCCTATAAAACTGTTGGTTAAGTGTGATTTTTTCTTGCACTGGTGGTTTTTTGGTTTTTGCATTTCTTAAGAAATTAATTTTTTAAAATGACCGTAAGGTTGTTCGTGTTTCACCCAAAGTTTAAAACTGCTTGAACTCGCCCAAGTTCATTGTTATTATGTTCAACATTTACTCGTACCTATTCAAACTTGCTTAAGGATACTCTGCAAGCTTACGCATTTAGTTCGCCGGTCTTCGCTGTTTATTATTGTCCACTCATGGTTACACGTGAGCAATGAGCAGACATGATTTCAATAAAATATTCTATGAGCTTCGTTTTTTGTACTCATGCAGTGCTTTAATTTATTGTTGCTTCTAATGTCTTCACTAGTTTTAAAAACTTTTAGAAGTTCCCTAAAATATTTGGCTGACAAATTTATTTCATAAGATAGCAAAATATATTATTAAACAAGTAATTTTATAAACGATCTGAACCTAACGTTTAAAGCACTGCAAATGCCACAAAACGTTTAAAAAAATAACCTGATTATTTACACACTGTACCATTTTGGCACTACGAGAAGTGACACAAAATTTAAACAAAGCAAAGAAATATCTCATACACTCCAATCCATTTAATGTCTGCATCTTTTAAATATTTTACAAAATTTCAACAAATTAATAGCGCTGCAAATTACTCATTAGCCCACAACAAAAAATCTCTATCGCGGCACAAATATAAAATAAAATTTAAATAATTATTCTTATTATTCGTGCAACCATTATTTACAACGATTAGATTTTTTAAGGCTGCAAAATATTTATAATTGAATCGCCAAATAAATGCGATCCAAAAGATAATCATACAAATTATAATTGTGCAGAGCAAAATTGCTTAATGCGAAGGCAGCGTTAATTTTTGCGGAAAATTTAACGTGACGTTGTTACCTTGCTCTCTATTGCACTCTGTCTCTACTCATTTATTAAGGTCTTTGTTTCGAACCATCAACCGTCCTACGCACTGAAAAGTTGTTTTAAATTAAACGCCGATCATCGGTCTAAATACTGAACAAAAAAGAGAAGGAAAAAAATTATGAAAACGTAAAAAGTGGGTATAATGACAGGGGGATTTTGGTCACTTATACACTGGGTACATTAGGCGAGAAAATGCAACAATAATGAGTGTTTGCTAGACATTGACGATTGACTGTGTTGCTTTCCGCCTGTATGAGTGCCTCGGCCTCTTGAGGTCTGACTTGTTGTGTTTGTGGTTGTGTTTGGTTTGGCTTGGGACTTGGCGTTGTATTGATACTGGGTGTTGTGTTGTATGTTTAGCTGCTAATTTTCATTTTTATATTTTTTTCCTCTTTACTATTTTGCGGCATTTTTATGCTGTTTGCATTTATTAATTAGCTGACATGACCATTAATTTAAATCAATGATTAAACTACAGCGGAAAAGTTAGAAAAAAACACCAAATGAAAATCAAATAGACAGACAGCCAGCCACATCTTTATATCAGAGAAATGATTGCATTGCCTGCTGCAACGTTTATGCTGGCAATTAACATCGTTATCTGAGTTTTTGTTGTACATGTTTCTTAATTTGTTCTTGCGAGGGAGACTTAAAAAAAATGTATGCAGAATACATATTCACTTATACTACTTTAGTTAAATGATTCAGCCAACTGGTACATAAAAAATACTCACACTATTTTATTCAAACCCCTCATCATTCATGATTCACCTTTCATCATTCATTTTTCATCATTCACCATTCAGCATTCATATTTCAGAAGTTTGTTATATTAAACTTGCAATATGCTTTCTTAGAAAACCTTGTAAGTAATTGACAAATTTTATGACCACAAATAAACTTATTCCAACTTTCGAGTAATATCACATATTCTGTAGTGATATAGTTGCCATTCTTTGCTCATACTACTAATGTAATTAATGATGAAACATATCGTTTTTTCCTCACAATTTCACATGTAACGTATTCGTGGAAAGTGGCCGTTGGATAGAATCTATTTTATTTTGACTGCTTCCATATTAAGCCAACCATTCTCTTAATAATTCACAGTGGGCCAGAATCCCAATATTTTGGAAATAATTCAGCTATTTGTAAGGGGCTAGCCGCATTGATCTAAATTTTTACATGGTCATAGCAGAGGAGCATCTGAGCTTAAGTTTTGACGCTGGACACCATTCATTAACATGTTTGGAACATCTTCACATATATTAAGACTGCAACAGGACCATTTCTACACAAGAAATATTTTTAGAAAATTTTGTTGCTGGTGCAGTTAGTCTGTCTGTTCGTCTGCTTGTGGTCGCATCACGTTAAACTAGCTACTGTGAGAATGTTAATAAAATTTTTTGAGGATATACTAAAGTATATTGATGTAAATATGGGATACCTTTTTCGAGCAAAAATATCTCATTTCGTAGAAAAAATAAAGAAAAAGTAGTGACTCTACAATAATTTTTAATTTTATCCAAGGATACCTTTATATAAAGAAAATAGAGAAACCATAACTGAAGCACTATAAAAGTAAGATTCTTAACTTTCAAAGCAAAATGTGGATAACTCTAAAGGGGCCTACGACCTGGCGGGCAATATGTTCCTATAGTATTGTGGACATATTGCATAAAAACTTTTTATATTTAGAAATATTTTTACTTAGGATTTTTATTTTTTGATGTGAATTTTATATTAATTGCTCTAATATTGAGTAACATGTTGCTTTTATTGGCACGGTCCGCAAAAGTAAGGAACTTTTGAAGGATGTGCAGAAAAAAAATTATTTTTGTAAAACTGTTGTATTCATAAATATTGCACAAAATATCTGAACTTGGGTCAGAAAAATTGCTCGGGTGCACACGACCGCAACCTAGCGCATACATACTGTAATATATTAGAGAAGGGGAGGGTTGAAGAAAAAATGGTGCAATATTTTCTTGACCGTGCAACCACGACAAGGATTTATGAACTGCTAAGTCAGACCTTTAAAAAAAAAAAATAAAAATTTCTGAAAGACACAAAGTACTAATTTTTTTTAACTAATAGCTTTTAAGTTAAATAATTACACAAATTTTCTTTTGCATCAAAATCTTTTAAAACATTTCATTTAATTAAATTAAAATTTTCTAAGAATTTTTTAATTTTAGCAAAATACCGAGAAAGTCTATTTTGGATCACCATGTTTGCTGTTATATCGTTGAAATATAGGAGTAAGTTTTAGGCTGCCTGGTACATTGGTATTTACTTTCAAATGAAAGAGTGATATAACTTTGAAATCGCTAACCATAGAAAAGATTTTGGCCACTTTCACAAAATGTGCCACAGTGCGCCGCCGAACTGGGAAAGAAAAATTAAATCAAAATTTAAACAATCAAAGTTAAAATCTGTACAAATAAACAGGCTTGTTGAAAGATAATCTACCCTTAGCTTATTTTGCAAACATTTATTCATTAGCTTGATCCCGAGATCATTAGGTGGTTAAAGAATGCATTTATGGGACACTGCTTTAAACTTACAAAAAAATTCAAAGGAGACAAAATAATAATTTAATTTTAAAGAGACAATAATATTTTGCTAACTTTAAACAATTCGACAACCAACAATTTTTGTTGTTTGCAGTAACGTCTTCATGATCTACTAACATTTTAACGATAGAAGGCAATACCATTTGACTACCAAGTTGCAAAAAAAAAAAGGAATATAAGAAAAAAATAAATTTTTTCTGGATAAAGAAAATATAATTTCGTTAAAGTTAACAAAATATTTTCAGGTGTGTTTTAGTTATTTCTGATTAAATTAAGAGATATTTGAAAAGGATTGGACTATTACAAACTGACGCATTTGACAATTACTCGTTTATTTAGTCCTAAAATACATTAGAATAAAAAATTAAAACCTTTTTTGTCCGTGCTTTAAACAGAAAAAATAGCACAGTGCAACACGGAAAAAATAACCATATACGGACACCACTACGTGATAAAAGACCAAAAAAAAGACCCCTGTCTCCCAGTTTCGCCCAAAGTCCTCCAGGTTTTTTTTATGGGCAAAAAAATGATAATTTACTCAAGCTCATATTTGGCAAACCGTTTGGAATTTTTATATACTCTCTGAGGCAAAGTTGTAGCTCTTGTCATAAAAAACATAAATTGTTAACATATAAAATAAAAAAAGCTTCATCTTCAAGGTCAAAATCAAAAAAACTTTAAAAAATTAAATTTTTTTTCCCCTGTTCAGGTCCATAGGTAGCAAACCGTTCAAAATGCTGCTACCTAAGCGCTACCTAAACGGTGTTAAGAGTCATTCCTAGGAAGTTCATATGTTCTAGAAAGTTGTTTACTGAGATCTTAGGTTCATTTTTATAGTTGATTGTTTCCTTGAATTTTGAACGGTTTGCTACCTATGGACCTGAACAGGGGAAAAAAGGTAAAAAAAAATTTAATTTTTTAAAATTTTTTGCGATTTTGACCTTGAAGATGAGGTTTTTTTGATTTTATATGTTTTGTTCTTTATGACAAGAGCTTCAACTTTGCCTCAAAAAGTATATCAAAATTTCAAACGGTTTGCAAAATATAAGCTTGAGTAAATGATAATTTTTTTGCAAAAATGACATCGAGGCCCCACATCTTTGAGGGCCCATAAAAAAAACCTAAAATACTTTGGGCAAAACTGGGACACAGGGGTCTTTTTTTTTTTGGTCTTTTATGACGTAGTGGTGTCCGTATATGGTTATTTTGCCATGACTTAAAAAATTACACAGTGTAAGATAAGATAAAAGTTTATTTAAATAATTAATTGATTCAATTATTTGTTTCATTAGGAATTTTGTTTTTGTTCTGTTTTAAACAAATATATAAATACATGAATCAATTAAAACCTTTAATAGGTTCAACAAAATTTTTCTGTGTAAACTACACCAAATTGGTTATCTTTTATTTCACGATAATAATTTTGCTGACAATAAAAGCTGACTTCAAACAACAACGAATATAGTTTAAAAAGGTTTCTGTACTGTGCAACAATTCTAAACGACAAATACACGGACTTGGCAATAAAGGCCTCTATTCGACTACCAAAGGGTAGCAAAACACTATACTCGGTTAGGAGATTTTGGTCACCAATTTTTATTTATGTGCCTTGAAAAATTCTGAAATTCAGTGGGCCCTTCGAAAAAGGAGTTATAAGTTTTCGTCTAATTTTTCATTCAAACTAACTTTGTTAGGCAGTAATGTAGCTGAGGATTCATTGGAAAAATTCTATTAACATTTTTTGGCAAAAAACAATTTACTCCTGCACTTTTTTTGAATAAGAAAATTAAAAAATATATTTTTTTTTATTTTTTTCATCTTAACTTACAGGGACTACTAAATTTCTAGTAACAATATATGGGAGAATTGTAGCCACTGTAAAACTGAACCATTTTTGTCTTGGCATATTAAATATCACATTCTACCTTAAAGACACTAGTTTTTACTAACCTGTACATTTCTTGCATTTGAACCTTGTTTCTTGTTGTATTTCTTGGATCGCTTTTGATTTCGTTGGTGGTGGAGTGGCTGGCCTACACTCAACTTTACCATACCCGATGGAAACATATATTTTTATGGATATATTACATAAAGAATAAAAATTCAAAGAGTATTCGAATATGTCATACGGTATGACCTGTAGACCGTGCACAAAATTTGGGGGTAATGAAACTACCCTCTCCCGACTATGCCCAAAAACTATACAGCTCTTCATCTTTGATATATCAAACCTGTACAAACTCCACAAAAATATTGGCATTCACACCCAACAGACATCATCGCGAAAATAGTGAAAATGAGTTAAGGAGACCTCAAAACTTGTAAATCCTTCGAAATCCCGACCTCTATTTTTTTCATGATTACTATACTTTACCTTATACCTACTACGTATGGTAAAGTAAAAATTAATTAGTTAAATTAAGTATTAAAATATTCGACAAGTATTCGTAAAATATTAAAAATATTTTCGTTTGTTTATTTCTGAAAAATTTTCTCAGCAACCCTCCTGTTTCTATTATGGAAGTGATTTGTTCACTATTAATCTGAAATTTATTATTAAAAATCTGAAAATGCTGTTGTTAATTTAATTTTCTGTGTAATATTTCTATTGAAATTATGAAATATGTGCAAATAATTTAATAGCAGAAATGAGTGGTAAATGTTATAATCGCTATTTGAATTTCTAAGAAAGAAACACATTAAATCACTTTTTTGATTTGGCAAAAATACAAAAAAAAAAAACGACACACACATATGTACAAACGTTTAGATTGATCTGTGTTTATTACACTTTTAACAGCAAATAATAATTAATTAAATTTATAAGGCGGTTGTTGCTGTCGGTCAGCAAGATTGGGTTAATAATAATAGGCAGCATCATTTAATATCATTACACGAGAGTACACATGTGCACTAGACCGACCACTCACTGTGATTTAAGTTTTTACACATTAAGTTTCAGGGTGGCATTTTGTTGTTGCCCTCTTCGATCACTTGTGTTTTTGGTCTTTTGTTTTTGTATATTATTTGGCTTAAAGATTTATTTAGAAATATTGTCTCATATTTAATTAAATCAAAATTCATTGTCTTGTAATTTTTCAAAATGTCTATCGGAAACCCCGCACTAAATATTCATTCATTAGCAGCTGCTTGCTTTAGCTTTCGTTCTCTTTATTCATATTTAAGTATACCCTTTACTACAGGTGATAGGAGTGTATATAAGTTTGTCATGCCGTTTGTAATTTCTATAATATTCATTTGCGACCTCATAAAATATTTATATAATTCAATGTTTCAAGAAGATTTCATGTAATTGTTGACTTCAGCTGCGCCTCAAATGGTTTCATACGCTGGGTCCAATTTTGCCATACTCCCTCCAACATATCGTATGGTATCTCACGAATAAATTCTTCAATATAGGCTTGCAATTTGTCAACCATAGCGGGCTTATCCCTATCGATATGAGCCTTAACATAGCTCCATAGATGTGATCAAGATTAACGACGGCATCTAGCCGTTGGCTATTATCCGACGGTGGTCTTACCATTGGGATTAAATTAAAGCGTAGACTAGCGCCCCCACTGTTTAGTACAGCACACCCTACAATGTCGTGCCGTGTTAAAAGAAGTCATCGATATGACCACTAGATATACCGCACAGTGACATTGAGTAGCAATTTTTAGAACATGGCAAACCATGGATCCATGTTCTAACCTCTTGCTAAGGGATTGGAGACTATCCTACTCCTTCTGTTGAGAGTGCAAACAGCACACTTTGATCCACAATTCACCATCTCTGCATTCATCGATATTAAACCACAACCACCACGTGTACTCCAAAGGAGACCTCACCAATAATTGATAACAGAGGCGAGAGGGTCTCTGTGGGGCTACAGATTCCCATACTATCAGAGTTTTGGGTACTGGTTGGACCTAGAAGTGAACCCGTGATATAACTCACCAGACCTTTTCTTTCAGATTCAGGCTGCAGGAAACTTAGCGTCCTATTTTCCCCAAGAGCACCGTATCAAAGCATTGAGAATGTACATCAATGACAATTAGTACCCTCGGGGGCAAAACATAGCTCCACAAAAACTTGTTTAAAGGTGTTAAATTGCACGATCTAGGAATTTAACAGTTAACTGTCCGGAAACAAACGTCAAATAAACTGTTCACCGAACTCGCCTCTCAATTGGGCCACACGTTTAACAGTAAATGTGTCCGCAATCAATTAGTGTGTTACAGGCCAGCATATTCGGATAAGTTTAAAGATTCTTTAAATACACTGCCGCATGTTTTGTGATTTCTTGGTTTAACCAACTGATCTTAGAAATATGAGAGAATACACTAACGAAATTAACAATTCATTTGCGGCTTAGTATATATTTAAATGTTTAATATACCAATCCAACCTACCAGGAGGCATGATTGTCTTGTTGACTTCAAACAACTTGGCGCCTGGAACTGGCAAGATAAGCTGTTTCGAGATGTGACCGGTGTCCAAACGACTGCTACTGGCTCGTGAATGCTTGAAAAATGTATCAGATGTAGGGCACCGGCTCTAAATACAATAGCAAATTAACTCTGAAGCAATTGGAGATTACCTTAGTTCAGGACGCTCTTATAAGACATCCTTTAAATAAAAAATAATTTTGATTTTCAAATGGTTTTTTTTCAACAAATTTCCCTTCAAAATTTTCTTAATAATTTTTTTTCAAAACAATATTATTTTTGTATTAATATGGGCCTCCGAAATTCAAAACAGATTTTTCTCCTTTAACTAGGAGGGGTATATACGATTCGACACCACCGAATATAGCGCTCTTAGTTGCTTTTAATAGTTATTTTGCTTTGATTTAAATTCTGTGGCTGGCAATTAAAATAAAATGCAAACTTATGTAAAAATCAATGATTTAGTGTTTAAAATAAATTCAAACGTTAATTAAGACATTTTATGGGTTTTTTTTCTTCTTGTAATTAATAACAATTAAGATGTCTCAGGTAGACAGCCAGTTGTGGCAGTAGTAGTAGCATCACCGGCTACTGTATTTAAATGGGCGCTACAGATCTATAAAACCACTAAACTTCTCTGTTTGTTTAGCTTCACAAAATGTAATATAAATAATTAAATTTGTCTTTAAGATTTATTTATTTATTTATCTATCGAGTTTTTACTGATGTTGTGTGTAGTCGTTTTCCTTTTTGAATAATTTTTTTTTTATTACCCACAGCGCACTGAGGGGCAAAAGTTAATGTGCTGTTTAAATAATCATGAATTCGATTTGCTTTTGTCTGATCTTTTGAATTGTTTAAAAAATATGAAACTTTAATGATTGTTAAAATGTGCTTCTGTTTGTGAGTATAATTTATTTTTAATTAATTACACAGTGAAACAAAATACACGGACTTGACAGTAAAGGTTTGATTCGACTACCCAAGTGAGTAAAAGCCTATACTCAGTTTGGCAAAATTGGTGACCAATTTTTATTTATGGGTCTGGAAGAATTCTGAAAATTATTGCACCCTTTAGAGAAGATGTTCTAATTTCTCACTCGTACTAATATCTCATTCGTACTAGGTGATACCGCTTAACTTTGTTTGGCAATAATGTTGCTGAGGATTCGATAAATAAATATTATTTACATTTTAAGCCAAAAAATAAATTATTCCTGCACGTTTTTAAAAAAGAAAATTAAAAAATATATTTTTTTTACTTATTTAAACATAACTTACAGGGACTTCTAAATGTTCACTAACAACATAGAGGGGAATTGTAGCCTCTATAAAACTGAACAACTTTTGTGAACATACCAATAAAATCTATCTAAATCTAAAACAAAAACTGATAAAGCCTTTTCTGAAGGGCACAGTGATTTTCAGAATTTTTCGATGACCATAAATAAAAATTGGTCACCAATTTCGCCAAACTGAGTATAGGGTTTTACTACGCTTTAGTAGTAGAATCGAACCTATTTTGTAAAGTCTGTGTATTTTTCCAAAAGTTTTTATTTGTTACACTGTGTTATTGGCAAGGACAATGGTGCTTAAATGAATTGGAAAGGGTACAGTGGGTACTATTGATTTTCTTATACTTTCTTATATGTATAGAAACTATTACACTCAGAAAAAAAACAGGGTCTAAATACCTAATAAAAAAAAAAAAACAAAATTTATAAGATATCTCTCTGTTGTTTTTTTTTTTTTTCAAAATTTCTTCTTGATTTTATTAGGCTGTCTTGTTTTTTTTTTATAAAAACCAAAAAAAAAAAAAAAATAACAAAAAATTTTCAAAATATAAAAATTAAAACCAATTTTATATTGCTTTTTTGGCATCTCCTTTGAAATTTTTTTCTAATAAATCTTTGATATTTCTTTCTACCTTTTCTTTTTGTGGTGGCGGATGGCTAACATTTTATTTTGCCTTCATATTATCCTCTATTTTTCCAGTGGGAAGGGAAGGTCAGGGGAGCTTCTTATGATGAATTGTCTAGAGGCGGTTGAAGTTCGTCCTCTGCCAGGGATCGAACCTGGTATGCTTCGTATTGTATGCACGCATTTAACCACTACACTAAATGTTTATTTTATTATTAATAAAATTTTTTTTATTATAAAACGTTATGGGTAATTAGCATAATATTAAATAATTAATATTTGAATTCCCAAAAAATTTTATTAATAACTAAATATGCAACTGCTTGTGCAAACCTTGGCAACACTTGTTTTTTTTTCGATTCTCTTGCGAGAACACAATTAACTTGTGTATGCTTTTCATCACACCTTACGTCTGCATTCAGTGATGGCAAAAAACCATCTAATTGTAGAAGGACAGTAAGGAAAAATAAAAACGTGGTTTGTTTGTTGGTGTTTTGTTGAAGCTTTAATATTATGTAATATGCATACTTCTCATTGTGTTTTGTAGAAACTTATTACTTATAAAGTATTTTTGGCTTCTCTAAAATTAGGAAAAAGGTTTAACGATGATCTGGCCTGAGCAACCAGTGAAATGCATACAGGAACGAGCTCTTTTCCCCCAACAAATAAATTGCATTTTTATTAAAAAACGTTATGGCATACCCCTTAGCCAAAAAACTTTTCATAGAGAATATCTTTTTGATTCCATTTAGGGATTTTTGGATCTGTATACATGTTTTAAGTCCAAAATGTAGATCTCGTTATGATTTTGGTCAATAATTTTGAATTCAAGGCATTTGAAAATCAATAAGATTTTAATCTAATTTTCACAATTGCCTTTTGCAATGCAATAACCTTATTGAACCTTCCTTATTTCATTCAATTTAAGAAAAAACATTCACTTTCATATCAAACACTTGTTTAGGTCCTTTTGAGGGAATTACACTTTTGATCAATGATCAATTTTGCCATCAGAATCAGGTTTATAGATTTATATCATTCAAAACAAATTCATCTCAAACTGTTGTATTTAACATTTTTTTGAAGTTTATTATTTTTGCAAACATAATTTTGGTTTTTTCCCCTAAATCCATATAAAGAAAAGAAAGACATTAGTTACGTTTTTTTTTTTTGCTTTTTTGTGTCTTTATAACTCATTTATGTCAAGTGTATACAAGTGCACCTGTCGCTTTAACAAAATTATTCAAATATCGGTTTCCGCTAATCTTCAGATTAGAGCATTTTTCTTTTACTTCAACATCAGACATCACCATACAACCATCGGCATTTTCATGATCATTATATTTAACATAATTTTAATTATAAATATTAAAAGAGTTTGATTGTACATATGCATACAGTACGTTTATTGCTGTGTATACTCGTACTCGTACATAAGAAGAATTTACTTTTCAAAATTTTTATTTAGATCTCATTTGATGGTATTGGTGCGGCTTACAAACTTAAATTTTGTGCCAATTGCTTAGATTCAGTAACCCATAATTTAAATGAGCAACTCTATGTTTTTGTAAGATTTTCTTTGTGGGCTATAAAAACGTTTGGAGATTTTACGTAAGGAAATATGGATATGTTAATTTGGTAAATGAGTTTAATTCATTCCTTTCATAATTACATTCATGTAATTTAGATAAATAGCGTGTAATGGTGAAAATCATTTTTCTAAATAAACAGAGCAGTTTTGCCTAGATTCTCAAAAAAAAGTATAGTTTTTAATTTTATCAAATTTTTGCTTTAGAATATTAGGGCAAATATGAAAATTCCGAAATATAATAGAAATTTTTAAATAAAAAAATTAAAATATTTTTAATAAAATTAAATTGTAAAATCTAATTGGAAAGTTCTAAAATACCAAATAAAAATAAAAAAATTTTTAATCAGGATTAATGTTATACGAAATTGTCTTGGTGTCAATTTTCATAATCGTGACAACATTACCTGCACCTAATCGGCAATGAAAAAATTCTTATGACTTATTCTATACCTCTATATCTATGCATATTAAAACATGCCTTCCCGTAGCAATCAATTTTAGTGAAGTTATAATTTGGCTTAATAGCACGCTATTAATAAAAAATTAAAAATTTTTAATTTTATGTTTCTACCTGTTACAGTTTATAAATATAAACACATACATATCGCACTTGATCAACAAGAGTGTATTAACTCAAAATTTTAAAATTTTTAGTTGAGGTAAAAAACTGTTTGAGTTTACATTTAAAATCCGAACATATTATAGTAAGCAAATTCCATTTAATAATGTATTTACACTGTTTTTCTTTTAAATTTGCCAAATAAAAATAATACCTTTTTGTTGATATAAAGGTACTCAAGACACTGGGCTTCATGCATAAAAACGAGTAAAAGCGCTGAGTTGAGGCAGGTGAGCAATTGCTCGTAAGTCGAGTTCAATCAAACAGCAACAGCTTTTGCTCAATTTTGTATGCATAAAAATGAGTTCAAACCAATTGCAATTACTTGAGCAAAGGGAGATCAAACGTCTAATTGTTATTGAAGTGTAAACATGCCGTCATGTGAAAGTGAAGTAGAATCAGAATTTCTTGCTGTTTGTTGTGCGATATCGTTTCCTAATTGCCATATATCAGTATTGTTGTAATCGTCATTGATAAGGATATAATCGTGTTTTAAAAATTAAGCTATGTTATTCAAAATGAAACAACTGGCTATTACGTGGGGCAATAACTCTGTCGATACCCGAATTTTGTATTGAAGTATCGAAAATCTTTGTTTCAATTGCCCAAAACACCGTTCTATAATGACACGTTCTCTTGTAAACACTTTGTTGAATGTTTTTTCTATGTCAGTTGTTGGCTTTCGGAATTGTGTCATTAGCCATGGGCATATTCCATAGCCCTCATCCCTTAGAAGTAATGCATCGTTCGTTGCATTTTGCATTATTCTACAGACCTCGCTGTTTCGTAAGATGCGCGAGTCATGAACTGAACCAGGCTAGGATATCTCAACGCTTGTAAAAAGTTCTTTTCCATCATAAGTTGCCTGCACATTTATAGAGTGGAAACCTTTTCTACAAATATACTCATCGCTTTGATTTGTTGGTATTTTTAATTTTTATATGAGTACAATCAATCACTCCAATTGCAAATGGAAAGCACTCGCTTGCTTTGGCAGATATGAGTTTCACAACTTCCGCAATAGTTCGCGACACAGTTGATTGATGGACTCCAATATCTGTGGCTATGCCATTTTGGAATCCAGGATCTGCACAAAATCTTAAAAACAGTCGAATTTTAGCAATCTTGCTTCTTCTTAACCCTCAAAAAAATAATTAGCCAACCTGCAGATGCTACTATCATCAAACGTATGTATTTATCATTTTATTATTAATTATATAAAAAAATTAATAATTAAGAATACAAACCTGTATAATTTTTTATCCTCACTTGCTAAATTTGTTTTACGCTGTTGATAACATTTTGTATTTCTTTGTGGCACAAAATATTCAGCCATGATTCCTTTTTAGTATACGCGAGTCAATTATAAGGCATGCTCAACAAAATTTGAGCAAGAGCTCACAAAAAAAAGCAAAAGCTTGTTTTTATGCATATGAAAATGACCTCAAGCTCATCTCACTTAGTTCAAACTGAGCACGACGAGATCAAACGTGAGCTGTGAGTAAAAGCAAATACTTCAAATTTTATTATGCATACGACAAGCACCTATTACTCAAAAAATCGAGTCCGAGCTCAAGCTCACGTTTTATGCATGAGATGCACTATCACGAAAATGATCTCACATGCTGGTTTCGCGATGAAAGAGTAATCAGAATACGTTGAAATTTTTACAGTAGATGGATATTGATGTTGTTGGTTGATTTCTTGTAAAAACTGAAAATTTAAAAATTTTGAGTTAATACCTTCTTGTTGATCAAGTGCGATATGTATGTTACATTCACTTTCTCTGGGGGAATTTTATATATTTGTTATTTGTTTAAAGAGATTTTAGTAACATCATTTTTCAAATCAACTTTTTTTTTTAAAACACGATTTGTTTTTAAAAATACATACTATTAAAAGTACTTTTTTTCAATAGGTACTTTGTTTCAGGGATAATTTTTTAAAAGGTACTTTATAAGTGGAAAATCCTCAAGTACATTAAAATATACTTTTTCAATTTGGGGTAAAAAAAAAACTAAAGAATTTAATTTTTCAATTGGAAGTAGTGTTCTTAAAAAGTACTTTTATTCAAGACATTTTTTCGATAGGGAAATTTTCTAAAAGGTACTTTTTCTATTAAAGAATTACTACCTTTTGCAAAATTTAATTTTTACAGATTTTTTTTTCAAACGACACAGCCCTTAAAACAATTTTTTTCTTCAAAAGCAACTATTTTTACAAAATAGGTACTTTTTCAGAACGTAGGAATATCAAAAGGTGCTACATACTTTTAAAGATTACTTTTTTGAAAACTGTTGATTTTCAAAAGTTACCTTTTTAAATGGTTCTGCTTTTAAGCAATACTTATTTAAAATCTTCTTTTTTCAAAGAAACTTTTTATCCCAAGGTACTATTTTCAAAATGTTGTGTTTTCAAAAGATATTTTTGAAAGTAAACTTTTCTAAAATAAAAAAATATTTTTTCTAAGGTTGATGATAACCAGGACAGCCAGGCCAAGTTAAGATAAAATCGTCAATTTCGCGATAAAAATATAAAAAATCGTCTTTTCAGCTAGAAAAAATCGTCAAAAAAATCGGACAGTATTTCTTTAAATATTTTTTGTTTATATTTTTGTTAAAAAGCAATCAAAAAATCATGAAAAGTCTTTTTTAAAGTTAACTTAAACAAATGTATTTACAAGATTTGTATGAAAAATCTGTTCTAAAGTAGATTTCAAATATATTTTATTTTTTAAAAATATGGGGGTTAATGTATACAGAAATCAAAACATTTTCTTATGCTTTAAACACATAGACGACAGCGGCTACATGACTACAAGTTCCGTTGGGCTCAATTGTCGCAGTGTAGTCAGCTTCTTAATAATATTGAAGACCACAGCTACATATTTTACTCCTATAAAATAACTTTTTCAAAAAAAATAATATATATTTCTTCAAAACATTTGGCATGTAAATGAATTTGTTATTTTGTGACATCTTCTTTTGTCGAATATATAATATTGTGGCATACAAAAATAGAAATTCCCAAATATGACTACAGGGGTCGTGTAGCTTTGATGACTTCAAAATAATCGTTGTACTATAAAGGTGTGTATTTTTGACAAACTGTACAAGGTAGTCTGATATTGTATATGAGTTTACTGTATTAAAATAAATTTTAAATGTATAAAATTGCTCTTGAGTTTGAAGGATATCATAAATTTTATTCAAAAAATGTTTGGGAGTTATCAATACTCTCAACACTGGAAGTTATCAAAAAACGTCTTTAAAGAATCGTACGTATATAATAAGAACATACAAAGTTTTATTTTAAAACACTCTTGGCACTTTTTAAGAGAAAATCGTCAAATCAGAATTTTGCAATTTTTTGGATCTAAATCGTCAAAATGACGATAAATCGTTAAATCTAGCAGCCGTGATGATAACAGCTTGACCTTTTATTTTTTTAAATTTATTTTGACCTTTTCTACTCAAAATGAAAAAAAAATATTTGCTGCAATAAAAGTCCACGTTAGATTTCAATAATTCTTAAGAATCGAATTATTTGGGAGAAAAAAAAAATTAAAGGGTTTCAACGTTAACAATTTTATTTGCTTTCAAACATGTGAAATGGTCTTGAGAAAAGTGCTACTAGCACTTCTAGCAACACCAATCATAAAATCATCAATTTTTTCCCTTAAATTGCAGACGATCAAACAATTTCAGCCGCTAATGTTCCAATGAAATTTCGGTATTTGGTAAATACAATACACAAACAAGCATTTAAATGCCACATTAAAGTAACCGCATTAACAGATACTTTTCATGTGTTTTACTGTTTTGGGTTTAGTTTAACTAGCTACTGTTTGATGAAAACGAGATTCATTGCTTTTTAACCAGAAAATTATATTAAAAACAAATAATCGAGCTATAAAAGCTGGGTATTATTGGTTGCAGTTAAAGATACTCTCCACAATTAATTTGTTTTTTTGTTTGGGTTTTTTCTTTAAAATATTTTTTATGACTTAAACAAATTTTCGTTCACACCCCCCTAAAGAACTGATGCGAAGACAGAACATTTTTCCATCTAATTCTATAAATAATAAAGAGAATACCGGCTGGTCCAAATACAAGTACCTTTATAGAAATGAGATAAAATGAACTAAATTAAGTAAACTTTATTTCTTGGATATTTATGGATCTCGATTTTATTCAACATGACTGGATTCGTTCGAGCTTATCCTGTCAGTCCAATTTTCCAAAACCTTGTTGAGGGTTTCTGGTTTTATCCCACAAAGGGTTTAGACGATATTAGGCTCAAGGTGTGGATCGCTACTGGATTATTTACATTACATCGGTCCTAAACTGACCCTCACAAACAAAGTCTAAAGAGCTCAATTCGAAGCTACTAGGTGCTTAATTGACAGAGCGATGGCGGCTGATACCGGTTGCCAAAATTAGTGCTCAAAAGAAAAATTGTTTGTTGAGCTGTGTAACGTGGTGCGGCTTCTGCTGAAACCAAGGTCATTTCAGACCTGCAAAAATCAAATGGCGTTTCCAGTAGCATTTGCTAAAAAATGCCACTACTGCAAAATCCTTCATTCTTTATGGATGTTAATCCCAATAAGCCGTAGTTTTTTCGTTGATATAGCCGCCGCTATAAAAATGTGCCTCGCCAGCAAAGATAATTTTTAGGCTAAATTCGATGTCCGAAAACACCTAAGCTGAGCAGCCGTAACGAAGTAGATGAAAAAAATATTTTTTTGTCCCTGCTACAGTCCGGAGCCAAAATTTGACATTAAAATGTATTTTAAAACTTCCATAACTTTTTTTATACCAAAAAATGATTATCTGGTTAAATTTCAATTGACGATGTTGAATATGAACCACATCTAAACGTCAAGTTTCTTTCTGCATTTAATTTGACATTTCTCAATTTCAGACTAACTCAATTTGAACGATGGAAAGATACACAATCGAGCAATGGTCAGAATGGTGGCAAGAAATGGCAACGTGGGATGATAAATTTTCGAAGAAAATCATCTTCAGTGATGAGGCACATTGTCACCTCAGTGAATTCGTCAATAAGCAGAATTGCCGCATTTATGCGAATGATAATCCAAGAGTGATTGTAGAAAAACCAATGCACACACAAAGAGTGACTGTTTGGTGCGGTTTATGGGCTGGCGGCATCATTGTATTTTTTCCAAAATGGACCGGTCAGGCAGTTACTGTGAATGGTGTTCGCTATCTTGAGATGATAACGAACTTTTTATGGCCGAATTAGAAGATATGGATGTGGACGATATGTGGTTTTAACAGGACGGTGCCACTTGTCACGCAGCTAACGAAACTATGGCGCTTTTGCGCAACATATTCAATGGCCGTGTTATCTCACGTGGTGGCGATGTCAACTGGTCGCCAAGATCATGTGATTTGACACCGTTAAACTTCTTTCTTTGGGGTTATTGGAAAGAAAAGGTGTACGTCGGTGTAAGCCAGCAACAATTCAAGAGCTTAAGGATGAGATAATTCGGCACATTAACGACATAGAACCTCACTTATGCCTCAGCGTCATCGAAAATTTGGAGCTTCGGATGGTGGAGTGCCGTCGAGGTCGCGGCGGTCGTTTGACCGATATCTTGTTCCATACATAATTGAACCATACCAATATTAACAAAATAAAAATTTCTAAATAATTTGATGTTCCAGCTAAAATAATTTTGGTCACCGAAGGTGTGTCACTAACTGATAGTCAATATTTCCGGCAGAAAATATCTTTTAGAGACAAAATGACATGTTTTTTTTAAAAATATACTTGTATATGGATCACCCGGTGTAAGATTATTATTTGCGTAAAATATTCACACACATTTTTGACAAGCACTACAAAGGCCGGTATATTTTGAAAACTTTTGAGAGTTTCTATGATTTTTATGAGCGTTTTAGATTTGTTATTCCTGTTGTGTGTTTGTTTGTATTCTTACGTTCATAAAAGTCAGAGTATTTTTTTCTATTTTGCTTAGATGGTGGGAATTATTCTTCCTTTAAATAAAAAAAAAGTGCTTCTCTAAAATATGAACTCTTAAAATATGAGAATGTGTATTTATTTATTTGTTTGTTTTACGTTTCTTCAAGATATTTTTGTAGTGCTGATGGACAAAGGCTTCTTTTCCGCACCAACATTAAAGTAGTAATAAACCCACTTGTGTATTTCATGTTGTTCATATCAAAGAATTATTGTTGTTTTATGTGTGTAGTTGCTACAAAGTAATGTACATATGTATGTATTGTGTTGCAGTGTGGGATGATGTTGCAGTGATGTTGATTACTTTATTTGTTGTTTTAAGCTGAAATATTAGCTGCTTAAAATGGGAGGTGTTCTTGCGCCACAGTCGTGTTACACACTTGTTGTTTGTTGGCCAGATACAAACAGACAGAAAAAAATCTCTAAAATATCAAATTATATGGACAAGTGTGATTGAAGTTTTTTTTTTCTTGTATCCTTGTAATTGCTTGTAGGCGTTTTAATGACTCTTAGTCATTGTCAGTTAGAAACAGTCCAAAAACAAAAAGAACGACCAACAACTACTTAGGTGGTAATGCCGCATGTATACGAACGTATGGGAAAATTAGTATTTATGCGTTTTCGTTTCAATTGTTAAAAATAACTTCCGTTGAATATTTTTTATTCGAATCAGATATTATTACTCAATTCTAAATCTTTTGTAGATTTTAAGTTGTATGACATACAACCGGAAGTTGTGAGCACATTGCTGTAAGTTTGTGTTCAAAAATTTCAAACTTTTTTAAGTCGCAAAATTACCATTTTAATAAAAAATAAATATTAAGTAGAAATTACTATATATATCAACAATTACAGTCCTTTATGGACCAATGCTTCTGCAACTATTCCTTCTGGGTGTTTTTCAAAAATTTTGTTGTGTTGTTCACTGTGATATTAACTTCCATACGCAAAACATGCCCCAACCATTGTATTCGTTGTGCTTTTATACAACGTATGATATTTTATCTTTCATTTAGGATCACCAATTCGTGATTATATCGGAATCTGTATACACCTGTTTCAGTTTCTATTGGACTAAATATTCTCCGAAGTAAGCTTTTTTGATCTATCCATATACTTGGTTTTCCCTGTGTTTGTCATTAGACCTGTGTCAAGTAACGCGTCCTTTAATTTCTTGAAATTAATCTGGTCTTTTCGCAGTGGTGCCGGTTGCAAGCCCGGAAAAAGCTGGGTTGAACTTAAAGGGAGAAGTCCGATCTTTCATAATATCCAGTAAGGGACTGGTCTAGAGATTGACAACCTGCAACAAAAGCCTCTAAATGAACGGTATCAAAGATACCGACCCTCGCAACGTATTATGACACTGAAAAACACAAATGCCAAAGTTATATACGGGTTTAAACAAGGTGATGCTCTATCCTCTCTGGTCTTCAAATAGAAATTACTAAATTACCAATTTTCATCAATTAATGGTTTTTAGGTTTCAGATTAAAATTTAATTTTAAAAAAATGTAAACAAATGTATATTTGAATCAATTACAAAATTAATTGAACGTTAATTTAAAACTGATTAAAACCCTTAATTGGTGGGAATTAATTTTCTGTGTAAATTTTCTGAAAAATGGAATAAGTTTTATGAAAATACCAATACAATCTGAATGTGTTTAGGCACTTTAAACTGATGACACATTTTTTGACGGACCCACTAATTTTCAAAATCTTTACAGGACCGGACCAGTCTTAAATATGAACTAAACTTTAAAATTTATATTTTTTACTTTAAAATACGTAGTATAGGTACTATAGATACAACAAAATTAAATCCATTATGTTCCTTTGGTATATAAAGATGAAGAGTTGAATAATTTTTGGGCATAATCGAAAATAAAAAAAAATTTTTTGATTCGAATATACTTTGAACTTTTATTTTTTATGTAATATAACCAAAAAAATATCTGTTTCCATGAGGTATGGGAAAGTTGAGTGTAGGCCACTCAAGATATTTTAATATGAGTTATTTAACTGCAACCCTTCTATATGACAGCTCTGCGAAAAGCACAATTCATTTAGATCGTATTAATTCTTTTATATTTTACCATCGAATGCTAAAAGTTTATTATAATTTGTCAACGGGGCGTAAAAGTGAGTCAAGTGTGTCTTTGTTGTGCCTGCAGAAGAAACAAAGAAAAAAGTAACAAATTAATTTTTGGCTGTTTTTTGTAAAGTATTTTTTTTTTGAAAAGCGACACGCTAATGATGAAAAAAATTTTGGAGTTTAATGAGAATAAAAAAGTGCCCTATTCGGTAGTTTAGAAATTTATTGTAAAATTTGGCGATTTTATAACAAACAGGTATTAAGGCCGGGGCATAGAATCCGTCATACGTAATACTTTGATGTACACAACTGAAATCAAAGTTACAACGGAAGAGGTTGACACAATGAGTACTTTGTTGACAGATATTGAATAAGAAAAAAAAACACTTTTATTTATTTTGTTGTATTTTGGTTTTATTTTTGTGTTAAGTGGCAGCAAAAAGAAACAAAGAACAAAGAGAAACCAATTTATAGCTCTCAACGTACGTCCAAAGTTAAAAGCTGCCCAACTTTCGTACTTTGCGTTGACGGGGACGTATTGATTGTAGGAACACACATTAGAAAACCTGCATTTCAACTTTCTTGTACGTTAAAAAAGGGGACGAATAACGTATGACGGATTATAAAGGCCCCGGCCTTTAGTGCCATATTCGGCGTTGGCCAATCTTTTAATTAGTTTTAAATTAAAGTTCAATTAATTTTTCAATTGATTCAAATATATATTTGTTTAAAACAGAACAAAGATATCTCTTCTTAATTAAAAACAAATCATTTAATCAATTAATTATTTAATTAAATTTTAAACTGAAACCGGAATAAAACCTTTAATTGGTGAAAATATTTTTTTCTGTATAAAGCAAATTTAAATATCAACACAAAATGATGGAAAACTAATGTAGCGTACTAAGAGCCCTACAATAACGATGACATTAATTTGACATATTTTGCATGTCATTTAGTCATTTTTGTGACATCAATTTTTTTTTTTTTTTTAAGTCTCTTTGATGTTCTTTTTCATACTCTGTATCTTTTCTAAAAGAGTTTTTTTGTGTGTGTGTGTCATTATTGTTAATTTTTTCCAGTATGATTAACATTGTCATTAAAATGCCTTAAAAAGCGGCGTTTTTGTAACGCCACTCATTTGACACTTCCGTTGGCGCTCATACATTTTTATACATTTTTCCCTTGACAAGTCAGAGCACTCATAACGATAATGAGAAAAAATACATTAAAAAATTAAATAAAATATTTTTGTTAACAACAATAAATATTAAAGAAAGAGGGAAAAATTAACATGGGAACTTATTTTGCAAACTAACGACAATATCCGTTTTCTAAATGCATCGTTAAAGACACATTTGTGGTATATAGTCAAATTCTGTTGTTAAATATTTTTTGCGAAATATTATATTGATACAGCTTTCTTGGCGATATCGAGTTACAAATTTTTTTTATTTTATAGGGGGGATACCGAAGCAGACCACTAACTTTATGGGTCGTTTTTCGACCTCCTTCGTTCCTTACCGAAATGTAATTACGACAACCTTGCCCTCATAGAGTCACTTGCTACCACCAGCCTTTAATTTAACTTAAGTCGACTCGTAACTGTCGTCCTTCTTGCTCATCACGCAGTCTCTTGTAATTTCTAGCATATGTTCAAACCAGTGGTCCTAAGTCTTATACTAGCCAGTGCCGGACTCAGCCTTCTCCAGGCATAGTATGCAAGTATCATCTTCGGCAGGCACAGTATGCAAGTATCATCTTCGGTTTTCATCTTGGCTTGATAATACTTGAAGTTTCCATGACCTGTCACTAATGCAGTTATCCAGCTTAGAGTACTTCTATTGTATCCGAGTACCTTGAGGGCCTTCCTGCACCATTCGAGCCTGCCTACACGTAGTTTTCTCCCTCCGCCTTTTCAGGTTTAATGAGTCCACCCATTGTAGGAGCTTAGCTCGCAATATGCCATTACCCCGCACTACTCTAGGTTCTGGTCCACAGAAATTTACAGCTGATTCCCCTTTTGCTAGTTGGTCTGCTGCTTCATTGCCAGCTATGCCTTTGTGTCTCTCAATCAATGTTAATCAATGTTACCCCATTAACAGAAGCACATCTGCCAAGTTTTAAAACACATTCCAGCATTATGAGGTGCCTGCTTTCGAAAAGGATTTACCTAAGCCCATAGGATCAGGTGCGTCCAGCTCATACGCATTCACCTCCATAGCCGCAGAAGTATCTTTACAGATTGACCGGTCCACCCCTTGCGAGGTTTCTTTGTCATTCTCATCCAATAACCTCCATTGGCCAGTGACGACCGGAACTCCTAAAGGATTAAAATCTCCACCTCTAACGAGGCTTTCTTTCTTTCTTCCCTAGCGGAATATCTCGGTTCAACGTCATAGGAGAGCCCTTAGAGATTACCCTGTTCATCGCTTGCGAGGTGTTCCTGTCCATTCCTTCTGAATTTTTTCTTAGGCCAGTTAAGACCGGAGTTTCCTGAGGGATTAACCTTTCCGCCTCTTTCGAGGCTTCCTGGCTTATACCTTTCGGATTCCCACAATAATACATGGAGAAAATAAAGTCCACCCACAGAGCTCCTTATGCGTGGGTAAGTCTACATTGAAACTGGAGGTCGACCGGTATCCAGAGTTCGCATACTGAAGGTCAAGCACCCTCTTGACTACGCATCCCTGGCCTATGCTGTTCCACCGTGGATTAGGGGAGCTGTTAGCGTCTAGTCCTCTTTAACCACTAACTAGCCAGCCAGGTGCTCTGCACAGCTACCAACCACCTTAACCTTACAAGTGGGGTTCTTCCAGATTAAGGTTCCAGAAACCTTGATGTCTGTTGTCCCCATTTTCCCCGATAGTACTGAATTATAAAAAAATTAGTGGCATCACCAGCGTTTTACTGTCGACTGTAGTGATTTCAGACTGGCGACTGATACATGTCGAAATTCTTCCCCATCACAGAGTCTATGGTAATAGCTAATATTTTTCTAAGACTAAAGCCTCCACGGCATCTACATTTAATATGAGTCTGCCCGTGGTGCAAAACCTTTATGTTAGCCACCCTGCTTGACATCCACACAAAAGGGCTCTGCCGTCTTAGCCTGTTTACAGGCAGAGTCTGCAAGTGTCGTCTTACTTCGATTTTTAACTTGGCCAGATAATACTTAAGAGTCCGTGACCTGTCACTAACGCAGTTAACTATTTGTAGGTACCCATATTATATCCACTCCACTGTCTTGGTCTTCTTGCCTATTTGAATTTAAAAGTTCCAGAGTATTTGGTGGGAATCGAACCCACAACCCCGGATTAATAGACTAGCACACTACCACAGGTTTGCTGACGCCATTCTCCGAATGATGCAAAGCGTTCACCCACAGGTCAATTTTTGATAAATAGACCACACTTGACTGCTGATTTAGATTTGGCTACAACTTGAATTTTCTTAAACTGTAGAGTGAAATAAAGCTTTCTTCTTTTCATTCCTTACTCATTACGCTGAGCATATAATTTTTATGTTTTTATTTATTTGTTACTTTTATAATCATTTTCGTATCCTTTTTACTTACTTTTCATTATTATGCTTCATTTAACGTTTAGCGTTTTTTTATATTTCTCTTTATTCCTGACGTACTTATTTTTTGAAGTTTAAACTTTTTTTTGGCGACCTACCTCGTCGTTTAAGACAATGACTTGAATTCTTTTTATTGTAAGTTATGCCGTTTGATGTTTGCCGTCCGTTAATAGCCAACGTTGGCATCACATGAGACCATTTCCAATTTTTGTATCTGTATCTTTCTATGATAAACAACAACAAAAACATCACACATCCACATAATTTTCGGCCAATGGCTAACTGAGGCTGATGCAGACTGTAGCTGTAGCTGATGCTGATGTGTGATGTGATTAAGCTTTCTGCTTCTTTCTTTTCTTTTTTTTATAATTATTTGAACTGCGGCATTAATAGCAGCTTTAGCAGTGCCACAACTTCTCTGTTTCACTTTTGTTTATAAGTTAAACGAAGACAATCTGAAAACTGCTCGTAAAATATTCTTTTTTCCTAAAAAATATTCCAGGAAATCGATATACAAATTGGAATTTAATTCAATCCGATTTTTAAAAAGAATTACATTTTTGTACTGCCAGTTTATATAAGTTTTAGTGAGGGTATTCAGGCAGGCCATTACTGTTTTGAGTCACCTTGGCTCCACAGCGAGGTTCGGCTGTCGATACATAATTTTGGCAATAGTGATTTATGGCTGTCGACTTGCAATCGTCGACATCGTTATAACTGATTCACCGTGCCTGACTTATTTATTCAGCTATGGGTCCAGATCCACTGTTGATTGTCGAAAAAAAATATGTCCGTAACATTTGAAATTAAGCTCACTAAACATGAAAAGCTTAAGGAAGGCTACTACATGTAGACATGCTGAAATGGTGCTGAAAGAGCCCCTCGACAGGAACGCCCGTGAGGTGCGAGAAGTACCTTAAGCTGGATAACTGCGTTAGTGGCAGGTCAGGGAAACTTCAAGTTTCATTTAACCAAGATGAAAATCGTATAAGATAGCACAAGTTTAAGGACCACGTGCAGAAACTTGTTAAATGTGGATGCCATGGGGAAACGAAACCTTGGACAAATGCCAGCAATTACTAGAGCCTGTGCGATGAAAAAGAAGGCTGACAGTTAACAGTCACTAAAGTCAATAGTAAAGGCTGCTGATAGCACGTGACTTACTGAAAGTAAGGTTGCCGTAAATCACAAAACGGTTGCCTATAATCATTGTGGACAGAAGGGGGTCGAAAAGGGATCCATTAAGTAGCGCTCTTCTTCGATCTTAGGAGAACCTTTGGGGATTAACCTGTCCATCCCATGCGATGTATTCCTGTCCACCCGTTCTGGATTCTTCCCTTGACCAATTATTACCGGAGTTTCTTGAGAGATAAACCATTTCGCCTCTTGCGGGGCATTCTGGTTTATCTATTTCGGATTCCCACTGTCATGTTTTTTATTTAAAAAAAGATTTAATATATCTTATCCCAAGTATGATGGAAAAAATTATGTTTACTCACACAGAGCTCCTTGTGCTTGGGTAAATCTATAATGAAACTGATGGACGACAGATATCCAAAGTTCGCATACTAGAGGCCAAACACGCTCTTGGTCACGCAAATCTGGCCTATGCTATTCCACCGTAGATTAGGGATTCTTTCAAGAACCAGCTACTTTTGTTCGACCTTTGATACCCATGAGAGTGAAGAGAAGAAAAAAGAAAAGAAAACATTCACTCTCCTCATTTACACGAAATGCCAGTGTCCAGCAACTAAAACAGCTCCGTGTTGTCTTCTTTTCCCGTCGACTTTTTCAGTCAGACGCAACCTAAGCAGCCTTTGGTCCTGCCTGCCTATGCTGTGCTCTCTTCTAGTTCATGCATATTAAAGCTGGTGTAATAGTACTGAACATAAGCAACACAATTTGGCTTCCAAAAATTTGTTGCAAAAGTGAGTTTTAAAGCTCTTTTTATTCAGCCTTCGCTCTCCTGGTTACGAGTACCCGTATATTTTTTGTTGCTTTAACGCTTTTAGTTGTTTTTGTTATTTTTCTTGCCGTTGTCTGCTTTAGTCATTTATCAAGTTTAAGAGTCTGTTGGCCATGTTAGAATGTTGTTAAGTTAACATTTGTTATTGTTTGTCTTAATTCCTCTTCAATTGACTGACTGACTGGATGAGTGGCCACTAGTGCCTCAGAATAACTAACACTCATAAACTGACTCCCATATCCTCTCACTGCATAACTTTTTTATGTATGTGCATATATGTATGTATGTGTGCCATAACTGGCTGGTTTTCTTGTTGTGATTTTGTTCTGGCCTTGCGTGCGTAGTCTTGCCGGATCTCATTAGGACTTTGAAGTTTAGCGCAGTTGCGTGATTGGCTAAAGCGCATCTAAAGTACTTAACTGAGTGTGATTGTTTTGTTTTTGTGATGTTCTTTCTAATCTCCTTTCAGACACACTACAATTTTACATGTTGTTTAAATAACATTCTTTTTTATTTTCGGCTTCAATTTGTGAATGCATGTGCTGCCACCTTGTTTTATTTGTGTACATGTACTAAACATGTACTAAACATACTAATAAAGTATAATTCTTTATGTGATGGCTGCCATTTTAGTGTTGCCTTAATCATCTACTTTATGGTCTTTATTGCTGAACTCCTCATTATGATTTTTCATTTTTATGTGGAAATATTTAAAAAACTTTGAATCTATTTTTCTTTTGAAAGGGTCATTATTTCTAGTCAAAGATGTAATTATTTTAATTAATATTTATTAGGAATTTTACTAATAAACTTATTAACTATTCTGATGCCAAGATGGTATTAAAAATGCTAAATTAAAATTAATTATTCGTAGAGGAAAAATATATTTCAAATAAAACAAGTACACATCGGTTAAAAGAAAAAATCGCTTTATAGAAATTAAAAATTCTTAACTTTTAATTTTTTTGAATTTGTAAGCCTTTAGTTCCCTTAAAGTGAAATTCGCTTAACTGAAAAATCGTTAAAGTGACACACAATTTGTTTGACACACAATATTGTCAGAACGCCTAGGACGTGGCGGGCACAGCTAGTAGTTAATTATATTAATCTGAGTTAAAATTAATATATTTACGTCAGCATTGTCTTTAATGTCAAGTGCTCACTTCGTTTAAAAGACACCCGTTTTCACTTATCCGAAGTCGTCATAATTTAAAAATTTCGGATAAGTGAGAAATAAATCGTGTAATTTTTCATTTGCGCTTAACCGAATTCAACTGTACAATTTAATAAAATGCCACCTGGATCAATAGCTGTTTGAAATTTTTTAAAAAACAATAACAGCTCATCATGTCAGCTATTCATTTTCGCTTTAAAGGCGAAAATAAACTCAATGTTTGCCCAAATCTCTTGATGAGTAAAGAGGTCTTTTATTATCATTCGATCTACTACGATCTACGAACTCCCATTTGAAACAAAAGGACAGATATTTTAAATCAGCATCTGTGGTTTGGTGGTCAAAGCCTCTCAGAGTAAAATTACGCTTAAATTGGATGGAGTTCAAAGGATTGCTTGTATAAGTATGTATATGTGGTGCAATGCTCATGGCTCAATAAGTCCGTTGGACTTAGTCATGACAGCTATAATGGTTGCTTTGCGTATGAAGCGCGATGCGATTTGGCATAGCTTTAAGCCGAACATCGAGCATAAGTGTATTCTGGATCCAGTTAGTAAGGAGGTAAGGGAAGCTAATATGACGATGGAACACTTGAGTAGAAAATATAGTCGAAGGACATTCATTGCGGAAGGCGTTATTCACAATAAGTGTATGGATAACGACATCAGCAGCATTTATACTGATGGGTTTTTTATGCACAGTAGAGTAGGAGCAGGTGTATACTCAGCTGAGCTGTATATACACCTACAATGTGGTCTGCGTTTGGGGGAGTATGTCTCCATTATCAAGATAGAATTGCTTGGTTTACTGCATGCTTTGGATCAGTTGCTGGAAAGTCGGGCGTATGGAAGAAAGTTTCTCATTGCACTTGACAACCAGTCGGTTATAAAACGCATGAGGCAAGTGAACATTTACTCTAATCTTGTGCTGAAATGTGTTTTAAGGTCCTACAATGGCCTGTAGGTAAGCTCGAATGGTGCTCAAAGATCCCCTTGGTAGGAAGGCCAGTAAGATGATTAGATATAATAGAAGTACCTTTTGTTCGACAACTGCGTTAGTAATAGGACATGGAAACTTCAACTATCATCTAGCCAAGATAAAAATCGAAGAAGATGATACTTCCAGACTGTGCCGAGAATTCGCTGAGACGGCAACGCACAATGTGTGTGAATGTCCAACACTGGCTAGCATAAGACTTAGAGCCACAGGTAGAAGCTTGTTAAATGTGGATGCCATAGGGGACCTAAACCTTGGACAAATGCTAGCAATTACTAAAGACTCAGTGATGAGAGAGAAGACCGACAGTTACCAGTCGACAGTCTGAAATCACTAAAGTCAAGAGTAAAGGCTGGTTACATCTCGTGCCACAGTGAAAATAAGTTTGCTGTAAATTACAAGCCTAAAAACATTGACGAAGGAAGGAGGTGGTAAAAGGACCCATAGTGGTCTGCTTTATTACTTCACCTACATTAATAATAATAATTATAGAAAGTCTATTCGCAGATCTAATTTGTGCGTAATATTAAATGAATATAACACATAAAACATTTCACATCACATAGAATACCAAGTAAAATGGAATTGTAAAACGAGTATCCATTTCAGCAGGAAAAAAATGTTGGGACACCAACGATGTGTTTTCGTACAAATAACCTATATGATGGCCACTAATCGACAAATACAATATCGTTTTTTTTTTTTTAAACACCATGTTATTATAAAGGAATTTGAATTCGCCGCCAAATGAGCAGTAAAGTCAAAAATTAAATTCAACAACTGATAATTTGAAGTAAGTAAAAATTAAATATTTAACTTTATTTTTCCAGCAAAATCGTCCATTATTCGATATACAAAATTTTATCTTTGTTTATCATCAAAGTTGCATTTGACGTTCAGAACCCAAATTTTATTGTTGACAACGTCTCTCTATTTATAGAGCGCCCCTATGGAAACCATACTGGCAGTCGCTACTTAAACTGTTGGACACCAGGTTCTTCACAAGACCAAAATTAACAAACTTTACGTGGTTTTAGAAAGTGCAGAATAAATAAAAATTGGGGGGTAGTTATAAGCGTTTTTAGCTTTACCCTTTTTTATTGGAAACCTTTCAATATATTGTATTTTCACTAGCATGAAACAAAATGTTGAAAGAGATTGTTAAAGAAAACGCTAGATTCGAAGAGCATTCTTACAAGACCAGGGCTGGAGTCCTATCCGGTTTAAGACGCCTGTTGATGTTGAGATCTGTTAAAACAATATGCCAGCAAAACCATGACGTTCATTTTCCTAATACACTATTTCACACAAACCCTATTCTGTGTACTTTATGATTTAATAGGGAAAACACCAATATGAAGAAAAATATCTATAATGAATTGGGACACCCTTTACATGCAACAATTAGTCGTGAAACAATAATATATTATTGTATAATGCAATTAACATTAGATTCTGTTTAAGAAGAACAAAAAAGACAAAGAACTTAAACTAAATCGTTAACCAGGGAGACAATTAGTCTAGTTGTGCTTAAAACACCGACAAACAGAAAAACCGACCAGCCCGACAAGTTGAAGAAAAGATTTTCGAAAATCAATTAAGGCTTCTAAAATAGAAACAAAGCCTTTTTCCTGCTTTCCTTTATAATTTTTCCATAAGCAGTTTAAAAAATGTTAGAAACAATAAGTTGAAGGAAAACAAATTGGCACAGGTTTATCATACTTATTGTTGATTGTGTTGGTAGAAACGTGAAATGAAGAATAAAGAATCCTGTAGACTTCTTTTGTTTTTCATGGTTAGAAAAATCTCACTTAAAAAAAACTAATTAAGTTTCGTTACAAAACGTCTGCTACAAAAAGAGAATTTTTCAAAGACGAAAGAGAACATGGTGTGATAATTGACACTGTTTGTTGTAAAAGGATCCTTTTTTCTAAATTCGCCACACATAGTTAAGATCATTGTTGTGCTAGGGCTCATTGTCGTAATAGAATACAATTGGCATTTCTTGACGAATTGTTGTTATTCTACCTGCTGATATAATTTCTTTTTTCCAATTTCAATAGTTTAATTGTGCAAGGAGTTAGGTTTTGTTAGTATGTGAGTGTGTGTGAGTAGGTGTTAAGGTTATTTTACAACATTTATAAACTGCAAAGTCCTTTATTCGTTGCTGTTTGCTACTCCTAGTGCGAGTTTAAATACTTGGCTTAAACGGTTTTTAATTTACGATATGATCTGCACAGTGGTGTATAAATGAAAGTGCCAAGATTGGTTTTAACATTTAAGTCTAACAAATTCTCTTATTTCTTCACACATTTTTCCTTGTCCATGTGTTGTGACCTCGGCATTTCTTTCTGTTAAGATATTAGATTTTATTCTCCCAAACTCTAAGCAGCGTAGAGAATCGTAAACGAGATGCAATCAAAATGTTCTTTAAGTCTTTTGATGTTGTACCGCTTACAGGTGCCTATTATTTTTAATTTTACTAAAAGATTTTAATTTTTGTTTTATACAAATATCTTGAGAAATCTTTGGTTTTTGGTATTAAAAAAAAAACAAAATGTTAGTTAATTTAATCAATAAACCGTGGCTCAATTAGCTGAATTTTAAGGATATTTTTCATAGTGATTCTTATTGTTGTGTGTGACGCAGCATTTTTCACAAGATTTAAAATTCTGTTAAAATGTTGCTTTTTGGTTCATTCTTATTCATTTTAAACGGTGAGAATAAATTTCTTTATCACATTGAATGAATTGCTATTGTAGAACATTTCTTTAAAAAATATTTTTTTATTAAATTTGTAGGCGTTTATTTGTTGATCCGTTTCAAATATTAAATATTTCACACATTTCAATGCAATAAATAGGGGTTTAATGATGCTGCTTTTTTATAAAGTGATAATTGCATTCACCTATACTTTAAATAAATATTTGTAAATTCATTATTGTGTCCGAAAATACAGTCTCAAAAAATAAATAACTTCCGATCTTTTTTTATTAAAAAAATTTTAACTTTTATCGTTTACCAAATAAAATAATTTCATTTATTTCATTTTCATTGCATTACAGTTTTAAGTATTCTGGTATTTCTGCGTTGCCGCAGTTTTCTTCACTGGGGTTGATGAAAAGCCTCTTCGCTTACTAAAGTCAATATGGAAACAAGAGATATTTACAGTAGCCCATCCATGAGACATATTTCAATTGAGAAAAATTACGTTTACTTTGAAGCAGATTTGTAACGGATGAAAAAAATAGACCCTCCCTTCCAACCTGCTTCAGGAAGGCATGATTTTTGTTTGCGATGTCCCACTTTGCTTCAACAAATTCTTAATCGAAAACTTATTCTCTTACATACCTGCGTCGTCTTAAGCGAGAGAGAATGTAGTTTGTTAATATAGACTCACAATTATAACATTCTCGAATGCGCTTATTAGATCCGTTTATCAGAACCGCTTTTAAAAGACATACGTTTTATTTTACTGCTTAGCAAAACCCAATGAGGTTTTACTGGGTTCTTGAGAACATACAAAACTGTGGAGTATCACGAAAGAGCTCTTTTCCCGAAAAATTCTATATCCATTTACATGAATGTAACTATACTTCCTTTTACAACGCAGACCTGTTGACATAGACCTTGGAATTTAAATATCATATACTAACCAGGGGATTCTAGATTAAAATCTGTTGAATTTTACGATTACCTTACTTTCATTGACTTAACTGCTTAAAATTCGCACGCAATGTGCGTTACCAAATCAGCCTCTTTCAGGCACAGTCCTCAATCATAATTTTTTATACTTAAAGTTTCCATGAACTGTCACCAATGCAAATATCCAGCTTAAGATGCTCTATTTTATCTAAGGACCATTCTGGCCTTCCTGCCTAAGAGCTCTTTAAGTACCATTCGAACCTTCTTGCCTATGGTGTCTTGGAGTATCTTCAGGTTTAAAGTTAATACCCACTGTAGGAATCTTGCTAACACTACGACAGAATGTTAGGTCCAAAACGATGCTATATAGCAATGCAAAGTAAAGATTGCGGCCGTTCCCTAATGAATAAGTCCAACGGTAGTAATTCCAATATTGCCTCGATTGTCTGTCACACAGATGCATAAGTCATTATACCATCATTTGAAAATCCAAAGCCAGCGAGTGACCAGATTCTTTCCCATCGTTGGCCACACACTCTTTTACATGGCTGCAAGATCCTTTTAACTTGCCTTTCATCTTCATTTCAATGTGTTCATTCCATATAAGTTCCTTATCCAGCAAAACTCCTTGATATTTAACCTTCCTAGACATATTGATTTTCGATCCGCAAAGCATTAAGGTTTCATCCTCTATATCCTACCCCTTTCGATTATAGAGTAATGTTTTAGATTTACTAGCATTTATGGCTATTCCCTTTTTATTGAACCATGTCTCGGTTGCTATAAGAGTCTCGTGCAACTACATATTTGTCTCAATGAGCATTCTTGAAAACAATAGGTGCCAAATCGTCGGCGTGCGCAACCGTATACATGCCTAATGAGTCTATTTTCCACAGAAGATCATCAACGTTGTTGTTCCACGAAAGTAATGACTAACGACCTCCCTCAGGGCTTCCTTTGACTACCCTTCATCGGATTCTGACACACTGATTTCGGAGTTTTATAACCCTAGCGTTGACCCATCTTATAACAATGTGGTCAAGTCAACGATCAATAAGAGCATTTTTCGTCTTCTCGAAATAGATCTTGTCAAAGGTACTGTCAATGTCCATAAACACCAACAAAGCAGGTCCACCAAATAAACCATTGCAAAGGGCTAAAGTGTCAACAAGCAATTGAGTTGCTAATGAAATAAGTGCTTCTACCGTCTATTTCCACGAAAGATCCAGTTGCTTAAACTGTATAGGAAAATCAGTCTGTTAACACACCTAAAATATCATTAAAGGCCACGATTCATTATCATACTGAGTCGTGCGATCTGTCAAAATGATCATGTTTCCAGAGTTGCAAAATCTTTTTTTGTATGACAGTGTGGCACATACAACGCCATTTTTTTGTATTTTTTGAGCAGGACAGAATTCTGTCAAATTTTTGTGTGATTGAATCATACGATTGTGTAGGATAGTGGATCCTAGCCTTAAGCGTTATGATTAGCAGTAGGCCATGATTAATACAAAACGAAAGAATATCGTTTGACAGTATTTATTCCAATTTTTTGAGGTTGAAAATGACTGAGTTTAGAAGTACAAAAATCAATGATTTATTTAAAATTAATCTATACATATAATAAAACTGTAACTCATTTCCAGTCTGTCTGTCTCTCTGGTTGTGTTCGCATCATGTAAAATCTTCTGGGTGGATTTTAACAAAATTTTGTGTGGAGGTAACTTAGTATCCTGATTCAAATATAGTATACTTTTTTCCGCAAAAATATCTTAATTCCAAGAAAAAGTGGAGATTTTTTGTAGCGACTTAAAGGTACTGGATACTTAAAGGCATCTTTTATTTATAAAAGCGGGATATTTTAAACACGGTTGCGCAACAGATGGCGCTGTTTTAAAATAATGAACAAATATGAATTGAAAGCGGCGATGTTTTTAAAATATTTTAAACACCTTTTACAGAGCTTTATAATCATTTTTGGAAATTTATATAAAATTTTAAATTTTATTCAGGGATGGATACAAATTTGGTGTGAATTACTTTCAAAGCAATATCGAATAATAATTGTCTGGACGCACACAACGTGTGTGGACGCAGCTAGTAAATTATATATGTACAATTTTTACTTAAAATACGATCAAATCTATCCAATCCAATCTATTCTGTAAGTTTTCAAATTTATCTGTTGTTCTGCCTCCCAATCTATTCTGTCAGTTTTCAAATTTATCTGTTGTTCTGCCATCTCTTTCTTCTAAGTAACGCCATTTAATAAATTAAGTATAAAACTACGAAAGATTTATACAAGTGTTGATAGTGAAGAGTAGAGATACATAAATACAAATTTGAACCAAAACGGAAAAAATAAAACAAATGTCAATTCCCCGTAAAAGCAGTCGACTAATTGTTTCTTGTCAATTACCGCATAACAAAATTTTTCGTTTATTCATTTTCACTTCGATTACACATTTTTAATTGTTTTAAGCTTAAGAAAACAAAATACTGTTGACAAATTTATACTGAGGGCAAGTTTGGCATCCTTTGGGATCGATTAGTTTGTCTAACAAAACGTGTTATGTTTGCTATCGGGTTCTATCTGGTTGCTCATTTGGAAAATCACAGAAATTGTAGAAAATCGATAGAACGTAAAACGAAAACAAATTACAAGCTATCATTATCACTTTAGCTAAATTTAACATTATTCATCTGTCAACCTTTTTCTTTCTTGGAGTTCCATTTTCATCCCATTCTCTTTTGTATTGATTCAATTTCTAATAGACGAAACAAATCCCTTCGTTGGAGTTGGTGTTGTAGGAACAAACGAAAGAACGACATTAAGAAAGTCAGTGTAACTAATTTTCTAAAACTTAAACTTTCGCCACCACAATTTATTTATTTGTTCTCTAACTAATTCTCCCCTTTTTCAAATAAATAAACACTTGTCAGTTGTCTCTGTGTGAGTGTGTGTGAGTTTCTAACTTTTTGCCTTTTATATCCTGTGTGTGCGTTTAAGTAAGTTTGTGTGCAAAAGTTATGTTTTTTGTATTTGTCTCCTGTAGTTGTGATTTATTACACTTGCACTGACACAAATAAATTTTCGCACTCCAGGTGATAAACGTATAAATCAGTCCATTAGTTTATTCTGTCTCAATATGTTCGTTTGTTTGTTTGTTTTTCTACTGTAACTACTGCAGCTTTTCTTCTCTTCTAAGGGGGGTCAGTTTTTATTATTTGACAGATACAATTTGTATTGGCTTTCACATCCAAACAAATAGATAAACAATAGTACGTGTTTGCTTAAATAGGGGTATGGGAGTGTATATCCCTCATGTACTTTTTTGTTGTTGGCTTCGTAGCGCTCTGTTTGCTAATTTAGCTTGACTTTTTTGTGTAAAGAAGAGAATAATTGGCGAGTGTTAGAAATAATTTGTGTTTAATTTTTGAATGACATTAAATTATTGCTCATCTATATCGACTTTCTTTCTTTCTTTGCTTCATTTAATAAGACAACCGAAGGTAATCTGGATGTTAATGGAAGAATTTATAAGGAAAAGATTTTAGTCGAAGATCGGTTTTACATTCAAAGTAAAAAGCAGATAAAAACAAGTAAGATTGATATAAACGGCCATACCCTTCACCTCAGTAATTTAAAATATTTTCTTTCTCTATTATGTTTCCCAAATTCACAATAATATACATTCGGTTTTTACTTTAACATCTTATGTAAAAGTATTGCCGAAAATTTTTTCTAAAAATTTTATGGAAATATTTTTGTAAAAATTTTATCGAAATTTTCTTGTAAAAATTTTATTGAAAATTTTCTGTAAAAATTTTATTGAAAATTTATGTAAAAATGTAAAATTTTATCGAAAATTGAATGTAAAAATTTTATCGACAATTTTATGTAAAAATTTAATCGAAAATTTAATGTAAAAATTTTATCGAAAATTTAATGTAAAAATTTTATCGAAAATTTAATGTAAAAATTTCATCGAAAATTTAATGTAAAAATTTTATCGAAAATTTAATGTATAAATTTTATCGAAAATTTAATGTAAAAAATGTATCGAAAATTTAATGTAAAAGTTTTATCGAAAATTTAATGTAAAAGTTTTATCGAAATTTTAATGTAAACATTTTATCGAAAATTTTCTGTAAAAATTTTATCAAATATTTTCTTTAAAAATTTTATCAAAAATTTTATTAAAAATGTTCTTAAAAAATTTTATCGGAAATTTTCTGTAAAAATTTTATCGAAAACTTTCTGTAAAAATTTTATCGAAAACTTTCTGTAAAAATTTTATCGAAAATTTTCTGTAAAAATTTTATCGAAAACTTTCTGTAAAAATTTTATCGAAAATTTTCTGTAAAAATTTATTCGAAATATTTTGTAAACATTTTATCGAAATTTTTCTTTAAAAATTTTATCAAAAATTTTTTGTAAAAATTTTATTGGAACTTTTCTGTAAAAAATATATCAAAATTTTCTTGTAAAAATTTTATCGAAAATATTTTGTAAAAATTTTATCAAAAATTTTCTGTAAACATTTTATCGAAAATTTTCTGTAAAAATTATATCGAAAATTTTCTGTAAAAAATATATGGAAATTTTCTTGTAAAAATTTTATCAAACTTTTTTGTATAAATTTTAACGAAAATACTTTTTTAAAAAATTTTCTCGAAATTTTTTTGAAAGTTTTTATCGAATTTTTTTGAAGGATTTTATCGTTTTAAGGTTTTTTTTTTAAATTTACAGAATTTTTTTGTAATAGTTATGACCTACTTGCAACCAATGTTCCGTTAAAATGGTCAAACTAAAGCACAGTGGGTTGGTCATATTGACCCGTAATGTCCCTATTGACTTCTACTGGTTCCCAATGGGCACCCAGTGGGTTTATCGGCTACCTCTATATGTATTGCTTTCTATAAAGGACTTTAATACAAGTCAAAGCAGAAAAACCCTATCAAACTAAAAAAAAAAAATCGCCCTCGCTGGGAGTTATTGATCCCCCGAGATCTGTATGCACTCCATGTGATCTACTGGTCGCGGTGATTCTCTTTTGCAAAAAAAAGCAAAAGCAACAGTTTACAAAAGCAACTAAGTAAGGCATACAAGGCACTTGGGCCTTAAAATTACCTTTAAGCAGGGTTGTCAGATATGGCGATTTCTCGCCAAACGTGGCTATTGGCGACATGGCGACTTTTTGGCAATTTGTCATTGTCTCTTGGTCTACTTTAGAAATTGAATTACGGAATATCAAAATGGATAATATAGCAATTGAATCACCACGGTGTTTTTATTTATACAGACATTTAAAATATTATCCATATTGTTGACTCTACATAAATTTAAATAAGTCGTATCAGAAAAAACTCATTATTCATGCTTTAAAGGAATAGAAAACAGCGGCTATGCAGCTAAATGAAAACAAATTTCGTTGGCTACAATTGACGCCTTGTAGTCAGCTGCTTAATGCTATTGAAGACGACATTCACATCGCAAACTCTGACATTGTTGTAGAAATACTTATTTTGCTTTTATAAACTTAAATAAATTTTTCAAAAAATAATAATAAATATTTCCTCCAAAATTTTTGTTTGTATATGAAGTTGTAATTTATAATTTTGTGAAATTTTCTTTTGTTGAATAAAATAGAAATTAGCTTAAGTTGACTGTAGTCACAACGGTGGTCGTGTAGCCAATAATCAACTACCTACAAACGCACATTGGGTTGAAATTGCTAAAAACGGCTCTTAATTCAAGCATTAGAGATAGCACTTATTTTTTCGTTTCGTAGTATTAAAAAACTTTAAAAATTGCTTTGGAAGCTCCATTTTTAAAGATAAATGAATGAAATTTGGGCAATTTGATTTTTTTAGGTTAGTAACTTAACATACAAAAATTCAACGAAATCGGTAAATGAGTTTGTATATATACAAAATTTTCCCGGAAGTAGGCCATACTAATTTTTATTAATAAAAATTTACATTTTATGTTTAATACTTTTAGTCTTCATATTCGCTGTCACAAATATTCGGTATCCTGATTTAGCAATGCGTTTTAAAACAGAGATCTGATCTATTTAAGAATCAAATGCATTTATATGTTACTCTATATACCTACATATCGTCCCCTAAATAAAATAATAGTGTATACGCATGTCTATCATTATTTGTTTATTGCATAATAAGAATCTACATAACTGATTCTAAATGCGGTAAAAATTTGGTGACATTCTACTTCCACAAAGTGGGTCAAAATATCAATTGAAATATTTGCGTGTAATTGCGTGTTTGAAATTTTTCATTAATACTTGTTACTCTGAATATAATTTCAAAGAAAAATTGTGTATAAAAAGCATACTATTTTTATTAATTTATAACAAAATTAAATCGTGTATTGATATACACTATTTTTTAACAATATATTATCTGGAGTCAATTCAAATAAAATAGTGTATAATGATTTTCATACATATTGTAAAACAAATAAATTAGCCTAAGTGTCATCATGGTACTTTGAATCTCATTTATTTGCAATTAAAGCACTTGTAAATTAATAAAATATCATCTACTAGTAGCCTGATTATTCCACCGCGTATTTAAATGATCACAACTTAAAACCATGGATTATTTTCTGAAATATTACTGTTTTCCCCGATGTCTAAAAAACAAAAACTTAAAACTCCATTATCTCGAAATGTGGAAAAATTTATACACCATTGTTTTATTAAGGGCACGATATAGTCTTAATATTAAAAATATTATATGTTAATCTCATGATTTTCATTTTCATAGAAATATTGAATTTTTTTTAAATACATATTTTGAAAATAGTTTTTAAAAAATTTTTAAAATATTATTCGAAAGTTTTTGGAAAGTTTTTTTTTTTTTAAATGGTCAGACTAAAGTAAAAAATATCCTTAAAAATATTTTCTCATATTGACCCCCCATGTGCCTTTTAACTGCTCCATTTACCAGTGCACCCTGTGCATTCATTGGCTACACATAGAAGTGCTTTCTACAAAGGTCTGTAATACAAAGCAAAGCAGAAAAACCCTATCAACTTAAAAACAACCCAAAAAAGAGAATCATTATAACCGAAAAAAAAAAATAAAAACAACGTGAAAAAATATAGGTGGGAGTGGTTTTTTGCGTTCAGTCTCGAATGGAATGATGTTGCTAAATTCCATTATTGAAATTTTCGATACCATGCCTGGCAGATCGGTGGGCTTTAATTTTCTGTATCTTTTCTGGTGCCTTGTCAAAGTTGGTTTCAATCCAAACACAGACGGACAGACGGTGAGGTGTATTAGGATTCAGAATATATCTATATACTTTCTGGGGTTGGAAATGAATAGTATTGTAGAAATTACACATGGAATGACAAACTTATATATACCCTTCCCACCTGAAGTGAAGGGTATAATACAAATTGTATTCTTTTTTTTTAGTTTTTTATGCTGCTAAATACTGGATTTAATATTTTAATAATGACTTCCAACAAAACTCGATAGTATTATTTTTTTTTTGGTGCTATAGATTTTATGACTTCAAATAGATATTTTTATTTGTTTTAAGTAAAAATTGTACCAGTCTTGTGTGGACTAATTAATCATTTGAAATAAAAAATAATATTTATATATTTTGGCGACATTTTTTTTTAAATTTTTGGCGAATATTCCTTTTTTTGACATAATTTATTTATTGTATCTTCAATATTTTTGGACTAACAATAATTACTCGTATCTTAAGTCTAAAATAAAAATATGCTTTTTAAGTCCAGCCAGTGTTAGACAAAAATAATGTTTGTTTCACAGATTTTGCAATCATTTGCGGGTCTTCCCTCTAATGTACGGCCAAGAAAAGCAGTATCTCTTCTTTTTAGTCGAATGTAACCAGGTTCATTCACCATGTTACGCGCCAAAGGGTTTGGATGAGATTCAAGCCTCTTTAGATATTTCTGCTTTAACTGATGGCATGTTTAAGTCTTTGTGGATGTTCGAATTTTTTATATACCTGGGAGCAGATGTAATTATACGAAGAATTTTATTTTGGCGCCTTTGAATTTTTTCTACATTGCTAACTGAGGCAGTGCCCCATAACTGAGTCCCATAACACCAAATTGGTTTGAGGATCGACTTGTGCAGTAGAAATTTACAATATAAGCTGAGGGTGGAGTTTCTGCCAATAAGCCAATTTAGTTGTACTGCTTTTAGTTTCATTTGTGTTAACTTGAAATCTATGTGACTTTTCCAAGTAAAGCGAAAGTCAAGATGTATACCCAGTATTTAACGTCTGAAAGCTGTGGTATCATTTGGTTATTTATGCGAATAGGAGGGCATGAGTCCCTACGCAGTGTGAAAGTTACGTGAGTGCATTTTTGCTCATTAACTTTTATTCTCCATTTTTCTAGCCATTTTTCCAAATTGAGTAGGTGGTCTTGTAAAAATTGTGATGCTTCTTGGGCACTTTCATGAATACTTAAAAAAGCTGTATCATCTGCAAAAGTTGATGTGTGGACTAGGGTGCTAATTGGCATATCCGATGTGTACAGTAAATATAAAATTGGTCCCAAAATACTATCTTGGGGAACTCCGGCTTCAATGAGCTGTGGCGAGATTAAAAAGTCACCTTCTTTTAGTAAAAACTTGCGATTCGCTAAATAATCTTTTAAGAGCTTATACAAGTTTTCGGGCAAGTTCAGCTTTAGCTTAAATATTAGACCATCGTGCCAAACCTAACCGAATGCTTGAGGAACGTCGATAAAAAGCGCATTTACTAATCTGTATGTTTGTTAGATCGTACTATGTTGTTTCCTAAAGCCGAATTGATGGTTCGGAATACATGCTTTCGCGCTAAGAATTGGATTCAGCTTAGTTATTAAAATTCTCTTGAACAACCTTGACATGTTTAATAAAAGGCTTATAGGTCTGTATGATTCTACTTTTGAATGGTCTTTTCCTGGGTTGGGAATCATAGTAATCAAAGAGACCTTCCACTCTGTGGTCTGTGACCAATAAGGGGCAACTCAAATAACATCTTGTCATCGATAGGTGCTTTTTTGGTGTTTAAATCCGCTATTGCCCTTTCAATATCGCTAAATCCAAATCTTAGGGGTACTTCGGCACTAGTCTCTACTGGTAGCTACTCAACTATATCACATACTTGGAGTGAAAACCTTTTTCAAATGTTCAACAAATAAATTGCCTTTTTCGGTATCATTTCTTGCCCAGTCCCCACAAGAAGTTCGCAAGGAAGACTTACGTACGACTGGTATTTTAAGGTTTCTACATGCACGCCATAATGAATAATCTGATTGTGCAGTTGCATCGAGGTCTTCCAAGTAATTTTTATTAGAGATGCTACTCTTCGAGACTCTAGTAGCTGTCTTAGCCGTTTCGTGCAATCTTTAAGTCTAGATTTGAGGAGATCTGTGTGATTGCCACTCTCTTCGAATTTTTCTCTTTTCAGCCAAGAGCCCCTCGACATCAACAGAATAAATTTGATTGTATCTAGCTGATTGTCGGGTTACTTTTGCATGTTGGACAGCTGATTTAAGGATTGGATCAAAATTAATAAGACTTTGATCCACGTCTTCTGGTGTTCTTTGCGGTATATTTTCCGAACAGTGAGTACTTTCTATATTTCAACCAATTCTGTGGCAATAAGGAAAAAGTGCTTAAGTCTGATTTTTAAGTTTTGTAGGAGAGCAATTTTAAACTTTAAAATAATTTTTTTTAAAAAATAACTCATCTTTAAAGTTTACCTATGGGAGTCAAACGTATGATTTAAAAAAATATCTTATATCTACCAAAAGTTCGCAGGCGTTGCAATTAATAAGGTGTAAAAGAAGCTTCTATGATTTTGAAAAATACTTGGTAGTTTCTTAAGCTTTTTTTCCAAATACGATTCGGCATTGAAAAAAGATGAGCAGAAATTTTTTTTTCTATAACTTCCTGAAAAATAGTACAAAATAATTGAAACATTGCACATGGGTACTTTGATGTACGGAGATTTCAAAGGTGCCAGTAACTTAGTTTTTGCTTAAGTCGACTTAAGCACTTATTCCTTATTGCCACAGGATTAATGCTTGTGCTAGTTGTTGGTGACACAATATTTTGCTGGTTCCATATATAGACAATAGTGGGTGAATGATCAGCGGATAATTCAAATTACGCTTCAACTTTAAGCATCTCTCGGAATACTCTCAATCACGCCAAAATCAATAACATCCGGTATTTTTGCCGATCAGTAGGCCAATAGGTGGGTTGTTCACTCGATATCACATTCAGACGCATTTTTGAAATTGTATCAAACAAAACACGACCTTTTTTAGTTACTAGGCGTGATCCCCAAAATTTATTAAATTTATTTTTTGTGATCTATGTACCTATTAAAAATATTTGTGAAATTAAAAAACCTATTATAGGCAAATTTTAACAAAAAAAACTATTTTGGCGATTTTCCACATCGATTTTGGCGATATACATAGGTGAGCGTTTAAAGTTTTTGATTAATATATTTTCACCAAATACCTACATACCTAGGTATTCAGAAGAACTTTTGTTGATCATTATACCTATTTTACAACTACAATTAAAAACAATAAGAAGTAATTAAACATTTGTTAAATTTAAATCATGATTATCACATGTTAAAAGTTCTATTAGATCAATAAAACACAAACGATACCTTATTCTGCATTTATCACAAACAATTTGTGGATAAATAAAAACCAGGAAATCACTTCAAAGGAAACAAAGTATTTTAAATGCCAAAACACAAAAAAAAATAAAGCAATAAAATTTTGATTGATTTTTAATACTAGACATTCTAGATTTCATTACTTCCTCATAGGAATTAACATAAAAGTAGCACAAGATACTTTATTCAATAAACCCAATTATTTATTTGATATTAAAGGCAGAATTTAAAAAACAATAAATTTATAAAACAAACAAATAGATATTTTTATTTAGATTTGAAGATGTGTGTAGGTATAAAGCTAATATAAGCCAAATGTGTATCTACTGTATATACATATGTATAAGTTTAAATGTATGTATATAGAAGTGGAGCAAAACACATGAATATGTAAGATTATGTTGGAGGAATCATTTGGTATGAGTTCGATCTGAACATAGCACTGTTTTATCGACTTTTTAATGTTGCCTTAAAAGTTGGACACTTAACGCAACTCTTATGTTGCAAACAACATTAAGCAAAACAGTAACATAACTTCTCCGCCATCTCAAACAAAAAGTTAAACAAAGGCAAATACAGTTATTGCATTCTGACATTCAATATGAACTACTACAGTAGGCTTTTTCATATTTGTTTCTTCTATTGGTGTCTCTTTTACTCTAATGACGTCATTACCGAACTTAAACCAATAAGGGCTTGCTGTTCTTTGTTTTTTTTTGAATAGGGAAAAAAATTTTTTTTTTAATTTTAAGGGAATAGAGAGTAGAAGAGCAAGCATATAAGAATAGTATTTAAAACATCTACTGTTGTTTGTTGTTGCTCGTTTAAGCAGTGCAATAAATTTAATTTTTAGGGTCCGTCCTGTTATTATCCTTCATAACGCCATACCAAGGAACATTCTAAATGTGTTTAAATAAGAATTCCTAAGTGGCTTCAAATACGAATAGGTACCTACATAACAAAAAATGTCCTAGGAAATGGAAAACGAAAAAAATACCTAAATTAGGTACCAAACCTATAAAATATTAAAAATTTTAAATATATTAATTACAGGACCTAATCTGCATTGCCAGATGGAAAACCTTTTACTATAATTGTTCACTTTTTTTAAGTAAATTAATTATAGTAACTAATTACCTACAATAATTTGTTTCATTAGTGCTGCGAAAGGCTTGTTGGCAGGAATACTAGTGGTGCCAGTCTATCAGTTTGGCAGTTGTAATTGCCTGTCAGAGACTGTGGTTCATTTAAATAAATTTAACGCTCAGATTTCGAGTTTTAAAAGAGCAGAACAAAATTAATAACTTTGAAAATGAAAGGTGTAGAAAGTAAATTTTCGCATGAAAAATTTTTACATTAAATTAATGAGATACAAGATGGGCACAACTACTTGTCAATATCATCTCAGCTTTGTAAAAAATGTATAGGAAATAGGTATTTACTCAAATATTCAAATTGATTTATTTGACAATTTATTTTTTACAAATTTTATGCAAATAGTTTAAGAAAAAATACACCTATTATCTACATACACCCTCGGCCAGATAATTAGAAACACTTTAATTTCTGTTTTTTTAGTAGGCCATATCCTATTTGTCGACAGAAAAAAATTCACCACCATCGGAAAGAGCATTTTCTTAAAATTTAAAAAAAAAAAATACAAACGTGTTACAACATTTAAAATTTAATTGCAACAGTATTTTACCATTCATATGAAGCCATTTTGAATTTTTAAATTTTTTGAAAGGTCTTAATTTAAGTATTTACCTACTAGTAGTGCACGTAACTTCCTCAGCGTCCTTTCAATATTTTGTTCTATTTTGCTTTGAAGTAATCTACACCAAATTTTAAGACTCTTACTTTTACAGTGCTTCACATACGGTTTATGTATTTACTTTATATCGGGTGGTTAAATTTTAAGGGCCGATGTTGAATGTGACCTACACCTAAACGTCAAGTTTCTTTCTGCATTTAATTTGACATTTCTCAATTTCAGACTAACTCAATATCAACCATGGAATGCTACACAATCGAACAACCCGTTAAAGTAATTCAGGCTTATTATTAAAGTCGGGGTTCAAATCAAAATGTGTATCGTGCACTTCGTGATTTTTTCGGTCAATTTAATCAGCCGAATGAGCGTACAATCGGAAAAATAGTCCAAAAATTTGAGCAAACCGGCTCAGTAGGAGATGTGAAAACACCAGTTCTGCTCTCGATAGTGTGGCTGAAGAGCCGTTCACCTTAACTCGTCGTCGTGGCCAAAATTGCACCTCGCACGCTCGTCGTTGATGAACATTATGCATAAAGACTTGCATTTATACGCTTACAAGGTGCAATTGACTCAAAAACTAAAGCCTCTTGATCATTCCAAACGTCGTCAATGGACAGAATGGTGACAAGAAATGACAATAGTGGATGATCAATTTTCGAAGAAAATCATCTTCAGTAATGACGCACATAAGCAGAATTTCCGCACTTGGGTGAATAATAGTCCAAGAGTGATTGTCGAAAAATCAATGCACCCACAAAGAGTGACTGTTTGGTGCGGTTTATGGGCTGGCGGCATCATTGGGCTGTATTATTTCCAAAATGAGGCCGGTCAGGCAGTTATGTGAATGGTGTTCGCCATCGTGAGATGATAACGAACTCTTTATGGCCCGAATTGGAAGATATGGATGTGGACGATATGTGGTTTCAACAGGACGGTGCCACTTGCCACACAGCTAACGAAACAATGGCTCTTTTGCGCGACAAATTCAATGGTCGTGTTATCTCACGTGTTAGCGATGTCAATTGGCCGCCAAGATCATGTGATTTGACACCGATGGACATTTTTCTTTGGAGTTATTTGAAAGAAAAGGTATGCGTCGAAAAGCCAGCAACAATTCAAGAGCTAAAGGATGAGATAATTCGGCACATTAACGGCATAGAACCTAAATTATGCCTCAGCATCATCGAAAACTTCTTTGTTTTCCAATAGTCGGCATAAGGTGCGACTTCTGGAAAAATTGTATTTTCTCATATTAAACTCAAATTTTATAATATTTTTTATTACTTACCTCTCCGCCACTGCTTACAAAAAAAAAATGAGTTTAACCAGTAGTCGGCACACTTTTAGTTGAGTATTATAAGACCTGCCGAGTATAGGAAATAAAGGGTTCTGGAGTCTGCATCAAGTTTTTGTGAATGGAAATAACAGTTTGAAATGTAGTAAGAAGCAAATACCCTTCACCACATTTGGAAAATTTAAAATATAGACAGAAAAGCTAAAAGAATCATGCACCATTGTACTAATGAAAGAAATGCTTTATCTGCAATAGGAGAAGGCACGATTTCCATATCAGCAAGTAAGAAATTTGGTGTTTCACGTTCCACCATATTCCTATATTGCATGGCTGTGTTTCTGAAGGTCCTAGGACAATGGATCCACACACAGTGCTGCTTGATGCTGAAAAAAACCGTTTATTAAAATGGTGCGAAGATCTCAAAAAATGTGGATTTCTGTTAAAAATCGAGGATTTTCTACAAACGGTATAAGAAATCGTGAAGGAAAAACAGCGAACCACAAGATGTATGCCGAGGTATTTATCGTCTGAAAGATGTGGTATAATTTGATTATTTATTCTAGTAGTGGAGCATGATTCCCTACTTAAAAAACATGTCTCATCAGCAAATGTGTGGACTCGGTTAGTAATTGGTATATCTGAAGTATACAACAAATATAGAATGGGTCCCAATATGGGCTTTGTTGAGCTTAAAAATTTTTTTTGAGTTTACAATTTCTATTAATTAAACAATTTCTATTAATTAAACAATTTCTATTAATTAAACAATTTCTATTAATTAAACAAAAGTTTATAGAAGTCTTCGGGCGAGTTCAGCTTTAATTTGTATATTAGGCATTTATGCAATACCTTATCGAATGCTAGAGAAACTTTTATAAAACTACATTGGGTTCAGCTTACTTATTAATGTCTTCTCAAATAGATTCGACATATTTAAAAAAGGCTTACGGGTCTGTATGATTCTACCTTTGTGTGGTCTTTTCCTGGTTAGGTTATTTTGTAGGGGGGATACCGAAGCATACCACAAACTTTATGTGGTCCCTTCGCGATCCCCTTCGTCCCTCAATGGGTTGTGGTATCCGACTGGTAATACCTTACAGTCATTGAGTCTCGTGCTACCAGTAGCCTTTTACTCTCTGCTATAGTGATTTCAGACTAGTGACTGATACATTCTTTCTCATCACTTTTGTACGCATCCAGATTATATCCAAGTACCTTCCAGGAATAATAGACTAGCACACTACCTACTGAACCACCGAGGCACCCTTTCCCTGGCCTCCAATTGTAAGTACCTACATAATTATAATTACCTGCAACTGAGTATAATTTCATACCTTGTTCTAATTTTTAATATGAATTTTTAATAAATATTTTTTTTTTGACCAGCACCCATGGGATGATCCCTACTCATGCAATGCATTGTGCCAGAACTAGGAAATTAGGTTATGGGAAGGAGGAAAGAGGGAGTAGTGTTTGTGAACATTCGATTTGAATTTTCCTACATTGATAGAAAAGACCTCTAGAGGGAGTTTATTCCACATACGAACAGTTCTGGTAAAACACGAATTTTCCCTGTAATACGTAGTGCGATTCACTGGCCATTCGACCACAAATGGATGCGCTCTAAACGAAAAGCGTGTTAATCGCAAAAATGTGCGGGTATCGGGAATAAGTTCCCTAATTTCATTACAGTACATACCATTGTAGTAACGATAAAACAGTGATATACACCCCATATTGCGTCGATGCTCAAGTGAATCAATAGAGTTGGTTACCCTACTGTCATCAATGAGCTTCTTGGCCCTCTCTTGTACGCGACGAGCAGCTTCAAAATAGACTTTGGCGCGCCGGCCTATACATGAGAGTTGTATTCCATTTTCGTCCGGATATAGGTGGTATAAATAGTAAGAAGATCGGATAGAGTGAGGTATCTTTTACACCGTTTTAGGAAACCGAGGCACTTTAGAGACTTGAAAAATGTGTTTAGTCCATCGAACATCACACTGGATTTTCATGCCAAGAACATCAAGAGCTTTCGATTCCTAAATATTTATATCATAATAACAGATGAAGCATCATCTCCAAAGTTACCCCTATGCGTAAGCATGCAACATTGAGTCTTACGGGCGCTAAAATCGACTCTATTCACACGACCCCATTCGGATATTGTTTCGATGTCTTTTGATCTCTGCCATATTAAACATGACAAAAAAGTAAACAGCTTTTATTTTAAATAAAAAATAACTTGAATTATGGAATTTAAGTTAGTAACGTCTTTAGTACTTTCCTTATAGAAAATATCATGCCGACAATAGGATCATCAAATCCCGAATTTAGGAAAATGTGTGCCGACTATAGGCACAGTTGGTACATTTATGAAAATTCGTAAAATACTTAAATTTAACAAAAAATATATTTAAAATCAGTTAATTGCCTCTAAACATAAGCAATTATTGAACAGTAATAAATTGTTGCTATCCCAACAGCATGTTAGTATTTATATCTAGCTGTGCTCGCCACGTCGTGGGCGTCCTGATAATATCCTGCTCGATTTTGCTTTGAAAGTATTCCTCACCTATTGGAAGACTTACTTTTATAGAGTCGCATCTACAAGAGAAAAGTAAAAAGAAACTAACAATAACAGAATTTTATAGCCACACTTAAGTCGTAGTATTCGTACAAAATTTTAAAAATTAACGCTAAATAACAAAAATAATGTAATCACGTAATTACCTAAGTATGTATTTCACAAAATAACCAAATTATACAACACGTAAGCGACTTAAAATACATACAAAATTTATTCAATTGGCTATTTGGCATATGTTTTTAGCGCCATCTGTGTTTAAATATCAAAAATTAAAGGTACCGTGCCGTACTAAGTAGTTAAAACGATCTGTGTTTTAAAACATACAACTTTCAAAAATTAAAGGTGCTGTTGTGTACTAAGCACTACTTAGTTCCTCCTTAAGATATGCTACATATCAGTTTATGTATTTTTTTACTTAAAAAAAAATAAAGTATTCATATCCGGTTCAATTGTTCAATTGCGTACTTTCATTGCTTTTTCTCCACTTTCTCTTGGAAATAAGTTATTTTTGCGGAAAAAAGTATCCTATATTGGAATCAGGATACCTCCTCACAAAATTTTGTTACAATCCAGATTTTACATGATGCGAATATAAATAAAAAGCAGACAGACAGACAGACGGAAATGAGTTACTACTTTATTATAAGTATAGATGACACCACTTTAAACACAAAAACAGTTAAACTGCCGACTACTGGTGCATTAAGCCTACATAAACTATTTCTGAGGCGCTATAAAAGTAAGAGTCCTAAATTTGGCTGCATGCAAAATGGCCCTATGAAAAATCGCCCAAAAATAAAAATGAAAAATTGCCGAATGAATAATCACCCTAAAGAAATGAAAGATTGCGCAAAAAAGAAAAATGGAAATTTGGCCCAAAAATTGTGAAAAAATATCCAAATATAAATGAATTATCGCCCAAATTTATTTGTAGTGTTCTTATTAAACATAAAAATGTTAATAGTTTTAGTAAGGGCATTGATATTAGCTTAATTAATCGAGAAAGCTTTCAGCTTGCAACTTCTGTATGTAATCTTTGATCAAAATCCAAGAAAGCTGTGACACCTGCTGCTCCTGGGGGTGCTGCCAAAGGAACTCTGAGTAACCGTGGTCACGGTCGCTACAAACGTTGCTAAATTAAATCGTTGAATTAAATTAATTGAACCCTTTATTGAATTCATCAAGCAAGCTTTGATAGAAGAAGTTGTATGTAATCTGTGAATACAGTCTGTTAGGAAGCGTTTTGGTACCAATTTAAATATATTGTTGCCAATGTACGCAATTAAATATTCTATGCGTTCATTAAAATAAATATGAAAGGAAATATATGTGAATAAAAAAAATATTAAAGGTACAATTGTGGAACAAGATTAACGTGAGTACCTGCCTAGTCGGCCTAACCTCACGGTGGTCTTACCACCGAGTGAAACTTAGGCGTAGATTAGCGCCCCCATTGTGTAGTATAACAACACTTTACGATTGCCACCAATCGCTTTTTGTGTGTGATACAGTGACAATGAGTAGCAATTTATATAATATGGCAAGCCTTTCCAAGGCAAGCCTAGATCCACATTATATCCTCTTGCTTAGGGGTTTGGAGACTATCCAAACTCCGTCTGTTGAGAGTGCAACAGCACACTTGATCGACCGTGCACCATACCTACATAAATCGATGTTAAACCACAACCACCACGTGTACCTCCGAAGGGAACCTCACCAATAACTGGTCACAGAGAGGATAGGCTCTCTGTGGGGCCACCGATTCTCGTGGTACCAGTCCTTTGGGCACTGGTCGGGCCTCGAAGAGGACCCGTGTTATAAAACAACAGACCTTTTCTTCCAGATTTAGGCTCTAGGAACCCTAGCGTCTGGTGCCCCTATTTTCCCCGAGTGAACCGCGTCAAAGCATTTGCCATTACTGCAGTGACAATTGGAACCCCCGGGGGGAAATATTAAAGGTACAAATAGTTTGCTAATATGAGTTGAAATTAATTATTTAAATTAATAAATTAATTATTTAAATTAATAAATTAATTATTGTTTATTGGTAAACTTTAGAATTAGGCGCCGCAGGCAAAAAATTTTTATAAGATATGAAAAATCGCGCGACTTTTAGTGTGGTTACCTTTCAAAGCAAAAGCGAACAAAATATTGTAAGGACGCTGACGAAGAAAATTATTAAATTATTTTACGAAATTATTTTACGAATAATTAATTATAATAAAAATATATTATAAAATAATAATTTTTTTTCAACATAGGAAATTTTATTAAAATTTTTTATTTCTTCGTTTATATAAACAAACAAACAGCATACAAGTTTTGTATCCAGTATAAAAAAATATTTGTAGGCTGAAAAATTAATTATGTATTAATTTTATGCTAATACATAAAATAATAGCAACAAGATATTTATAAAAAAAAAAAAAATTAAATTCAATCCTTATAAAATCGTACTTAATAACCAAATATTTTCTTAAGCCAATTTTTGTTCCGAAACCAAATAAAATTTTTTTTTTGCCTTTTTTCCATTATTGTATTTCTTTTTATAAACCCATGGCAGAAACAATGTAACAAAACCTAAAGAAATTAAATTACATTTCGTTTTATTTCACCGTAATTGGAGTCAATTCAATTTTAAAATAATTGTTCGCCATAATTTCGTACTTAATACGTTTCTGCTATTGTCTGTCTGCACTCGTTCTCGTTTTATGCTGTGGGATTCCTTTTCACTCAAAATAATCAATATAAAAGCGACACAACAAATTCTGTCATTGTGAGTTCAGTGTGCTGTGGTTAAGTCAGTCAGTTGACTTTTCACAAATGTTTGTAACATAAAAAAAAAATAAAACTTAATTTAATGAAATGAAATGTGTGTTGCGGTTGTTATTTTTCTTTATTCCGAATAAAATAAAATAAGAATTGAAACAACCAACAATGAAATTTATATCATTTGCCATAAACACTGTCATTAAAAATTGTTGTCTTCTTTTATTCGAATATAAAAAAAGAGGAGTGTTGTAATTTGCCCTTCTGATGGCATGGTTCTTTTAACATTTCCAACCATCGATTTGTGTTTCTGTCAAACTATTTGTCCATAATTTGTATTTATTGTCAATAATTGTTAATTGTATTTTCTTGTTGTCGTTGTTGTGTTGTGTTTCAAAGAATGCCTGAGAGCAACAGTAATGAAGGCATGAATTAAGGGTAGGGGAGGTAGGGTAACAAATGGAAAAAGAGGCATTTCCTTAATAATATATTGTTATTGGAAATATTTGCTTTTACAAATGTCTGCATGTTTTATTTTTAAAAAATACTCGTATGATTCAAACGTATTTTTAAAGTTAGAATTTTAAATAATTAATTTATTCATTTATATCTATTGCTTTTTTCTGTTAGAGGGAAAGAGAGAATAGATGATAAATAATTAGTTTACTTAATGTATGACTAAACAGAAAAAGAAAAAATTTAATAATTCATTTGTTGTCATTATTATTTCATGGGAAATTAATTGATAATTAAAAGTTTTAGGAAATATTTATAAGGGAATAATAATTGTTTTTCGAGCTCGTAACAGTTTAATGTCATTAAGTTTTACTCTTCTTATACGCATTATAACCCTAATTATTGTGTTTAAACAAATTTTGTATAAATAAAAAAATATATACGCGGAGAGTTGCTATTATTTGTAAAGCAGAATTCAAATATTCACTTCGTTTTATGAAATAAGTTACGGTTTTCGCGATACATATATCGTTAAATACGAAATGGCGGAAGTTGCATGATATACATATACATACATATATACACTCTGCAAAATAACTATAGCACTTCTGACTTTTGCAACGTTGTAATGTTACTCTCTATTTTGATACCAATAAAATTATTTTAAAGGTACGTTCAGATATTTCAAATAGTTGACAAAAAAGCGTAACAATTGACTATTTATAATATAATAAAAATGATATCTTACCTTTTAAAATTAGTAGGATATTTTTTAATAAGCACTAGCTATCCCGGGTGCGCTTCCTTAAACCGATCCACAAAAAACACAACAAACACTTGGAAGAAAAGTGTGGCTAAATTTTAACACGAAAACGCACGCTATTCTCACCATAAAACTGTTTCAGTTTATTTGCAAGGTACGATGAGCACTGTTCGTTCCCATCCAATCAATTTTTTGCTAGACTATGCATTAAAACACCATATTAATATTTTACTTTCAATGGGAGGTACTACTGCCACTATCCTAATCCAGTCTGTATTTTGCTAGATTATGCACATTACTATGTAGATATTGTAGTTCTCTAGGTATACAATAATAATTTTCTACTTTGTATGGGAGGTACCACGCCCACTATCCCAATCCAGTATTTATTTTGCTAGACTAAGCCCAGTAGTATGAGGGTTAGTTACTTGTGCAAAGTTTTAAGATTCTACCTATTGCAGATTTCTAATCCAGCCTGTGTTTCGCTTAACTATGTATATTAATAAGGAGGTTACTGTTGCAAATTTTCCAACATCTACTTTTTATAGTTCTTTAGCTACTTAAAAAGTGGTCGTAAAACTAGGCGTGGTTAATTTTTCTCTCAGTGCACATTTAGACTAATCGTAGAACAATGCAACGAGCAAAGCTCTTCTCTGTACATGACCTTCATCGACTTTGAGAAAGCTTTTGATTCCATTGACCGGAAAAGCATTTGGCAGCTATGAAAAGCAAGGAGATCCCAGAGAAAATAATCCGCCTTATCAAAATCCAATATAATGACTCTAGCCCAAGAGTTATACACAACGGCAACACTAGCGAGACTTTCAGAACAAGCACCAACCAAGAAAGAGGCATACTGCCACCTCTGCTTTTCACTATAGCATTAGATGCTATTTTACACAAAATAACGGCAATAAGGAAGGGGATGGTCTAGCGAGTGCATCAGCATTTAGAAGACCTAGACTACGCTGATGATATCGTCCTATTGAGTACCACAAAAGCCCACACGCAGTCTAAAATCGATGACCTCGTTTCAACCACTAGCAGATGATATGATTCCTATAGAACTCAAGACTGGGACGTATTGTCCTGCTGGAAGATCAAAGGATTCTTACATTTTTGCATTAATGGCAGCAATTTACGCTCCAGCATTTGTTGCCCATATTTGTGGCTAGTATCCATTACAAACATCTATTATTTGAAAATTTGAACTGTTTATTTTTATGGTCTTCTTATTTTCCATAATTCTAGCTAAGTTTGAGTAACTTGTATGTACTGTTAGCTTTATTTATAAATATACGACGTTTTGTTTTGATTTGGTCCAACTACTTAATTTTTACAGAAAAAAGTTTTTGTACCAATTAAAGGTTTCAATTAGTTTTAAATTAAAGTTCAATTAATTTTTTAATTTATTCAAATAAAGTTTTGTTTAAAACAGAACAAAACAAATTCGTAATTAAACAATTCATTGAGTCTAAAATTAACACATTTAATTGGCGAAAACATTTTTTTCTGTGCATTGATGAGGTTTTAAAAAAAATTATCAACTAATTTTTTGATTTTAATAGGAGATCCAAATACAAGTATCGTTTTATCATAGGTACGTTATATCAACTCTGATAGACTTCTTCTTTCTAAAATGTTGACTATCAGACAGCATCACAATTGGGCGTTTCCGTCGTGCATCGAATTTGGCCGAAAAATCATTTTCTTTGACGATATGTATTCTCATTTCGACGGCTATGACAACACACAAAATTGCTGCATCTGGACGTTGGAAACCTCGTGCGACATTGACGAGAAGCAGACGCGTCCACCGTTCGGTATGGATTTTGGAATGGTGGCTTCTATCATCACATACATCATCATATACATATAATTTAATTTATTCAATTCTGCCCTAGGTGCTCCTTGGACGGTCTGAAGCGTATAACAGATTTTATGGTCTGGTCGTCTTGTGTAAAAAGTTGTGTTCAATGTCGTTTTTAATGCTCATTGCATAAGTCGTGTCCGAATTTATTTTCAAACTCATAGTTTTTCCGAGTTTTTCCAGGTCATCTCTTTTGCTAAGGATATCATTAAAATGGTGTTAGATTAAACAGATGTTGTCTGCAAAATCTATATCTTCTAGTTGTCTGGTAATGTTCCACACGATGTTTCTCTTTTTCCCACAAATTTTAAATATGATATGATCTTAACTAGCACTACAGCAAAGTGCAGCAGATACAGTGGACAGGTATCCTTGTTTTACATAAGGTTTTGTGGTGATACCCTGAATGACGAACTTATAGTGAAGAGTTTGAATATATCGTCGAAATCATTTCTAAAATCGAAAATATTAGATAGAGTGGTGTGCACCATTCTACAGACTGTTCGATTATATCACGGATGGAGTTAATCTGGTCTAAACATTTCCATTATGGTCAAAACCCAGCTTGTCCTACACACTGTAGTCTATTATTTATTAAGATGGCAATTGTGTTGAAGAGAGTGATGCTCTCTAGTTTTCTCAGTTTGTAATATAATTTTTATTCTTGGAAACTTAATTTGCAACTTTCGTCCGAGGTGGTCAACTTTGACCCACAGTAGCGTCTACCGTGCTTAAGGCACAATGCCACTTATAAAGCCTCACTCTCTTTTTAGAGGTGTTCCATGTTTCAAGCAAATCCAATCGCCAGCTTTAAGGTTCTTGATTTATTACCATTTATCTTCAAAACTTATGAGAAAAGTGCTGTTCTTTAAAGAATTAAGTTTTTATTCTCTCAATTGAACTATCGTAAGACAAAATAATAGAATCGTTGTATTAAAACCGCTTCCGATTCAAACGCTATAAAATAAAAATCTACAACATTTTCAAAAATCTGCAAAGTTATTCAAGGGCCGCTACTGGCAGGCACTAGGATATGAATCGCCGCTAGGAGGCTGGCGTAACTAATTCGAAACTTTCCAGCGCTTTTAAAGCTCTATGTGGTTGGATGAAAGAGATAAACTAGAATGCGTCTCATGAGGTAATCTCTAAAAGCTCTCCCAAGGCAATAGCCGCTCAATAGGAATTCCAGAAAGTTGCTTGAATTTAATTGATAACTGCGTTAGTGATAGATCATGGAAACTTCAAGTTCCATTGAAAGAAAGGTAAAACAACAATGTGGTACCAGAAATTAAAAGAAATATAAACTTAGTGGTCTGTTTCTGTATACCCGTTAAATTTTTGCTTACAGTGTGACATTTTGTTAATTCGATTATACTTATATGTATGTATGTATGTATGTATGTATGTATGTATGTATGTATGTATGTATGTATGTATGTATGTATGTATGTATGTATGTATGTATGTATGTATGTATGTATGTATGTATGTATGTATGTATGTATGTATGTATGTATGTATGTATGTATGTATATATGTATGTATGTATGTATGTATGTATGTATGTATGTATGTATGTATGTATGTATGTATGTATGTATGTATGTATGTATGTATGTATGTATGTACGTATGTATGTATATACATATTTATGTCTATATTCTTCTGCTACTAAAATTGTTTTGTCTCAATATTGTATGATTTTTCTTTAAAAAATTTCAACTAATTATTCTTTTGAACCAAAATTGGTTATAACCACAAACAACAACAAAAAAATTTTTTGTGAGATCTTATACCAAATTATGTTTCACACAGTACGTATGACAATTACAAAGATTTACAGTGTGGCAAGAGTACAGACAGAAGCCACAGAAGTGACATACACTTGACACATGAATTATGTATGACTCTTATTTTGAACCCTAAAGGAACTGTGCTAATATGCAAATTTGGTTTAAATTTAAATAAAAAAAAGAAAGAAAATAACAAGAGAAAGGCAAACATCTTTTAGAAAGAAAGGCAAAAAGACAACAACCTAAAAGCACTAAGGAACCACAACTTGATGTTAATTACTCTTTTGTTGAATAAAATATAGATGTGTTGTTTAATAAAATAAAACAGTTTAAGATGCAGCTTTGAAAAATAAATTAAATTTGAGGTTTGTGATTGTTTCTTTCAATTTCTCATCAAACAACGAGAGGCTTATTTTAAGGCTTGTCATGCCTGTCGTTCATCAGTATCCATACAAAAATTTCTTCACCCGGATATTAGAGAGATTTCAAAGATGAACATAATCTATTACTACAATTCTTAGTTTTGCTATAAAACTTATGAAATCTGCATCTAACGTTTGAAAAACTATCTTTAAAATTAATCTCTATTAACAGCTACAAACTGCAACGAAAATTATCTCTCGCACGCGTAAAAACCAAAAACAAACAAACAACAAATAACAAAAACTAAAATAGGTTCTTAATCAACTTTAAGGCATTTATGAGCTCTGTCTTCCTGGTGGTTCTCCACAAAGCTGCTGCAAATCTACAAAATACCAACCACTTTTTTAACTTCACAGCATCGTAACTTGCAGTTGGCTGCAACAATACGCTAAATCATACAAGAGAACATTAAGGCGATCGCCAGAACTAAACACAATCAAACTTGGGGAAGAAAAAGAATGCGGCAACCGATGAAGTCGACTTCGAACTACAAAAACTATAAAGAAGCTAAAGATGAGATGCAGAATCAAGAAAAGGGTGGAGGGAACGAACCTACAACAAAGAGTACGACGACGACGGCGAGCTACATAATTACCACCTTTAAGAAGATGATTGTGGTTTTTCGCGTTCCTTTGATATTTCGCCGACAATCAGTATAAATAGTTATTTACTACATACTTACTTGTGCATACACATACATATGCACCTATGTATATGCTTTTATATCTATGTTTAGTTATTTGCAGTTGGTTTTATTAAACTATATTTTTTTAGTTGTACTAAATGTACAAGATTGCAGTTATAATGTACTCGTAGTACTGCATCAACAACATTAACATTAACTGCAGTAGTTAAAGCGGCCAATAACTATTTAGATACACATGCATAGCATACATAGCAACAACAAACAGTATGTTTTTGTTTGTTGGTGGCATATTGGTTGCATATGCAAGCAACAACGCGAAAATGTTGGCAACAACCAACCCAACGTATTGATTTTTAACATGAAGCTGACATTAATGGCTTTAAAGCCAGTAATGAGTAAAATGCAAACTAAAATAAAAAATTTTAACTAAACGGCACGTTGTAGGATGTTCACTTGAGAAGGCAAATAAAGCAAAAAGGCTTATAATAGTGTATTTCATCAAAACTGAGTTCTATTCATAATATAGGGCGACTATTTCTGTTTTGCATTTTTGTTCGTTGTGACCAGAACGACTACTAAATTGATCCTTCTTACTTTTTACAGTGAGGCCTTAGAGATTTCTTATTGTCAACTTATTTTGCTATTACTACCCAGTGCTAAAACTAAACAGGCCTTCTGTGAGGCATGCTTACATCTTCTCTCGTTACGACCCTCATTTGTCTGTGACTTCCAAAATAGACCTTTTTAAAGATCATGGTTCTCCCTTCTAAAAGATCTAGTACATACTCTTACTTCCCTTCCCTTCTTTTAGAAGGCCTTGGCTCTCCCTTCTAAAAGATAATTTTATATGATAAAACATAATTTTCTATTTTTAGATTTCTCATTTATAAGACAAAAAAGTTCATTGAATTGCCCTTTATCAAATTCGGTGCTGCTCTAGTCTATCAACCTGGAGGTGGTGGGTTCGATTCCAAACAAAAATAAGAAAAGATTTAAATGTTTCAACTAAAATAAAAATAAATTTAAAATACTTGCCCTAAAATATTTTTTCTTAGTTTTTGCCATGAAAAGCCTTTTAAAAAGATTCAATTGAAGGTCTTCTAGAAGATATTTTTGGAAGAGCTTCTGGAAAGCTTGCCTGCAGAGGCGAGAGTGGAAGGCCTGGTCCGCAATGACAAACTTTGTAAAAAATGATAGGAGAATGGAATTCGGTCGGAAGGCGTTGGTTGTGCCTTCAAAAGAAGGTGTAATGATGCTTTCTAGAAGGCCTTCATACTCCTTCTTTTTGCCATTGGGTAGTCTCACATTCACTTTACTTTGTGTGTTCTTGTGGTTGTGAACCTAATACCCGCCAGTACTATACATTCATAGTACATGGAATCTTCCCAATGGTAAAACTAAGGCCTTCCCTTTAGGTCTTTTTAGGCCTTTTCACTTCAGGCCTTCCATAAGGAATACCTAGAATACCTTCTTGTGCTACTTGTTACGACACTCATTTTTGTGTGCCCACCAAAGAAATACTTTTAGACTTGGCTCTCCCTTCTAAAAAATCTAGTACACATTCCTACTTCCCTTTTCACAGAAGAGAAGCTTGATGTTAAATATTCATATCTCTCATTTTCTTTGGCAAAAATATAATTTTCTTTTTTTTAGATTTCTCATTAAAAAAAATTAAATTAAATTAAAAATAATTTATTAATTGCTTAATAAAATTAGAAAAACCATAAATAAATAATATTGTAAAAAAATATTTTTTAGTTTTTGCAGACAAATTTCGGAAGAGCTTCTGGAACGCTTGCCCGCAGAAACGAGAGTAGAACGCCTGCTTCTCAATGACAATAATAAAAGATATAAGAATGGAATTCAAACGGAAGGCCTTGAGCCTCCAAAAGAGGGAGTAAAGAGGCCTTCTAGGCCTTCAAACTCCTTATTTTTACCACAGGAATACTCTCTAATAGACTCAGTCTACAAATATTTAAAGATAACTGCCATGAGTTCTATTAGATTCTTTTAATAGAGTCCAATTTTAGTATCCACCGCAGAACGTAAATTTATGTACATACATATGTTTCCATTTCTATCAGCTCTTTTCTTTTTTATTATTCTCAATTTTATTTTCTGTCTCTAATTTTGTATCTCTCTTGTAAGGTAAGACTAGTGACAAGACACCACAATGTGGTTTATAATCGGAAATGCTGTAAATATTAATTTTATTTTTTTAATAAACAAGTTAGTTTGTGTGTATGTGGAATACCCTTAATGTTTAAAGAAAAATAATTGCTGTAGGAGAATCCTTTGATTCCTAAATATCTTTCATTAAATTCTTGCCTGTTAAGAATCTTCACTATAATTCATTTCTTTTTATTTGAGTATTAATATTCATGCATATTAAACTCTTACCACTCATTCTGTTTTTATGCAATCTTTGCTACAGGTTTGAGGAGTATTTTAGGTTTTAAAAGTAGTTTGATACATCATACTGATTATTTTTAAACGACTTCAAAAAAAGAAGGAGGTTATCAATTCGTCTGTGTTTTTTTTTTTTTTGTATGTTTGTGCCTTGAGAACTCGGTCATTTCGGAACCGATTTTAAAAATTTTTGAGCCATTAGAAAGGTTATGGCCACAGATTGGTCCCATTTTAAAAGAAGTTTAAAATTTTAAAAATGAAAGGGTGTCCCCATACAACATACATGTTTTTTACGAGTATTATGAACTTTATAGGTCACCAATTTAAAATTAAAAAAAGCTCCCATTAACAAAAACAAATTAAAAATTAAAGGGTGACCCCTTTATCCTATCTTTTGAACCATTATAGACAAACACTTGAAAGTTGCACAGAATGTTCGTTGCTATGTCTGTTATAGTAAGTATAAATATATAAAATTATAAATTAAAGGGTGTCCCATTAGTTGGTTTATTTTGATATACATATGGTGAAACTTTTGAACCGTTATAGACAGATAGTTGAAATTTACAAAGAACTTGTATCACTAAGTCCGCTAAAATAACAACTGTAAAATATGAATTTGGAAATTAAAGGGTGTCCCAATAGTTAATGTAAAAGTGATATATATGGCCAACCTTTTCAACTGTTACAGATAGACAGTTGAAATTTACAAAGAACCTATATTGCTTAGTCCGCTATTACAACAAGTATACAATTTGGATCTATAAATTAAAGGGTGTCCCCATTATTGATGTAATTTGACCATTATGGCCTCATCTTTGGAACCGTTGTAGACAAACACTTGAAAAATATACAGAATATTCACTACTATGTCTGGTATAACAACAAGTATAAATATTTAAAATTGGAAATTAAAGGGTGTCCCAATAGTTGATGTAATTTGATGTATATGGACACAAAGTTAAAATTTACAAAGGATCTGTATGATAAAGTCCTCTTTAACAAGTATTTATATTAAAATTTGAATTTAAAGGGTGTGCCAATAGGTGACGTCATTTGATATATATGATCCTATCTTTTAAACAATTCTTGATAAACACTTAACAATTAGACAGAATGTCCATTACTATGTCTGTTATAATAAAATAATAAATATATAAAATTATACATTACAGGGTGTCGCAATAGTTTAAGTAATTTGATGTATATGACCAAACTTTTATACCGTTACAGACAGACGGTTGAAACTTACAATGAACCTGTATTGCTACGACCTCCATAACAAGTATAAAATTTGAATTCGGAAATTACAGAGTGTCGCAATAGTTAGTGTAATTTTATGTGGAAAATCGACTGATATTTGCTTTAGATTATTGAATTCAAAAATTACTTTTTTATCTGAATTGTCAGTTTGTGCTACGACATTTAAAAAATCCCGCTACAATCTTCCCCGTCTTAAAGAAACATTACCGTCTTAAAGAAACATGATTTTAAGTTTGTCTGTTTTGAAGTCGGTTTTTTTTGCACGAATTTTTTTTTATTAATTTTTTTTTTGTAAAAATAATAAAGTCGCTGAATTTAAATTATTTCTTAAGCACTGCATCAAAAAAAGTGCAGAAATAAATAATTTTTTTGATATAAAATGTATAGAATTTATAAAACGAATTCACGGCGATATTATTCCCGAATAAAGTTAACCGCTATCATCTAGTTTGAATAAAATATTAGAAAAAAACAGAAGACGCCTTTTTTGAAAGGCCCACTGATTTTCCGAATCTTTCGAGTCCCATAATAAAAATTGGTCACCAATTTCGCCAAACTGAGTATAGGGTTTTACTACCATTTTATAGTAGAATCGAACCTATACTGTCACTTCCTTGTGTATTTTTCACTGTTGCGCTGTGTCACTTCAAATTGGTCTGAATAGGATTTCCGACGGGCAACCAAAACGACACAAAATTTCTGATGTTATTGATTTTGGCATGATTAAGAGTATTTAAACTTAAATTATCTTCAGATCATTTGTTCTTTATATAAAATACACTATAATACACAGGAAATAGTATAAACGATGACATGGACTATCGACTCTTACTCATAATTGCATCAAGCATCTATCTGTCTTACACTAAGGTCCATCGTACAATCCTCATTTGATATCGGCGATAGTGCGATTAGAGATTAACCACTAATTGCTCTACGACCAGGTCAATAAAAAAATGTGGATGGTATTATGGACCTTAGCAAGCATTTCTCTCACACTAAGGTAACTCACAGTAAATTTGCAAGCCCGATTATTCCGAAATGGTTTAATAAACCAAACATTGCTCCCAAATCGTGAAGTACAAATTTGCAAAGTCAACAACAATGTTGACAATGTTGTTGTGGATAGAATATGCTTAACTAAAACTTTTACTAGGATCCTCGAGATCCAATCAAATCCCACGTTTTAATATTTCCTCTAGCACATTAAATACAGATATCGGGATAACTTTATCCTGTATATAATATAACATTATCCTACAGTTTTCTTTGTTTAAGTAGTGCATGTAACAATGTCTTTGTGATCGACAAAATCTTCAATTTATTTCCATAACAAAAAATTCAAGTCTGTAATTGCATACTTTAGCTTTTTATACGGTCATTTGATGGCAACTTGGTTGTTGGTTGGCAACGTTCTTTGCTTTCGGTTTGTTTGCTTTCAACTTATTTGGCGAAATGTTGCAGTTGTAGCATGTAATCTGCAGCAATTAGTCGTGTATGTATTGTAGGTTAAACGCGTGCTTAATATGATTTTAATACTCGTACATCTCCCGATAAACACTCAGCAATCATTAAGTATCGATCATGTCTTTTAAATGCCACATACATTTAGTCTTTTAATATTAAACATGTAACTCCAATACAATTTACATTTACATTTACTTACAGCAACATACAGCACATAAAATTAACATTTATAAACGTCAACTAGTTGACGGCATATGCTGAAAATGCCACATGCATATTGCAGCATAATAAACATGTTTGTTTGCTTTACAGGCAGCCAGACTACAATTAATACTGGTATTAATGCGAATATATCGGCCATTCAGCATATAAGTGGCCATAATATTACAGGATCACAGTTCATATTGTTAATATGAGTGTTTTGTGAAGCTATAATTTTATTAGTTTCTTATAATTAATGGATGTTCATATAGATGAATGCCACACAACACAACAAAATAAAAATTATTAATAAATAGTTGTTTGTAATTAAGGCAGTCTGCATTACAATTACAAACGTATGTGCAGCAAATATTTGATTGAATTAATCTATATTTTTTATATCATAACAAAATTATTCCTTTAATGTGTAAAATTATACTTTTAAGTGGTGAGTGAAAAGGAAATACAGAAATTAATTTTAACAATTACTCTAGAATTGCAACTGTCATCATGACAACTTTCCATCCTTCTTTATGTTTTACAATTGTTTGCCTCGGGTTATTTATTTTAAAATAAAAGTGCTATGAATTTAAACTTCAAAAATGTCACTTAAAATAATGAAAAGTTATCAAAGAGTATTAGTGACAATTATGTCTCACTTGGTGAGGTATTTTACATCGCAATTTTACAGGTTGTTCTTTTAAAGATAAAGTTTTTTTATGTTTTCACCATTTTTATTAATTTCCACTTATTAATATTTGTTGGATTTTCCACTTAATAATAGTCATAATTCAAATTCAAATCCATTCGAATTTTTTTGGTCAACATAAGTTTTCTGTAATTCAATTCAAATATCTAATTTGTAATCTATGAATGCTACATTCAAATTGAGTTGCTTTTTCTTTGGAACCTTTCCGTTAACACATTGCTAACGGAACTAGAACTCCTTCAGATGCAGGACTGTGGCATAGGGGAATGACTATGCGGTAGCAGTATATGAAAAGGCCTGTATACTCGTTCACAATGTCTGCAATCTTCGCATAAACAAAGTAGTAAGTGGAGCACTGAACACAGTGTTAGCGTAAATGCTCAAAAAATGGATGTTATTCTTTTTACTAGAAAAAACAAGATACCCACTTTATCTTTACCACTCCTAAACGGAATGTAACCTCCTAAGCGGAATGAAACTTAGCTTATCTGACAGAACGAAACACGCAGGTATAATTGTAGACATTAAATTTTCATATCGTCTAGGGGGGAAAAGGCTTGAATAATTCCATTAACGCTTACCAGCTCCTCAAAACGGTGACTGATGTATGTGTAAATATAAAATACTGAATAAATTGAAATTACAGCATAATTATCGAAATCCTGCGCTCTTCAGTTTTGATAATCACGGGTGCGAAGGCACTACTATGTTACACTGGCTTCTTTCCGACCTACTAACTATGTATTCGCCAATAAGCCTCCTAGTGCAAGTTGGTCATAGCGATCTATAACCATCGGCCATTCGATAATTTTGGAATGCGCTTTAGCAATCATTTGAAATATTGATGACCGTGTCCAACAGAAAATTTTTATTATCAACCTATGGCATGTCAATCGTGAGGATGCATTTTGATCATCAGCATCAGCAAATTGGGCACTAGAGTTGAGAGAGTCGTCATCATCCCCAGGTTCCAGCCATAAATAGAGCGGCAAGATGGATAAAGAGCATGGAGAACATCAACGTAGTTATTCCTACGGAATGTCTATACGACATCCGAATTGTCCCAAATGTTGCACATCTTTAGACATAAAGATGTGAAATTTAAGCATGTCCTTATTACTGTGCAAAAGTTAAGCTACTTTCACCAACATTCGTCTTTTATGGGGACACCATTTAATTTAAAATTTTTATAGCTGTAATAGCGACCATAGTATTTTATACATATGTGTAAATTTCAGTTGTCTATCTAAAACGCCTTAAAAGATAAAGCATAAATCAAATTTCATTAACTATAGGGACACCCTTTCATTTCCATAAGTCTCTATCTATAACGGTTCAAAAGAGTAGTTCATATAAGTCAAATTACGTCAGCTATGAGGATACTCTTTAGTTTTTTGTACTTTTTATTTGTTAAAATTTATGTTTATCTATAAGCGTTCAAAATATAAGGACATATAGATCAAATATCATTAACTTTATTTACGCCCTTTTATTTCCAACTTTATACTTTTTACTCAAGCGGAAATAGTAATATACGTTCTGCGTAAGTGTCAAATGTCTGTCTATAACGGTTTCAAAGATAGGGCAACATAAATCAAATAACATCACCAATTGAGACACCCTTTAATTTACAATTTTAAATTAAAGACCTTTTGTTATAGAGGACTTTTTGTAAATTTCAACTGTGTGTCGAAAACGGTTCAAAGGTTTGGTCATATACAGCAAAGTACAAAACTATTGGGGCACCCTTTAGTTCATAATTCTAAATATTTATACTTTATAAAATTTAAATGATTGAAAAAATTCAAATTATTTTATAACTTTCATTATTTTTATTTCCTGAAGATGCCTTATACCCTATGGTGTGGCGAAATATTGAGAATAAAAATTAATAAAACATTTTTATAAAAAAGATCTTGTGCTTATTAAAAAATAGAACTCAAATATAAAAAAGGTCAAAACTACAATAATTATTTATTTATTCTTGCTAGTATACCAGACAAAGTAGTGGAAATTGTGCCTAATTTTCAAGTGTTTGTCTATAACGGTTCAAAAGATAGAGCCATATTGGTCAAATTACATCAATTATTACATCAGTTATAGGGACACCCTTTAATTTCTAAATTTCAGATTATATACCTGTTATAGCGGACTTAGCAATACAGGTTCTTGGTAAATTTCATCTGTCTGTATATAACGGTTCAAAAGTTTAGCCACATACATAAAACTACATTAACTATTGGGACACCCTTTTATTTCCAAATTCAAATGTTATACTTTTTGTTAGAGCGGACTTAGTAATACAGGTTCTTTGTAAATTTAACGGTCGGTGTACATTTGTTCAAAAGTATGGGCATATACACCAAATTTAATGAACTATTGGAGCACCCTTTAATTTAAAATTTTTAATATTTATCCTTTTTATTATAAAGGACATAGTAATCGATATTCTGTCAAACTTTCAAGGTTTTGTGTTTAACGGTTCAGAAGATAGGAGCATAAAGGTAAAATTAAATTGGTGACCTTTAGGGTTCTTAATACACGAAAAAAAACATGCATGTTGTATGGGGACACCCTTTAATTTTTAAAATAATAAACTGTTAAACTGTGTTTAAAATGGGACCAAACTGTAAGCATAACCTATCAAATAAAGCAAAAAATTTAAAAATCGGTTCAGAAATGGCTGAGTTCTGCGGGCACAAACGTAAAAAAACGCAACATTCAGACGAATTGATTGAAGTTGGTTAAAAATAGGGAGACATTCCAATCTGTAACTCATTTGGGTACACTGGGGTGTACGGGTACGCAATTGCGGATGAACTTATTTAATCACGATCCAGCATTAGAGACCATAAATAGATCAACTAGTTAGCGTCCCGGTAAATCACCGTTAAGGAAATTTTTCAATTAAGTAATTTTAATCATATTGAGACCATAAACTCAATATGACTGCAAGAAAACCCCTCGATAACAGATGGGAATAATAGCCCAATGCCTTATTAGCCCAACCGCCAGTGGTCTGACAGGGCATTGTGTTAATGCTAGGTAATTTCCTTTAAGAAGATGGAGGTCCTTCAATTTATATAGAAATTTATTTTATATAGAAATTTGGATTTTAGCTTATATCTTCTTAAATCCCCAAGCTAGGATCGAAAAAACAATACCGCCGTACTGCTATATATACTCCCAACTATTTCTGAAAGTTATTTATGATCCCTAGCCCATATGTGGACTTTGTGGCCAAAATTCTAAAAATTCCAGTTTTGGGATTTTTAGATTTTATTTTGGGAATTGTTGCAGATTTTTTCTAGCTTTAATGATTTAAGTAATATGTGCAAGTATTCGTGTCATCAACACAACACAAGACATGACTTGGCATGTTTCGTTTAAATTTCACCAGAAATGCAATTATGAATAAATAATTAAAATAAATTACATTTTCAGCATCTGAACACAAAATTAATTTAAATTGATGAAATATTTCCATTCTCTATTTAATTCAAATACATACATTTTTGACAAGTACAAGAGGGTGGTAAAGAAAGGCGGGCTGGCTGAAATAATGAATAACAAAATCAGCCAAATAAAAATAATCGTATTTGTCACGCGCACTTGTATGACATAAAGAAAAACACATTAAAGGGACTAAAAACTACCAGGATGTTGGAATACTTTCACTGATTTTATAAATCAACCTGTGTGTTGTTTTATAAGCGAATTAGGGGAAGAATGAGATGAGTTTTCAAAAGGAATTTAGTAACGGTTTAATCTTAACGGAAGCGGAAACGAAAATAGAAAAACACTTGTAACTACAAGAATAAACCTACCAAGCTTTTATTGTGTGTGTGTGTGTGTGTGTGTGTAATTCGTTTTTGTACGTTTAGTCATGACGATACTAAAAAGCAACGACAACAACAATAACAACAATACCAATAGAGGTGATAATAAAACGTTAGAGATTTGTTGGTTGGTGAAAATTAACTTGCTGTCTTTTATGACACGTAAGTGATGTTAATGGCTGTCATTTGACCCAACATACATATTAACACACACACACACTCGTACATAAATACTATTTGCTACTGCCACTGTTAGTTATTTCTCGTCTTTAATGGCCATGACTTGATAAAATCACAAATTGTTTTTCGTCACACAGTACAACTAACTGACTGTATGTTACAAACTTTATATTTATTTCGCCAGTATACTTTTTTTTTACTTTTACCAGCATGAGTTTGAATGAATGAGTTTATGAACTCTTAAGGTTGAGCGCTTATAATGATGATGAGTTGACATTCCCTAAAATTATTATATGAAATCAAGTTTGCTTAACTGAATATATGTACGTATGTATGTGTGTATGTGGCGTATTATTATTCGTTGGTGGCAACATCTCCCCTCTGAAGATACCAGGTATTTTTTAGCGATTAAAAAGCTTATTAATTTTGCCTCGCTGGCTAAAGCAAGAATCATATTGAAATTGTTCAAAAGGTTGTGTGTGTTTGCATCTTTTACTTTTTTGGTTGAAACCAAACCAATTTGTCAATCTGTTTTTCGCTGCCCCCAATTTTGTCGTGTGTATTGGTGTAAAATAAGCGTTAAAATATTATGGGTGTGTTTTGTTTTTTTTTTCCTTATTGGCCATTTATTTTTATAAACTTCTCTTTGTAGATGTATAATGCATGTTAAGTGTCTGTTTTTTTTTTGTTTCTTATTAATTTTTTGTAATTTTGCCATCATAAGAATATTTTAATTTATTAATTTTTGTACAAGTTGCAGAAAATAAAAAAACGTTAAAAGACAAAGAAGGCGTTTATTTAATGGGTCTGGCTTTGTGGATAATCATGTCGTATCACGCGTTTGTCTCTTTTCAATTAGTATTTGCGTCAAACAATAATATTTAATGATAATGAGTTTTTGACATGAGTTTTTTTTAGCTCAAGACTTCATATCTCGTATTATTAATTATTTTTTTTATAACTTATACCATTATTTATTAACTAAAAGCTTTTCAGATTATGTCACTGTAGTCAAAATTTCCTATTGGAAATACAATACACATATTGGAACGCATATTTTGGTTTTTATTACAATACCAAACAAATTCTTTGCACCAATTAAGGTTTCAGATACAATTTTAATAACATTTTTAATTGTTGTAATTATATACTTAATTAAAAAAGGCCAACATTATTATTAATTATTAAATAAATAATTGAATCAATTAAAAATTTTCATAAATTGTATCTAAAAATAATCCCTTAAATGGTGCAAACATTTTTCTCTCTGAACTGTTAAGGCCCAACTATAATATGCATAAGCTGGCTTAAGCTAATGTCAAAAAATGAACGAAAAGTCTGTCAAATGCTTAAGCAACTTATTGAAGACTTTTAGGTGGCTACAATATACTTACATGCATCTAAAAACTATTATGACACAGTTGCACAATTTTTGTATTCGTACTTTTGAAAAATAATATTTTTTTTCTGAATAAATTAAATTTGTTAACAAAAAGGTGTTAAATAAACATAGTTTATATACCTACTACCATTCATATACAAATTAATAATTATTTTTAATAGTTTGTAGAAAATTTCGAAAGAAAAATTTAACATTTTTTGCTGTTTGTGTAATTTTGGCCAAAAGTACTAAAAAATACAGCGGTGTGCATCACTCAACTCATAAACAATAAAATGCTCTTTCTTTTTAATTACGATTATTATACAACGGATCCCTTTTTCTTATAGAAACTTCTTTTTTAAGCATTTTATATTAAATTTAGATATAATTTGTTCACTTTTGTTCTCCATTGCAGTTTTTTACAAATGTACATTCATATGTAAAACTCAAAGCACAAACAGCTGTTTCCGTACGGAATGTGCGATCGGTTTCGGACTTTGCTTAAGCAAATGACATTTGACGAAACTCAACGAAAAGTATTGTTAAGTACATTATAGTTTGCAACATATGATTTATATGTACTTGCACAGTTGCTTAAGTTGGCTTAAGCTAGCTTATGCATATTATAGTTGGGCCTTTAGAAGAAGTCGATTTTGCTTCACAATCATATTATTTATTATGACGTGCAAACAAGAAACTCTAAAAACCTATCCTAACTTAGGGAAATTTTTGATCAAGAAATGATAAAAAAAATTTAAAAAAGATATCGGCTGATATAGTTGAGTGGCCACCTGACGATGTTAAGAGTGTAGTTTTAAAAAAAATAACTTTAACAGAAAAATTATATTTTTAAAAAACTTTTAGAAATTTTCAAAAAAATTTTTAAGGTACTTTTTCATAGTATCAAATGGTCACTCACTGCTCAATGATGTGTGAGCACGTACATTTTAGTTTTTTCTGTTTCTTTTTATACATGTGTGAGAGACTAAAAAATATTTTGTGATTGTTCATTTATGAGTTAAATGATTTTTTTTTCTTCTATTCAAAAGTGCATAAATGAAAAAATGTTTTGTTTTTCACGCAAGTGCTCATATATGAGAATTTACAATTTTGTTAATTTTTCATAAATGAGAAGATCGTAGAAAAATTTTCGCATTAAGCATTCGCATAAAACTGTAATGTATGTATGTATGTATGTATGTATGTATGTATGTATGTATGTATGTATGTATGTATGTATGTATGTATGTATGTATGTATGTATGTATGTATGTATGTATACGTATATATTATTTTGTAATGTGCAACTGCCGGCGTATGCATTAACAAAGTGTTTTAGAAATTTCCTTTATGAGAAATTTAATAAATGAACAATCATAAATGAAAACATCACAGCGGGAAAAAATTCATTTATTACATATATAATTAAATATGTAAATTACTTTAAAAAGATATAACTCAGGAACCGAGAAGGTAATTTCAACCGGCACAAAATGTACATATTGATTACCACGTATATTTCCAAATTTTCAGAAGAAGGAATGTACTGTTTCTGCGTGTGACAATTGTTCGAGTTTATTCCTATATTTTGTTAAAATAAATCAGTCAAGTGCGAGTCAGATCCACGCACGTAGGGTTCCGTACTATGTTTAGTACAACTTTAAAAATTCAAGTTGTTAATTTTGTCATATCTTATGGGTTACCTTCTAATTTTTAATTATTTTTTTATCCTAAAGCAAAGTACTAAACACCCTGTGTAAATATCAAGTGTCTGCCTATAACGTTTACAAGAGAAGGTTAAATTCCTCAAATTCGCGCCATCTAAGGAACACCATTTAATTTTTAATAAACTTATTTTCGCAACTTAATGCTGCACTAGATATTATAAAATATAATATTGAAAATTTAATTTTTATTAGTTGAACTGTTTATGTTTTACATACAATGAAATTTTATAATCAAGTTTAAGTTCGTTTTTATTCTCTCTAAGAAAGAATTAATTAAATTACAAATTAGGTGATAATATTAAAGAAAAATTGGGAAAATTTAATTTTTAGACACCAGCACGAGCGGAATGCACATTTTCTAGACAGCCACGTCCGTCATCAGCACTCTTGTATCTAATCTACTTAGGGTAGTGTTTTAGTTGTAAGCATCATCTATTTAACTAGTAACTTTCATTGCTAACCGAAGGTTGGCTGAAGTAACAACAACATACATACAAGTTGGTAAATATTAAAAAGTAAAAATATTCAACAAGAGGGAAGCTTAAGGTAGTGGTAGACTTCGTTCTCACCAACTGACGATTGATTATTGAATACAAGTTTTCTCGTATTCCTTTATCTGGGTTAGGTTGGTTAAATAGATGATGCTTACAACTAAAACACTACCCTAAGTAGATTAGATACAAGAGTGCTGATGACGGACGTGGCTGTCTAGAAAATGTGCATTCCGCTAGTGATGGTGTCTAAAAATTAAATTTTCCCAATTTTTCTTTAATATTATCACCTAATTTGTAATTTAATTAATTCTTTCTTAGAGAGAATAAAAACGAACTTAAACTTGATTATAAAATTTCATTGTATGTAAAACATAAACAGTTCAACTAATAAAAATTAAATTTTCAATATTATATTTTGTTTTTATTTTTTGTTCTTGGTATACACAATCTGCATACATTTAAAGTTTCTACCCATTCTGGTTCAAAAACTAGGCTGCATACATACATACATACATACATACATACATACATACATACATACATACATACATACATACATACATACAAAAATACAAACATACATACGTAAATATATACACGCGTAAATATTTGTCACTTTCGCAAAACCGTTTAATATTTATTTTTTTATATTTTTTGCTATAGCGGACATAAATTTACACATTCTTTATAAATTCAAAAAATTGAAGCCATATTTGCGAAAATTGCATCAATATCGAAAAGCCCTTTAAATTTTAGTAATCTTTATAATAGCGGGCATGGTAATACATCTTCTATAAAAATATCAGGAGTCTACCTATTGCGGTTCAAAAAGGTAATATACTTACGTGAAAAACATGTCACTGGCGAACACCCTTCAATTTTTACTATTTGCTAATTTGGCCATAGTAATACACCTCCTGAGAGTCTGCCTATTATGGTTCAAAACTTAGGCCATATACCTGTTAATCACGTCACTATCGGAACACCCTTTAATTTTGTAAATTTATTTTTTTGTAGTTTTTTATACAGCGAATTAAGTTTTAGTTACTGTTTGTAAATTTTAGGTGTATGCCTTCTACAGTTTAAGAAATAAGGACACATACACGTCTCTATCGGAACACCCTATAAGTTTTAGTATTTGTTGCTATAGCGGCAACAGTTATACATCTTCTGTGAAAATTTCAAGGGTATACCTATTAAGGTAGACATTTATTTATGCTGTAGAAATAATGAAGGTAAAGAAATAATGCATGACTTTCCTGAGACATGCTCTGTGTTAAGAGTTATGGATACTGGAAGCAGAATATTATACATTCTCTGTATTACCCACTCATTTCTTATTGATTGATATGTATGCTACAAAAAACAATTAGTTACACTCATTCATGTGTGATCGTTGCAAGGCTGGATGGGGCATTGTACCCCCCAGCATAGCCTTTCTACGCCAATGTTTTAGTCTTAAGTCGAAAGTTATGATCTTGCTGTTTAAATAAGCTTAGACATAATGTAGGCCTTCATAATGTAGGCACAATAATGTTTAGCAATTAATAACATTCTCACAATTCACCTTCATTTTAAAATCCATCTTCGCCCCCAAACAAAACTCACTAACACGGTGTGTGTTCAAATCTTAGAGTGAAGAAAAAGAAACGCCTTCTTCGTATAGAAAACTGATTGAATGCAACACCTTTAAATTAGTTTATTGAATAAAGAAATCATCTTAATAGAGTCATTAGTCTTCAGCTCAAATCCTAAAAAGGAATTGGGGAAAAAATTACAAAATTAAAAACTTAATTGCGTTTCATTGGCCATCACTTAGCCGATTCGTAGTCGAACTGAAATCCATCAAAAAATATTCTGGCCACTTTAAAGAGGAAAACAACATGTGCACATCATTATTTTCTTTTTTTTTCTGATAAACACATTAGATGCAACAAGATTTGATGGTGGTGGTCATTGTTGTTGGTAGAATAAATCCTTTAACTAAAATATATTTTTTTTTAAATACGATGCGCTATAGATTCGTATCATTATAATTAAGCCGTTCACCGACGCTGCCGCCGTCATATTTAAAGAATGAGAAGTCCAAAAAAAGAAACACTTACAAATTTTTTTTTTTTAAATATTTTTCAAAACCAACCAACATTTGTTGTTGGTTAGATTATAGTCATCGTCATCATCATCATTACCGTCATTATATCATAATGTACGAGTATCTTTCTTTATATTATTTTTAAGGCATTGTTGGGTTTAAGGCGTGAAAAAATTGATAAATTCTTAAATATTCGATTTTGTGGTTGTTTTTGTTGCTGTAGTGTTGTGTGTATCTTTTCGGTTTTATAAAACAACTCTGCTGTAGGTCGTCACATTAATTAATACTATTAAAATGGAATAATTCAACATCCAGCGAAGAAAATCAAGGATTAAATCATTTCAGTTAATTTTAAATACATTTCTTGTTGTTTCGTTTAACAAAATTAATTTGTCTTTATCATCTTACTAATGTTCAGTTTATTATTTTAGGTTTTTATGTCAAATATTTTGGAGACTTTTAGATAATAATTTGAATATTTTATAACAATTTTTATCAGATTATGTTGTATTTTTTAAATCTGCTTCTTTTATAGATTTATACGAGAGTTAGTTTTAAAATTAAGGTAAAATGTGGAATCACTTTGTAATGTATGTATAGGTTTAAATAACAAACAGTTTTATGAGCAGGCTCATCTAATGGGTGTGCTCATAAGCTCATGAACAAGTGGTTACACTCGAACACAAACTAGCTTAATGAACACATGTCTCTTCATACCATATAATTATATAACATCGGTTCGCATCATAAATGCAATGAGCTGACTGAGTAAAATGAACTTTCTATACTAGTGAGCGAGTTGTTTACTCATCTCATATTCGAAATAATTAATGCGGTTTGCTTGGTTTTTTGTTTTTTTTTTTTGTTTCTTGAGAAATAAAGACCTTAATGTGTTTTTTGTTTGTATACTCGAACTGTTTTTGTGTTTCACTCAAAGCATAAAACTGCTTGATCTCACCCCAGTTCATTGTTATTATGCTCAACATTTACTCATACTTATTCAAACTTTAGCTCGCTTGTCTTCTCTGTTTATTATTGTCCATTCATCGTTACTCTTGTGCAATGAACAGACATGAATTCAATGAAATATTATAATAAGCGTCTTATGAGCTTTGTTTTCTTTGAGCTCATGCAGTGCTTTATTAAATAATAAGCTTTTTCGGTGAGCTTTTTCTGCTTAAATTAAACATTTTTATAATAAAGAATACATATGTATATTGATATTTATTTTTAAATACAAAGAACACAAAGAAAATTAAATATAATCAAATTTATTCTATAGACGTCCAAAATAGTGGCAATTGCTCAGATCTCCTGAACTTAAAAGCAGACTATAATAATGCGTAAAAAGGCTAAGAGAGCTACGGGAAACCCGAACAATTATATCTCTGAAAAAAAAAAAATCTTAAGACCTCAACCCAACTCCACAATCTTTGATTATTCTTTATGGATTATATGTAGGAATCTTAAAAGAAAGAAAGTCATCCATACGAACCTTGTGTATAGTTTTTCCTTTTTTTTAGTTCCCTTTGGAAAGGGATAGGAGTAGATAGGATAAGACAGATGTATAGAGTGATAGTAAAGTTTCGCTTATGGCAACATTGCAATTGCACGTTGTGATTATTTTTAGAACAGTGTTGCAGCGCCTCTGGTGTTATTTAGGCGTGTGAATTTTGAAGCTAGCATACTCATAGCCTATTTATAATTATTTTACTTCTCTAGTTACTTGAGCCACAGGACCCTCTAAGTGGGTAAGGAGCCAAACAAAAAACACAAATGTATCGATTATATGTAGCTCTGTCACCACCAGTCGATTTTGATATAAATATGTAACAAGACGAACATAGAGCTATCCCGTGTAGGTATAAAAAAACTATTTTTGCTTTTAATGCTGTTTTAAGCCTTGTTCCCCCAAGGCAGTGGAAGGTAATAAGCTCATATTGAATAAAAAAAATTTTTTAAGTTCACCTCAACCAATTCAAGCCGGAGTATCGCAAGGTAGTACAATGGGAGCTACTCATAGACATTTACTGACGACGCAGCTAGTCTATGGGTTTGTGACATGAACAAAAATGTACTCACATTACTTTCATACTGAGTAGGGACACATGCCTTCCCACTCTATTAAATAACTAAATGATACCTTAATTTTCAAATGTCAAATACCTCGGTATACATCTTTATCGGCGCCTTACTTGGAAAAGGCATATATTCGAACTCGTACAATCAATGTTAACAAAGGAAATAAAAAGCTGTCTAACTAAACTGCCTACGCCCAGTTCCACACTTCCAATTTTTGTTTCTGAAACATCTTTTAAATGCTCTTTTGAAGTTGCATTCTTGTCCATACTTTAAAAATTGTGTTTCTGACGACTGCATATTTTTATAGAGTCATCCTCATTTCTAAAAGAGCAAATAACAATAACAACAATAAGAAGACGCAGCAAAGTTTCAAGTAAATGAAACATCATACCCGCAGCCATTTGTTTCCTCTTAGAACAACAAAAACATGTGTTGCTGAAACAAAAATAGCAAGTGAGGACCGGCGGGACTAATTAGGAAAACTTTACCCTCAGCTTAGATTTCAGACTCTACAACTTGATCCTCGAATCAATCTAGTATTATAAAATTGAATTACAGGATCGTGTCTGAGCTTACTAAGTAAAGTAAGATTCTAAACTGACTATAGCCGTCCCTGATCTACAGCAGTCCGTGGTCGCTGGTATGTTAAGACCTAAAATATTTACCAATATCTTAACTTGTCATTAGTTAAAAAAAAGTAGTGAAACGTGAAACAGATCCTAAGCCGCTGGCCCGTATACTATGGTGGTAACATACGGCTGAGAAGAAGGGATATTGGGTTTATTGGCTTGTTAAATATCAAAACAAAAAGTCATACAACCAAAACAGGCAGATGATTAAGAAAATATAACTTTATGTAATTTAAAAAAAAAGTTACTCCAACATCAAAATGCTCCTAAAATCTCTCAAATAGATTTGCTTATTGATTATTATTGCTGTTTTATTACAAAGTCCAAAGAGCTTAACATTTCATTATAAGCAGTATGCATTCAGGTTATCGACCCTCGTTAAGTCATAAAAAAAGATAATTAATTAGTTATTGAGTATTTAAAATGTTAATATATTTTTGTTAATACCATTTTTATCTTCACATAAAAAAGCAACACATTAATCATAATTTAAGAACCTTTATCAAAAACATGCAAACTTATCAAAACTTATGTCAATGGGCAGCTCATAATAACGCATTATAAAAAGTCAATAATTTACAACAAAGTATGAACATCATGCTTAAGACGGGTTGTCAGCTATAACGACTCACATCATCCACCGCAACAAAGTCATAATCGTATCGACTTAAAAAATAATAAAAATTAAAAAAACAAAAATGTTTATAATAAAAAACTGCTTTAATGTCAAATTGATTTTTGGAATTTACAAAATATTTTGTTAATGTAGTTTGTATTCATTTGGCTTTTAAGCTTTTAATACGAGGGCAGTTTAAAAATTCTGTGTATAAAACAAAGTCGTCAATCATTAGATCGCCCACAAAAGGTCGTCACTCCAGATAAAATTCATGCAATAATATTGGAAGATCGTTGATTGCGAGTGCATGGCTGCTGCTGTATCTATGCAACCGTGTCTATGCTTAAACACAATCCGAAGGAGTTCGTTATTTGCTGTTTGGTAGCGAATTCACCACACAAGAAAACAATGGACAATTATAATCTTTGTCTGCCAACAAGGCCATGGCTACAGTTTATTAAAATGCTCGCTGTGTTATTTACATCGATGATTACCTGTGAAGAGAGTAAAACGATTACTAGCGAATATTTGGGTAGATTCAATATTAATTTTAATAGAGAAGAAAATAGTGTTGTTGTTCCGTCACAGAAAAATATATTTTCACCAATTAAAGATTTTAATTGGTTTCAGATTAAAATTTGATTAAATAATTAATTGATTCAATTATTTAATTGATAAGACTTTTTGTCGTTCTGTTTTAAACAAATATGTATTTGAATTAATTAAAAAATTAATTGAACTTCAATTTAAAAGTGATTAAAACCTTTAATTGGTGCAAAATTATTTTTCTGTGTTCAAGAGAATGCACAGTGGGGCAGAATCAAAGTATTTTTGTAAACGGCTAGTGGGATTGATGCAAAATTTGACCTGGGCATAGAACAGGAGTATCTGAGCATAAGTTTTACCTTATCACTTACCAGGGACGGCGCTATAGAAATTCAAAGTTGAGTACCTCGCACCTGCAAATGTAGAGGTTGGCATTTCTTTAATTTTGGTTTGATTTTTAAAAATTATGCATGGTTTTAAAAATCTAGTTAACAAATGCAAAATTGTGCTTTTATTTGTAAATTGTGTTTTTAAATTAATTTTTTTTTTAATTTTATTTTATTCAAAATATTGAGTACAATTTAAAAATTATATTTGGAATTTTTTATAATATTATTTATTTCTTATAACGCATAATTCCTTTTTTAAAAAGTAAAGTTTTTTTTTTAATTTTTTAAATTTAAAATGGTTACTATGTTTTTTTTTTTTGTTTAGAAATTTTGGATTTTTTCTTGATTTCTAGATTTAATAAACTTCTCATTTGGTTTATTAAATTTTGAGCATAAGAATCTGGGTTTTTATTCGGAAAATTTAAAAAAGTCCACTGACGATCTGGGTAAGCACCAGTGAAATAGCTATATGCTATATGGATATGCTTTCCAATAGTAATCTGTTTGGATTACTATATAATAATATATTGAGTACAATTTTCCACAAATTTCTTTAAATTTTTTCTATTATTGTAGAAAAATTTCAAAGTGATATTTTTTCTGAGTTAGAAAATAGACGATTTTCACTTTTAACGTTCCAAAATTATTAAAATTTGTGTATTTTAGCCTAAAAAAGCGTCATCATGTTATTAATAGAAACAAATTTTCTTAAGGGATAAATATATAAAATTTAAGTTTCATATGAATATGCGCTTACTTTTAAATCAAATTACTTTACAAATGGCTTAATTATTTCGAAAATGTTTGCCCCACTGTGCAATGTCCTGAGATTTAGATCAAACGAAGAGGTCTTTATTAAAGCAAACTTCTTTCGAAAGGAAGACTATATTGAAATATAAAACATTATTCTGACAACATAAATATTCCATATTCACGGAATTATGAAATTGCCCACGTATGTAGTGCTTATGATTTTTAAATAAAGATTTTGTTCAAATGTAAAATTGTGTGTTATTAAAATTTTGTACATTTAGACATTTAATTTTTTAATTTCAGTTAAAAAATCGTGACTAATTAATGATGATATTTTGTAATTTTTTTCGCATTTTTTTTGTTGCTTAAAGGCCTTAATTTGTTTGATAATTAACTAAAGGGTTTACTAATAGGCATGGGTGGCTTTTTAACAGTGCATGTTCATAATGATAATTAATCGTAAAAACTTACGGCTGTTAGCAATACATCCAAAGATGAAAACTAAATCAAATTTGATGTTTTCTTTTCTCAATGCATGCGCGCACCCATTACACACACGGTCTAACCAATTGAATATTTTACGTCGAAAATTTCAGTGAAAAATTAGCCAAGGTCACGTTTGCTAACGAAACGCATGATGTGACTGTCTTGAAAGGCTACAGTTAAATATGAAGATTTGGATAATGCCTTTTGCAGTTGATACCACATATTGCACGAGCAATTAGGATCAGGTTCAACTCATGCAGATGTAGTTACTCTGTTATTTGCCGGCAAGACACAGTTGAAATGTGCACACAAAGACAAATGCTCAAACTCAACTTGGTCTATGCTTTAGATAAATCAAAAATTTTATTTCTGGAAAGCGCATTACCCAGATACATAAATACCAATGACACTTTGAACGATATTTATTCAAAATAAATAAAAATTCATTGTTATTTCCCAGGCAATGTGTTTTGTATAAATTTAACATCTACCCAGCTCTATTGTAGAACCCTTTATAAATTGTTTTCAACTAATTTACAAATTAAAATTTGCTAACAAATATGACATTTTACATTAAAAATAAAATCGTTGCATTAAATAACGAATAGTATTATTTTCAATTATACATACATATATACTTAAGTTCAACCTGTGCTAGACAAAAACTGTATGACGACATGGTTGTTGTTATCATTTATTAGTCACCTCTTTGATGTTCGGCCAAGAGAAGCAATATTCCCCCTTCTTAGTCGAACATAGTCACGATCGTTCAGAATGTAGCGGGCCAATGGATTTGGTTGCGTTTCAATCTTCTATAAATTCATTGCTGCAAGTTTCGCTGGGCTTTAACTAGCGGCATGTTTAGATATTTGTGGATATCCAATTTTTTTGATATGCCAGGCTGCGTCTGTAATTAATCTTTGAATTTTTCCTTAATTTGAAGCTGAGGACAGTACCCCAGAGCCATAACACTATATTAGTTTAAGAATCGCATTATAAAGTAGAAGCTTCCAATCTATTGAGTTTCTGCCAATGGGCCACTTTATGACATAAAGTTTATTTGCACTGCTTTAATTTTTATTTGGGTCAATTTTGCTTAAATGTGACCCTTCCAGTTTAAGCGTCTATCAAGATGTATGCCGAGGTATTTGACCTCTGACTGTTGAGGTATGGTTTGGCTATTTATTTTCGAAAATGTCACTAATGGAATTCAGCAACATTAGACCATTCCATTCAAGGCTGTGAGCAAAAAATCACGCCCACCTACAAATTTTTACGTTGTGTTATTTTTTTCAGTAGTAATGATTCTCTTTTCTTTTTTCTTTGTTAAATATATATTAGACTGGGTAGTGCACACAGATCTCAAGGAATCAACAACTCCCTGCGAGGGTCAATTTTTTTTTTTGGTTTCAGGTTTATAGGGTTTTTCTGTTTTCGTTTGTTTAAAGGCGTTTATAGAAAGCAGTACTCATAGAGGTAGCCGATAGACCCACAGGGTATCCACTTGGAACCAGAAGCAGTCAATGAGCTTTAGTCTAACCATTCTAACACAATATATTTTGCAGGAAGGTCCTAAATTTTATAACAAATTTTCTGTAAAATTTTAATAAAAAATTTGCTATAAAATTTAAAAAAAATTGTAGCAAATATTCCTTTTACAAAAAAAAAATTTCGATAACATTATTAAAAAAAAATTTCGATTTAAACTTTACAAGAAACTTTATATAAAATGTTTACCAAAAAATTTTAATCATGTTTTTAGAAAAAATTTCCGATAAAATATTTACAAACAATTTTCAATAAAATTTTTACAAAAAAATTTCAATAAAATGTTTACAAAAAATTTTCGTTAAAATTTTCAATAAATTTTTACAAAAAATTTTTAGACAAAATTTTCGATAAAATTTTAACAAAAAATTTTCGATAAAATTTAAACAGAAAATTTTCGATAATATTTTTTAAAAATTTTCGATAAAACCGTTATAAAAATTTAACAAAAAATTTGCTATAATAATTTTATAAAAAAAATTACCAAAAAATTCTTTATTAAATTTTTTAAAAAAATTTCGTTAACATTTTTACAAAAAAAAATTCGATAAAATTTTTAAAAAAAATTTCCAATAAAATGTTTAAAAAAAAATTTGATAAATTTTTTACAAAAAACATTTTCTATATCTTTATATTATAATTGTAATAATGAAGTTAAAAATCATAAAAGGGAGACATAAAAAGTAAGGGAATACATATATAACATTTATGATGAAGGGTTTATAAGAGTCGGCATGGGCATTTAACTACAATACTAAATAAAAAAAGTTCTCTTGTAAGTATTTGGATGCTACTTGGGGGAGCTTTCATGAATGCTTAGAAAATCAGTGTCGTCAGCAACTGTTGTTGTGTGGACTCGATTGCTAGTTGACATATCGGATGATAGCAGACTTATTGTGTGTTCTTTTCGTGGCTTCGGGATCATAGTAATAAGAGAAACCTTCCAGTCTAAGGAAAAATACTCAAGGCGTAGAATGGCATTAAAAATAAATATAATTATTTTAACTGCTACCTGGGAAAGGTCCATTATTATCTTCTTCCTTGTTTTGTTTACTTGAGGTTTAAACTAGCAATTATTATTTTATGTTTTTAAGTGAGATCCAAGGACTTTGGGGAACCATTTCTTATACTCAATGTTTCAAAGATATGGATCGTCAAATCATGTCTGCAACAAATGCCAATTTTGTGGACCGTCGAAAGTCTAATTGAAAAAAGTTAAAACAATGCTAAATGAAGTGTTTCGAACTAAAGCGACCTCTTCAAATAAATGAAAAAAAAACCTGTTTCAAATTTCTCTACTTTCGCTCGTAGCACAAATACTATTGATTTCACAGGATATAAAATTATTTATTTTAAAACATAAAATTACATTTTCTTTCAGGTATAAATATGTAAATGTTGTGTCATAAAGCATGAACATGTCATAAATCGAAATAATTTAGTTTACTTTTGAGTATTAAATTAATTAAATTCCATACAGACACCAATACTAATCAATACAACTTATTTTACAACTGTGGAGGTCCAGTAAATATGTTGCCTAATGGCCTCTTCAGGTGTTGGAAGAAAAGACGTGGCAAACAAAGTCACTTAAAATAAACGAAACAAATAATGATCATAAAAGCAGCAAAGCTAGCAATCGTGTGCCAACCAAGAATCAAAATTCAACAACAACAACAACAACAATAAAATGGCACAGTTTGAAATTAGCTGCGCTCCACATTATTAACCTCAAACGATGCCCAAAATCTCAGAGTTGCAGATGAAACAAACAAACAAAATAAAAATGAGATAAATTAAAAAAAGGGGCCACAAGCAACTTTGGCAAGAAACAGCCCAGCCAGCCAGCATCACGTTTCCAACGATAAAGCGCTGCTGTAGGTAATCGATCGTTGTGGTAGAAAGAGAAGATGAAGTGGTTGCAACAAATTGGGTTTCTTGTTTACCTTAAGCCAAAATAAATGATAAAATAAAATAACGTAACGAAAATATAAAATAAAGTTACAGATAAAAAGTAGTGTTTATGATATTTGATGTTTCTTTCTCCTGCTGAATATTATGATTTGATTTGTTAGTTAAAGTTAGCAAATATGAGCTGTACACTGAAAGTAAATAAGGGGCCTTCAATTTTAACGAAAAATTTCATGCACAGAAATATAAAGAAAGATAAAAAGTCGTACTTGTTCGCCCCATTAATATCAAGTCAAACTAAGGTTTCATTTAAGCAAAAAAGGTATAAAGGTATAGAAAATTTTTTGTAAATATTTTATCGAAAATTTTTTTTATAAAGTTTATGGAAAAATTATATCAAACATTTTTTGCAAAATATAATTAGAAATTTTTTTGTTAAATCAGTATAGAAATTTTTTGTTAAAATTTTATAAAAATTTTTTAAAAAAATTTGGTGCTAAATTTTTTCTAAAAATTTCATCATAAATTTTCTAAAAATTTTATCATACTTTTTTTCTAAAAATTTTATCTATAATTTTTTGTAAAAATTTTATTTAAATTTTTTGTAAAAATTTTATTTAAATTTTTTTGTTAAAATTCTATAGAAAATATTTTGGAAAAATATTATCGTAAGGTTTTTGTAAAAATTTTATCAAAAGGTTTGTTGAAATTTTTTTTGTAATCTATATTACGTTAGAATGGTCAAAGTGAAGCACATTGATGGGGTGTTATTGACCCCCCCCCCCCCCAAATAGACCTATTAACTGCCCCTGGTTTCCAGTGGGCACCCGTGCTTTCTATAAAGGCCTTTAATACAAATCAAATCAGAAAAAGCCCATTAACTTAAAAACAATCAAAAATCCCTCTCGCAGGGGTTAGTCATCCCCCGAGATCTGTATGCACTCCATACGATCGCGGTATAATATTAAAAAAGCAAAAGAGAATCATTACAAAAGAAAAAAACAACGTGCAATAATATAGGTGGGCGTGGTGTTTTGTCCGCAGCGGCGAATGGAATGGTCGGATGTTGCTGAGTTGTATTAGCGAAATTGTTGGTTTGGCATGGTATCAAATATGAAAAATTGAAGTGAGCATTTTCGTCATATTTTGCTTTTTTATTACCCTAAGGGTAAAAATGCAGTACAAGCGAAAATAAAATTATATGACGTTTACGGAGTGGATGTGTTGAGTGAACGCCAGTGTCAGAATTGGTTTTCAAAATAAGATACTAAATGATGTTTGAAATGTCAATTGTCAAAACGTAAAATAATAGTGTGGTTCAGTGGAAGGTAAGATATAGGAAAATGCTACTAACGACATCTGTCTGAAAAAAAAAAACGAAATTACTTTCCGAATATTGTAGAAATAACACACGGAATAACAAACTTATATATACTCGTACATATAAAATCAAGTATCTAACAATAAGATCACTCAAAGCTAAGAGCAACATGTCTAAAGTCAAATCATATTATTATTAACCACCTGTATCCACTTACTCCAAGTGTACCTTCCGACTCTAAGATTTTGTCTTAATGGTGCAGCTGAATGCACTCAACCATCCGTTCATTCATGAACTACTACACTAGAGCAAGAATTAACGCCAAATGTGCCATTTAGGAGGAGAAGGAGGAGGTACAGAACACGTTTGTACGTGCGTTTTATTTGCTTGATCTTTAGCAAATAAAAAAAAAAACAATAGGCATGATGCTGTGGCGCCTAATATTATGCAATTATTTAGGAAGATCAGACGATCGTTTGTATGATCGTTGGCGGCAAACTAATGATAAAATTCTAAAGCAACAAGTATTCATGATTTTCTTTTAAGCATTAATTTAAGTTCGCAACACCATTGTTAAGGACCACCTCTGGCGATTTGATTCGAAATGTTCTATTGTAATGTCATTTGTCAAAATAAATTGAATGTTGCACATACAACAAAGAGAGGCAAGAGAGGATGGTGGCATTGTAAAGCAATTAAATTATAGTTTATTTTTTTATTTTTTATAAAATCTTTTCTTTTATTGTCTATGATTTAATGCTGAGAAACTCCTACTTTTTGTTGTTTTGTTTCTGACTGATAGATGATTCAACACGTGTTCTAATCCTGTGCTCTTCTGTAACACCAATCAAACATTTTTACAAAATTTGACAGTACATTTTTATTTTTGCAAGCAAAGTCGTTGGCGGCGGCTTCACCAAACTCTTACACATCTTTCTGTTTGTGATGATGAATGAAAGCAGAATTCATCATCCCAAGCTTGACCTTAGCAGGGCCCAAAGTGTGTAAGTGTGAGTGTGACTGGCTTAAGTAGTCCATTGTGTCTTTTATTTTCATTTAAGTTTTTGCATCAACAACAACACAAAAACAAAAAAGAATGAAATAATGCGGTGTAAATTGTTTTAAAAGATTTGTAGGTTTCTTTTCTTCTTTTTGCTTTTTGTTTTTTGCCGATATTGAATTTTATTATGTTTTAATACACACACCGACCGACCGACTGACTGGCTTAATGGCAAGATAGAATAAAGAGAACGACATCACACAAAGGCATCAAGCTGCGGCTTTTTCATTTATTGGATAAAGTGTAATTATCCTTTGAAGCGAAGGCGCTAAAGAACAACACCTTCTTAGCACCTCAGATTATACACGAAACAACGAAGGGCAACAAGCAAAAACACAATCTACACACACAGCGTTTTACTGCACGCAAAATTTGAAATGAAAATTCACACAGTAGATTTAAAAGGTACGAGGGCGATTAATAATGTTATTCCAAAGTAGGCAGGTAAACATTTATTTTCTGTAGGACTGATTTTTCTCAAATAAAAATTAAACAGTTTTAAGCCTGGGCTTAGCTTCACTTAAAGTTTTAATTGAGGTTGTAAGAAAAAATAAATAAAGGAATAGAATATTAGTTTTTTAAAAATGCCGCTGGTTTGATTTTTAAAAGCCGGCTCCATCAATTGTCACAATCAATTTTTTCATAATATTTTATTTGTTAGATTACACAGACTTCTAAGGAACATAACAATAGAAAGCGAAATGTTAGTTTAGTTTGATCCAATTTTTTATAAGCCTTAATTCTTTTTTCTACATAAAAAGAAATCTTATTTCGGTACGGCCCCAAATACCGGGTCGTCGTTGACAGCAATCGCTTACTAATGACGGTTGCTAGGTATTATGAAAAGGAAACAAACAAAGAAAAGAAAACTGCACAAATGGTGGACGCAACTAATTGTTCCAAAACAACAATGGCATGCAAAAGGAAGTTTTACATGAAATATCTGAAAGAGACATTTCGAAAGCTTCGGCAAATTTGTCTGGTTCTTTCCTCATGACTTTTCTTTTTTACCTAAGCTGTTGCTGATCCTCTTCATTATTAGAACTTTCAATATGCGATATAAAAGATATGTTTAAATTTATAAAACCACGCCCACCTATATTTGTTCATGTTTTTTTTTCTCTTTTTTTGGCTTTAAGGATTTTGTCAAATAAATATTATACCGCGACAAGTAGATCGCAAGGAGTGCGTGATAGGGGGATCAATAACCCTATGCAAGTTTTTCTTCTTTGAGTTGTATTATAGACCTTTATAGAAAGCAATACACATTGAGGTAGGCAATTAATGCCCACTGGTAAACAGGAGCAGTTAAAAGGCACATGTGGGGTTCAATATGAGGAAATTTTTTAAGGATTTTTTTATTTAGTCTGACCATTCTAACTCAAAATAGATTGCAGACAGGTCCCAAAATAAAAAAAACAATTTTATTAAAATTTAAAAAAAAAAATTAAAAAAAAATCTTTTGAAAAAAAATTTAAAAAAAATTTTAAAAAATATTTACAAAAGGTTTTCAAAATTCTCCAAATATTTTCTAATAATAATATAGAAAATATTTAAAAAAAAATATTTTTGTAAAAAATTTTTACAAAAAATTTTCGAAATATTTAAAAAAAACAAATGTTCAATATTTCTATGAAAATGAAAATCATGAGTGTAACGTAACATATTTGTAATAGTAAAACGCGTTTGATTTTTAAATAGATGAGATCTTTGTTTTAAAACCTAGATGCATTAAATAAATAGACAACATCAGGATACCGACTACGAACTGTCAAAAATAAAATACACAAGTTTATTAGTAAACGATTATTTTGATGCCCGCAAAGCCACATGGCTACACGACCAACATGTACTTAGAATAGTGCTTTTATTTCTATAATACGATTTTTGCAGATTTAAATCTATTGAATTTTGCTAAATTTCAATATATTTGGATCTGCGGCATTTGGCTTTGCGGCACCTATTACCCTACTCCAGTCGTGTTCAAATTTACAATTGACTTAACAAGAGCAAATGGCATCTTTTTATTAACCGACTTCAAAAAAAGAAGGAGGTTATCAATTCGTCTCGTCGTCATACAACATACGTGTTTTTTACGTGTATTATGCACCGTAAAGGGCACCCTTTTAAAATTTAAAAAAACTGCATATCACTATAGCTGCCAATAACAGAAATTAATAAAAAAAATAAACTTAAAAATTAAAGGGTGTCCCCATATGTGACGTCAATTTAAGTATATCAGCCATTTGAACCATTGTAGACAATCACTTGAAAATTGGACAGAATGTCCAATATTTATAATCAGAAATTAAATATTTATAATTAGAAGTTAAAGGGTGTCCCAATAGTTTATATAATTTGATGTATATTGCAAAACTTTTGAACCGTAACAGAGAGACGGTTGAAATTTACAAAGAACCTGTCATTCTAAGTCCGTTATAACATCAAGTATATAATTCAAATTTGGAAACTAAAGGGTGTCCCAATATTTGATGTAATTTTACCTATATAGCCCTATCTTTTGAACCGTTATGGACAAACACTTGAAATTTATAAAGAATCTGTCCTTTAAAATAAGTGTTTAATATAAAATTGTACATTAAAGGGTGTCCCCGAGGTGATATTGTTTAACTTATATGGCCATATCTTTGGAACCGTTACTTTTAATTACTGTGTCAGTAATAATAAGTGTAAAAAAATAAAGGGTGTCCTCATATCTAATGTAGTTTGCCGTATAAGGCTTTATCTGCTGAACCGTTATGGATAGACATTTGAATGTACAGAACGTATAAAACTATGTCCGTTAGAGCAACAAGTATAAAAGTATTTGATTTGGGTATTAGTTCTTACAGATTACTTCTTTTTAAATTTTTAGTTGAGAATTGATAAACATATATATGTTTTGTAGTCGGTTTTTTTGCAAGAATTATCACTATTACATATTGAAATTGAAAAAAATATTTTTTCATTCCACCCTACTGTACATGTCTGTATAAATAAAATCACCGTGGTGAAGGGTATAGAAGATTTGGCACGGCCGAATATAGCACTCTTACTTGCTTTTTATGAAGATTGACTTTTGTTAAGACATGTTGAAGACTAATGCAGATGGGGGTATCAATTTTGACAGATATACAGAATTACATATGACTCACACAGTTAAAAAGTCAGATGCAAAAAAACTTTTCGCTTCAGCAAATATTTTATATTAATAAATCCAAATCAAATGCACTGCAAAAGAACTCTCCTATCCCATTTTTAGGTTAAATGGCCTCTAGTAATGAGCCGCTGATGATTACTTTATTCAATTATATTGTAATTAAATGTAAACAATTGCTGTTACACTGATTTCCTCACATTACATAAAAAGCAACTTAATCAAAATAATAATGCAATTATAGGTGAGTCGATTTAATAGAACCTGAACGGCAATGCCTCACCGCACCAACAATATTACAAGAAAAATACGAGCTCCATTATTAACAATTAAGAAACCATTTTTGTTACAAAAAAAAAAACCAAAAATGGAGTTGGTGTTTTGTTAATTTAGTCTCAAAAAAAACAAAATAAAAAATGTTCCATTAACAAATGAGAAATTAATTTGTCAAAAAAAAGGAGAGCCCGTGAGTGAACTGTAATAAAATGTTACATAAGGAACAATTAATTTTAGGAATAACGAATATTTAATTATGACGTGGTCTGGTGTTGGCAACCAATTAAATATTTTACAGGGAAAGTGTAAAAGAGTAGTTATTTTTCAGTCCAAAAGAAGAAAAAATACACAAAAAATCTTAAGTTAATTAATGTGATAGAAAAAAATATTATTTTTTGTGTTGGTTCTTTCCAAATAAAAATTTTTCACCTTTACGATTACAAGAACCATAATCTATAAAAACATATGCTTGTGATTTAAAAACTACAGTTATTTGTAACATTACTTTGATCATGATAAACAAGTTTTGGTGAAAATTTGATCATTAATGCCTAAAAAATGCAACATGGTTTTAACTAGATGAGGGATGTCAATTACAGTTTGTAATTAATTACACATACAATTACGCAATTATATGTAATTGTAATTAGAATTTTTCAATTACAATTATATTCAACTATACTGTAACTGTTTGTGTTTTTTTAAGCATATATACATGATCGGTGAAATACGACGAATTTCCGTATTATTCATATGTGATAAGTAAAGAATTAACTCATTCTCATTAATGCTCTTTTACATAAATGTTTGTAATTTTTTTTCATTTATAAAAGTTTTCATTAGTGAGTGTTCATTTATGAAATTTCTCATAAATGAGATTTCTCCGCATTGCAAAATATGATGTGCGAATGATTAATGTGAACATTTTTTATTTATGGGAAATTAAGAAAATTGCAAATTCGCATACATATATGAGCACCTGCTTGTAAAATAAATATTTTTTCATTTATTCACTTTTGAGTAGAAAGGAATTAAATAAATCACACTTATAACGGAACAATCACAAAATATTTTCTAGCCTCTCACATGAAAAGAATCAGAAAAAAACTATAATGTACATACTCACTCATGATTGAGTAGTGAGTCAGCAGCATTTCGGTACTCTGGTTTAAACATACAATTTTGCGGATTTATCGTCAAAATTTGTTAAGTTTTAAATTTGTTTAACTTTAAGTTTATTCAGTTATAGTCCGATCGAACTTATTATTACTTGGACCACCCTGTTTGCTAAACATATTTAATTGATCTCATATTTAATGTGTTGTATTATTGTTAAAATCGTTTACGCTAATTACGGAAAATTATTATTTCGTATCAAATATTATTTGTTCCTTTACACGAAATAAACCTCCCTATAAACCTATAAAATCCGATAAAGACATTCTTTGTCGCTATAATGGCATATAATTTACTTATTTTGGTTTTTTGTTGGCCAAGACAAAAGAAAAAATGGTTGACTGTCTTAAAAATGTAGGAAATTTATTTATAATCGCAGACGTGTGCTTTAGTTTTTTTTTCTTTTGTTTTAATTAAACTCAATTTAGTGCTGGCATTGTTACAAAAGACAACTGCCATTATTATTTTTTTAAGGCTACCAACACAATAGTTTGAAATTCATTGTTAAATGGTTTCTTCTTTATTAAAACCTCTGTGGTTTAACAGAGTGAAAATAATAATTAAAATGAAAAAATTTTAACCCAATTTTTTTTGGGTTGTTTTGTATGATTTTCCTTTAAAATAATAAACTACACTCTCTCTCTACACGCTCATAGCGCATTTAACTTTTGGGTGTTCCTTCGATTTGAAGTTCGAAAACAAACACAATCTTAATTTTCTGAATTGAGATATTCATTCAATTCACTCACCATGGCAAATGCTAAAAACCATACCACATACGACTGCAACATTTTCTTTTTGAATACAACATTTAACGTAAGTATTTACTCGTAAGTATTTGTTTTAATGACTGAATGAGTTAAATGTTTGGCTTGTAATTCGTACCTTGTGGCACTGCCACAACTACCAAGCTGCCATTTGGTGGCTGCAGCAACATCTGACATAAAAATTTGTTTTCATCATTACGACCGTGCTTTGATTTATGGGTTTAATAGTTGCATTTTAAGTTGTTTAATGTTATTTATTTTTATTGTTTGTTGTATGTTTTTTAGTAATTTGTTATGAAAAAGTAAAACAACTATTATTTACAGGCATAAAAAATTATATTGTTATTGATCGTTGCTTAGTTTGGCTGTTGGTTAGTTTACGGCTGTTAGTTCAATCAAGCACGCAGTTTAAATTAAGTTATTAAAATATTTAAGCAAATAAATTTAATTAATGCAATGGCGGCCTGACAGCACATTTGTTAATTTTCTATAGCTTAATTTCAGCCGGCCCCTTGTTTTGTCGTTAGTTAGATCACTCCAAAAAATGTAATGTTGTTTTGTCTAGACCCTCGTACTCATACTTTAGGGGATCAACTAAATTTTCGATTACTCGAAAAATTTTCTTTTACTTACTGGTACACAGAGAAAAATATTTGCTCCAATTAATGGTTTTAGTTAGTTTCCGATAAAAATGTAATTAATTTTTTATTTGGTTCAATTATATTCTTAATTCAAAACGAAAATATTATAATTATAAAATATTAATTATAATTAATAATAATAATAATTTTCCCATCAAGTAAATATTTGAATCAATTAAAAATTTAATTAAAATTGGATCTGGAACCAAATAAAACCTTTAATTGGAAAAAAAAATTTTTTTCTATGCATCCAATTATTTTTCAGTCAGCCTGCCCTGTACCGAGTGATCTTATATCTTTGTTTTGAAATCTAATACGGACCTGTATTTGACTATTTTGGATGTTAAAGTCTTAATTAGTTTCCGATAAAATTTTTTTAATTAACTCAATTATATTCTTAATTCAAAACGAAAACAATTATTTTCCAAACAAGTAAATATTTGAATCAATTAAAAATTTAATAAAAATTGTATCTGGAACCAATTAAAACCTTTAATTGGAAAAAAATTGTTTCTGTGCATTCAAGTTTTTTTCAGTTTGCCTGCCCTGTGCCGAGTGATCTTAAAATCTTCTTTTAAAATCAAATACGGACTGTATTTGACTTTTTTTTTGGGATGTTACAGCCAGGCTTAATTTAAATTTGCTGCCATTAGTGCATTTAATATCTGAAACTTTAAAAAAAGAAATGGGGCTTTGAACTAAAGAACAACACATTTTTACACCGAAAAAAATTGTTGCACCTGTCGCACACTGGGTTGAAATACATAGTTTTTGAGGATCAATTCAGGGAAGCTCTGTTAGGATATTTTTCCATTATCTTTCACCTAATACCAACACAGTTTGATAAAACAAAGCATTTTTAAGTATATGTTAGTGCAGTTTTATTACAAATAAGGGAATTTAAGTTCAAATATAAATAACATATGAGAACCTAAAAATAATTATTTTCATTATCATCATCATCATCAACATCATCATTATCCTCATTATCCTCATTATCATAATCATCATTTTGTTCACACAAATTGGTTTTGTTTGGAACTGAAGGTATCATTCATTGCCGTGGCAATGGATAACAATTTTGTTTTTCATTTTGAATATTTGTGTATGAGAGAAACTTCTCAGGTGCAGACTATCTAATAATATTGTAATGGTGTCGAGATAGATTAGCTTCTACAAAAACAGGCAATGCTTTTACATCAGACATTTTTTCAGACGCTAGTGATTGCTTCGAACTCGCTGCTGAAGGTGTATTTTTTGATAGTGACACATTTGCGAATCCACGCAGCATCTTCGATTATTCTATGTACCCTGATGTTCTTAATTTAATCTGTGTAGCATGAGCTAACACTGGCAATGCTGTGGTGTCCCATAAAAGCATTCTTCTTTTATCTTTACTCGATTCACTTGAGTAGGTAAAGTAAATTTCTTTTCTACCACGTTTTTCAGTCTAAGCACGAGAAAATCCAATAGAGGACTCCAACCATGTATCTACTCTATGCACCTTATTCCATCTAGATTTAAAGTCATAAAAAAAGCATTAACTCGTTTATTCAAATCGCATATACAAGACTCTGAGCAGTTTGTGCGTTTCTTCATTTCATCTGAATTCATCATATCGTATAAGCTCCGACTAGTATAAAAAACAACGTTTGAGCTTGTTCCTATACGTTGAGAAAGAAAATTATCCATTTTAACCGATAACTTCAAACTTCACAACACTATCACTATTTAAAAACATAAAGAATATTATTAAAAAACAACAACAACAACATAAAGAATATTATTAAAAACATGAACAACAACAAATTATATACAAACACAGTAATAATAACAGCAGCAATCGTCAGACCATATGTTTTGTTGGTAAATCAGCGCAACGTCACTTTTTACAAACAAATGCATGACTTCTGAAATGCACAAAAATGCAGTCTACATTTTTGCAACATATCAGATATATATTTGTTCTGTAATATAAACCAGAAATCTCGACTCGAATATACACGAATAATAACTATATGTCCACTTAAACTACGAAAATTCAAATTTTTTTTTGGACTTCTAATATAAATCTCAAAAACAAAAACACTTCCACACCAAATTTGTTACACAAACTTTACCATGATATTCGCAGAACTACCTAAACTTGATGGTTGCATAGCTAAATGGGTCACTTTTTTAATAACTTTGTAAATAAATAAGATTTTTAACAAAGTAAATTTTCAGTTTTTCTGTCTTTTTTTTAAATTCTAAAAACTTTGATTTTGATCTCTCACTGCAAACACACCAGAGCACTTTACATATTTATTTTTTCAACTAGTGATGTAGAATTTTATAGGCTGTAAGCAACTGCAATCAGTTTTGACGATACTTTAAATTTAATTTCTGCATTAATCCTCGAAAACTAATTATTTCAACCCAGTGTGTGTCGTAAGGCAAGCACAAGGATATGGCTCGCCGTAATTGGGTGTACTTTTAAATAAAGACAACACCGCTATCTGTAAAATTTCTGGCTTTTCTTCGAATTCTTGAGTCTTTTCTAAGAATTAAACCCGTAACCCCCAGTCTGATAGACTAGCGCACTACCAAAAAGTCAATGGAGGAACTGTTCTAATTCTTGTTTCTGTTAGTAGGCTGGCCAAATTAAGCCGAGCAAACCTGTTTGTCGACTTTCTGTGTTAATATAGTCTTACAAGAGCTCGAGCTCTATGTGGGTATATACATACATATATTTTCCTTATTACTGCGAATTTTATAAATTCTAGTTTTGACAAAATTAATCACGACCTTGACACTCCAACAAGGATGGATAATGAGCCACGAAAGAGGAAAGAGAATCCGGTCGTCCGTGTAAGACACCGGTTTTTATTGAGCAGAAGAAATGGACAAAAATACTTGGCAAGAGGTGATAGTGTAAATCTCTAAAGGCACCCCCTAAGGCAAGTTCTAGTAAGAAGTCTAAAACAAAACGTTTGAATCGAGGTGCTTTAAGCTGGATAACTGGTTTAGTGACAGGTCTTAGAAATTAAGTATTTTCTAGCCAAAATGAAAACCGAATACAACGATACTGGCAGACAGTGTATGTAGGGTTTTTGTGTGTCCAGAGTCTTTGTGTGTTAGAGGTTGGACCACGGGTAGGCAAAAATTTTAAGTAGATGCTATTAGAGGTCCTCTGATGACGAAGAACGTCGACAGTTTTCAGTCGAAAGTCTGAAGTCGCTACAGACGACTTCAGACGACTTCAGACTTTGCTTTTGATATATAAACAAAGAAGGAGGGCACTGTGTATTGGTATGTTCACAAAAGTTGTGTAGTTTTACAGTGGCTACAATTTCGTCATGTTTGACATGGAAAATTTAAGAGCCCCTGTAAGTAATGCTGAAAAAAAGGAAAAAAAATGTTAGTCCGTTTTTTGAAGTGGAGGAATAAATTATTTTTTTGACATAAAATGTAAACAACATTTATTAAACGAATCCTCGTCTACTTTATTGCCGAACGAATTGAAGCGCTGTCATCTAGTTTGAATGAGATATTAAACAAAAACTGATGACACCTTTTCTGAAGGGCCCAATGATTTTCCGAATTTTTCGAGGCCCATAAATAAAAATTTGTCACCAATTTCGCCAAACTGAGTAAAGGGTTTTACTACCCTTTTATAGTAGAAAATCGAACCTATACTGTCACTTCCATGTATTTTTTCACTGTTGCACTGTGTTATTAAAAATGCTTTTGAAGACAAAAATTATAAATAAAACAATAAAATTTAAATTAAAATACTAATAGAAATATTTGTTCATGTTTTACTTTCGCTTGTATACATATTTTACCTGATAAACAAAATAGGACATCGAGTTGATTACATTCAAGTCATAACACAGACGACACCTAAAATATGACAAAAATTTTTTGTCATATTTACATTGATGCCAGTTTTTACTTCATTGTTTTTTAAAGACAGCACAATCTCCGAAGCAGAAAAAACCCAGAGACTTTGTGGGGAATCAATCAACTTCAGACTGATAGACTAGCGCACTACCAATTATTCTATACCAGCTATGTCATTATAATTATGTCATAATTCCGATGACACGGCGTCATTATTCCGAAGTTGTATTCTTCCATCAGATTAACGGAATTTAAGCGAGCATAGTAATGAACACTTTCAATTGTTTTAATGAAAAACACGACGGGACGGGAAACGAACCCAAACTAATAAACTATCGAGCATCCTCCAACACTGATGTTATTTAACAACTTAATTTAAACCTGCATTTAAATTTTAACTTCAATGGTTTTCGTTTCCCTTTAATTTTCTTTACAATTTTATAAAAAAATTTCATTTAATTTTTAAAGTAACAGCCGGAAAAATTAACCCCTTTTTACAAAACAGAGACAATAATAGAAAAGGTTTTTTTAATGCAAGTAATAAAGACTTTTTTCTTATGACTTCCTTTAACTTTGTTTTTTTTATAAAAAAAAAAACTAAAATTTAAAAAACGATATAAATGGATTTTCCGCAATATTAAATGTAATTTTCGTATTTAAATGGTTGTCTATTAAATGATCCTTCAACATTGCATCGCATATGAGTGCGAGTATTTTGTCTTTTAACCACAAAATATCGTATTCAACTCGAACGTATCATATGTTGGACATTTAGGAGCGTTTAAGATTGTTTGTTTTACCAAATGCTGCTTTAACAGGAAGCATAATGATGATGACGATGATGATGATTATTATAAGAGGAATTATCCTTAAATTGTGGTTTTTTAACTCAAATAATTAATTTAATTGTTCAAATGATGTTTTTTGTGGGTTTAATTTATTTTATAATTAAGATCTAGAGGATGAAAGAGATATTCGTCTGTGTTTGGGTTGAAATCAACTTAGAAAAGGCACTTGAAGAGATACAGGCATAGTTTCGAAAATTTCGCAACATCAGACCATTCCATTCGATGCCGTTGGCAAAAAATTGCGCCCACCTATATTTTTTCACATTGTTTTTTCTCGGTTGTAATGATTCACTTTTGCTTTTTTGTTAAATACATTTTAGACCTCGACTAGTAGATCGCATGGAGTGCATACAGATCTCGGGTGATCAATAAGCTACTGCGAGGGGCGATTTTTGTTTGTTTTAAGGTTTGTTTGGGTTTTTCTTCCTTGGTTTGTATTAAAGGCGTATATAGAAAGCAATATACATAGAGATATCCGATAGAACCACAGGGTGCCCAATGCAGCCACATTGGGTGGTTTTATATGCTTTAGTCTAACCATTCTAACACAATGGTTAGACTTTAAAAGAACTTTAAAAAAACTTTCGATGAAATTTTTACAAAAAAAATTCGATATAAATCGATCAATTTTTTAAAAAAATATTCGATAAAATTTTTACAAAAAATGTTCGATAAATTTTTAAAAAAAAATTTCAATAAAATTTTTAGAAAATAAAATCTGTAAAATTTCATTTAACAAAAAAATGTTCAAATCTGTATAAAAAAATTTCGATAAAAAAATTTTCAATTTAATTTTTACAAAAAATTTTCAATAAAATTTTTACAAAAAATTTTCAACAAAATTTTTACCAAAAAAATTTTCAATAAAATTTTTACAAAAAATTTTCATGAAATTTTTACAAAAAATTTTCAACACAATTTTTTCAAAAAAAAATCGATAAAATATATATAAATAATTTTCAATAAAATTTTTAGAAAATATTTTTTTATTTTTAGAAAATATTTTCTAAAAAGTTTAGCAAGAAAAATTTCGATTTTTACAAAATAATTTTCAAATTTGTACAAAAAAAAAATTCGACAAAAAATTTTCGATAAAATTTTTACAATTAATTTTTAAATTTGTACAAAAAAATGTATAAAAAAATTCCACAAAAAATTTTCGACAAAATTTTCACAAAAAATTTTCAGTTAAATTTTTGCAAAAAATTTTCAATAAAATTTTTACAAAAAATTTTCAACAAAAATTCGATAAAATTTTTACAAAAAAATTTCAATCAATTTTTTAGAAATAATTTTCAATAACATTTTTAGAAAATATTATCTAAAAATTTTAGCAAACAAATTTTTGATAAAATTTTTACAAAAAAATTTTAAAATTTGTACAAAAAATTCGATAAAAGAAATTTGACTTACAAAAAAAATTTCAAATTTGTAAAAAAAAAATTTCGATAATAAATTCTACAAAAAATTTTCGATAAAATTTTTACAAAAAATTTTCATTAAAATTTTATTTCTGATTCCATGCAATTCTGGTCGTCTACGTATTTTAAAGTCGGGTTTTCTACAAGAACTAATTGTTTTCTTGTTGCTTTAAAAATTAATCACCGAATTTGAAAAAAGAATATAGAGCTGAAAATTTTAAAAATTCAATTCAAATAAGTGTGTTTGGCTATACTTTTGTAAGAACTTATTTACTTTTCTATATAATAATAGTTATATTGTTTCTTTTAAAAATGCTGTGAAACCAATAATTTGACTGCCTAAAGTATTTTGTATTTAAATATGACGATTACATAAAAGACACGTCACTAGTCAGCAACGGCACTAGATGGCAACGAAGCGTGATAATTTCAGTCACCAGCCCTAAAAACCCAGACGGCCATAAAACAGACCGAAACGAAACAAAACAAAATAAAGGAATAAGAAGACAAAGTATTCATCCAAAATATTTGTTGGGAATTCTAAGAAATTTGTCAGAAGTTTTTATTAAAAATTGACAGATAAACAAACACTTAACGCTTATACAAATAAATAATTAAATTGACACAATAAAACAAAAAGTTTTCGAAAAGCTTAAATTAACAGTGGATGTTAAAATTATCGAAATGTGAAAAATGTTTTGTTTTGTCATAACATAAGAAATAAAAATAATATTCGCCAATCTAGACATATAATAAAATAGTAACTTATTTCCTGTCTGTCTCTCTTTTTTCTTTGTGTTCGTATCACATAAAAACTACTGGATGGATTTTAATAAAATTTTGTATGGAGGTATCTTAGCCCTGATTCCAATATAGGATACCTTTTTTCTAAAAAAATCCAAGCGTGGAGAAAAAGCAGTGAAAGGTTTACTTTCTTTTTGCTGATTTTAAGGTACTGCATACTTTAAGGCATCTTTTATTTTTGAAAGCAGTATATTTTAAGCAATGTTACACAACATATGGCGCTGTTTTAAAATAATGAGTAACTAATTTTCTGTCTGTCTTTTACAGAGCTATACAATAGTTTTTTAGAATTTTAGAATTTTATCCAGGAATGGTACGTAAAAATCTTAAAATTTGTTGCGGATTACTTTCAAAGCAAAATCGAACAAAATATTGTCAGGAAGCACACAACGTATGTGGGCACAGCTAGCCATTCAATAAAATTCAAGTAAATCTAGGTTCCACTTTTACCACAATAACGACGAGTCGTACAAATTTGTTTAATATCATGAAGCTGTATTTATCATTTATAAAGGTAAAAACGTACCCCTATTAATATAGATCTATCGATGTCTATCACAGGCCTATATCTCTTGAACCGTAATAAGTAGACAATTTAAATTTTATCACAATATGTATTACTTACACTTTATAGTCGGAGGATAACCACTGAAGTCACCGATTAGACACTAGTATAGGCAACTATCTTAATAAATAGTAGCAAACTAAACGGTCGTGAGAGGTTAATAAAGAATTCACTGGCCAGCTGGGTTTGGACCGAGAAGTTCTAAGTGTGCGTATTTTTAGGTGTGGTTATCGGTCACTGTGCCATTAGCGGCACATCAGATTTCTGAAGGACGTGCAAGGAATGAAAAACATTGAGCACATTATGTGCCACTATTCTTTATTACAAAGCCACAGACTAACCGACATCTTTAGGTATAATTTTAAAGATATCGTCAGCTTCATCAGTGAAATCAGTTTACTAAACGATGGCATCACAATTGATCCTCTGGCTGTTTGAGAGGAGATGCTATTTCATTGCCACAACGTTTTTTAGTCTAACCTTACCTACAATTAATAATATCACCTATAATAAATCTATACATATAATAAAACTGTAGCAGGACCATTTCTGTACATGAAACATTTTTGCAGTTAGTAACACACTGTGTAATTTTTTAAGTCATGGCAAAATAACCATATACGGACACCACTAGGTTAGGTTCATTAGGTTCATTTTTGTAGTTGATTGTTTCCTTGAATTTTAAACTGTTTGCTACCTATGGACCTGAACAGGGGAAAAAAGGTAAAAAAATTAAATATTTTAAAGTTTTTTGTGGTTTTGACCTTGAAGATGAAGTTTTTTTTGATTTTATATGTTAACAGTTTTTGTTCTTTATGACAAGAGCTACAACTTTGCCTCAGAGAGTATATCAAAATTTCAAACGGCTTGCAAAATATGAGCTTGCCTTTTTTTTCAAAAATGACATCGAGGCCCCACATCTTTGAGGGCCCATAAAAAAAACCTGGAGGACTTTGGGCAAAACTGGGAGACAGGGGTCTTTTTTTTGGTCTTTTATCACGTAGTGGTGTCCGTATATGGTTATTTTTTTCCGTGTTGCACTGTGTAATCGAAATGAAATATAAACCAGCAAATTGTAGAATTTTTATCTGCCTGTCCATCTGTCTGTGTTCGAAGACAGACCGATGAATTTTAATAAAATTTTGTACCTTGGTATCTCGGTTCAAATTTAGAATATTTTTATTCCGCAAAAATATCTCATTTCCAAAAGAAAATAGAGAAAAAGTAATGAAACTAAACAAAATTAATTTAAATGTATGGCAAACTTAGAACCACCTTAGTTTTGTCAGCGGCATACCTTCAAGACTACTTACAGAACTGTACAATAATTTAAGAATTTTATCTGGGTACATCTATATAAAGAAAATATATATAAACCATAACTGAAGCACTTTGAAAGTATGAGTCTTAAAATTTGGTGTGGATTACTTTCAAAACTAAATCTTACAAAATATGTTTAGGACGTATCGTTGATGTGGGTTAAACAGTAAATAAACTATCAAAATGGGAACCTGGTGAAATTTTTTTTTTTGCAACATACAGTTTCACTGGGCAATGGTATGGTGAACAGCATAGATCTTATCCTATGAACTAGATAAAGTGAAAGACTGCGCTCAAATGCAGAAAAGTTCCTAACATTACGGGCAGACAAATATGGAAACTATAGGGGACCTTAGCATTAAACAAATTATTGCAATTAGAAGATACTCAGTGATGAGGAAGAAGATAGATAGACAAGTACCACTCGACAGTATAAAAACACTACAGTCGAAAATAAAACAAGTGATATTACGAGACTCAATGGAAATAATACTCGTATAGTCGTAAATTACCATTAGGGTACGAGATATTATTTAAGCGAAGGGGACCCCTACATATAAATACAAAAAATCTACACTCTACAAAATGCACATACAAATACAAAAAATCTACACTCTACAAAATGCATGTGTAAGAAGTTTATACGAAATACTTCTTACATCACGAAATATTTCACTGTTTCGAGAGAAAAAGGTCTTTCGTAACACTCAGTGGCATGAGCAAGCTCATGTAATGAGTGTGCTCTTAAGCTCATGAGCAACAGTGCTCTTACTCGAACACAAACTAGCTTACTGCACTTGCCTACTCATACCATACTATTAGTGAGCAAACCTAGCGAAGCTATAATTCTACGCTACAACATGCTATAAACCACTGCATGTGTTTTTCTTATGTGTTCGCTCAAAACATGTCAGAGTGAGAGCGTAGCTTGATGCTAGTTCATGCTACAAAGCAGGTTGTGTAATGGGTTGTAGCGCGTTATAGCACGTTGTAGCTTCTACTCTTTTGTGTGTTTATTTTTATTATGTTTTAAAACCTTTTTTGTGTGTATGTAAACATTTTATATCGTTTTTTGGCATTTTTAAATTAAATTTTGTTTTTAAAAAGAATAAAAATGGAAATCGATATGAAAATATTAATTACGGAAGTTTCTATATATACCTCCTGTATAATGAATTTCCTTCTTCTTTGTATAAAATGCATTAAAATTATTAATTGACATAAATCCGAATTCATCACAAAACACTGAAAATTATTATAAACAAAAAAAAATCGCTTTGCTCAATATATTATTCACTCTGACAACTTGCAGCATTGGTATAGCACGAACTATTATTGCTTCTAGCTTCGCTTCGCTTGTAGCGCGCACTCTGACATCAGCCTAACATAAACGCAATGAGCTGACCGAGTAAAACGAACTATCTATAATAGTGAGCGCCCTGTTTACTCGTCTCATGTTCAAAACGCTTAGTGTGCTTAGTGCGTTTTGCTTGCATTAGTGTTTTTTTGTTTTTTGTATTTCTTAAGAAATGAAGGCCTTAAAATGATATTTTTTGTCTCACTTTTTAAGCAATAATTGGAAAATTGGCTAACAAATATTTGGCAATTTGTCTCATATTCAATACTTGTCCAAGATTTGTCTGCCATTGTACGGGGATCTTTATTAAGGCTGTTCACAGATAAAAAAAATAAAACTTAATATGAAACGTTCCATTTGAGCTGACAATCCAATTAGCAGAATTTTTAAATTTCCATAAATATTTCCCGGATGTGCAAAAACCACACAAAAAAGACAAAAATTCTTAAAATGTAAAAATTTGTATGCGAGTACGAATAAATTCATTGTTGGTTGATGATCATGCCACAGATAATGAATGATGATGATTTAAATAAAAAAAAAAAAAAAAAAAAATACGAAAAAATCACCGCCCATGCCTGTTTGCTTTCTGTATTTAGATGCGAGTGAATGTTATGCTCAACTGATATTTTTCAAGAATTTTATGATCTGTTAAATTTTATTAGGGTTTCCTAAAAATTATCATCATTATTTTGCCTCAAGCACATGGGCACTTGAACCAATTTTTTTCCTTAATTAAAAATATTTTAAAATTTCATTTAAGTTTGAAATGATCTAATTCTTTGCTTTACACTTTCGTCATATAATGGTTCTAGTTAGTCAAATTTGTCTTTAACAAGTTTTTTATTTGTTTTTAATTAATTTTCTTAAAAATCTTAATTAATGTTAATTGTTTATGGACTTTTATGTGCCGTTTGAATTTTATGATTTTTTTGTTATTTTTATGTTTTAAAGTTTATTTTTTTCTTTCAAGGAATCGTGCTGATCAAATGGTGGTACTTCAATTATATACTTCATGTTAATTAAACTCATATGAATTGAAGTTTTCACTTAAATAAAACAAGTCTCAATTTTATACTTTTATCAACTTCGTTTTAAAAGTAATTAACAACAGTACAAGACTTTAGTTAAAACCTCTAAAAGCTAAAATCTCTTTAATTCCAGACAACAACAAAATCACCATCAAACATGTGATTATGATAACAAATAATAAAAAAAACTTAGGACTTTAGTGAACAAAAGTCCTAAAACACATTACCTTCGTGTAAATAAATATCATTTCTATTTACTCTTGCATATCGCCCCAATTGTGTTTTATTGCCAGCCACATAATCTGTTTAATTAAAATTTTCTCTAGCAAAAATAAATTGAAATCTTTTCGATTAAATACGCAAACATTTAAAATTTAAATACCTAATTAAAAGTCATCAACTCAAGGATGTAAAGACAATTAGCGCCCAACATTTAAGCAATGAAAATTTTTTAAGAAAAAATCTTTTTACTTTTCTTGGGCATGAATTTCTTTCTGTTCTGTTCTGTTCTGTTCTGTGTGTCATTATTGCTAATGGAGCGCAACCTTTAAAACAAATATTGCTAATTATTCATCATGTTGCAAAAAGCAAACGAAAATGCTCTCTTCTCTGTTTGACTAGAAGGGAAAATTTCTTCTCGATTGCTATTAAAAACGGAGTCTCATTAAATTGTCACGCATGTTGTAGTTGCTGGCTGGCGTTTCGGCTGTATTTCACATTTACAATACAGTGAGCACTTTGAAGTTAAAAAAATGTTTACATTAATTTTTTCAATTTAAACAGATAATTTTTTCAATTTTTTTTATAGATAGTATACTTTCTAAAATGTACTTTTTTAAAAGCTTCTATTTTTAACAGGTACTTTTTGTTTTAAAATAGTACTTTTTGGAAATAACATATTTTAAAAATATTTATTAAGATTACATTCTTAAAAATGAGCTTTTTAAAAATCCTTTTTTAAAAGGTACCTTTTTTGAAGGTACTTCTGCAAGTTTATTTATTATAGCTACTTTTTTGACTTTCCTCTTTTACTTTACCATACGTCGTACAGCTAAACTAAAAGAAAATTAACGATGTCGGCATTTCAACGGATTTATACGTTTTGAGGTCTCCTGAATCCATTCTGCCTATTTTCGCGATGATGTCTGTGGGTGGGTATGTATGCCACTATTTTTGTGGAGTCTCTACAGGTCATACTGTTTGACATATCAGAATGAAATTCAGTATGTACCTTTGGTATATGGAAATGAAAAGCTGTATAATTTTTTCACATAATCGGGAAGGGGTAAGGGGTAGTTAACCTACTCTCCAAACCGAAAATAATTAATTTTTCGATTCGAATATACTTTTAACTTATATTCCTTATGTAATATATCCATAAAAATGTCTGTTACCATGAGGTATGGTAAAGTTGAGTGTAGGCCTCTCCAGATTTTTTTAATGGTAGTTAAATAATCTTGCAAATCCTGAGACGAATTTCCTAATTGTAAACTCTCTAAGTTCCTTTCGATCAGAAACCCCAAATAACACAAATGAATTTTCAACAAATATTGCAGAAATCTCTGTCAAGAGCTAGAATCTGATGATGATCTTGCAATAAGTAATATGTTTGCTGAATTTTTTTCTTCTACATATACGGATAGCGATTGTAATAATTCTGATTCAAATATTTTCTCCGAAACACCAAATTTTCAAATATCTATATCATTTTTGAACGAGTCGGTAGTTCTAAACAGTTTGAAGAAACTAAAATTTTCTTATAAACGTGGACCTGATGCACTTCCTAGTTGTTTATTGGTAAGATGTGCTGAAACTCTTGCTGTTCCTCTTACAATAATATTTAACACATCAATTAAGTTTGGTTTTTTCCCAAATACTTGGAAAGCCTCGCATATTATTCCGTATTTTAAATCTGGCAAAAAATCTGACATCTCAAATTACAGGGGTATTGCCAAATTAAGCACAAAATACCTAAACTATTTGAAAAAGTTTTTTTTTTTTTTTTTGTTTCGCATTTTTTTATTTATTGTATCTTCAATATAATTGAACTATCAATAATTACTCATATCTTAAGTCTAAAAATATACTTGTTAAGTCCAACCAGTGCTGGACAAAAAAAATGTATGTTTCACGGTTACTGTAATTTGTGGGTTATCCCTCTGATGTACGGATGAGAGAAGCAGTGTCCCTCCTTCTTAGTCGAATGTAACCAGGTTCAGTTAGTATGTTACGGGCCAGTGGATTCGGATGAGTTTCAAGCTTCTTTAAATAACTTATGGCAAGTTTCGCTATTTCTGCTTTAACTGATGGCACGTTTAGATCTTTATGGATGTTCGAATTTTTTATATACCAGGGAGCAGATGTAATAATACGTAGAATCTTATTTTGGCGCCTTTGAATTTTTTCTACATTGGTAGCTGAGGCAGTGCCCCATAATTGAATGCCATAACACCATATTGGTTTTAGAATTGACTTGTATAATAAAAGTTTGCAGTCTAAAGCTAGAGTAGAATTTCTGCCAATTAGCCAGTTTAGTTGGACTGCTATGCCGAGATATTTGACATCTGAAAGCTGAGGTATTGTTTGGTTATTTATCCGAATAGGGGGGCAAGATTTTCTGCGCAGTGTGAAAGTTATGTGAGTACATTTTTGTTCATTCACTTTTATTCTCCATTTCTTCAACCATTTTTCTAAATTGGATATGTGGTCTTGTAAATATCGTGATGCTACTTCGGGTCTTTCGTGAATGCTCAAAAACGCTGTGTCGTCAGCAAATGTCGATGTGTGAACTCGGTTACTAGTTGGCATGTCTGAAGTATACAATAAGTATAAAAAGGGCCCCAATATACTACCTTGGGGAACTCCGGCTTCGATTGGCTGGGGCGAGCTCAAAAAATCTCCTTCTTTCACAATAAATTTTCGTTCGGTTAAATAACTATATACCAGCTTATATAGGTTTACTGGCAAATTCAGTTTTAGCTTATATATTAGGCCTTCATGCCATACCTTATCGAATGCTTGAGAAACGTCGATAAAAAGCGCAGAGCAGTATTTTCTCTCTTCAAATGTCTTCTTAACAACATTGACTAACCTGTGAGTTTGTTCGATCGTACTATGTTTTTTCCTGAAGCCGAATTGATGGTTTGGAATACATCCTTTGTCGCTTAGAATAGGGTTAAGCTTAGTTATTAACATCCTCTCAAACAGCTTTGACATATTTGACAAAAGGCTTATAGGTCTGTATGATTAAATTTTTGTGTGGTCTTTTCCTGGTTTAGGAATCATGGTAACCAAGGACACCTTCCAATCTGTGGGAAAGTACTCAAAACGTAAAATGGCATTAAAAATAAAAAGAACGATTCTGCGAGCTACACGGGGCAACTCAATTAACATCTTGTTATTGGTTTTATCAACGCCAGGGGCTTTTTTTGGTGTTCAAATCCGTTATTGCCTTTTCTAGATCACCAAATTCAAATCTTATCGGTACTGCAGCACTAGCCTCGAGAACTGGCAACTCAACTATATCAGTCGATATATTTGGGGTAAAAACCTTTTTCAAATGTTCAGCAAATAAATTTCCTTTTTCGGTATCACTCCTTGCCCAGCCTCCAGCTGAAGTTCGCAAGGGAGGCTTACGTAAGACTGGCCTTTTAAGGTTTCTACAAGCACGCCATAACGAATAATCTGATTGAGGAGTTACGTCAAGGTCTCCCAAATAGGATTTCAGGGATGCTACTCTTCGAGATTCCAGCATGTCTCTTAGCCGGTTCGTGCATTCTTTAAGTCTGCTTTTGAGTTGAGGAGATCTCTGTGATTGCCATTCTCTACGAATTTTTCTTTTTTCAGCCAAGAGCCGTTCGATATCTGCAGAATAAATTTGATTGTATCTAGCTAATTGTCGGGTTATTGTTGAATGTTGGGCAGCTGATTTGAGGTTTTGGTCAAAATCAATAAGACTCCGCTCTACGTCTTCAGGTGTTCTTAGCGGGATGTTTTCCGAACAATGAGTACTAAGATACTTTCTATATTTCAACCAATTAATGCTTGTGGTAGTCATTGGTGATATGATGTTTTGTTTGTCCCATATATAGACGATAGTGGGTGAATGATCTGAGGATAATTCAAGTGACGCTTCAGCTTTGATCGTTTCTCTTGGAATACCCTTAATCACGCCAAAATCAATAACATCCGGTATTTTTTGTCGATCAGTAGGCCAATAGGTGGGTTGTCCACTCGATATCACATTCAGACGCATTTTTGAAATTATGTCAAACAAAACACGACCTTTTGGAGTTATTAGGCGTGATCCCCAAAACGTATGTTTAGCGTTGTAGTCGCCTGATGCTATGAAACAGGGACCTAGTGATTTGAAGAAATCGCTGTATTGACTCTCTGATATTTGAAACCTAGGAGGTGAATAAATCGAAGAAATAACTAAGTTTTGATGAAATTCTTCAATACAGATGTTTGTTGCTTGTAGGTAATCTTCACAAAAATCACACAGTAAATAATGTTTGATTCGAGCCTTTATTAGTATTGCTGAACCACCACATGCTCTGCCACGGGGGTCTTTGGTGTCATATAAGATATAGCCATTTATTTTAAAAAAGCTATTTGTTGTTAAGTGAGTCTCTGCAACCAGCATGACATCGATTTGTTCCTTCTTAAGGAAGTACTCGAGTTCATTTTTGTGTTGGCGCAAGCCGTTTGCGTTCCAGAAACATATTTTTAAACAGTTCATGGTTTGTTAAGTAACGCCTGCAACATAGTAGATTGCATGCGTACCATTTCTTGCATCATGCTGCTCATAGAGCTCATAAAAGTGTTTATCGAATGCACTAACGTCTCGATGCTTGCTTCGAGACGATTAAAATTACCAGATGGTGCTTGTTCTTTAGGATGCGATTGCAAATTAGGAGTAGAGTTAGTTGTCGGTATCGCTTTATGTACTGCAGTATGATTGGTTTTTAACATATCAGCGTATGAAACATGTTGTGTTGTTGGTTGGGCTAACTGAGGATAATGAGCATTTGCTCGATATTGTTGGTGCTTAGCAGGAGTATTTAGTTTTTGAGTGGTTTTCCTTACCATGGAAAAAACTGGACAGCCTCTGTAGTTAGCAGTGTGGTTTCCACCGCAATTGCTACATTTTTTACTTTTGAATCATCCCTTGCTTTGTCGCATTGGGCGGAACAATGTAGCTCGCCACATACAACGCAAACCCGAGGCAACTTACAGTAAGCCCTAGTATGACCACATTCTTGACAATTTAGACACTGGACAGGACCTGGACGCTTATGCGGCTCCTCTACAGTTATTTTACGGTGTAACAGGTATTTCAGATTGTAAATGGGGTGCATTTCGTTCTTCTTCAATCTGATATCTCCAGGTTCCAGTTCAACGCGAAATAGTGGTTGGGGGACACGTTCCCGATTACGGAGATTATCTACACTTTTTATTTTAAAACCCGCTTTTTGGAGTCCGGCTCTTATTTCAGCTGGATCAACGTATGAATCTACACCTTTAATGACTACCTGTAGACCTTTGCTACTCTTCAGCTGATAGGTATAAAAGTTCTTTTTGCAGTTTTCAAACTCGCTTACTGCTTTACGATAACTATTTTCATCAATAAATTGTATTTTTGTCTCATCAATGTTACCGCGCTTTATGGGAATTACATAAAATGAGTTCTCGCCAATAATTGTAATTAAATTTTTTATTAAATCGTTTGAATTTTTCTCCCTTAAATAAACTGGAGGTGGTTTGAACGACTTAATTGCCGTTTTATGTACACTCGTTTCACTATCCAAGATAGCAAAACGATTATGGGAATTTATTCCGGTAGAGTCCTTGTCTTTTTGTACTTTAGCCATTGGTGCAATCTGCGAAGATTTAGGGCTTCGACCTCTTTTCAATACAGTTATGTATCTGTCCATTCCCACTTGCGTCTTGGGTTTTTCTACACTATCCATATTATCTTTGGCAACACTGTGTTCAGAAGGCGATTTGTTTGTATTTATTTTATTGTCATCGCTTAGTAAAAGTGAAGAACAAGATTGTGCACGTAATACTGGCGTGGCATTTATACACAAATAGTCACTAGTTTTTTTGTTTTTATTTATTGCAACATTGTCAACATTTTTGTTGCTTAAATTAAACAGGCTCATTAGCCTTTATTGTTTTTATTTTATTTTAAAAGTAGCAATTCAATATGCCGTTGTACAAAATAAAGAAAAGGGAAAAGAAAAAAAAAAAAATATTTTGCAAACAACTTTGTTGTTGTATTATAACAGGTTTGTTTTTTGTTTTTGTTTTAAATTGTTCACACAATATATGTTTTGTTTTTTTTAATGCGAGCTTAAAAAAAATCGCGTCCGCACTTATCAACGCCAAAAACAGAACTCTGATTTGAAAAAGTAATAACTGATAATTTATGTCACCATGTATCGTCCTTATTATCTCCGTTTCAACATGGCTTCAGAAAAGGTCACTCAACTATTACAAATCCATTGCAATTTACTAGTTTAATCAATCGTGGTTTTGTTCAACATAAACAAACTGACGTAATTTATACTGACTTCAGCAAAGCCTTTGATAAGGTTAACCATAAACTCCTGCTGGAAAAGCTTCACTGTATAGGTTTTTCCCAAAACAGCTTAAATTGGATAAAATCATATCTAACTGATAGAATACAAAATGTGCTTTACAAAAAAGTGACATCGAAATCAATTACAGTTACATCGGGTGTTCCGCAGGGAAGTCATCTAGGGCCACTTCTTTTTTCATTATTTATAAATGATTTACCGAAAATAATAAAACATTCTTATATTCTAATGTATGCGGATGATGTTAAAATACTCTACAGTCATAACAACTATGCAGATCAGTCAATCCTACAAAAAGACTTGGATTCTCTTCATTCCTGGTGTAACCTTAATTTAATGAAGTTAAATTTTAATAAGTGTCCTATGTCCTTTTTTTAATATAAACACCAAATATGTCTTAGGTGGTCATGAGTTGATTAAAGTAAACGTTTTTTCTGACCTTGGAATTTTGCTGGACGCTAAACTTAACTTCATTCAACATATTACCTTAACTGTAAATAAAGCACGAGGCCTTCTTGGATTCATCAAACGTTGGGCGAAGGAATTTGAGGATCCATACATTACAAAACAATTATACAGTTCACTTGTTCGCCCAGTTCTGGAATATGGTTCAATAATATGGGATCCAATGTACAAAATACATATTGACAGGGTTGAATCTGTACAAAAACAATTTCTTCTATTCTGCCTCCGTGGGTTACGGTGGAATCCATCAAATCTTCCGTCTTATACAGCTAGACTTGGGCTTATTAAACTGCCATCGCTAAAAAGTCGCAGAGTAATGCTAAACGTGATGTTTGTGCTAAACGTAATAAATGGCCATATCCGCTCCGATTTCTTTATTAAAAACATTTACTTTAAAGTTCCACATCATACAACACGTCGCTATCATCCCCTCTCAATTAAAGTATTTAGAACAAACTATGCAAATTTTGATCCGTTCCTAAGATGCTGCACTGATTTCAATAGTATTTATTATTGTATTGATTTTTCTGTCAGTAATAATGTAATTAAGCGAAATATAATGTTTGCCTTAAATAATTAAAATATATGTCCTATGTTTGTAAATTTGTAGATTATATTAATTGTCTGTAAGGCTTCTAATCCATAGACTTAACTAATAATAAATAAATAATCAAAACATTAAAAAATCAAAAAGCTCTGGGAATCGATAAGATAAATAATATATGTAGGTTTAAAATATCCTTCCTAATAAAGGTTTAAAATTCCTAACAGTTATTATTAACGCCTGCCTAAAACTCTGTTGCTTTCCGCCAGAATTCAAAGAAGATTTCTATAAAAAATCCCAAAAAACCTATTGATTGCTCAGCAAAATTTTAGAAAAAATCGTCAAATCGAAATTATTAAATTTTATGGAAAATAATAATATTATTGTAAGTCAACAGATCGGTTTCCGCAAAGAACATAAAACCACTCATCCGTTGCTTAGAATAAGAAAGTTGGTTAATGAAAATTTTAATCACCAAAAATCATCAGGCAGGATATCAAAGGCACATTTTATTCGATATGGCATGACGGTCTTATTTTTAAAATGATAAATTTTGGTTTTGCAATTTATCTAAAACCAAATAATTTATACACTCAAAATATTATGTAATTTAAATCAACTGAAAATGCAATTTAAAACAAATGAAAATTCAGTTAAAAACCAGTCTACTACTACCAGTCTACATTAGTCATTTAAAACAAAAGAAAATTTCTTTTATTTTTAAATGCTAAAAAATCAAATGAATAAATTCCGTAAAAACAAATGATTTTTCTTTAAAATTAAGTGACAAAAAATAAACGACATATCGTCGCGTTTCTTCTTAAACCACGTAAGCACCAATTTTTCGAAATTGACTTTTTTGGTTTTTATGGTAGAAAATAACGTTTGCCACCAGACTACATTCACATCTTAACAAGTTTGTATGAAAAATAAATAAATCCATTTTCAAAACCTCGTAAGCGCCATACAAATGACATTTGCATGCAAAATATAATGGTTTTTATATTTCAAGTTGTAAATGTTAAAGTCTCAACCACTAAGTTTTTTGTATTTAAGATTAAAAAAATCAGGAAAGTTTCTGGCCAATTAGAGCATTTTTGGTATAGTTAAAAGTTTTTTTTTTTGATAAATATAAAAATAAATGTTAATTTACACACAGAAATTTGCAAGTTACTGTTTGCGCCAAAACCACGTAAGCGACAGATTTGGCTAAGTAAAAAATTAAAAAAAAAAGTTTCTCTTTAGAGAGTCGCACAGCCATGTTTTGCAAAAAAAAATTGTTTTGAAACCCATATTAAAGAAGTTATTAAAACGAGTTCTTGCCGCTTACGTGGTTTAAGAATAAACGCGACGATATTCAGTAAAAATTAATGATTTTTTCCTTTGTTTCTTTTGTTTTAACTGACAAAAAACTATTTAAAATTTCCGTAAAAATAACGGATTTTTCCGTTGTTTCTGATTTTTTAAATGACAAAAATTAACTACAAAGTCCGTAGAATTTAATGATTTTTTCCCTTTGTTTATGATGTTTGAACCGTAAAAAATAACCACCAATTTTGTTCTAATCAACAAATTTTCCTTTATTTCATTATATTAAAACTAGTAAATTTTTTCAAACAATCTTACATACAAATTTAACAAACAAAAGGAAAAAACCTAAATTGCCTAATAGGACGTAAAATATATAAAATACATAAACTGCATTGCAGGCCAAGTTAAAAGCAAATTGGGAATGAAAATGTTTACCCGTACTGGAACATCAGGTATGGTGTATGGTTTTACGCTATATATTGGGGAAGGAACCTGTCAGTCGCTTGAATTAGGTACATACATATGTATATCATCGGACATTGTACTTCACTTTGTTGACAATCTTTAAAAACATAAAAATTTTAAACTAAATATATTTCAATAACGGATTTACATTAGTAAAAGGCTTAGATTGTTTTAAAGGATTCTTGGAACCGGTACTGCTAGGAAAAATAAGAAGTTGCTATCGGATTACGAATTTAAAAAACTAGCAAGGAGGTCCTTTGACATCAACTGCACAAGCAATCACAATTTAGGATGTATATATGTACATACATATATTGATAATAAACATTGGAGATCAACCAGTTGTGAGTTGTAAGGGGTCGAAAGGTCGTTAAACTGAAAAAACTAACATAATGGTGAAACTAACACAGCGCTTTTTAGTTTTTTGACACGAACATACCTTTTTTAATAATTTCATAAAAATTTTGCACTTAAACAAAAACTTAAATTCTTAAAATTCAAAATCGTGATGCAAAAAAAAATTTTCAATTCTGTCTGAAAAAATGTTTTTGACTTATCATTCAAAGAGTTATTTTTTTAAAGATTCGTACCATGGCATAATAATACAGTTAAAACTGTTAGACCAGCTGTTTAAATTTGAAATGTCAAACCTTATATAAAACTCTGTTCGCGCACTTACATAAAAATTTGTAATAATTTAAAAAAAAACATTTTTTTATATTACTAAATGCATTGTGAACTAATTGCTTTTTAGGGTTCCGTACACAAAGTGTAAAAACGAAACCCTATTGTTTTCGCTACAATGTCTGTCCGTCTGTCCGTCTGTCCGTCTGTCCGTCTGTCAGCGCCTTTTATCTCTGGAACCGTAATAGGTAGACTCTTGAAATTTTCACAGATGATGTATAGTTCTTGCCGCTATAGCAACAAATACTAAAACTTATAGGGTGTTCCAATAGAGAGGTGTTATTTACGAAAATGTGTTTATTTCTTGAACTGTAGGAGGGATACACTTGAAATTTACAAACAGTTATTAAAACTTAGTTCACTATATAAACAAGTATAAAAAAATAAAACTAAAAATTAAAGGGTGTTCCGATAGTGGTGTGAAATGCATGTATAAGGCATAAGTTTTGTACCATAATAGGTAGACTCTTGAAATTTTCACAGAAGGTGTATAGCGATGGCCGCTATAACAACAAAAATTAAAACTTATAGGGTGTTCCGATAGAGAGGTGTTATTCACGAATATGTGTTTATTTCTTGAACTGTAGGAGGCATACACTAAAAATTTACAAACTGTAATAAAAACGTAGTTCGCCTTATATAGAAGTCTAAAAAATAAACCTAAAAATTAAAGGGTGTTCCGATAGTGGTGTTATTTTGATTTATAAGGCCTAAGTTTTGAATCTTAATAGAATCTTGAAATTTTTACAGAAGGTGTATAATTTTGGCCGCTATAGCAACAAATAACAAAATTTATAGGGTGTTCCGATAGAGAGGTGTTATTTACGAATATGTTTTTATTTCTTACAAACAGTAATTAAAACTTAGTTCGCTTTATAAACAAGTCTGAAAAAATAAACCTAAAAATTAAAGAGTGTTCCGATAGTGGAGTGATTTGCATGTATAAGGCCTAAGTTTTGAACCATAATTGGTAGACTCTTGAAAATTTTACCAAAGTTGTATAACTATGGCTGCTATAGCAAAAAATATTAAAACTTATAGGGTGTTCCGATAGAGAGGTGTTATTTACGAATATGTGTTCATTTCTTACAAACAGTAATTAAAACTTAGTTCGCTTTATAAACAAGTCTAAAAAAATAAACCTAAAAATTAAAGGGTGTTCCGATTGTGGTGTGATTTGCATGTATAAGGCCTAAGTTTTGAACCATAATAGGTATGTAGACGCTTGAAATTTTCACAGAAGGTGTATAACTGTAGCCGCTATAGTAGCAAATACTAAAACTTATAGGGTGTTCCGATAGAGAGGTGTTATTCAGGAATATGTGTTTATTTCTTGAACGATAGGAGGCATAGTCTCCAGATTTAAAAACAGTAATTAAAGCTTAGTTCGCTATATAAACAAGTATAGAAAATAAACCTAAAAATTAAAGGGTGTTCCAATAGTGGTGTGATTTGCATGTATAAGGCCTAATTTTTGAACCATAATATTAGACTCTTGAAATTTTCACAGAAGATGTGGCCGCTATAGCAACAAATATTAAAACTTATAGGGTGTTCCGATAGAGAGGTGTTATTCACGAATGTGTGTTTATTTCTTGAACTGTAGGAGGCATACAGTAAAAATTTAAAAACAGTAATTAAAACTTAGTTCGCTTTATAAACAAGTCTTAAAAAATAAACCTAAAAATTAAAGGGTGTTCCGAAAGTGGTTTTATTTACATGTATAAGGCCTAAGTTATGAACCATAAAAGGTAGACTCTTGAAATTTTCACAGAAGGTGTATAACTGTGGCCACTATAGCAATAAATACTAAAACTTATCGGGTGTTCCAAAAGTGCGTGTTATTTACGTTTATGTCTTTTTTTTTGAGCTGTAAGAGGAAACCACTTACAATTTGCAGAATGTAATTAAAACTATGTTAGTTTTATAAACAAGTATACAAAATTGAACTTAAATATTAAAGGGTGTTCCAATAGTGACGTGATTTGCATGTATATATCCTAAGTTTTGAATGAATAGGTGGAATCTTGAAATTTTTACAGGAGGTATATAACTATGTCCACTATAACAAATAATAAAAATTAAAGGGTTTTCCGCCAGTGACGTGATTTGCATGTATAAAGCCTTATTTCTTGAACCGTAACAGGTAGACTCTTGAAATTTTGTACAGAAGATGTGTTGCCACGGCCGATATGACAATTACTAAAAATTAAAGGGTGTTCCGACAGTGACATGTTTTTCACTTATAGTGAGTTATTTTGTAATCGCAATAAGTAGACTCTTAATATATTTATAGAAAGGAAGTTGCCATGGCCACTATAATGAATAATAAAATTAAAGGGTGTTTCGACAGTGATAAGATTTTATAAACCGTAATAGATACCCTCTTGAAATGTTTACAGTAGATGTGTTACTTCGGCCGCTATAACAAATATTTAAAATTGAAGTGTGTCCATTAGTAACGTGTTTTTCACGAATATTACCGTATTTTTTTAACCGCAATAGGTAGGCTCCTGATATTATAATAGAAAGTGTATTACCATGGCCGCTATAAAATCAATTACATATTAAAATTTAAAGGGTGTTCTAATTATGATGCGATTTTCGCGAATATTACTTTAATTTTAAAATTTAAGGGTGTCCCATAAGACATAAAGAAATAAACAACTGGAATTTTTAAATTATACTGAACATAGTACGGAACCCTACGTGTGTGAGTGTAACTCGCACTTAACTAATTTATTTATATTCAATCCTTTATTTAACTTGCAATGTTTATGTTTTTTTAGGTAAAACTTTTTAACTAAATTTAAATCAGTTCTCGTAGGCGGCAATTCGATATTCGGCATAACCTTATGACAATAAAATAATATGCTCAGCTGGATATGATGCTGCTGCTAGGGCCATGTGCCACCCTCTCAATTCCTGACTTGCTGAAAGCAGCCTTATCGGCTTTAGGCTCGTTAGATTTAGTTTATAAGTACTACATATTTCTTTAGGTGTCCTATCTACATACATATATCTACAGACTCTTTTAATGAGGGCGAAACCCACAATGTATGGGATCTTTTGATTAGTGACAGTGTGCCTTGGTCATTATATTATGGCTGGTACAGGTGACCAACCAGAATAACTTTGAAAACTGAACTTAAGCCACTTTAATCTTGAACAAAATTAATTATTGGAGATTGATCGTTATAAATTTAAACTTTTAAATTAAATATGATTACTTATGTTAAACAAATATCCAAAATCTTTTTATACTTCTATGTATGGAGTATTAAATATTAAAACCATTTCTTAAAATTGCTTGCTTTTACATATAATAATTTATTTAAATTATTTAAAGTAAACCAGTTTTATTTTTTATTATAATGTTTAATTGTTTTTATTAAAAACTAATAATAATTTGAAATAGAAGAGTTTGCGAACACAGCTCATGTTATTTATATTTTTCTTTATATTTTAGTAAAATATTTTGACACAGTCGGGCAAAACAGGTTGCTTAGTTTTTTTGAATTCGCCTTGCATATACCTGTATTATTGTACCATGATTCGTACATACATACATATGTAAGTTTATTGTTTGAATTTAGAATTTCTGAAAAAGTAGAAAAAAATAAATGAAAATATTAACTGCAACGGAAAATCAGTGCGCTTCGCTACACCCATCTACAAAAAATACTATAAAAACACTTGGAAGAAAAGTATGACCAACCAACAAGGGGGTTACTGATGCAAAATTCAAAGGCGCTACCTATTGCAGTTCTCTATGTACACAATAATAATATTTTCACTTTGTATGGGAGGTACCACCCCCACTGTCCCAATTCTTTCTGTATTTTGACAGACTATGCGCTTTAGCACAAAGGTTTTTCTTGCAAAGTTTCAAGGCGCTATCTATTGTAGTTCGCCAGGAACACGATAATAATTTTTCACTTTGTATGTGATGTACCACGCCCACTATTTCAATTCAGTCTGTGTTTAACTAAACTGTGTACGTTAATATGGCGGTTATTGGTTTAAAATTACAAGGCGCTACCTAGTGCAGTTCTCTAGATACACGATAATAATTTTTCACTTTGTATGCGATAAACCACGCCCACTATTTCAATTCAGTCTGTGTTTAACTAAACTGTGTACGTTAATATGGCGGTTATTGGTGCAAAATTCCAAGGTGCTACCTAGTGCAGTTCTCTAGATACAGTATAATCATTTTTCACTTTGTATGGGAGGTACCACTCCCTCTATTTCAATTCAGTCTGTGTTTAACTAAATTGTGTACGTTATTATGGCGGTTATTGGTGCAAAATTCCAAGGCGCTACCTAGTGCAGTTCTCTAGATACAGTATAATCATTTTTCACTTTGTATGGGAGGTACCACTCCCGCTATTCCAATCCTGTCCATCTTTCTCTCACCTATGTACGTTAATATAGAGGTTACTGGTGCAAAATTTCAAGGCGCTACCTATTACTGTTACCAAGAAACACGATCATAAATATTTACTTTGTATGGGAGATGCCACGCCCACGTCGAATATCCAAAAAATAAGTACCCTATTTTAGCATCCGCGTATCTAATAACAAACTGTAAAAATTTCAGAAAGATCGGTTTATTGGTGTAGGCAGCTATAGCTTTCCGACAAACAAACAAACATACAAACAAACACATTTTATGCTTTATATATATAGATGATAGAATGGTAGAATGTTGGAATCATTTAAAAATTAAAATGCTTTGCATTTTGAACGTTTATTCATTTAGAAATAAAAATATTCTCAGTGTACATTTCTGTCTCGTCGATCTCTTAAAGTTCTCTATTAATGCAGGTTGTCCACATGGATCCTCTTTGTCCCCTGTTCTTTTTAACCTACATATATACAGCCGATTACCCTCAACTAGATTACTGTAATATGTCAATCTTTGCTGAAAATAAAGATGCTGTCAAGTTTGCGGTAGCTTTATATCACTAAAACTTCGTACTTTCACTGCCTTTTCTCTTGAAAATGAAATATTATTGCGAAGAAAAAAATGTACAGAAAAGATCCTGTTACAGTTTTATTATATGCATAGTTTATTATATGCAAAACACAAACTAAAGTTCAAAGATTGAACTAATTTTAACTTTATAGTTTATTTAGTTCAATCAATGGAAATGTTCGAATGAACTAGTTCGTTCACAAACTACCCAAATCTATAATTTTATTTTAGTTTTTACTTCACTTCAAGAATATAATTTTATGTTGAAATAAATACATATTTAAAGACTAATAATGTACTGTTTAACATTTGTACATCTGCCTTGAAGGCTTTAAAGAGCTTAATAAAAATAAATGCGAGTAATTTAATTTCAATGTTTATTTGTCACTGTTCAATGTTGACGCAAACGTAATTGCCACAATACGTATTAGAATTAAATGCTTTCCAGCACAATAATAATAGACACAATAACAATAGTTAGAAAGGAAAAGTGAAAACATCCTTATGATCATAGGCCGCTTAAAATCTCAGTGTTAAAAAAAATCGTTTATAAAAAATAAAGTCTATTGAATGTTAAATAAAATCATCCCCGAAAACAAAATTATTGCGGGTTTTTTCACTTGATTTTTCTTTTAAAAGAATACAAGTATTGTCTCATCTGCTGACTGTTACACAGTGCAACACGGAAAAAAATAACCATATACGGACAGCACTACGTGATAAAAGACCAAAAAAAAAAGACTCCTGTCTCCCAGTTTTGCCCAAAGTCCTCCAGGTTTTTTTATGGGCCCTCAAAGATATGGGGCCTCGATGTCATTTTTGCAAAAATGATCATTTACTCAAGCTCATATTTTGCAAACCGTTTGAAATTTTGATATACTCTCTGAGGCAGCTGAGTTGTAGCTCTTGTCATAAAGAACAAAAATTGTTAACATATAAAATCAAAAAGTCTTCATCTTCAAGGTCAAAATCGCAAAAAAAAAAAAAAATAAATTCAATTTTTTTTACCTTTTTTACCCTGTTCAGGTCCATAGGTAGCAAACCGTTCAAAATTCAAGGAAACAATCAACCACAAAAATGAACCTAAGATCTCAATAAACAACTTTCTAGAGCATTTAAACTTCCTAGGAATGATTCTTAACACCGTTTAGGTAGCGCTTAGGTAGCCGCAAAAGTGAAAAATTTCCCGACAATTTTTAAATTCATTTTGGCTACCTAAGCGCTACCTAAACGGTGTTAAGAATCATTCCTAGGAAGTTTATATGTTCTAGAAAGTTTTTGGTCTTTTATGACGTAGTGGTATCCGTATATGGTTATTTTGCCATGACTTAAAAAATTACACAGTGTGTTATTTAGCACGATTTAAAATTTACTTAGTAGGTATAAAGGAATGCAATCAATTATTAAAGTAAAATTCAAGAAATTCAAATTGTAGTTAATTGAAATTTTATGTGTTTGGAGGCAGATGAATAGTAAACGAGATATTGTGACTGACAGAAAAATTCAATTCAAAACTCCTGGACTTCAAACTTGACGTTTATCAATACAAGATTCAACCGATAAAATGAACTGTCAATTCACGATATAAGAAAAGATTGTGAATTGCACAGTAGCTTGCTATGCAAGGAGTGGAATGATTTACAATAACATAAAATATTTTCCGAAATTTATCAAGTAAAGCAGAAACCCTAAGATTGTTTTTCAAAAATTTAGTTTATATAACTTTCAAAGAATGAACTCCTTTACACCCCATCCCAGAGGTTAAGCTTATAAAAACGTAGGATGTTTTTAAATGGCAGTCAGGTTTTCTCTGTGTCGTTAAATCGTTGGTTCGTGTTAAAAATATATTTAATGTCAAATAACAGGAAACGCCATTTTTATTTCGTTGATGTGCTGATGACGATTGTAGGTAGTATGAGTAGAGTCAGTTGGTGGTGGTATTACGGTGTGACTACAATTTTAAGGACATCAAACGCATGAATAAATTTTACTATAAAAACACACAAACACAATAAGAACTGACTGCTGCTTCACATACGTGGACTGTTAAGCCAAATAATAAAAAATAAAATTGTGGCAGGGGTTTATTGTTGATGAGTTTTTCTTGGTGGTGTTTTTAAATGAAAAGGAAATTTTTGGAATGTTTTTATAAAAATACAATTTAAATTGGATCACAATGGAGGTAGTAAATATAAATAAATAAAAATAAAAAAACACCTAAATAAATATGGTTGAATGTGTTAATGGTGTCAAAACAAATGTTTGTTAATGTTCATGACATTAAGGGTGAGAGAGATTAAATTGTTTTTTTAGCTAAAATATAGAAGAAAAAATAATTTATAATGAAACCATAGTTTATGTGCTGAATAAAGTATTATTTTATTCAGTTAAAATTTTTAATTAAATTGGATGATGCTGCTTAGAATAAAAGTAATTTATTTATTTAAAAACAAATAAAAAATATTCTTTAAATAAAACTGAAAATTCGTATTTAATTTAATTAAAGGTAACAACAAAATATAAGGTGGTAAATATTTTTACTTTTAATATTTACTTCGTTCTCACCACCTGACGATTGATAATTGAATACCAATTTTCTCGTATTTCTTTATCTGGGTTTGGTTGGTTAAATAGATGATGCTTACAACTAAACACTACGTGGCTGTCTAGAAAATGTGCATTCCGCTCCTGCTGGTGTCTAAAAATTAAATTTTCCCAATTTTGCTTTAATTGTATCACCTAATTTCTAATTTAATTAATTCTTTCTTAAAGAGAATAAAAACGAACTTAAGCTTGACTATAAATTTCATTGTATGTAACACATAAATAGTTCGACTAATAATAATTAAAAATTTTCAAAACAGGTATTTATAATTATTATAGTGGTGAGTGCCCCGGTAGTATAGTGGGTAGTGTGCTAGTCTATCAGTCTATGGGTTGTGGGTTCGATTCCCAACACAGACTGGGTGTTTCACTACAACGAGTGAAAATCTTCGTTGCTATGCACGATAATATAAGTTATAATATAATTTGTAATTGTATTGTAACATTTAATAAATCTAAAATCTAAATCATTACAGTGGCAATATGTATACGAGTATGTAAGTTATATGTAAGGCGGTATTCATAACTTTCCAATAGTAAAAGTAGTAGGAAAGATCTTATCGAATGCATTTTGAGGTTTTAGTTACTATAAGTCCCCGTCCCCGTGAAGTTGCATTCGTGTCCATAAAATGAAGTTTTTGTTTCAGATGATTGTATATTTTTATGCAGCCAAAAAGAACGAACAACAACAAAAAGCGAGAGTGGTAGCAATGTTTCATATACATGAGTCAGTCTACTCACTTCCATTGAACGTTGCTCTCTACCCCAACTGGACCTAAAGGTTTGTTAAGAATATACGAAAGCCTGATATAAAGATCGTTCCCCTCGTAGAACCAACCGCAGGTCATAAAGAATTAATCTAATTTTACACACTTTACAGCAGTCTGTTTTAAGGGTTGACTAATTGTTTAAATCTTAGTAGGTACACTTTTGAAATTTACCCAGCAATAAGGTTGACAAATAAAATTTAACTTTACATGATTTGGCCCATGGCCCATAAAACTATATTTATTGAACCGTAACAAGCTGATATATATGATGGTTATTACTATGTTTGATAAAACTATAAGAGTAAAAAAATTGAATTAAGTTTGAAAGAGTGTCCCCATAGAATGTCTGATTTTAACGTATATGATCTTGCCTTTTAAACGGTACAAGGTATACGCTTGAAATTTATACCGAACACAAGAGAGAACATGCCTGCAATTTTTTAGCAAAGAAGAAAATACGTAAAAAGTACTAAAATTAGTGTTGTTAACTAAAGCGATTAATAGTGTGTTCGGTTTCTTCGGTTTTGTGGTTTCCATTTTACTTAGGTCTGACCGTTTTAATACCAATGATTGCGCGAACCAACAGAAGCCGGGGTGTGGGGTGGTCGGAGCCCCCTTCCAGTAGTTGTGTAATATAGTATTCGTTTTCTTCTTCAAAAAAGACCATTTCTTAATACGAATTAAACTCAGTAGCGCCCTATGGTCAACAAGGTAGCGGGGGTGTGCTTTAATCTGACCATTGTAGGTCTTATATATAGTGGTGGTCGTATGGGGGGTGTTTAAAACGGTAATCACCCGGCTGAAGGGTATAAAGAATTCAGCCGAATCTTATTTGTTTTTTTATATTTTTGTTTATTTTCAAAATCAAAGTAATAGATGGTGCTTTCTACACAATAGTCCAGTAATAAATAATAGTTAACGGTTTCTGCACTGGAAATAAAAAAATTCACGGAATTATTCTATTTAACTGTCCTCGAACCTTCAATTCAAAAGAAATTTAAGCACCTTATTTATGATACCTTTAAGGTAAAGTTAATTACTGCACGGTGAAACGGAGTCCGAATAGCACTCTACTAATTTCTTTAAATTTATATTTTCGCAAATACTTTTTGTTTACTATTGGCAGCCTAAAGCGATTTGTAGTGCTCTTCAACTAATTTTATAAACTTAAACATAAATTTTTTTTATTATGCAGGTGAGTACTATGTAATTAGTAAGTTTTTAAATAATTAATCGTAAACTTAAAGTTTTTAAGCTTTAGGTCTTTTTTATAAAAATTTAAATTTATTTCTATTTTTTTTTTCTATATCGCTCCACCATTGGGTAGCATCTTCAGAAAATAGAAAAAATTATTTTTAAAAAGGCACTAAATGAAACATTTTTAAAAATAAATATTTAAATTCATTGGTTGCATTTTGTTTAATTTAGGTCATTAGTAAATTTAATGGTAATAAAAATTAAAATAATTAACACATTCGCTGTAAATAAAACAGCAAAATTTATTAAATTTTTAACTTGCAATTATACTGACGAGTAAAGTCAAATGTAGCGTGATTTCATTAATTGACATTGATGAGTTTGTTACACGCTAGATTAAAGTGCACAGTGGCTTAGTAAACTGAAAAAATTATAGCAACTCGAATATTTTAATTTAAAAATATTTTGGTTTAAAAGGTAAAATTCTCTCATATAGTGCACATTTTTTATTAACAAACTTTAAGCCGGTACTCTTGGGAAAATATTAATTCTATTTGTGCGACATTATCTTACTAAATCATTTGAAATTCTTAAAAATTAAAATTTTTCCAATTTTATAAGTTGTTTTTCCACTGTTCACTGATCAGTGATCTCAGCTTGTAGTAATTCCAATATTTTTTTTTAACATTTTAATATTGTTCAAACCAGTTGTTTATTCAATTATTAATTACTGGAAAAAACATATATTAAAAATGAGTCAACTTCAGTACTTGTGGACAAAGTGCTAAATGGTGAAATCAGATAAATTATAATTAATTACAGGTTTCTTTATTGATTTTTTCTATCAACAATGTATGAATAATAAAATAAATTTCAATTAACTTGTTGTTCAACATGAGGTTTAGGCGCCGCCAATACATTTACTTATACTGACAAGCAAAAGTCTTTCTGTGGGAGAGGTGCAAAATTTATGGATTCAAAATTTTTTTTACTCATCACAAATTATAAACTTAAACACTTAAGAGTTGAAATAACTGATCAAACTTTTTTCCATGAATATAAAAAATTTGCTAAAGAGAATGAAGTTTTTTTTTATATGATTAACCAACTTTTCCAATGCAGTGTTTATCTACATTATTGCATAAATTAAATAATTGATACTTGTCAATGTAATTAACAAACACATTTTATTAAAGCTTATCCTCAGTAATTAGAAAATCACATGGGATTGAGAAAAATTGTTTAATAAATTTTAAGATGAAAAACTTTAAAGGTGCGTGTAAACGAATGTTGGTAAAAAGTTGTAAACTGGTTTATTACAAAAATATCAAGTTTAAATCATAAAGGCACATGATACCGTGTGTAAAATTAAAAACATTAAATTAACACTTCATCAGACGGATTCAATTAATTAAATTAAATTAAAATCACTGAACCAATGCTCGCCGTCGATTACCCAAACTATTAGGTGTATGCAATAGTTTCCTGCTTGGTTTTTATGAAAATATTATGTTTATTTCAAGATAATAGAGAAAAGTTTACTGAACAAGAACATTAAACCAAGGCGAATCCATTTTACTAGGTGGCAGGCAAGGCATATTAATTAGGTAGCCTCACTATGGAGGGGAAATATTAAGGCGAAAATAATCAATTTTTTTATATGGATTTTCACAGTTAAACTTACAATTTTTCGCCTTAAATGTAAGTTGAACTATCAAACTCCATATAACAAAAGTTTGAATATTTTTGCCTTGATATTTCCCCTTAGACCTGATGAATATGCCTTGGTGGCAGCACCGCGAAATTAATTATTTTTTTTTTTATTTTTTACTCTTTTTTTGTGCATGGCAACTGTCAAAAATTCGTTTACTTTTTTAAATTCAAAAAAAGATATAAAATTGTAATTATTTAAAAAAAAATATTTCAAGATAAAAAAAATACAAAATACTACCAGAAAAGGTAAGGAAGAAGTGTTTTTAGTTGTTGGATGTGATATTTTAATTAGTGCTTTTGGCGTCTGCCGTACATTTAACCAACAACAAAAGGCATGTGGGTGTTTTTTGGTGTTGTATTTGTTGTCTCGGCGATGGCAACTTATGTAAATTTGCCTTGCATTAAACGAACGAAGAACACAAAGAACTGGAGCTGATCACCTCGTTTACAGAATAGACATAATAAGATTTTTCTATTTGGGGTTTGTATATATTCAGATTAACCAGCAACGATCGAGCACTTGGCAACGAATATTTTACGCGCTATTGCCGAATACACTAATGGTATGAGGAAAATTGGACCTCCCGGTTACTCCACGTATACTTTCGTTGGTTATATTCCTGAAATCATATTTAAACATTAATGTTGTAAAATTATCCAATAAATAAAGGCAATTAGATGGATATTAAAAACGTTTTTCTCTGTCTTATCTCTATTTAAAAAACACCCTTTAGATGTTGGTAATTGCACGAGGCTTTGTACAAAAACATTTAATTATCTGACGTTATTTTCAATGTCACCTTTCTAGTGCTAAAACAATAACGGAACATCAGTGTAATTTTTTCACAGTTTACTTTGCCCGACTTTCAAAATGAGTATTATTTTTACAATTTTTATATTCGGCGCTATTCCCGTTGTCGTTTTAATTGTGATAGTCGTTGCTATGTCGTTGTCGTTTTTATAGTCGTTTCGTTTCTAAATTCGTATTCTTGAATTATATTGAAACAAAGAAGAAACGTTATCGAAAACAAAAAGAAAAATTATTATTTATGACATTTTTGTAAATTTCTGAAAAGTTTGTAATTTTTTAAGTTTTAACAAAATATGGCGAGTACTGAATTTTTCAAGATGATATAATGGATATAAATATATGTACATCGGAAGATGCTACGTCAGGACGTTAACATCTTTGCCATCCTAGATTCTATGTAAGAAACTTTTTATAAAGCCATTTGTAAATAAATTCATACATATGTACATATCGCACTTGATTAACAAGAGGGTATTAACTGAAAATTTTAAAATTTTCGGTAGAGGTAGAAAACTGTTTGTGATTACATTTTAAGATAATTTAAAAATCCAAACATATTATAGTAAGCAAATTCCATTTAATAATACATTTACACTGTTTATCTTCTAACTTTTTTACAATTATTGCCAAATAAAAATAATACCTTTTTGTTGATTTAAATGTACTCAAGACACTATCACAAAAATGGTCTCATATGAGGGTTTCGAGATGAAAGAGTAATCAGAATACGTTGATATTGTTGATGTTGTTGATCAAGTGCAATATGTATATACTGGTACATTTATTTTCTTAAGATTTGTTAATATATTCAGACTTAATAAAACCGCCTTTCAATACGTTCTGTTCAATTCTAAAACCAATTTGGTGTTATGGCATTCAATTATGGGGGACTACCTCAGCTAGCAATGTAGAAAAAATCCAAAGGCGCCAAAATAAGATTCTACAGATGATCACAGTTGCTCCCTGGTATATGAAAAACTCGAACATCCACAAAGATCTAAACGTGCCATCAGTTAAAGCAGAAATAGCGAAATATGCAGTAACGTATTTAAGGACGCTTGAAACACATCCAAATACGCTGGGCCGTAACTTACTAAATGATTCGTCTATGAAGGAGGGACATTGCTTCTGTTGCCCAAATGGGTCATCCCTCTGATGAGAGGGATGACCTATTAGCAACCGTGAAACATACAATTTTTTGTCTAGCACTGGCTGGACTTTAAAAGTATATTCTTTTATTTTAGATTTAAGATATGAGTAATTGTTTGTTCAAAAATATTGAAGATACAATAAATAAATTATGAAAAAAACAGCTCTGTAACAGATTTCTGATAAACTAAGATGCGAAAGTCTGGAATAACGCCAACAATAAAACTAGCAACTTCTCTGAAGTGTTTTGCACAAGGATCATAACAACTAAGCGTGGCTCAACCCACGGTTAGTAAAATTGGATTAAATTTCAAATGTCGGAAGATGAAGAACTCGAGTGCAAACGATTTTTTATGGTACGATATTCATCATCCTTGAACTTAAAGTTCTTTCATACTTTTAATTTGATCTACATACATATTTATTTATATCAGTTATAAACATTTTAATAAATATTTTCTGCTAATTTAGTTTTACTTACTTTATGCCAACCTTCTCTATCGGGAACTTTAGGTCCAAATGGATTTATTTTTTCCACAGTTTCGCTTCATAAGCATTGATTTTTTAGGTTTTTATACCCTTTCGAAAACCCTTTACATAAAGGGGATTTTTTTCTACTTTGGAAACTATAATTTTGAACTGCCTTAATGTATTTATTTACATTTAAAAATTTGTTTATTGTAGTCGTTTGAATTTCGATGCTAACAATGATGACGACAGAGACGAACGTTTTATTGGTGTTACCATCTTCGTTTCAAATTAGAGAATACCGTTATATTTACGACAAATGTCGGGGATATCAAAATGTCGTTTTTATTTCGTTTTCAAACTACAACGCCAACGAGAATAAGGCTGATTATTATTCTAAAGAACCGTAATTATCAGGACCGCCCCGAGGTTAGTAGGCGCCCGGGGCGAGATTGTGATCTGGCCCCCTACACATTTCATTGGTCTAAATAAACTTATATTTCTCATATAATTTATTTTTTTTTTATTTTATATTTTTATTTACAAAAGGGTTACATATTATGTAATAAAAATAAAAAATATAAGAGATAGAATTTATTTTTTTTAATTATAATTCGAATCAGGAAGTCAAGGAATGTAAATAAAAAAATTTCAATGAAATCTGGAATGGTAAACATTAATGTTTTATTTTTTCCCCATTTTCTGCACAACGAAGATGATGTTGTTTCCAAAAATATCTTTTTTGGGTAATTTTTGGATAATAGACATCAGCCTTTAAAGGCAAGGGCCCTTTAAAAATCAACTCATTCTTTTCGTTTTTATTTTTGAATTCTGGCCAAGAGTGTGGGTCGGAATTTATCAAACCAACAGTTTTAGGAGAAGAAATTAATATCGTTTTGTCAGCTTCATTTTCATTAATGTCTTCGTCATTAGAATCTGAATCTGGTATTACTAGTATTTCAACTTCGTTAAGTGCACTTACGTTCACTGATGACAGCCAAAGAACTAGAAGGAGCAACATAGGAAGTGAGCTTTAGGACCTTCTTAAGAAGCACTTCAGTCGTTGCCTCCTATTCTCTTACTAATTGAATCTTTGTGCTCCAGACAGTTTTTTAAACATGATGGTAAAAAATTATTCAGTTCGTAATAATCCTACTGAATGTTTATGGTATGACAATTGGTAATTTCATATAAAATATTATTGTTTTCGTATTTTACTTCTTTATTACTTTTTTGTGGGCAATGATAGAACCAATACTATCTTTTCAATAGCTAGCCGTTTTTAATTCGCACACTCGCCGGCGTCATTGGACGGTTCATCTTACTTTTGAAAAACGGTCTTTACACCTGGCAACCATTAAGCCACGAGTGGAGCATACATAGGTGCTCTTCTACAACTTATTGTTGTTTGTTTTAATAGTCATAGATTACATTCGTGCTCCTATCTATAAAGCCAACGGCGATATTTCTTTCGCCCTTAGACAAGTTTGCTCCCGGTCGCCCTGCCCTTAGGGCGGCTCTGGTAATTATTGTTTTTATCCTCCACCACAGGTGGAAAGGGTATATAAGGGTTTTTCATTCCGTGTGTAATTTCTACAACATTTATTTCCAACCCCATAAAGTATATATATTCTGGATCCTTATACATACATAGAGAAGCTGATTAAGAGATGCCCGTCTGTCCGTTTATGTTTTTTTATTGCAATTCAGCCCCATTAGACCATAAACGATGGTAACCGTCTAGTATTTTCTTTATGTTTTCACATATTTTAGTTGTTTTTCTATATATTGCTTTTCGGAAACCAAAAATTCAAAAAATAACTCCAGATTACCATACCATCAGAATTCCACTAAACAATCGAAATTTCACTAAGGTATCACCATTTTATCAAAATTTCACCTAAAAGTTACATTCTCCTCAAAAATTTTTATTCCGATCAAAACCGAAAATTACGAAAAAACTAATTAAAACTAGTAAAAAATTCTCTTAAAGATCCAAGTATCACCAAAAATTCACATTTTTTCCCAAAAATTACCAAAAAAAATTTAGTCTGACCAAAAATTAAATTTGGTTTAAAACCGAAAATTCTTTAAAAAAAAGAAAAGTTATCGATAATATAAATATTCGCTTTAAAATCCAAATTTTGCCAAAAAATCATATTTTCATCCAAAAATTACCAAAGGTGGATTAAGTTCGTCAATCCGTGTGTAATGTCTAGAATATTCATTTCCGACCCTATAGAGTATATACATATATATTCTCGATACTTATAAATAGAGAAGTTGATTAAGCGATGTCCGTCTGAGTTCGTGTTGAAATCAACTTTGTGAAGGCACCAGAAGAGATACAGAAAATTAATGCTCTTCCATCTGCCAGGCATAGTTTCGAAAATTTTGCTATTGCAACTCAGCAACATTAGACCATTATATTCGAGCCTGCGCGCAAAAAAATCACGTGTGTCTATATTTTTCACATATTTTCTGGCTGTTTTTATTTCTTTCGGTTGTAATGATTTTTGTTTGCCTTTTTTGTTACTAAATATTAGTCGGTGACATATAGATCGCATTACATTTTCATAAAAATCTCAACTTGAATTCAAATATTACCAAAAACCTTTTATTCCGATTAAAAATTAAAATATGATTAAAAACCGAAAATAAGCAACAAAAAAACCTAAAATTTAAAAAGTCGTTCAAAAATCATACTTCCGATCAAACGCATTATTAATATTTATAAAAATATTTTTTTCTTGATTACTGAGTTTGTTGCAATAACTTTTTTGACTTGACCGATATGAGCCGCCGTATTTATGTTTCTGTCTAAGGAACGCTTTTTCTATCAAGTCTGTCAATTACACAGTGCAACACGGAAAAAAATTACCATATACGGACACCACTACGTGATAAAAGACCAAAAAAAAGAATCCTGTCTCCCAGTTTTGCCCAAAGTCCTCCAGGTTTTTTTTATGGGCTCTCAAAGATGTGGGGCCTCGATGTCATTTTTGCAAAAAAATTATCATTTACTCAAGCTCATATTTTGCAAACCGTTTGGAATTTTGATATACTCTCTGAGGCAAAGTTGTAGCTCTTGTCATAAAGAACAAAAATTGTTAACGCATAAAATCAAAAAAACTTCATCTTCAAGGTCAAAATCGCAAAAAACTTTAAAAACTTCAATTTTTTTACCTTTTTCCCCTGTTCAGGTCCATAGGTAGCAAACCGTTCAAAATTCAAGGAAACAATCAACTACAAAAATGAACCTAATATCTCAATAAACAACTATCTAGAACATATGAACTTCCTAGGAATAATTCTTAACACCGTTTAGGTAGCGCTTAGATAGCCGGGAAATTTTTCACTTTTGCGGCTACCTAAGCGCTACCTAAACGGTGTTAAGAATCATTCCTAGGATTTGGTCTTTTATCACGTAGTGGTGTCCGTATATGGTTATTTTGCCATGACTTTAAAAGTTACACAGTGTGTTATATAATAGTGATTATAGATATTTCCAATTAAAATGTGTTAAGACATGAATGTAATTAGCTTAATTAACAACAGCTTTTATTAAGTTTCCGATCACTAGATTGTAAATTGTGTAAACAATCATGTTAACATGCTGTCGAAGCAAATACAAACAAAATGGCTGCCTAAGATATTTGTAAAATTAGCTGCTGTGTAATTATCTTTAGAGATCTTGCTGCATGCACATTTTGTTTCTACACCTTCCAAGCATCTTTTTTAAAACTCCTCAAAATATTATTCCAGATGCTGTGTCTGTTAAGCACTCAGTAAGTTTTGTTTACAACCACCTTTCTTACATTCAAGCTCTTCAATATGGCGGTTTATGACCAACTCTATCTATCACTTTACTTACACCATAACAAATTACAACTCTTTATGGTCTTTTGGTTCTTGTTGTTTTTATTTTTTTCTTTTTTTTGGTGGCTTACAGCGTTATTTGTGGCCGTTATCTTTTGATGTTTTGCCGAGATCTTTTACTAACCAGTCTTGGAATTTTTAACCAATCACAAGGGCGATCTTAAAGGCTAAGACGTGAAGACTGAAAATGAACAGTGACTGTTAAAAATGACTACAACAACTTTGCAATTTGATGTAAATGTTTTAAAATGTGTATGAAGGTTACCAAAATGCGCTTTTTGCAATAAAAATGGAAAACAAATTATTTCTATTAAAAAAAAAACTTAATTTGTCGTTTTTTCTTCATCAATATTTTTATTAAAATATTTTTACTCTGTTTTAATTTATTTATTTATTTAGTATTTGGAAGGCCCCAACACAATAAAGTTACATACATCTTTGCACTGTTTTAGTTGTTTATGTACTATATTTAAAAAAAAAAAAAAACAATTTTTAATAGCCATTTTTGTAGTTACTTTTTCAGCGATAAATCGACACTACCACAAACGATTTTTCATAGATAAGAAATAAATGTTTAACAGATACGTTAAACTAAAAAAAAAATATTTTAAATTCTAGTTATAGAAACTACTTGATGAATATGATTTAAAGTATTACACAAGTTTACAAATTCAAGTCAACTTTCTGACTGGATCAACTGAAAGAAATTCCTTATGTTATTTGGGGAACTGAATTCAAATCTACCTTTCGAGACTTTTATATGTGTAGGGGGGACGTAGAAGCAAACCTCTAGTCTTATGTCCAAGTAATTTCAAATGTCGACGACTGCTGAATTTGGCGACGGGCCACAACATTGACGATTTATTCAGTTTGTTAAATGTTTACTTAGGTGATCTAACGAACTTCTTTCGTACAAAGAACCTAAGAACGTCTTCTGCGCGACACTCTTTACCACATCGACAAAGGAAAGTACAAAAGAAAAAATATATGACACCCAAATTCTAACAGTAAAACATCCCAAAGAACTTGGTATCACACATGAAACCTCTTCATGTTTTCTTAACACAATCTGCAACAAGGTCCAAGTAGAAAAAAAATCCTCATGTCAGGAAAGAACTTCGTATATCAAAACGACATTTTAAAACGTCTGCATGCAACAAACGATGCGAACTCATATATGATAACTCTAAGCCATATTCATAGAGAGTCGGTGGAAGGGTCCATTATTCCCACCTTTAGAATATTGTGTTGGAAGCCAGTTCCCCACCGGTTGCAAACGAAGAACGAAACTTGCCACGAAGGATTAGAGTGATATTGGCACAACTCAAATCAGGAGGTTGGTGAACTCGTTTAAACTCGTACTGGTCTATTTTCGATATACTTCTAGCGAGGGTCGATGTCATACGTATTTTTAACTATACCTTTACTGGAACCGAGTTGTCTGTCTTTGCATCCTCCCGCTTGAGGGTGGCACAATTATTGGGTCTGGATCTAGTTGAGATGGATAAACAGATCAAAGAAGAAGAGGAATAAGAAATTTACTTTTATTACATACATACGTGTAATTTCATGTCCTACTGTTACAACAGCAACTATCCTTATGAGTCCCTTTTTGATCCCCTTGTTCCTTAATGATTTGTTGTATCCGATTTTATGGAGTATTATGCTGTTGCTAGCCTTTACTACAGACTGATAACTTCACCCTCTTCCTACTCACAGAGTCTATTTTAATTGCCAACATTTGGCTACAGCTAAGGTCCTTCATATCATCCACATTTAATGTGTCCAGTGGTGCTAAGCCTAATGCTAGCCAGTGCTAGCTATTCGAACACAATTTGCGCTACTGTCTCAGCATCTTCTAATCACAGTCTGCAAATATCATCTTTATTTATTTTCATCTTGCCCAGATGACACACAATAATCTAACATAAGCTACGCCGATTACATAGACGTAAGTCTATATTACAATTTTGTACATTGGTCGACAGATATCCACAGCTCGCCAGCTAGTAACCAAGCTACCTCAGAGCTTTTGCTGTTCCATTGTGATTTATGTTATTTTTTATAATAGAGTATAACTTCTCCTCGCTCTAGCTAATTGAGCCAGACTCCTACCAGAGATTAGACATTATTAGGAGCTTGAAGTCAAGCTTCTAACAGTTACGGCAAGCATGCAGTACACTGCCGTTTTCGAGATATAAATTAAGGAATTTACACGACTTATATTACACGCAAAGAAAATCCATGTTTATGGCATTGTCACAGAAACCACATCATATTCTCTGTAACAATATATGGTTGCGGTGAAAAATTTTAGTTGTTTGTAACATTACTTTGCTCCCGATAAACAAGTTTTGGTACAAAAAATTCAAAATGGTTGGTTTTAACTATTTAATTTTTGCTCCAAAACCAAAGTTTTTTCGTAAGTAACTAACAAAAAATCATTAAAAACAAATATCATTTGTTTGTTTATGACATCCGAGTTTATTGGTATGTGCTTCAAAAAAATAATAAAAAATGTTTAATTATTTATTTTTGCTGCTGAGCGCTAATATCTTCTCTGGATTCCAGCAATTTGTGAAATCCCGGTGTGAGACTGAAATTTATTTTTATACCACAAATATAATAAAACATCGACGTCATGAACAAGGATATCATTACTGGTTATAAAATATTCGCAGAAATTGGTCGATGATATAATTTGCGAGGTGACATTAAAATTGTTGATTTCAACCCCTCAGCTGAAGAAGCTGACGAGGGTACAGACTCGTTGTGACCGGCGTCGATGTTGTTCTCACTTACCGTTTACAAGAATGTGTTTCTTGCGGAGACAAAAAAGGCTTCACTTTATACTTGAAAGACTACATGAAAAAGGTGTTGGCTGGATTGGAAAATAAATCCCCCGAAATTGATGTCTTCAAAAACAACTCTTTACTGGTAAATCCATGAACTGCGATGACACGGGGCCATGTGCGAATGCTGTCAAATCGATGGCCAAAGTGTTGACGCTTTTATGTTCTTGAAACACGGTTTAGAAGAAGAAAATAAGATACATATAAGTAAACAAAATAAAATAAAATAAATTAAAATAAGCACTAGGTCTTTTTATAAAAATGTTATAATAATTTTTATTTTCTCAATATTTCTCTACACCATTTAAATTTTTTGAAAACTATTATTATTTGTATTTCCTGAAGATGCTACCCAATGGTGTAGCGAAGTATTGAGAAAATAAAAATTATTATAACATTTTTATAAAAAGACCTAGTGCTTATTAAAAAATAGAATTCAAAAATATAAAAAGGTCAAAAACTACAATAATTATAAATTAAAATAAATATATGTATTTGTAAATGTAAATAAAATCATTAATAAAAAATAATAAATAATTTTGTATTTAAAAATGTAAAAAAACTGGCGTATTCTAGTTATATGACATTACGTACTCAGTAATTATAATCATTTAATTTAACCACATAATGTTTATATCAACAATAATATGGTTTAACTACAACCATATAATTTAACCATAATATGTTGCTTTTAGATTATGGTTACCTCAACCATGTTTTTTCTTTGCGTGTACTTAAAAGTTACACGACTTATACTTTTCTAATATTTCATATATTTTCACCTCTGATATACAAGTAACAGTTGGAGTAGTTGATAAGTATCGTGTTTTTTTAACATTTCGTATCGTTCAACTTTGTTCCTAAGTTAGTCGAATCATTGCTGGAAACTAATTATGTGGGTTACTTTTGCAAAATATTTTGTCATTTTATTAAATTAAATAAATAAGTTTTCCGTAATACATTTTCTTCGTATTATATTTCTAATTTTCACAATGTGTGCCTTTGTTTTTTTATTTTTAGCGTTTTTTGCTATCTTTTATATACCAAAGTTTGACATTCTTTACGTGAAAATCTATTTTCTGTAGATTTTAACGTAACAGTTAGATACGATATATTATAAATAAACAGAAATATGTTTTACTTCTGTTACAGTTTTAGTCAGCTGATCCATAACTGCACGATACAAATCAACTAATTCTTCCTTAAATAGCAATTTTCGTTAACAGAAAAACTACTTTCTTTCAAAAGCAACATAACATGCCGTTGCTTTTGAAATAAAACAAGTATTTTTAACGACAACAGAAAATTTATTCAAAATCACTATATAATTTGCATTTTACCGCCACAAACGCCGCCATATTATGTCATCATGTAGTAAAATGATGCCAAAAAAAAACAAACAACAACAGCTAAACGAAAGAAGAAAAAATATTAAAAATGTGTTTAATTTTGCCATTTAAATCAGCTTTTGCCGCCTTGTGTCACTAACAAAATGACATTCATCATCATCATCATTCATACAGAAATCGTCATTGTAAAAAGATTTACAAAAGACAAGGCGCTCTTATTGACTTTAACAACTACGTATGTATGTATGTATGTATGCACCTTGACAAGACAATATCAAAAGGCGAATTTGTTTCTTTATTTTCTTGAATTTTTGGCTTGCACAGATTCAACGGATAGATAGACAAACAGCCAAAGTTAAAGTCATACAACATGCAAATGATGGTTATGTTGATGATTAAGCCGAATAAATGTTACAATAATAAGACAATAAAATGACAAGACAACCAACCGACTAAAGAACCCTGAATGTATTTAGACAATTACAATGATGACAGATTGATTGTAATTTGTTTATTCAGAAATGAAGACAAAAAAACCCGACGAGCCAATCTTGACATGATAAAGACGGCATTCAGAAGACATGTCTTTGATTTAAAAATTTCAAAAACAAAAAAACTATAGGAAGTATATTTTTAGCAAAACTTTTAATATTTTAAAACGGGAAAGGTGTACAATTAATTTATTTTCAAAAACTGTTAACACTGTGCAACAAAATATAAAAAATCGTGTGTAATTTCCACAATATTCATTTCCGACCCCATTTAGTATATATATTCTGATTCCTTATACATAGAGAAGTTGATTAAGCGATGTCCAAGGCACGAGAAGGGATACAGAAAATTTAAGCCCACCAATCTGCCCGGCATAGTTTCAAAAATTGCTATTGTAATCCAGCAGCATATACAGTTCCAATGGAGCCTCGGTCAAAAACATTTTTTCTCATTTTTTCAGGTTGTTTTTAATTTTTCTCGGTTGTAATGATTATCGTTTGCTTTTTTGCTTCTAAATATTAGACGGCGGCCAATAGATCATACATACAGACCTCGGGTGGCAATAACCCCCTGGGAGGGGCGTTTTTATGTTTGTTTTTGGTTGATGGGATTTTTTTGCATAAAGGGATCGCATTTTTAAAGTTCTAATCCTTTAGCTGCTTGGATCTGCCCATTGTACCTCTTATGAATGTGTAGTATTCCTGATGAAGGGTATGTAATATTGTTTTTATTTTATCATGTTTTTTTTTTGTTTGTCGTCGCATTTATGTATGAAACACAAGTTGCGTTAAATACTCACGGGATGTGCGTGTGATTTTGTTCTTTAGTGCCTTTTTTGGCATCCAAGCCAAATGTTCTCTTTTATTTCAGTTTGATTTCAGTAGTTAATTGAGTGTTAACGAATGAACATATGCGGACGATTACTGCTTTTTTTCAGCTTTATTGTTTTTTCAGCTTTGATTAAATTTCAAAATAAACCAGCAAACAAAATTATTTAATATTTGCATATAGAGGTTTTTTTGCTGAAGAAAAACATTGTCCTTTTTTCCTCTTTTAATTTATTTAGTTCTTTGTGAAAAAGATCAAAATGCCTTTTAATTGAAAAGGTTTTCTTTGTTTTAAATGTTTGGTAAAATAAAATGTATTGCATGTTACCAAAAGCATTTTTAATGACAAAATTATTTATTGTTTTTGTAATGCTTAGTTTTGTGTTTACTGGGCAATATTATCTAATCCAATCCAGACGCATTTCATTGATTGATAGTTTTGGTTACCTATGGTCTAGATTAAGACCCTTGTGTGGTAAGCAGATTTGGGTCAAACGAAGAGATCATCTTTGATAGTTGTTATTTTGAGGGTCTTGAGAATTGATATTATTTGGACAGAATAAAAAAACTAGTAAGAGAAGTTATAATATTATCAAATTATATAAGTAAAGTAAATAAATAGCTACTGATTATTACTACAATTTGAAAAGTACAAGGAACACAACAACTAATAAAACAAAGAGCATTTCATTTAAATTCTAACAAATATGAATTTTTATAAAAGAAAATGTGTGTGAGGCAACTTCAATTGTGTAATAATTAAAGAACATATCAATTGGCCTTTATTATTCAGAGTCACATAATTAACATCCACCATCAATAAAACCAACATTTTAGCATTTGTTTTTCTAAAACAAATTAAATATTTAGAAACGAAATGAATAAATTATGACGTTAATGTTGGAATAAAACAACACCTTATTTTCTACTCAAAGGGAAAAGCTCGATTTGAAGATATACGACGGCAAAGTTTTTTATTTTTATACTTTAAATGGCTTTTTTGGCAAATAGCTGTCGCCTCTATGTATTTAAAAACTCTTACTGTTGTGCTTTAAACACATAGTCGACAGCAGGCTACCGACTACAACCTGTCAAAACTAAAATACTCACGTTTATTTGAAGACTATTATTTTAATGACATCTTAGCTACATGGCTACACGACCAGCTTTATGGCTGCAGCTAATTTAAGCTAGTTTCTAATTTTGTAAGCGACAAAGGGAGCTGAAAAATATATTATTTTATTCACCAGAAGGGAATGTTACAAAATTAAAAAATTATAAATTTATTCACAATCAAGAGGTTTTGAGCAAATAAATTTATTTCTTTTGACATGATAAAACTATTTTATGAAAAATAAAATATAAAAGTAAAATATGTATTTCTACAACAATGTCAGAGTTTTAATGTAGCTGGCGTCTCGAATATAATTAAGTAGCTGAATACACGGCGACTTTTGTAGCCAACAGCAATTGTAGTTAGTAGTCATGTGTAGCCGCTGTCGTCTATGTGTTTAAAGCATTAGGAAGATCTTCATTTTTTTTTTTTTTTTTATAAAAATTTAAATTATAAAATTTTAGAAGGAGGCTTATTTTAATTGCTGTTGTTTATACATAAAATTGACATTGTAGGGGTCTGTTTATGTGCTTTAGTTTTTACTTTTTATAGTTTAAATAAAAGTGCGTGTTATTGGCGGCCAATTAAAAAAAATAACTTTTAACAACTACGAGTACAGACTATAATTATTGTTAAATACACACTACTAGTTTTTATGGTTGTTACCATTTGAAATGCTGACGATACACTTAATAGGCATTCCACTGGGCTTCACTTTATTTTTCTCTTGTTTCTTATTTGCATTAGGCTTTTGTTGCTAAATATTCAAGTAATTTTTGCATTATTAACTTTTGTTCGTTGCACGCAGGTGATTAAAGCACATGATTTAAATGTGTTGAATATTTGAATATGAATTTATGCCATGCATGCCATGCCCCTCCATAGTAATCAAAGAATATCAAGTAATCAATCAATGTACGAATGCATGTAATTCCTTGAAATATAACATTAAAGGACTAATTTTGTAAAAGCAAATAAGAGATGTTTTAAATTATTGTTAGCAAAAAAGTTAATTCTTTAAATAATTAAAAAAATTGACAGTTGCATTTTTTTTTTAATTAAAAGATATTCTTATACTTAAATACAACACCATTACACAACTCACCAAAGAAAGTGATAACACACCCACCCACCCACAGACATCATGGCGAAAATTATAATAATGGATTCAGGAGACCTCAATACGTAAAAATCCTTTAAATTCTCGACATCGATTTTTTTCATGATCACTATACTTTACCTATACTACGTGTGGTAAAGTAAAACGACAAACAAGACCTTGACAATTCGTCAGAGATGGGAAAGAAAACATATAAAGAGGTGAACAAGTTAGTCTTTGAATAAATTCCAATTTTTTCTGCCAAAAAAGGAATTTGATTGAGATGGACAACAATACCCTGCAAGATTTTAAAGGGCACTAAGGGCACTTTTAAGATAATAGCACCTCGAGAGGAAGGCCAGAAAGTCACTTCATCGGCAGTTTATGGAAACTTCAAGTATCATTTGAAAAAGAGCAAAAGCGCAGTAGACTATACTTGGTGTCAATAACTGGCTAAGGACCACGGGCAACCACATTTAAATGGCCATGTTATGGGTATATTAACGTCTTATAATACCTTACCAATGTTAGCAGTTAAGACAGACAGTGTGATGACCAAAAAACTCGATAGTCTCAAATTACAACGGTCGAGAGAGTAAAGGTTATTCAGTATCCGCGTTATCTGTTAGAATTCATTAGACTAGAGGAAGTTTCCTCAAATTTAAAACCAACAAATTTCAAAACCATTAGATTTCTAATCAATTATTATATTGCCGTTACAGTTATAGCTGGTAATGTGAACAAAGCTATTTTAATTCCCTTTATGTTCAGCGAGATTTTCTACCCTACCTATTGGAAAAGAAAGTTATAGTTCCAGCATTCCTCTGTCAAAAACTATGAAGAATCGACAACGAGTAAGACCAGTACCTGTTTGATGAGGAGTAATATACACATACATTGGATTATGTATGGAACAAAATATCGACCAAATTGCCGCCGCGACCTCGGCGGAACACTTCCATCCGATGCTCCGAATTTACGATGAAACTGATGTATAATTGAGGTTCTACGCCGTTAATGTGCCGAATTATCTCATCCTTTAGCTCTTGAATTGTGGCTGGCTTATCGACGTACACCTTTTCTTTCAAATAAAGAACTCCAACGATGTCAAATCACATGATCTTGTCGGCCAATTGACATTACCACCACATGAGATAACACGGTCATTGAATTTGTCGCGCAAAAGAGTCATTGTTTCTTTAGCTGTGTAGCAAGTGGCACCGTCCTGTTGAAACCACATATCGTCCACATCCATAGCTTCCAATTCGGGCCATAAAAAGTTCGTTATCATCTCAGGATAGCGAACACCATTTACAGTAACTGCCTGACCGGCCTCATTTTGGGAAAAATACATCCCAATGATGCCGACAAACCATAAACCGCACCAAACAGTCACTCTTTCTTTGGTTGCATTAGTTTTTCGACAATCACTCTTGGATTGTCATTCGCCCAAATGCGGCAATTCTGCTTATTGACGAATCCACTGAGGTGAAAATGTGCCTCATCACTGAAGATGATTTTTTTCTTTGCATATTGATTTAAACGCCCATTTTCATAATAAGCCTGAATAACCTTAACGGGTTGCTCGATTGTATATCTTTCCATGGTTCAAATTGAGTTAGTCTGAAATTTAAAAATTTTAAATAAAATGCTGAAAGAACTTGACGTTTAGGTGTGGGTTACATTCAACATCGGCCCTTAAAATTTAACCACCAGTACAAAACTAGACTACGATCAAAAGGTAGACGTAAAGTCGAGGGCGCTAGAAATTACTACGGTGACCGAGCATTGACAGTAATAATACCTAAGAAATACAATAGATCAAGTTTAAAATTAAAAACCTTTTAAAAAATATTTTATACCTTCACAGTAAACTCCGATCAGATTTTCATTTATGAGAATGCAATATTTATATTAAAGTAATAATATAAATAAAAATTAAATTATTATTATTATTATTATTATTATTATTATTATTATTATTATTATTATTATTATTATTATTGACTAAAAAATAATTATTATTTAGTTTATTAGTCACACAACCAGATTGGAGAACTAATTACCAACATTTGCAACAAGCATATGGTCGATTAGACATTAGAACAATTAAAAAATTACAAAATATTTATAAATAATTAAGCATTAGTTCCATTAGATTAAACAAGAAATTAATTATGATAAACAAACAAGAAATGCATATGTATGTATGTATTTGTGTGAATGTAGATCCAACTCAAATGAATATTTAAAATTAAAAACTAAAATTGTTTCTTTTTAATTTTAATACGCAATAAATACAGGTTCTTATTACAAACAATAAGAATTACATGGTAACAATCATAAGAAAAGCCACAAACCATGTTAAAATGTCAAACTATTTAGACACCTGCAACAAACAGCAGTAAAATGCAGAAAAAAAAATAAATAAAAAAAGACCATCATCAGTGGCACAAGCGCCTCTACCTTCAAATGGCAAATTTTAAAACATTGTTCAAAAAATGTTTTTATTCTTCATTTTAACCAAAAAAAAAAGAAACAAGGAAACAAACTAACGCCCTCATAATTGACCATTAAATTATGGTTACAAAAATTTGTTACGTGGCAACCCCCATGTTCTGTTTTCATCTATTACTCTCTGTCATGTCATATGCCTTTTATTATCCTTGAAGCCGACATTTTATGAAATGTTTTTTTTTTTATTTTCTATATTTTAGAGCTACAAATTATATAAGTGATCATGTTCCAACACCATTATGTTCACTTTGAAATGTTTGCCATTGATGTGTACTACCGAATTGCCTGCAATTATTCTAACATTAATAAACTAAAAAACAAAAGAAAATAATACGAGCTAAATATTTGCTCGTGTTTTATTTATTTTTTTTTTTTTGTATATAAAAATGCAAACTACTTGTAATTTAAATTGAGAGCAATTAATTCACCGCCAAAATTGCAGAAATTTAAAAGGAGAATTCTTACTTAAGCCCCTTTCACACTATAATACTGAGTATTAAAATTTTCATTGGATTTTGTAAGATAGAAATCCAATGAGAATTGTGTGATTGTCAAAAAATCTAACGTAACATAACATTTCGTTTTCACAATATCACATTTCAAATAAAATGAAAAATATAAGCGAAGGAACAAGGCGAGACGAGACATTGAACGGTGTCGGCTGAGCAATTTTATGTGGACGGCAGAGGTGACGGGTCTTAAGTTTGTTTGGTCGTTCAAGTTTTCGGTTAATAAAAAAATAATTTCTAGGCATGGCAGAAACAAAGTACATACGTAGGCGTTAAGACTGATGGCAATTTAAGGCAGATGCAGGACAAAGAAAACATTTCATCGGCGGCGGCAAACTATCGGCTGCGATTCAATCAGCTTGGATCTTTGCTTAAAAAAAAAACACAACCCTGATAAAATGAAAAATGTTATCGTTTAGAAAATTTTCTAAAAATGGTTTGGTATTATGGGATGTCAAATTTCTTTCCGTATTATTTCACATTTTGATAACATACTGCTTTCACACTATCACACTTTCTCATTGGATTCAAGTATTTGACAAGTCTTAATACTCAGTATAATAGTGTGAAAAGGGCTTTAGGTGCATTGGCAGTTCTAGTTTTTTAAATTTATTGTTTGCTTATTTTCTGTTATACCTATTTTGATGTCACCCCATATAGGCCATGATTCACTATCATACTCAGTCGTACGATTTGTCAAAAATTGCATGTGTGCTCAAAAAGTATGATAGTGTGGATTAAAAGTTTGACAGACTTTTTTTACAGAACTGTACGATCTTATAATCTTTTCAAAAAAAAAAATCATAAAATAGTATTTTTCCATGCGATCAGAGTTGCAAAATCTTATTTTGTATGATAGTGTGGCGTAGATGCCATTTTGAAACGATTTTTTTGAGATTTTTTTGACAGAATTCTGTCAGGTTTTTTGTGATTAAATTGTACGACTGTATAGGCTAGTGAATCTTGGCCTTAAGTAGCAATATTAACTGCAAGCTACCTGAAAGCACCATTTTTAATGATGATATGGCGTTTATGTACATATTTGTGCCCATAATTATAAAAGTAGTCTAAGTCATATATTTCTTGTATCGAGATATTTAATGAATAAATTTAGTTTAAAATAATGTGGTGAGAAATAACTGATAAACTAATTTTTGTTAAAAAACCTTGACTTACACCACTTACATAATCATGGGCACATAAGGAAATAAAATTGCTTTAAAAGCCTCCGAACAAAATAGAGAGCATTTCATTTCAAATGTAGCAAATATGAATTTTTATAAAAAATGTATGTGAAACAACTTCAATTGTGTTATAGTTAAAGAAAATATCAATTGGCCTTTATTATTCAGAGTTATATAATTAACATTCACCATCAATAATCCCAACATTTTAGCATTTGTTTTTCTAAAACAAATTAAATATTTAGAAACGAAAAGAATAAATTATGGCGTTAATGTTGGAATAAAACAACACCTTCTTTTAAGTATTCAAAGCAGAAAGTATTTATAATTAGACGCGAAAGCTCGATTTAAAGATATGCGGCGGAACAATAAAAAAGTATTTTATTGTTATACTTTTTCACAACATTCTTGGGGTTTTAACAAATAGCTGTCGCCTGTATGTGTAGAAGAACTCTAAGGCCAGGGATTTTATCTGAGCGATAAGTAGTTTCTCATTATTATAAGTAAGCTAAAAATAACCTTAAACTATCACGTACTTTAAAGGCAAGTTATAATAACTAACTTTAACTTCGTTATTATAGCGAAAAGCTCCTTATCTCCCCGATAAAATCCTAACTTTAGCTATTGGCAAGTTATAATAATGGGCTTAACTGTTGTACATTAAACACATATTCGACAGCAGGATACGGACTACAACCTGTCAAAACTGAAATACTCACGTTTATATGAAGACGATTATTTTTACGGCCTCATAGCTGCATGGCTACACGGCCAGTGTTATGATTGTAACTAATTTAAGCTAATTTCTAAATTTGTAAAAGACAAAGACAGCTGAAAAATATTATTTTATTTTATTTAACAGAAGGGAATGTTACAAAATTAAAAAAAAAAAATATATAAATTAAATATTAACTATTTTTTGAAATTTTGTATCTTTAAAAAGTAAAATGGGTACTACAACATCAAATCAGCAAGACATTCAAAATGACTACTACAGATTTTACTTACACTTTTTTTAATTATATTTCTTGACTCCCTGAATCCAAATATAATTTTAAACAATTTTTCAGTCATAAATATGGGAAAATATCGCTTTTTTCATATGCGCTCGAGGATTAAATATATTATAATTCCAGTTTTATGAGACATAGGAAGTTGATTTCAGAGTGGACCATGGTGGAATCAGAAGTTAAATTTAAAACAACGTAAATTTGACTCATTACAAAGTAAAAAAATAAAATTTTTTTTTATAAACAGGGTAATAAAGTTAAGAATTATTCGTTAAAACTGAAAAAATTTAGTTTTTTTTAACATAACTTCTGATCCTACTATGGTCCCACTCTGAAATTTGTGTGCTGCACTAACTAAGCCACATTCAAAAAACATATGTAAATTTATTTAAATTTAAAAAAAACACTATCTCAAAGATTTTTATAATTTTTTCTTCTTAAATATAACAGAAAAAATTTGTTAACAATTTGTTTTTTTCTTGAGATATATCAAATAAAAGCGCATGAAATAGCTCTTTAAAATGAGCTATTATTCAACTTCCTAGGACTTATAGAATTAGAATTAGAATATATATAATAGAATATATTTAATCCTCGAGCACATACGAAAAAAGCGATATTTTCCCATTTTTATTATAACTGCATATCAAAAAACTATAAGAGATAAAATTTTTTTAAAATTATATTTGGTTTCAGAGTATCAAAGAATATAAATAATAAAAGTTTCAATAAAATCGGTAGTGGTAAATTTGAAAACAATTTTTTTTTTTTGGTTGATTTGACATGGAATTTTTCAAATATGTGTTTTTACAACAATGTCTTAGAGAGAATAAAAACGAACTTGAGCTTGATTATAAATTTCATTGTATACAATGTAAGAATTTTAAAGTAGCTGTCGTCTTCACTATAATTAAGTAGCTGACGACACGGCGACGTTTGTAGGCAACGACGATTATAGTCATGTAGCTTTGTAGTCGTCTATGTATTTAAAGCACTAGGAAGATCTTCACATTATAAAAATTTAAATTATAAAATTTTAGAAGGAGGCTTATTTTAATTGCTGTTGTTTATACATAAAATTGACATTGTAGGGGTCTGTTTATGTGCTTTAGTTTTCACTTTTATAGTTTAAATAAAAGTGCGTGTTATTGGCGGCCAATTAAAACAATAACTTTTAACAACTACGACTACAGACTATAATTATTGTTAACTACACACTACCAGTTTTAATGGTTGTTACCATTTGAAATGCTGACCATACACTTAATGGGCATTCCACGGGGCCTAAGTTTCTTATTCTCTTTTTTGTTATTTGCATTAGGCTTTTGTTGCTAAATATTTACCCTTTTCCTAACAATTAGAATTCTGTTATTAATTTATAAAAAGAAATTTGTAATAATTTCAATCGATGCAATCACAAGCGAAATGACATTTTCATTGAAAAATTTAAGATAAAGGAAAACTTGTGTATATTAAATAAAAAATAATAATAATAATTCTGATACTTTTAGGCCAAAAATATAAAAAATTATTTTTCGTGTTACAACCTTCTGGCAAAAGATACAGATGAAAGTTCCATACCCAAATATTGCTATGATGTCTTTTAGTCTCTCTGTCTGTCACATGGCTTTTTCTCTTGAACCATAATAGGTAAATACTTGAAAATTTCACAGAAGGTGTATTTAATATTATGGCTGCTATAGCAAAAATAAATATAATAAATTATATGAATTTTATTTGAACTATTTTTGAATTAATAAATTAATTATTTAGGCTTAAGTTCTTAATTATAAAGAGATAAAGAAAAATTAGATACCAGCAAAGGAGAATTCATTTTCAAGACAGCTACGTCCGTCATCAGTACTCTTTGTATCAATCTACCCGGTAGTTTCAATTGTTATTAATTTTCTATTTAAACAAACTTATCAAAGAAATAGAATCTGAGAAATTTTAATTTTACATTATATTTCATAGAAGATAGAGCTGTTTGAAATTGTTTTACACTTGTAAAATCTATTTATTTTTCATATTATACTACCAAGCAAACATTTTTCTTTATTTTAATTCTCTTTATATATTTTCTTTTATTTGAAAATGGTAGCTGTCTAGAAAATGCATTCTGCTTTGCTGGTATCTAATTTTTCTTTATCTCTTTATAATTAAGAACTTAAGCCTAAATAATTAATTTATTACAAAATAATAAAAATTAGTTAGGTCATTCCATCGATGATTTCTAAATCGGCTAAGCGGTTCATTTTGCATACGTAAAGCTTTAAGAAGAAAAAGAGAGAAAAGAGATTTTATTGAAATATTTTGTAAAAATTTTTTCGAAAATTTTTTTGCAAAAATTTTATCAAAAATTTGTTGTAAAAATTTTATCAAAAAATTTTTGTAAAAATTTTATCAAAAAATTTTTGTAAAAATTTTATCAAAAAATTTTTGTCAAAATTTTATCAAAAATTTTTTGTAAAAATTATATAAATTTTTTTTTGGAAAAATTTTTTGTAAAAACTTTATAAAAAATTTGTTGTAAAAATTATATCGAAATTTTTTTTCGTAAAAATTATATTGAAATTTTTTTGTTTAAATTTTATGGAAAATTTTTTCATTGAATTTTATGGAAAATTTTTTGTAAAAATTAGATCGCAAGTTTTTGGTAAAAAATTTACAGAAAATTTTTTGTAAAAGTTAAGACCTTCCTGCACTCTATATAGCGATAGAATGGTCCGATTCATTGTGCTTATTAACTGCTCCTGATTTACATTGAGCACCCTGTGGGTCTAGCGGCTACATCAGAGCACGAAAACCCTATCAACCCTAAAAACAAACAAAAACCGCCTCTCGCAGTGGGTTATTGATACCCTGAGATCTGTATGTACTCTATGCGAAAGCGAACGAATATCATTCCAACGGAAAAAGTAAAAACAACGTGAAAAATATAGGTGGGCATGATTTATTGCCCCCAGGCTCAAAAGAAATGGCCTGATATTGCTGAATTCGATTAATGAAATTTTCGAAACTATACCTGTCAGATTAGTGGTCTTAAATTTTCTGTATCTCGTCTGGTGACTTGGTAAATTTGATTTCAACTCGAACACGGACAGCGAACCTTTCCAGCCATGGTGAAGGGTATAACTAAAATCAAACTTTAAAATAAATGTAATTTTACCAAACATTTTGTTTGGTTTCAGTCATATTTTGGTTATACGAACACATTAAACACATATTTTGTTTATTAATCGTATTTTATGGTTATAATTACTATATTAAAATTGGTAATGGTTTAAATTTGTCCAAAAATAGGGTTAATCCAACTCTATTGTTATTTTTGGGCCTAGTAATAATCATTTAATGATAAAATTTTTACTAAAACTTGTTTATCGTAACCATAGTAATGTTAATGAACAAATAAAATTTGTTCACTGCAACCATACATTTTTATAGAGAACATAAATTTGTGAAAAGTGCACATTCGTGTATAAAAGATTAGAATAACTATTTATTTAATAATAGTTTTTTCTTATATATTTGGAAAGTTGGGTACAAAGAATCAATTCTTTTTGATTTCTGAATGAATGCTCTTATCCATTATTTTTTACTTCCTCGTACACACGATGTGCATATGGAATTAAATATAAAATTTGCTCTTATTTAATAGATGCATATGTATGTAGGTGTTTTTTCTTGTATCTTTTAAATTACCGCCTTCTTCAGTTAGTTCCTTTTGTATTGATAACTTTGTATCAAATGCATCCACCACAGCAGTTCAAGGTGTTAGACCGACATCTAACGAATTCACACATCCAACACAATAATACTCTCGTATAAGAACTCTTTTGCCCGCACTTTTTGAAATCCTTCTACTTTGTCGAATGCCACCACGACAGCACCATTAAGAGGTTTTTAAATTTATTTATTTAGTTTTTATTTATATATTTATTCATAAAGCGATCATTTGATCACTCGTGTTTGAGAGGATGGTAACAATTATTCGTTTGTAATTCGTGTTCTAATATCCTTTCATTTTATAATCATCATTTGCGTTGGTGATGCGTACAACAGGTGTTGCACGTTCGCTTAGAAATTAAAGGATAGCAAAGGGGTATTTACGTATTATAAATGCCATTAGACAGGTGTACCACAATAAATGTTTGATAATATAAATTCTGTTTTTATTTGTAGAAATAAAAGAATACAATTTAGTGAATTAAATTTTAATCGATTATGGAATATTTAGAGGTGATTTAAGTGATGGGGTTTTAATTGCATATAATTTCTTTTTTTAATAAAAAATAATTTATTTCAGCTGCTTTATAATGTGTAATTAAAGGAAACTTTTAAATATTAATTCAGATGTTATGTTTTTCAAGTTAAAAACTTAAATTCAAATATATCAAAATTAAGCAATCGACATTACCAAATTTTATTTTTACTTTCTACACATTTTATATCTCCTATAATTCATTACAAATCATAGAAATTTATAAAAAAAAACTTAAAACATCATTTTCTTTTGTTGTTACATTAATTGAAATAATATATCTGGTGGAGCAACAGCAATGTCAGGACGAAAGGTGTGTTGGCTACCTACCATTTTGTTAGAAAATTTTATATGAAGATGTAAAATTGATGACATTAAATTGACAAAACATATCGAGTTGATGCGCAGTCCTGCTCATTTTACCGCTTTTTGCATGGAGAGCATAGAACAAGTCAAGACACTGGATAGACAATGCTGAGAAACCTTCTCATATTTAATCAAATCTTAAAATTTTTTTTAATTTTCGATAATTATAAGTAAAAAAGTTTTATCGGTTTTAAATATTGAATATTTAAAATTTTATTAGTCGATCTAATTTATTAATATACAAGATGAAATGTGAAATCAAACTTAAGTTCCTTTTATTCTCTCTAGCAGAATGGAATGACTTTTCTATGCAGCTGCATCCGTCTTCAGCACCTATCAACTTTCGAAAGTGTTAAATTGTAAACATCATCTAGTTAACCAACCAAACTCAGATAAAGGATTGCGAAAAATTGCATTCAATCATCTTTCGTCTATTTCAAGAAAACAATATTGAATTTTGAGTAAATTTATCGATATTTTATAGAAACTTATCGATAAATAAATAGTATTATAGTTGACTTAAATTTGTTATTATTATTGATGCAATGAATTAAGCTTGAGTCTAACATTAAACGGTTAACATTTTGATAACTCGGGGGAAAATAAACGAAATTGAGAGGTTTGGCAACGAGGTTTGTGTAACGGTAAAATACTTGCTATTTAAAGTTTGATGGCTTAAGTAATTAAAGCTACTATTTGAACTGGAAAATTCAAATCATCTCAATGATTTTATCTGATAAGTCATTTTAATTCTCTCGGGGGCATATTGTCGTGATGATTTGAATTTTTAGAGGTTTGTACAGTGTCCAAAGAACTGATACCCAATGAACGGGTAGTACAATTGGGTTTTTACCAAATCTCTGTAACCTCTTATTGATGAGGCCCTTGTAGACCACACCGGACTATATTGCCCTTTAGGACACAACAGAGGCAACAACAGTGTATCAGGAGTTTATATAGTCTCCAACTTCTAAACAACAGGTATAAGCATGGTCTTGCCATATTACGAAATCTCTACATTTTCTGTCGCTTTGTGCTTGTGCTTGTCGCTTTTTTTTTGGCTTTGCGGTTACTGTTAATAGGGCGCAATGCTTATACGGATCTTTTTATAGCCTATTCGCTTGTTGTAGAATCACCAGTTATGTACGTATGTTTACATCGAAAATGGAAAAACAAAAAATGTTGTGTGCCACAGAGCATTAGAATAAAAAATGTTTACCAATGATTTTAATGAAATTGTAATTGATTTTTTTATTTTGTACTACGATGGTTTATTTTAAAAATATAAGTTTATAAAAAAAGCCTTAAAAAACTCAGACAATTCAAAGTTAATGGAGAATGTGTATTATCATTTGAAAGAACACAATTTGGCATTTATTTTTTAAAAATTATGTCTATCAAATGTTGGAATGTTGGCCGTTGCTACGTCGCAGATGGTCACTGGCGATTGACACGCGTGATGTTTTCCTCCAAGGCCTGAATCGAAGCGGGTTTGTCCGCATTAATTTTAGACTTTACATATTCCCACATGATCTTGGTTCCTTCCACATGATCTTGGTTCGCTTCCTGGTAACTTAGAAACACGGAAAGACATTACTGCTGTCTTTCCGGTCGTTTCGCACAATGGGTGTGAATAGTAAAGCGCTTGGTTAAGATTAACAGTTGCATGTGCAAGCTTATCTAATGGGTGTGCTTATAAGCTCATACGCAAGTGGTCATACTCGAACACAAACTTACTTACTGAACACATGCCTACACATACCGTACTATTAATGAGCAAAATATGATCGTATCATAAATCCAATGAGATTACCGAGTAAAATTAACTTTCTTTGCTAGTGAGCACCGTGTTTACTAATCTCTTGTTTGAAAAACTCAGCGTGTTGTTTGGTTTAGTAGTTTTGTAGAAGTTTTGGATAAGGCTTAGTGGGGTTTGCAAGCACTAGTGGTTTTATGCATTTCTTAAGAAATAAAGGCCTTAAGTAATGTTGTGAAAAATTCTAGGTTTTCACTCAAAGAATAAAACTGCTTGAACTCGCCCAAGTTCATTGATTTATGTTCAATATTTACTCATACTTATTCAAACTTGCTTAAAGAAACTCTGCAAGCTCACCGCATTTTTCGTTGGTGTTTATTATTGCCCACTCATCGTTACTCGTGTGCAATTAACAGACATGAATTCAACGAAATATTGTAAGGAGCGTCTTATGAGCTTCGTTTTGTGCACGAAAATTAGTACCAAGTAAGAGTACCATGCCATATTATATACCTTCACCACAGTAATGCTATATATTGTGTTACCCTCTAGTGGTCATTTAAACATTTTTTGTAAATTTTATTTGAAAATGTGTTTAATAATCGAAAATTGAAAGAAGAATAAAAGAAACTTTTTGAAATCGAAATGGTTACTATGGTTTTTTATTTTGTTTAGAAATTTAGATTTGGCTTTCTTTCTAGACTGATTGCACTTCTCATTAAGTCTATTAAGTTTTAAGCATAAGAATCTGAGTTTTTATTCAGAAAAATTGGGAAAAATCCACTGATGAGCTAGTTGAGCACTAGCGAAATAACTATCTGGATATGCTTTCCCCATAGTAATCAATTTCGATTATTATATTTTTTAAAAATAAATATTTTATACTTATAAAATGTTTATTTAAATAAATATTCAAAAGGAATCATGCGTGAATAAAAATAAATAATGTATATAACCGATTCCAAATATAATTTTGTATAAAAATTCTTTTTGAAATTTTTTTTTTAATTTTTTTATTAGAAATTTTGAAAATGTGTTTGAGAAGTTTTTTGTAAATTTTTTTTTGAAAATTTTGTTAAACTTTTTGTAAAAATTTATTGAAACTTTTTTTTTAAATTTTTTAAATTTTATTTATAAAAATTATTTTTGAAAATTTGTTGTAAAATTTTTTTGTATTTTTTTTTTAATTTTTTGTAATTTTTTTTTAAAATTTCTTGTAATATTTTTTAATTTTTTTCGAAATATTTTTTGAAATTTTTTTTGTAAAAATTTGTGTTAAAATTTAAATTTTTTTTTTAATTTTTTGTAAACATTTTTCTGTAAAAATTAAGAACTTCCTACAATCTTTATTGCGTTAGAATGTTTAGACTAAAGCAAAAAAATTCTTAAAAAAAAATTTCTCATATTGGCCCCCTAATAGGCCTATTGGCTGCTCCTGGTTACCAGTGGGTATTCTGTGGGTCTATTGGCTATATGTATATTTATTGGTTTCTAAAAAGGCCTTTAATACAAATCAAAGCAGAAAAACCATGCTAACTTAAAAATAAACACAAAATTGGCCCTCTCAGGTTGTTATTGATCCTCCGAAATCTGTATGCACTCCTTGTGATCTACCTGTCGCAGTCTAATATGTATTTAATAAAAAAAAGCAAAAGAGAATCATTAAAACCGAAAAAAATGAAAAAATATAGATGGGCGTGGTTTTTTGCCCTTGGCATCCAAAGAAATGATCTGATGTTGCAGAATTGTAATCCTAAAATTATCGCAACTACGCATGGCAGATTGGTGGTGGTGGGCTTAAAACTTCTGTATCTCGTCTAGTGACTTGAAAAATTACATAACTACCCGAACACGGACAGACGGACATTGCTAAATCAACTTCTCTATTTATAAGGATTCAGAATATATATATACTTTATGGGGTCGGCAAACTTATATATACCCTTTCCATCCTGAAATTGAAGGTCGTGATCTGCAAACCGTTGTTTTTTCTGGATGAGCAGCGCTCGAATCTCTTCAGGTTACTCTTCGTCCCCAATACGGCAATTTTGTTTGTTTGCCTCGAAAACGTCGGATCTTCTTGGAACTTTTCAAGAGTCCATAGAGCAAAAAGATTCAGGCGCAAGTCTTTCCATTATGAAATTCCAAACAATAGTAAACAAAAATAACATGACAGCATGACACGACTCACACGTAGTCTGTCAAAAAAAGGCTATTGAATAAAGTACCTCGAAATGGATCACCCTTTATAAATATAAAATATTTTAGATTGTAAAATAATTTCAAAATGCTCTGTCACCTATGAAATATAATATAACATTTTGAATTTCTCATATCCTCTTTCTTTGTTCTAAATAGAAAAATAACAATAATTGAAACTACCTTTCTATTTATTCGTGAAAATGCAGAAAATGGATATAGCAATAATAAAGAATTTAAGCCAGAATAATATAAATTCATTTAAAAAATAGTTCAAATAAAAATTTAATTCATATAGAATTGTTTCCTTTTCCTTCATGAAAGTTTAAGCCAAATGAAAGCTTTTGAATTATGTTACTTTGGTTATGTATTTGCTTCGACTTAAAACTTTTAATTATAAAAATAAATTAGGACTAATGGCGCTCATTCGAATACACTTAATTAAATGGAAATATTCTAACCCCTAATAAGTATAAAAATAACTTATAGAAAAACATTTATGAACGTGTGTTCATACCATTGTTATTCCTAAATAGGCTTCACATTATTAAAACAAAATAATATTTTTTTTTTTTTTTGATAACAAAAAATCCCACGATTCAATTGTCTGTATACAAGTCTGACATTAAATATGGCTGCCAATTAACATAATTATTGTATCGTACAATTGTATTGTATGCTTTTATTAGTGTTGCTTTTGTATTATTTTATTGTTGTAAAAAACTAAATTTTAGTGGTAGAATCCGTCATACGTACATACATACTTTGACGTATTCAACTGGGATGAAAGTGCCGACGGAAGACGGAAGAGGTTGACACAATTAGTACTTTGTTGACATATGTATATTAAATCAGGAAAGATAACACTTGAAAAGCTTTTTGCTCCATTTTACTTTATATAATTTATTTATTTTGTTGTACTTTATTTTATTTTTCGTCCCACTCAATACAAACATTTAATCAAAACAAAGAAAAGAAAAGAAATTGTTCGCATTTATAAAAAACCTTCGAAACATTGTGAAATGTTGTGGAAGTCTTGGGAATAGCCTTGAACTTTCGTTAACCAACCAGAACTTTTCAGATCATTGCGGGACATTTTAGAACCCTCTCGAAGGTTGTGAAATGTTCTGGAATAATATGTACCAGATTGGTTGTGGGTACGACAAATTTCTTATCAGTGAAGTTTTTTTTAGTGAATAACGCTAAACAATAAAATATGAGTACTTAAAGTAATACGGTGACTGATTATAAAACGAAAATAAGCGGTAAAAGAGTTAAAATTTTACTTAGAGTAAGTGAGCGAAACCAGCTACTTTAAAATAAAATTTATGAGGTAATTTTTTATAAAATGCAAAATTTATATTTCGTACTTTTGGCGAAACTAATTTGATCAGGAAATTTTCTCATAACCTTAAACAAATACTTAGAAATGGAATAACGACCCTATCATTTTGACGCGTACCTCATTTATTTAACGAGTTTAGGTGTGTTTGTGTGCCAAGTTTGTATGCTAAACTAACTAGTTATTAAGTAAAGTAATTATTTAACAATACGACGCTTAGTTATACAAGAAAGTCAAAATAAAAATTTATTTGTGAAAATAAGAATAGGTACAGGTGGTTGTCGTTCAGTCAATCGCACTAATAATTTTCTATTCACTTCTTACTTTGAAATTATATTTTTATAATAATTCCCGGAAGCCAACTGTAGAAAATTTTCATATTCAGCAAAGACTTTTAATTTGTTTCTGAGTATTTCTTCATTTCCTTTGTCGTTTTCATTGTCATTTCCATTTTCATTTCCACTTCTATTTATTTTTTTTAATGTCGACGCTTCTTTTTCATTTCGTTCATTTATTTATTTGTTTAAATGTGCTGATTTTTTATTTGTTAATGACAGACAATGTTTGTAGATTGTTATACATAATAAATTTCTATATATTTGTATATTTGCTGTCTGTTTGCCACTCTTGTTATGTGCGAGGGAAATCTTAAAAGTCTTTAAAAAGATTTTATATAAAAATTGTTTAAATATAAGGTCATTCCGCCTTGTAATGTACAAAACGAACCCGCATTTTTGAAAAAAATTTTTTTTTTGCTGTAGTAAGAAATGGCTTTGTTCAGGTTGATTCAATATATACAAACTTCCAGACGACTTTTATGTTTTTACTGAAAGTGGGCTCTCCCCAATTGATTTCCAAAAGTGATTTTGATCACCACTTAACATAATCGAGGTTAGACTCATCAACATATGGCACTCCATTATATAAAACGCTTTTATTTTATTTATTATCTTTTTATGGGGGGATACTAAAGCAGACCACTGACAGCATGGGTCCCTTTTCAACCCCCTTCGTTCCTCAATTTTATACAACTGGAAATTTACGAATACCTTACTTTCATTGAGTCTTGTGCTGTCACTAGCCTTTGACTCTCGACTGTAGTGACTTCGGACTGGCATCTGATACATGTCGACAGTCTTAATCAGCACAGAGTCTATGGTAATTGCTAATATTAATTAAGGCTAAGGTCTTCAAAAACCTGTAATTTTTATAAAATTACACATTACAGGTCTCTGTCAATAAATGTCTTCTCCGAATCTTCAAAGTATTTTGACCTCAAACTATAACAAATTCTGAGCTATAGTTGAGAATGCAACAACCTCCAATTGATCATGAGATCACAATATGACATTAATAGGAAATCCCTTGAATGCAACCCACAGGGAGCAAGAAGAAGGGGACGCCCTAAAAATATATGGAGACACCAAATTCAAGCCGAATTACAAACTGCTGGATTAACCTGGAATGAAGCCAAAAGAACAGCATCAGACTGTACTCGATGGAGATCACTTATTGAGGCCCTATGTTCCTTATAGGAATTCGAAGGATTATATATATGTTAGCCTTTTTCCCGGCACAGTTTACAAGTAGTACCTGACCTCGATTTTTAACTTGGCCAAATAATACTTGACAGTTCGTGACCTGTCAATAACGCAGTTAACCATTTGTAGGCACCGAGATTATATTCAAGCTCCTGCTTGTTCTATGTGCCAACTTGTAGTTAAAAATTCCAGATTCTTTGGTGGGAATCGAACTCACAACCCACCGAACCACTTGAAATGCGCAATTTATTTTTTAAGTTTTAGTGACCAGATGTGCCAAGTAGTATTTAGTTGAAAAGGTAAAATAACAATCTGAGTTTTATATGGTACTCCACAAATCAATTACCCCAAAAGTACAATAACAGTAGGAAAACGAATTCAGATTTTTAATGAAATACATCACAAAATCCGTATAAGACTAGTGCTAGAGTAAGACCGCAACAAAAGAAAGAACAGGGCTGATCGCCGTTGATAAATATTAAAAATGACGCTTTCGTTGCTTACGGAAATTGCAACAAGGAAATTTTCTCTTTAAGAAGAATTTAAATAATTCATATTAGAAAATTGCAAACATTACACTGAGCTACACAGAAAAAAAATTTATGCATCAATTAAAGGTTTTAATTAGATTTTAATTAAAGTTCAATTAATTTTTTAATTAATTCAAATATATATTTGTTTAAAACAGAACAAGAAAATCCCAATTAAACAAATAATTAAATAAATTAATTATTTTATTAAATTTTAATCTGACTAATTAAAACCTTTAATTGGTGAAAAATTCTTTTCTGTATGCAATATCTTCGGGGACAGTTGGTCAATGGAGGAAGCCGTAAAAGATGGACAAGAATACCTCGCAATAGGAAGATGGATTATTCTCTAATGTACTTCTATTGCATAGCCCCTCAGCAGAAAGCCCAAAAAGTTGTGTTGATGAAAAAGGGTGTTACCCTAAGCTAGATAACTTAAAGTAGCTAAGAAGATTGCGCACATTTTGTGTGTAATTCCAATTCCCAATATTATATTCAGGACCATGTGGGCAGACACACATTAAAAGTGGATGCCATAGACGAAATTCGAAAATAAAAGCTAGTTACAGCACGCTACTCAATAAAAGTGAGGTTGAAGTAAATTATCAGTGCCGTTACAGACACCATTGAGAAACGAAGGTGGAATACGAACCCATAAAATATTCCAAAAAGATTTTACTGTAGATCGTTTCGTTTTTCGGGGAGCTACAACTTTCTAAAGCAATCAAAACTTTAATATTTTTAAACTACTTTTCCTCTCACCCTCGTTGCTGTTAACATAGAGTAAATTACATTGAGTTTTATTTGTTGGCCATAAACACACCAAATGGTTGTTAACCACATCGAAAGTATATTGACATTAGAAAACTATCTGCATGGAACGTAACCGTTTGTTTGCTGAATAAAAAAAGAGAATAGTTTTGAATTGGCAGCCATCTTCAATTGCATTTGTAAATTATAAATTCAGTATTTTATATTGTGGTTGCATTCTTAATTTAGTTGTCAACTCTTATTGGTTTTATTCTTTTCAATTTTAAAAGGGTATAATTTTAAGGATTTAAATTGTGTGTATGTGTGTGTGTGTGTGTTAGTGCAATTAAGGTAAATTGTATTTTGTTTAATCAATAATTGTAGAAATGTAAAATTATTATATTCCTCTTTAATTAACAAATGGTTTTTAGTTAATGGCTTTTTATTTTATTATTTTTTTGTTTGTTTTTTTTTTCATTAAACAAAATATGAAAATTAGTAAATAATATTTTATTTTGATTTGTATTTATTTGTTTGCAGCACCTTTGAACATTAATGATGTCATCAATTAATAAAAAGATTTTAAAGAATTAAAATTTTAGACAAATACTTTTGTGCCCAATTACATTATTTAACTTTTTTCGCTGCCATCTTTCATTTTGCTTCTTTAAAATTGCATTTGTGTTTATATCATGTAACTTTTATTGCAGAAATTTACAATTTAAACTCTATAAATATATAAATATATATAGCTTTAAGAACTACGAATGAAAGGATACCCAAGGCGAATTCATACCAGGTGTGAGCAATTATTTTTTGCTGTCCATTTTTGGTAATGTCTTGTCAAAAATACATTGTTTTATATCTGCTAGTAAAGGGTGTTTTTTATAGAGTAATAGAACTTTAAGTTGGCATTACTTTTCAAGATGGCTGTCAAGTGATTTATTCTCAGTTTGGTTTGGCAATTCATCATGAATAGACTCACGCCTGAACAACGCTTGCAAATAGCGCAATTTGGGCCCAAAACGACATTACCGTTGTTCCCGATTTTCATAAGCGAATTTTGTTTAGCGATGAAGCGCACTTCTGGTTGAATGGCTACGTCAACAAACAAAACTGCCGCATTTGGAGTGAAGGTAATCCTCAAGTGTATGTCGAAACACCGTTGCATCCAGAAAAACTGACTATTTTGTGCGTTTTTCAAAAACGATGGTGGCCAGAACGTTACAGTCAATGGTGATCGGTATAGAGCCGTGATTACTAACTTTTTCATTCCTGAATTGAATAACCATGATGTCCAGGAGATGTGGTTTCAAACAGACGGCGAAACATGTCACACAGCTCGTGCCACAATAGATTTATTGAAAGACACGTTTGGTGACCGCCTAATTTCACGTTTTGGACCTGTGAATTGGCCTCCAAGATCTCTACTTTCTGTGGAGCTATGTAAAGTTATTGGTCTATACGGATAAGGCACAAAAGCTTGACCATTTGGAAGACAACATTCGCCGTGTTATTGCCGATATTCGCCACAAATATTGAAAAAAGTCATCGAAAATTGGACGTCCAGATTGGACTACATCCCCGCCAGCCGTTGCGGTCATATGCCAGTAATCATATTTGAAATGTAATGCCACAAGATTATCTTTCGGATAAATAAAATACATGTCAATCGAACAATCCATCGTTGTGTTATTGCACCTTACAGTTCTATACCTCTATAAAAAACACCCTTTATAATATGAAAGTTGTTGTATTGTTTTAGTTGTTGCCGTACTGCTCACACCTGGTATGAATTCGTCTTGTGTGCACCTATTTTAATTCCTATTTCACCTCTCGCCTACGAATTACGAATTGCAGCGTCAGAAGTTGCATAATGTAAAAAGGAACTTTTTCGTCTTTTTAAAATTAATTCTTTAACCCAAACGTACCTTTTGGTTAAAATGCCTTTTTTAGATATAAATGCTCCTGTTTCGATTGTTGTTGTTGCTTTTAAAGTAAATTACTTTTTATTAAGTATAAGAAAAAAATGAAATTTAGACGAAATAAATTTATTTTATTTTTGAAAAATATTTTTATAGGAATAAAAGAGAAATTTACAACCATAGAAGCACTAATGTAATAAAGAGTAATCAGGACATTGCTTGTGGTTTTAGACAACTTGATCCGACAGAAGTGAAGATTAGGCATTAGGCCCAGAAAAAAATGTTTGCACCAATTAAAGATTTTGATTGGTTTCAGATACAACTTTAATTTAATTTTTAATTAATTTCTTAATTGAAATATTATTCAATATTGAATATTATTGAGTCAATTAAAAGTTAATGAAATTTTGTATCTGAAACTTATTAGAACTGTTAATAGGAGCCAAAAATATTTTCTGTGTGAAAATTACAGGCGCTATTCGCACTAACCCTACCTGACTTAATGCAAAACAACTAGTTAGATATAAATTCGGCAATAAGACTCAGCGCAACCTTGAGCATTAAGATCACCAAACTTGAGTCATTCGATGATTGGATGAGTTCAAGTAACCTCTGATGTCGATTATTGCTCCAAATATGCATGCAGATTAGTTTGTGAATGCCCGACATCTCTAAAGGTGAGAGATTTCAACCTGGATTACCTAACGGAATATGCCTGGCTGACGGGATATATAATTACGCATGAATTTGTTATAATCTGGAATCCGCCCTCGGGACTGGAATATAGATCAACTAGTTGGTATCACGCTAAGTTGTCAAAAGATCTTTCAGTAGAATTAAATGAGATTCATGCAGACCAGTTGGTCTAACAAGGTTACCTGCACGATTTTAAGACTTTTATAACTCTAGCATGATTGCGAAAAAACTGAAATTTCCTCGTAGACATATAACCATAGTGGTAGGTGTGCTGGTAGGGAATTATGCCATGGGTATACATACTTCCATAGCGCAACGTAATCAGATAGTAAAATGATTAAAAAACATTTATGAATAACTTCAGTTTAGTCCGAGGTATAATTCTGAAATTTATTTTACAGATAAAGAAAGTATAATGGAGCACTCTTCAATAATATCTTAACATTGCTGTTTTAAAACATAACTATGTTTCATTAGAGAAACGATATAATGGCTTCTGAAGAAAATTTCAGGATGAGGAGGTGCAAGACCTCACCCTCTCTTATTATAGGGCGGCTTCTCTGGTTAGTTCCAGGCTGTAAAGTCTTACAGATCTATCGAGCTTTGATATTATTAGGATAAATACATTTATCTGGACTTTAGTATGAAAAATTACGTTTCTATACTCAAGTATTATCTGGCCAAATTAAAAATCGAGGCCAGGCGATACTTGCAGACTGTGCCTGGAAAAAGGCTAACATAAAAAGGCTTTGGATCACGGGCAGACGTATATTATATGAATTTGTGGAACAAGATTAACGTGAGTACCTGCCTACTCGGCCTAACCTCTCGGTGGTCTTACCACCGAGTGAAACTTAGGCGTAGACTAGCGCCCCTTATTGTGTAGTATAACAACACTCTGTGGGGCCACCGATTCCCGTGGTACTAGTCCTTTGGGCACTGGTCGGGCCTCGAAGAGGACCCGCAATGGTTTATCGCAGACCTTTTCTTCCAGATTTAGGCTCTAGGAACCCTAGCGTCTGGTGCCCCTATTTTCCCCGAGTGAACCGCGTCAAAGTATTTTCCATATTCCTGCAGTGACAATTGGAACCCCCGGGGGTATATTATATGAATATGCTGTGGAGACCTAAGTCTTAAGCAAATGTTGGCAATTACCATAGAGCTTGTGATGGGGCAGAATGTCGACATGTATCAGTCGCCAGTTTGAAATCACTACAGTCGAGATTAAAACGCTAGTGACAGCACGAGACTCAATGAAAGTAAGGTATTCGTAAGTTTCTAGTCGGATACCAGAAAACATTGAGGAACGAAGAGGGGTCGAAAAGGTACGCATGAAGTTATTGGTCTGCTTCAGTATCGCCTCTACAAAATAATAATAATAATAATAATAATAATAATAATAATATTATACTCTTAAGGTGGTAAGATTTTTTATTTTGAAGTTTCTATGTTTTTCGAATTTTAACCAAATTGTTTTTGTAGAAGTGATTTTTTTTAAAACGAAGTAGCTAAATGGCACCTAATGCTTTTCCCCTTTGGGCGATATAAATTTTCTTTATTAAATGCCTTTTATTACAAAAAGCTTTAATAGCTTTTTTGTTTTTACAACTAATATTAGCCACGATAATATTAAAATCTTATAAACATTTTGTAAAAATTTGCAGTTTTTAACCACAATAACCTGTCAACATTAATGTTGCAAATAACGAGTAAGAGTTTTGTGGTTTTGCCATAAATATTGTGATTTTACAATAAGTTCTTTAAACCTTTAAAATCATTATTTCATTGATGCTGCTACAAAAATTATAACATTGTTTAGCAAAACTTTTTTAAAACTAGCGTAGCGTTTATTTCTGAAAAATATCACACTTGTTAATGGTTCAGAGAATAATTCTTTGCAATAACACCTTAAACAATAACAAAAAAAAATGACTTGAAATAATGGCACGCAAACATTTATTCGTACAGACTCTCATACATGTCAGCAAATTAATATTCAGTTAAAACAAAATGCACAAGTTGTGTTGTATGTTACTTTTGATGAAAACTAAAAAAAAACTTGTAATGTTGACAACATTTGCAACAAGCTTGTAATTTGCGGTTTTCTAAACATGATTACATTTTCTATACCCTACAGGCGAGGCTGTCGAAAATTAAACTCATGGACAGCATGGAACAATACAATTCATTTGGTAAGAAACCCGCTACAAATTTCAACTGTTTCCAATAACAACATGTTCGAGAACTCGACTAAGGGTTCATTTTAAGTCTCTAATGCTGGCACCCCGCCCGTCACCTTTTGCAATAAACCATAGTTTTTACTGCCGCTTTATTTTATGTCGCCGTTTTTACCACAACCAACCAACTAACCAACCAACCAAAAAACCAGCCTGCTTAAAGTAACAAGCCTGCTTCTTTTCTTTGGCTTTTGTTATGTTTTAAACAAAAGAACAACTTAACAACCGACCGCATTTTTATGCATCCGAATTGTGTTTGGTATCTCATGTTCTTTCTGGTGCACGAGTATGTTAATGTTTGTATCTTTGTTTTTGCCTTCAAATAATGTGTCGTCGTGCATTTTAATGGATTTTCCATTGTGAAACTCATTAGCACTTATTAAATTAAATGTTGCATGCACCGCATTGTAAAAATGCATACATACACACACTCACACTCGCACATAACAGCAACAACAAATTAAAGTGCAAAAAAAAACATAAACTGCTCTAGTTACCGGTACTTAATGGTTTCCTCTAACAGACTTTTTTTATTCATATTTTGAATCTTCTTTCTTGTGCTTTCGTGGTTTTTGCCAATATTTTGCGGATCATCCGAAAGATTACTGACTTATATATTAAAGAACGACAATAAAATACAACCAACCCGACGCCAAGGCACGGGTTGGTTGTATTTTCAGTTGCCTAGTCCATGTACGCCGTCACTGCATGGATCGTCGACCCTTTACGCGCCTACTCGTGGGAACTACATGAAAAACACAAATAAAAATACAAAAAAACAAAAACAAAATATAGCAGGAAGCGAGCAGGGGAAACCCTCGCCCGCCAACTGCAATTCTGTCCCAGCAAGCCAACCTAAGGTTGATGCTGTGGACAAAACCAATGAGGTACCACTCGACTATTCGGCTGGTACCTCTTCGGCCCGTGCTGGCTTAGTACCAGCAGAAACCCCTGCTTCGGGTGCCACGGCTACTGTCGTGGACAACCCTGCGGTAATTGTACCATCTGCACCTGTGGTAACCCCTACAGGCTCAGATGTGCTACGTCCCCCCGCCCAAACGGCTGTAAAAATTGCCCCCAATGACCGCAAAAACACATCCAAGAGGGCCTTTATCGAAGGGCGCGCCGCCCAACGTCTAGTCGACAGACTTGGCAACACGCCAGTCGACAAATTAACTCCGGAAGAGAAATCCTCCCTATCTTGGGCAAAAACCCACCTGGCTGCTGCTGAAAGCTCCAAACCTGATGCAGATGTAGAAAAACCATCTACATCCGCAGCGCCCAAAAGGCAACGATCGGGGGAGGAGAAGATGCAGCAGCATAACCTACAACCGGACATCAAACGTCCAAAAACATTAACAATTCCATCATCCAGGGTCATAAATAGGCCTTACAGTGAGGTTGCTAAAGATCCACTGATAAGGGCTATTATTGACAATAGCAACTGTGACGGGGCTATCTCTCGTGAGAAATGGGAGATGATCCGTCTCAAATTGCTGGAAAACTTTTTAAATGATGAAACCAGTCCAGCGCCTCAAAATGTAGACGCTGGCTGGTTTCAAGGTCACATTAAGCTGCTCTCATGCACAAGTGAGAGTTCAGCATTACAGCTCAAACTGGCAATCACATCCTTAGGGGAAGTGTGGCCCGGTGCAAGATTGGATGCGGTCCCGGTCAGCGATATACCACGAAGGCCGAGATCCATCGCAATCATCCCCAGGGAACCACACAACCCGGCGACGATCCTGTCGATCATCCGGAGAGGAAATGCCGATCTACCGACCAGTGACTGGAAGGTAGTGAAGGTTTCCGAACCGGAAGGGTTGACTAGGAAGGCGGTGGTGGTTCTTAACAAAGAGTCGTTGTCACCACTACGGAAGAGGCAAGGTAAGATATTCTATGGTTATGATAGTATCAAGCTGAGCATCTACCGTGGTGATGACAAAGCCAACCCCGGCACCTCCTACAATCAATTGGAAGGGTCGCAATCTGAGGATGTGGCTGCCAGCACAAGCCAACAACCACCAACAACAACTGCGGAGATAGATGACACCGCGAGCTCAGTAGCCACGGAGAGTTCACAATCAGACTCAGGTCTGGTTGGCGAGCTCTTCGAGCGTCTGGGTGTTGCGGAGGATGACGAAGATGTGCTCCTGGACTCTGACCCGGAGGACATCGACGTCACTGTCATCTATGATCCAGACAGAGATGGTGAAGGTGATTCAGATCAACCTCCACCACTCTAAGGCAGCGTCCGCTGCATTAATTCTTCGTCTCGCAGATCGAGGCGAAGACATCGCATTAATCCAGGAGCCATGGGTCAACAATGGTGTTATATGTGGACTTAATGCACAAGGCTACAAACTATTGTATGCAGCAACTTCAGGTAACAATAACAAAACTATTAGATCCTGTATTTTAGCAAAAGATCACCTTAATATCTTCATTCTATCTGATTATAGTGATGAAGACTCGGTGACTGCAGTGTGGGAAGAGGCAGAATCTGCGGTGTGGATAACCTCTGCATACATGCCGCATGACCAGGATAAACCTCCACCCAATAACTTGGTCAAGAAGATGGCCAGAGCAGCGAAGGCCAAAAACATCCCTACAATAATAGGGGCCGACGCAAATGCACATCACCATATTTGGGGTAGCTCCGATACCAACAACAGAGGTGAGTGTATCCTTGATTTTATATTAAATAATGATCTAGTAGTCGCAAATAGGGGTTCCGAACCCACTTTTGTTGTATCAAATAGACAGGAGGTGCTGGACATCACGCTTGTCAGCCTGCACTATGCATTTTTAATCGAAAATTGGAGAGTCTCTACAGACTGTTCTTTCTCCGATCATCGTTATCTTGTCTTTTCCATTGTTAGGAAGAAAGCTAGGACCGTCGCTTACATCAATAGACGTAAGACGGATTGGGAGAAACAGAAAATGCTCCTTTCAAATATACCTAATCCTCCCACAACTATTCGGGATACCATGCACATCGAAGATGCTGTGAATAGACTTACCAACGCATTTAGAGATGCAACGAATAAGTCCTGCAGACCGTCGATTCAGCGTTCAAATCGCAGACCTACATGGTGGTCAACGGAAATAGCGGAATCTCGTAAGATCTGCCGCAAACTTTTCAACGAGGCTAAGAGGACAGGGAACTGGTCACTCTATAAATCCTCTGTGAACAAATTTAAGAACCAAGTTAGAAGTGCAAAACGTGAATCCTGGAAAGACTTCTGCAGTGGCATTGAAAGTTTTTCTGAGGCTAGCAGATTGCGCAAAGTACTTGCCAAACAAGCGTCAATTCCTGGATATATTCAGAAATCAGACGGCAATTGGACCTCCAGTGCACAGGAGTCACTGGAAGTCCTGATGGACACCCACTTCCCGGGATGTCGATCAACCTCGGGAGTACAATACAGTTCTACCTATACAAGCCGGACACTGCACGCCGTGAACATAGACACGGATAGGTTGCACTGGGCGATCAAAAGTTTCCATCCTTATAAGTCTCCGGGCCCGGATGGTATAATTCCTGCCGATCTACAAAACAACCTAGATCTGGTGACAACTTGGCTCCTACCGTTATATAGAGCCTGTTTATCATTGTCCTATATCCCGGACCAATGGACTAAATGCAATGTGATATTTATTCCCAAAGGAGGGAAATCATCACACACGAAAGCAAAGGATTTTAGGCCAATCAGTCTAACATCCTTTTTGCTCAAAACGCTGGAGAGACTTATCGACATTCATTTGAGAATGACAATCGACAGGAATCTCCTTTCGCCATCCCAACACGCTTATACGAAGGGCAAATCTGTTGAGACAGCATTACACTCGCTCGTGGGACATATTGAGAAGTCGCTAGAGCATAAAAACTACACAATGGTAGCCTTCATGAATATTGAGGGAGCCTTCAATAACATCGAACCGTTGGCAATAACCCGATCTCTAAGAGAACTGGGGATTGACCAATCGATCATCAGGTTCATTACGAACCTGCTAAGTAACAGGACGATAACGTCTACATTTGGCTCAGCGAGCATTTCCAAAACAGCGGGAAGGGGCACACCACAAGGTGGAGTATTGTCCCCACTATTATGGAATATAGCAATCAATAAGTTGCTCAAAGATCTGGACTCGATGAATTTTAAAACTGTCGCATACGCAGACGATGTAGCGGTGGCAGTATCTGGTGTCCATATTGATATTATCACACAAAGATTAGAGGCGGCACTCAAGATGATCTGCACCTGGACAGAACAGTGTGGACTGAGTGTAAACCCAGCCAAAACTGAACTTGTACTATTCTCTAGAAAATACAAGCTCCCACCCTTCAGGCTACCCGTATTGAGGGGAATACCACTAACTCTAGCACATAGTGCAAAGTATCTTGGCATAATCTTAGACAGTAAACTATCCTGGAAAATGAACATCCAGGCTAGAGCGTCTAAAGCCATCACAGCAATATATGTGTGTAAAAAAGCCATAGGCAAGACTTGGGGAATGAACCCGAGAATTGCGAACTGGCTATTTGAAGCGGTAATCAAACCGACCTTATTCTATGGAATCATCGTCTGGTGGAAAGCACTAGATACTAGGGCAAATATCTCTATTATAGAGAAAGTATTGCGTAATATGGCGATCCTAATAACAGGAGCTATTAGGTCAACGCCGACGAAGGCACTTTTTGCTATGCTAAACTGGCTACCAGTTGACCAGCTAGCCAGGAAGCTTGCACTAAGAACGGCCATTAGACTGAATGTCACAGGTGCATGGAACCATAGACTGTGGGGCCATGCCAGTATCCTGGGAATCACGAATATTATCCCCGGACTCATAGACTACTGCATCCCAAAACCCTTCTTCATGCGAAACTTCGATTTCGACATGACGGAGGGCCACCCACCGCCCCCTGGCTCACTCTGCGTGTTCACAGATGGCTCCAAAAGGGAGGTGGGAGTTGGAGGTGGGGTCTATATAGAGGAATTTGGAATCAAGATGTGTTTCAGACTCCCAAATGAATGTAATGTTCTACAAGCAGAAATATCTGCTATCAAAAAAGCGGCAAACTGGCTAAGGTATCACAGAATATCGAATAGGGATATCTGGTTTTGTACCGACAGTAAAGCTGCCATTATGTCCCTAAAAGGTGTGTTCAGCACATCAAATCTCGTCCTGGAATGCCGGACATCCTTAAATGCGATGGCGGAAAATTCAACGGTCACCCTTAAATGGGTGCGGGGACATGGGACTACCTCAGGCAACAATGTTGCTGACGAACTAGCAAAGAAGGGAACTCTGCTTCATGATGGCGCCATTGACGTCTATTGTGGCATTCCCCTCTCTGCATGCGGGCAACGAATAAACCGTGCTCTTTATGACCTGGCCCAGGCCAGATGGTCCGATGAGTCTACTTGTCTGACGGCAAGGACAATCTGGCCCTTACTAGATCAGAAGAGGACGGATTCATTACTTCGGATGCCGAAAACACAACTGCGTGACTTTATATCTACGGTCACTGGGCATTGTCTATTCGGAGCCCATGCAAGAAGAATGGGCCTCCCTTACAACGACTTTTGCAGAAGCTGCCAAGATGAGGAAGAGGAGGAAACGGTCGTTCACCTCCTCTGCCTATGCCCTGCACTGGAATACCAACGACTTCAAAATCTTGGACAACGGTATTTCGGGAGCCTAACTTGTGTTTCACTTCTGGAACCAAGAAGAATAAACTCTTTTCTGAGGAGCTGCGGCTGGTTCTCCAACCCACTCCCACTCGGCGAGGCATGAAAACGCTTGTTTGCTGTCTCGGCCAATATGCTATCTTACACTATATTTTTCTTAAATTATCTCTCTCTTTTCTTTACACCCCCCCAATCTTACTCTTACTTTTATTTCTTCCTCTCCGCAGGTAACACAAAGGGACCAATACGTGGACCCAAGTGAGCTGTATACTACAGCTGCCTGCTTAACCTAACCTAACCTATATTAAAGAAGAATAAATTAAATTAATTTAAAGCAACAATGTTGGCAAAATATTTAAAGTAATCACCCCAATTTGTGGAAGTATCACAGGACCCAACATTAAAACCAGAACTTGTTTTTGAAATTAAAATTATTTTGTGTGAAAGCTGATTTGACACTTCTCGGTTGTTATGAGGTCACGCTAAGCAAATTTCTGGTATCCGACTGGTAATTTTACAAGTACCTTACTTTCATTGAGTCTCGTCCTGTCACTAGCCTTTTACTCTCGACTTTAGTGATTTCAGACTGACGACTGATATATGTCGACATTTTTCCTCATCAAAGAGTCTATGGTGATGGTAACATTTGCTTAAGGCAACAAGGTCTCCATAGCACCTTCATACATTGAATATGTGTCTGACCGTAGTTCAAAGCCTTTATGTTAGCCAGTCTACTGGAGATCCATATAAAGTGTGGTCTGTGGTCTCCCGTCTGTCGTCTTCGCCTTTTTTCTTTTTTTCAGGCAATTAATGCCTACACAGCAAAAATTCTTTGCCCCTATTAACAGTTTTAATTAGTTTCACATGCAAATTAAATTAATTTTTTAATTGTCTCAATTATATAATTAATTAAGATTGAATTTAATAATATTTCAATTAAGTAAATAATTAAATTAATTAAAAATTAAATTAAAGTTGTGTATGAAACCAATCAAAACCTTTAATTGGTGCAAAAAATTTTTTCTGTGTATAATGGGTGATTTTTTTGAGGTTAGGATTTTCATGCATTAGTATTTGACAGATCACGTGAGATTTCAGACATGGTGCCAAAGAGAAAGATGCTCAGTATGCTTTGACATTTCATCATGAATAGACTTACTAACGAGCAACGCTTGCAAATCATTGAATTTTATTACCAAAATCAGTGTTCGGTTCGAAATGTTCAAATGTGACAAATTTTGTTCAGCGATGAGGCTCATTTCTGGTTGAATGGCTACGTAAATAAGCAAAATTGCCGCATTTGGAGTGAAGAGCAACCAGAAGCCGTTCAAGAACTGCCCATGCATCCCGAAAAATGCACTGTTTGGTGTGGTTTGTACGCTGGTGGAATCATTGGACCGTATTTTTTCAAAGATGCTGTTGGACGCAACGTTACGGTGAATGGCGATCGCTATCGTTCGATGCTAGCAAACTTTTTGTTGCCAAAAATGGAACAACTGAACTTGGTTGACATGTGGTTTCAACAAGATGGCGCTACATGCCACACAGCTCGCGATTCTATGGCCATTTTGAGGGAAAACTTCGGAGAACAATTCATCTCAAGAAATGGACCGGTAAGTTGGCCACCAAGATCATGCGATTTAACGCCTTTAGACTATTTTTTGTGGGGCTACGTCAAGTCTAAAGTCTACAGAAATAAGCCAGCAACTATTCCAGCTTTGGAAGACAACATTTCCGAAGAAATTCGGGCTATTCCGGCCGAAATGCTCGAAAAAGTTGCCCAAAATTGGACTTTCCGAATGGACCACCTAAGACGCAGCCGCGGTCAACATTTAAATGAAATTATCTTCAAAAAGTAAATGTCATGGACCAATCTAACGTTTCAAATAAAGAACCGATGAGATTTTGCAAACTTTATGCGTTTTTTTTTTTTTAAAGTTCTCAAGCTCTTAAAAAATCACTCGTTATTATTAACCGTGTTACTTCCTTTGGAAAGGGATAGGAGCAGATAAGGCAGATGGTTAGAATGATAGTAAAGCCTCACTTACGGCAACACTGCAATTGCACATTATGATTATTTTTAGAACAGTGTCGCTGTGCCTCTGGTGTTATGTAGGCATTGAGTGTCAGATAATACTTGGGAGTACGTGACCTGTAACTAACGCAGTTAACCATTTGTAGGCACCCAGATTATATCTAAGATCTTTCTTGGTCTTCCTGCCAACTTGCAGTGAAAAATACTAGTCTTTGGTGGGAATCGAACCCACAACCCCGAACTGATAGGCTAGCACACTACCTAGCTGATAGGCTAGCACACTAATACACACCAAGGCACCCGATAGCAACGTTTGAAAATTGTCTTAATTTATTTTGAAAATCATGGATCAGTTCGACAAACTCAAAATCGTTGATCACATCGATTAATTTGAGTAACTATGGATCGTTTAAACAACGTTTTTACTCTTAGAAAGACGCCTTACACACGCAAAGAAAAACCATTGTTATGGTATGGTCACAGGAACCAAATTATGTTCTCTGTAACAATATTTGGTTGCGATAAACACATTAGTTGCTTGTAACATTACTTTGGTCCCGGTAAAAAAGTTTTGTTTAAAATTTTATCATTAAATGGTTACTACGTACAAAAAATTCAACATGGTTGGTTTTAACTATTTAATGTTTAATCCACAACCAAAGATTTTTCGTAGGCAACAAAAAGATTTTTAAAAATAAAAATTATTTGCTTGTTTAGGTCATCGCAGTTTATTGGTTTCTGCTTTAAAAAAATAATAAAAAATGTATAAACAATTGTTTCGGGAATTCAATTTAAAATTGAATATTTAATTATTTCTTTTTCGATGTTGAATTGACCGCGCGGCAACCATCTTCTCTGGATACCCGCAATTCTAGTCCTCTCGGTGTGAGACTGTAATTTATTTTTAATTTTTAGACCAGAAAAATTAATAAAACCTCGAAATCATGAAAATCAACTGGGATAATACTACTGATGATGAAATGTTCGCAGATACAAAACGAAATTGGTCGGTGATGTAATTTACCAGGTGACATTAAGAGTGAAGATTTCAATAGCAGAGCTGAAGAATCTGATTAGGATACAAACTCAACCGTTGAGACCGGCGTTGATGTTATTCTCAATCACTGTTTACCAGAATGCTTTCGGAGACAAGAAAGACTTTACTTTTTACTTGAAAGACTACATGAAAAAGGTGCTGGCTGAATTGGAAAAGAAATCCCCCAAAATTGATGTCTTCAAGAACAACTCTTTACTGGTAAATCCATGTACTGCGATGGATTTGGCCATGTGCGAATTCCGTTAAATCGATGGCCAAAGTGTTTTCTCCTTATATCCTTGCAACACGGTTTGGAAGAAGATAAATGCTAATACAATTTTTTTATCTACATATGTATGTTTTAATAAAATCATCTGTTTTTTATATAAAATCATTAATAAAAAATAATAAATACATAATTTTGTATTTTAAAATGTAAAAAAACTGGCATATCCATTTCATATGGCATTTCATATATTTTAACCATACTGTAATCGTTAATTTAACCATAATATTATAATGTTCAACAATAATATGGTTTCACTACAATCATAAAATGTTGCTCTTAGATTATGGTTACCTCAACCATGTTTTTTCTAAAACTAAAGGGTGTCCCCATAGATGCTCTAATTTGATGTGTATGACATTGTCGTTTGTAAAGCAAGCATACAAAATTCTTAAATGTGAACTAATGGGTGATACAATTTTATACATATGGAATTATCTTTTGAACCGATTTAAAGAGACTAGAAATTAAAGGCCGTGGCACATAGAATACGTCATACGTTATACGTCGTCCTTTTAAACGTACTTGAAAGTTGAGTGTTGTCACAATGAGTGTTGTCACAATCAGTACGTCTCCGTTGACAAAAAGTACCAAAGTGGGGCAACTTTTGACGAACGTTGAAAGCTATAAATTGCTTTCTCTTTCTCAAAATTAAATTTTTGTGTTGAGTGGCGGCAAAAAAATAAACACAAAATAAATAAATTAAAGTGGTGAAAAAAGCTTTTCATGTGTTTTCTTTTCTGATTTAATATCCGTCAACAAAGTACTCATTCTGTCAACCTCTTCCGTTGTTACTTTGATTTCAGTTGAGTACGTTAAAGTATAACGTATGACGGATTCTATGTACCCCGGCCTTTACTATGTCGAAGTACATACATACCTGAAGTAGTTTGACGTATTGGGCATGATGTCTTGAAATATTATAGAAATTTACCTAGTATTGGATGTATATTTGCTATATCCGCAAATATTAAAGTTAAAAGATGTCCCAATTAATGACCTTATTTAGAGCATATAGTTTAGTTCTTTAACCATTTTAGCAAAGGCCCCCAACCAAAAAAAGTGGTTAAAATGAAAATGCATTGGTTTGCTAAATATTTAGCAAAGTGACACAAACCTACCTTGTTGAAAGCTGGTATGCTGCTGATTTAAAATTTTTACATGTTTTGTTTTCTTTGTGAGATACTCGTTGAGATTGTGTATGTGCTCACAGACCCTTAGGGGTTTGCGTGGGGGTTCTTGATTTTAGGTAGACACCTGAAATTTACACAGCGTCTGCCCGCTACTATTATAGTAGCGGTAGTGAAAACATAAAATTAACAACTAAAGGGGGACCTATTTAGAAATAAGTTAGCGTGGTCGCCTTTATTAAGGGAAAATATTAGCGATGCCCATAAAAAAATGTATACGTGATACGCGAAAACTGAGTTTAACAAGTTGAGATCACTGTATTCCACATATTTATGTTCGGGGAGCAATTTTTCTGCAGACCAGTGTTATTAATATAAACATGCAAACAAAATTGTATTTTTTTTATAAATTTCGTGTGTGCTATAGTTATTTGACAAACAAAAGCTTTTGCAGCGGCACTACGAAAAATAATTACAAAATTTTTTTTTCAGCTGTGAAAATGTTGCTGCCAAACCTAAATTTTAGACAATTCATTTCAAAATGGAAGCTATACGTGCGTCAAAAAAGACAACACTCATTAAATCCAATTAATTTAGAAAAACTAAAATGAAGTGGAAATTGGAATAAGAACATACACACACACACACACAAACCATTTGATAATTAGTTGCGGCTCATAAAACTTTTGCCTCAAAAACAAAAATCTACACAGAAAATGCCAAAAACAGAATTACACATACAAGACAAAAAAAAACACAATTCAATTTAATTATACAAAATAACAATATAAAACGAGAAAATTATAAAAAAAATTAAATTGACATTAAACCAAATTACCCACATTCTAGCATAATTAGAAATACTTATGAACATATACATACATATATACATATGTACGTATGTATCTATGTGTTTATGCGTATACACCCGCGACTAAAAAAAAGGAAACGCTTTGATGTTATAAACAGTTTTTCCATGTGATCTTCCACATTTATATACTAAGAAAAACCTAATATTATCAACAAAAAAAAAAAAAAACACCATGTAAAATCCCTTATTAAATAATTTATTTTCAATTTTATATAGAATACTAGCTATCTCCGGTTTGCTTCGCTACACCCATCCAAATAAAATACAATAAACACTTTTAAGCCGACCTTTAAATCGAAAACGCACGCTATTCTCACGTCAAAACTGTTTCAGTTTATATGCAAGGAAGGTACGACGCCCACTGTTCCCATCCAATCTGTGTTTCCCTAAACTATGTATATATTTAAGGTGGTTGTCAGAAACTCCAATGACAGTTCTGAAAGCACAGGTTTGTTGTCGGTTATGTTGCGTGGTTTGTTTTCGCTTCAGTTTGACAAACGATTTGCTGATGATGTTCTCTAGATTTCAATTCTTTGAATCGAGTATGCGTATTAAGACAAATTGTTTGCCAAAATTTTTGTCGTATTGTCTTACATTGACGACGAACCGATGTACCTGGTATGTCAGCTACACTTTCACGAAATTTGTGAAAGTTTTCCACCGAATAATCTACTTAGCCGTTTTATATATCAAAAATAGCATGTGTGCTCAAAAATATATTAATGTGGATTAGAAATGTACATACATATGTATGTATGCATGTGTATGACAGACTTTTTGACAAGTCTGTACGATTTGATAATCTTTTGAAATTCCTAAAGTATTTTTCTTCATTTGATCAGAGTTGAAAACTTATTGTATAATAATGTGGCAACGACAACTTAAGTGATTTTGGAGTAAAACAGAATCAAGGCGAATTCATACCAGGTGTGAGCAGTACGGCAACAACTACAACAAAACATCAACTTTGTCATTTTACTAGCAGATATAAAAATGTGACAAGACATTAGCAAAAAAAGGACAGCAAAAAATAATCAGGTGGACAATCCGTCACAGCTGGTATGAATTCGCCTTGGACAGAATTCTGTTAGATTTTTTTCCCGTGATCCTTGTCTTATATAATATGCATGTATCTTTACACTTTATGGAATATTTATTTAGATTTCTAATGTCTTCGGGATAAGTTAGACTTGGGTAACTCACGAATGACCTAGTTCAATTAAACTTTTCTACCAATTAGACTAAATGAATTAGAATTTATATTTGTAAAAAGAGAGATTGAACTAGTTCATTTTTTAATATTGAACTAAAATGAGCGATCACTATTATGAACTATTATTATTATTATTATTATTATTATTATTATTATTATTATTATTATTATTATTATTATTATTATTATTATTATTATTAGCAGACCACTTCCTTAACGGGTCCCTTTTCGACCCCTTCCGTCCTCTATGATTATAGATATAGATGAACTATAATGCACAAGTCTATAGATTGTTTAGCAGCTCGTAGCTCAACTCACAGATTTTTGCAGCAGTTACTGCACACGTTTGCAGCCGTACATTATAGATTTTTCATTTCTAAATATTCCTGTATAAAAAAAAAAATTATCAAACAAGAAAAGAAATGAATTGGTTACAGTTTTATCTTTTTAATAGACACCAGCGTTTCTTAGTTTTGCTCGCAACTGTATATTTAAATATACTTAACATTCTAGTTTATACTACAAAAAAATACAATTTATTAAAAAAGAATTTAACAATAACAAACGACTCATTTGTCACAGAAAATTTGTTACAATTCATTTGCTTAAAATTACATTCATTTGTGTAACAAAATAAACAAATTACCGCGCTTGAAGAGCAAATTAAAAAAAAATAAAAGAATTATAATTCTTTGTGTCTCATTAGTTGTCATTATAAAACAACACATAATCATACAAATATCTTACGAAATATGTGCATGAATACATGAATGTTTATTCACCTACAATTGCCTATGTACACCATCTTTGTCTGCAGACAAAAAGACAGCCAGCCAGCCAATCAGTCAGTCAGTCAGTTACAATTAAAGCGCAGCACCATTTACTGTCAAAACATTTTGTTTAATGAGATTTCTGCTATTTTTGGTAAATTTCCAAAAAATAATTATCATTTCCTACAAGGCAAATACATAATTCATTAGTAGCAAAAGAATGAAACAACAACAGCAACATCAACACAATCACCATCTCAATTATGCTGCCTGCACACATGCAAATTTCCATGCAGAAATAAATATTTAAATAAAGTTGACAAATGTTGGGCATGTTCTCATTACAACAACATAAATAATGGAAAATTATAAAGAAGAAAAAAAGAAAAAGTTTTCGTTACAATCGTTTGACAATCGTTCTGCTTGGAATAAGAGCCTCATCATCTTCATGTTTATTTTGTTTTGTTGAAAAAATACCCGAATAGCAAAAAATGTTCGATCTTTTACAAATTTTCTTGTTTCGTTTAGAAATAAAATTATTCATATAAATTAGGTACATATTTACAAAACAACAATTCGTTTAAGAAGTGTCTGTTGAACATTTAAATTTTTTAATTTAAGTTTAATGCAACGGTTTACTAGTAAAAACACCACTTTTTAGTGTTGTAAAACGTGGAATAATTGAAATTTCCTTTGGTTTTATTTCCTCTTTTTACTTAGGGCGCCACCTATTGTCAGTATAATGCACAATCTGCATTAACCGGTTGATGTTCTTAACATCTCTCAGCACAAACGTCATAGTGAATACTTTCACATGCAGATGCCGCCACATACAAAGTTCAGCCACACACCTAATATTCATTTTAGATTTAGTGCTTCTCAAACTACTAATGGTTGGTGTCTTGAACAAACATGAATTGCTTAATGAAAAAAATTTATAAATTGTTTTGTTTTAGCTGAAGTAAACTGAGGCAAATCTGATTTTACCGCCACATTTTTTAAAACGAAACACTCAACGTTAAAAAATATTTTAAGTGGATAAAATTTTATATATAAAAAATGCTCCAATATTTTTCATATAAAATTTGAGCGTAGGAATTTACCAATATCATAATAAAATTTATTTCAAAATTGGCTGTGTTTAAAATGGAGGTGGACGAAGAACCTTTACAATTTATAACCCAAATTTTCTTTCATTCGCATTGGCTAGAGGTTACATATTACCCAAATGGTAAAGTACGTTGGAGACAACACCATATAGTGATGTTGGTGGCATGTTGATGCATTACAAACAATTGATGGCATCATGAGAAAGGAAAACTATTTAAACATAACGCCTATCCATCTCCCCGATTTTTTAGATGTGAGCGCTTATCCTTAGGAAAAGGTTGAAAACTCGAAACACGCCTCATCATTGAGGAATGTCTTACTTGGAAAAATTTTCAATTGATGCTGAGAATTTTTGTGTCAATTATAAAAAGACGATCGGGAAAATATTGAAGATCTCCACCTAACTTAATGGAAAGTGTGCAGTTGTAGTAGCAGAAAAATCCAAAAGAAATTATTCAAAAATTGGCCCGAACGCAGAAATGTTATATTAAAAATATAAGGCCAAATTCATAAAAAAATATTTTTGTTTTAAAAATGATTTATAAAAGAATATTTCATAAAAAATATATTTAATAAACCTTTTATAAACCAGAAATATTTTTTATGAATATGGCCCCAAGTACTGAAAATGCAAAACTTTCTGGTAACATTTATTTTATTTTGAATTTTCTTTGAATATGTAGTTTTTGGGGATGCTGTAGCTTAAGTGGTTAGCACGTTCACTACTAAAGGCCATGATTCACTATCATACTCAGTCGTACGATCTGTCAAAAAATGCATGTGTGTTCAAAAAGTATGATAGAGTGGCTTAGAAATGTATGTGTGTGACACACTTTTTGATAAGTCGTACGATTTGATAATCTTTTGAAAAAAATCATAAAATATTGTTTTTCCATGCGATCAGAGTTGCAAAAACTGGTTTTGTATGATAGTGTGGCATCTACAACGCCATTTATAAACGATTTTTAAAGTAGGACAGAATTCAGTCAGATTTTTGGTTGATTAAATCGTTCGATCGTGTAGGATAGTGAAGCCTGGCCTTAAGCAATGGTCACGAGTTCAATACTCAGTCGTGGCAACATCAATTTTTGTATTAATTTCACTTTATAATAATGCCGGTATTACCAGATATCACTTCGCCGGTATTACTGGATAGCACTAAATCGCCGGCGAAGTAAAATAATTATAAATTGGCTATGCTAGCTTCAAACTAATTAGCCTAAAATAACAACAGAGGCGCTTCAACACTGTTCTAACAATAATCACAACGTGCAATTGCAGTGTTCCCATTGTCTTATCTATTACTATCCCTTTCCAAAGGAAGTAGCATCAGTTAATAATTGAATGCCTGGGTGTTACTTCTCTTAAAAAAAGGAAGTTTTTTAATTTGTTTTAAAAACATTATTGTTAATAACTGAATAAGAAATATAATAAAATAAAACATTAGGGGTTTTCACGATGATAGTGCAAACTGTGCAAACGATGCAAATGTCAGCAAAAATTCATCGTTTTTATCAACACAACAACAAAATATACATACTTGACATTTGCTTCCTTTGGCTTCGTTTGCACTAAAAAACAAACCTTGAGCAAAAGTAGTAAGGCATATTTGCTCAGATGCAAATAAAAATAAACAACAATTTTTGAAATATTTAAAAAACAGGCAAATTATTAAATGAAATTGTTTGTAAAAGTCACAAATAATTTTATTTATTATTTTCCTTTTTGTGTTTTTATTTGAATTTTATATTTTTCTTTTGTACCTTTTCATGAGTTGCCAGATTTTTTAAAGCAATTTAAATGCTTTGTATAAAAATGCAATATATTTAAAAATTACGCTCATGAAGTATTTCAACAAGCACAGTAAATTTACAATATGCAAATTTGCACTATAACCATCGTGAAAACCTCTATTAAATCGCTCCATTATTACTATTTTTATGTGCCTACAAAAGCAGAAAATACAAACATGTACTCATTACTGCTCCCCACTGTATGAGTCCAATATGCCTCAGCCAAATCTTCCTAAAAATATTCCAAACAACAAAATACATCTCCAGGAAAGAAGACTCACGAGGTGCATAACATAAGTGTGTATTTTTTTAAGAAATATCTAAAATCTAGATACCATAACAATAATTGCATATAGGTATTGTATATATTTATGTATTTATGTAAGTATTCCATTGAGACATCTTGCACAATAGTGGTGGAAATATTTTCTTTATCAAAATTCAAAAATATTTCATGCAAACAACAATCGCATTATAATAAATACCAAAATGCAATAAGGAAAAAATGCTATTATGTGCCTCAACCACCATATGAAGTAAAGGGGTTTTTAAGAAACACAAGCAATGCGATGATCATAAGCAACGAAATCTTTAATTTTAAACAACTTAATGACAAATTAACTTAAATGCCAAAGAAACTATTATGCAAAACATAATCGAGCAAACCTCTAATTTAAAACAAACCATTCAACCATCCAACCATGCAACCAATAACAATAACAGCAACAATAACAGGCTCTTCATAAAAGTTCACATGAAAATTTGCATCATTTCCGCCAAAAAAGAAGCAACAACTGCGGTCGGGTTGCTTGTCATATCAAGTGAAGCGCGATTTGTTGCATTGGACACGTTTCATATTAACAAAACATCATTGCCATCATCATTTGCAACAGCAACAACAATTTAAACTTTGAAAGCAATGGCAACTAACTCTTCGCTGGCTGAGCCGGGAAAACAAAACTCAGCTCTGACAGCTTGAACAGGATTTGTTCAAACAACCACAACCAATGTGCTTCACATTCACCATTCGAAAAAATCCAAAACAAAAAACTTACTTTTCACATTTTTTTTTTATTGTTTTTGTTGTTGTTACTGTTTAAGCCAAATGGCAAGTTGTTAAGAAAATGGCCGGCTGGATGGCTGGCTGTGTTGTTGGTTGACTCAGTTGGTTGGTTACCTGCCACTAAAGCTGCTTGATGCATTAAGTATCATAACTTGAATGGCTTTCAATATCTGCATGCACGAGTAGGCAGGTCACTCCATTGTATCCATTTTAAGCATAAGTACTTCTAGGTTTGCACTTAAACAAAAGTGCATGTGTGTTTGTGTGAGTGTTTGTGTATGGGTATAGCGCTAAATAACTGACAGACTGACTTGACTGGCTTGACTGAATGTCTTGTAGTCATCCATAAATGCATTTCTATTCAACAGCAACAAATCAATTTTAAATAGCAATCAACTATAAAATGCGAATAAAACAACAATAACAACAACATCAATGTTATCGTGTCTACACGATCATTATTAAGACGAGCTTTTTCTTCTTCTATTGAGGCTGCTAAATTATAATCAAGTTTTAAAGATTATTAATGTTAAATGGCAAAAGAGTAATACACAATGGAAAATACTTATTATAAAGTCAGGTATGGGATGTTGTTATTTTACTATGCCACCGGGAGGTGGCTATGATACCTTCTTGTGCGTTTTGTACCTTTTTGTAACGGTTAAACAGATTTGATTGAAATTTAATACTCGGACCCAATGAGGAAAATGTGAAACATAAATAAAGGATGGTTAAATTTGTAAGGGCCGATGTTGATTTTGAATAAAACACAAATTATTTAGGAAATTATTGTCATTTCTTTTTATTTTGATAATATTGGTATGCTTCAATTATGAAAAAAAAAATATCCGCAACCTCGGCGGCACACCTCCATCCGATGCTCCAAATTTTCGATAACGCAGAGGCAAAATTTAGGTTCTATGCCGTTAATGTGCCGAATTATCTCATCTTTAATCTCTTGACCCCCCGGGGGTTCCAAATGTCACTGCAGTAATGGCAAATGCTTTGACGCGGTCCACTCGGGGAAAATAGGGGCACCAGACGCTAGGGTTCCTAGAGCCTGAATCTGGAAGAAAAGGTCTGTTGTTTTAACACGGGTCCTCTTCGAGGCCTGACCAGTGCCCAAAGGACTGGTACCACGGGAATCGGTAGCCCCACAGAGAGCCTATCCTCTCTGTGACCGGTTATTGGTGAGGTCCCCTTCGGGGGTACACGTGGTGGTTGTGGCTTAAGATCGATTTATGTAGGTATGGTGCACGGTCGATCAAGTGTGCTGTTGCACTCTCAACAGACGGAGTTTGGATAGTCTCCAAACCCCTAAGCAAGAGGTTATAATATGGATCTAGGCTTGCCTTGGAAAGGCTTGCCATATTGTATAAATTGCTACTCATTGTGACTGTATACACACAAATTGCGATTGGTGGCAATCGTAAAGTGTTGTTATACTACACAATGGGGGCGCTAGTCTACCCCTAAGTTTCACTCGGTGGTAAGACCACCGTGAGGTTAGGCCGAGTATGGCAGGTACTCACGTTAATCTTGTTCCACAAATCTTTAATCTCTTGAATTGTTGCTGGCTTATCAACGTACACCAACGGTGTCAAATCATATGATCTTGGCATCGCCATCACTTGAGATAACACGGCCAGTGATTTTGTCGCGCAAAAGAGCCATTGTTTCGTTAGCTGTGTGGCAACTGGTACCATTCTGTTGAAACCACATATCGTCCACATCCATATCTTCCAATTTGGGCCATAAAAAGTTCCTTATCATCTCACAATAACGAACACCATTCACAGTAACTACCTGATCGGCCTCATTTAGGAAAAAATACGGCCCGATGATGCCGCCAGCCCATAAACCGCATCAAGCAATCACTCTTTGTGGGTGCATTGGTTTTTCGACAATCACTCTTGGATTATCATTCGCCCAAATGCGGCAATTCTGCTTATAGACGAATCCACTAAGGTGAAAATGTGCCTCATCACTGAAGATGAGTTTCTTCGAAAATTGATCATCCAACGTTGCCATTTCTTGCCACCATTCTGAACATTGCTAGATTGTGTATATTTCCATGGTTCAAATTGAGTTAGTCTAAAATTGAGAAATGTCAAATCCACCCGATTGATTCTTATCAAAATAGATCGTTATCAGAGAAAAGAAAATATGTGTAAAAACTCACGCTCTTACATGGTGATCTCTGAAACTACTCAACCGATTTCTGTAATTTTTTTCTTTGTGTTTCCTAGGCGACTGACTTCAAAGATACAACTTAACAGGTGGCACAGCTTTTGATGCCTAAAAGAAAATGGACAAAAGCTTTAGCATAAACCATTTCACCAGTGCTTTTAAAGCCAGGATTCACTATCGTACGATTTAATCACAAAAAATTATGACAGAATTCTGTCATACTCAAAAAAAAAAATCAAAATAGTGTTGTAGGTGCCACAATATTATACAAAAAAAGAAAAGACTTTGTAACTCCGATCGTATGGTGGAAAATATAATATGAGTTTTTTTTTTCAATCTAATATTAACAAATCGGACAGAACTGTCAAAAGGTCTGTCACACATATACCCTTCTTATTCACACTGTGATACTTTTTAAGCACTCATGCTAATTTTGACAGATCGAACAACTTATTATAATAGTTTTTTATTATTATTTTGTAGTGGGGATACCGAACTACATGGGTCCCTTTTCGACCCCCTTCGATCCTTAATGATTTCTAGTATCCGACTTAAGAACGCCAAAATGAATTTGGGCAACACTACCGGAAAAAGGACGAAATTAAATATAAAGTATTTTAAATTTAAAAATTTTGAGAACAACAAAAATTTGAAGTAGAAATTGCCCCTTACCTGAATGATATCTAAGCACTAATGTAGTAGTGTCCTAAAATTTATTCAATGGGTATTAACATTTGCGGCTATGAGTACAGTAAACTAGTGTTGGCAAATTATTGTGTAGTCGGTACTGAGTATTTAATTCCAGTTTTGAGCACTCAATACTCAAAAGTAGTTAATCGATACTTTTAGAAATGATTGGTTAGAATAGTTGATAATTAACAAAAGTCACACTTCATATAAAAAACATTATTAAAAATTATGTTTTTTATTAGAAGTTTGACTTCATATCTAATAAAAACAGTGAGTAATACTAACATGATGTTAGTGTTAATGTTTATAATTTTATGTCCGGCGTTATAACATTTAAAAAATAATAATAAAATTTCTAACGATAACGCACTTGCGATTGTGGAAAATCTAATGTAACAACAACTTGAGTGAATGTCTTTTCTGTTTAGTATAGCGTGATAATAACAAAGTTCTTGCTGTCTATTGTGGACGACGTGTGATTTAAACAAGACAATCAAATAAAGCGTGAGACATTTCCCGGTCGTAAAATCTCGCGTTTTGGTGATCAGAATTGGTCAAATAGATAACACGATTGTTTCTTTAATGCGCGGATAGTTGTAGACTTGTTAGCATAAGGGTGCGTACAGAGTGTCCGCTTGTTGCCGAGTCGAGCCGAGCCGACTGACGCTTATTGCGAGAACTTGTTCGTGCGAGAAACAAGTTTGAGTGTGCATAGTGGATGCGAGAATCAGCGCTGATATTTTATCTATTATTTGTGTTTTATGTATGTTTGTATGCATTTACTTATTAACGCATTTCTTCAATTATTCTTGAAATTTTTATAAATTTTTTTTTTAATTTTTTACAATTGTTATAATTTTATCTAGTTTTTATTATTTATTTAAACTTTTATTTTATTTTTTAACTTTTATTTTTTTAATTTTTCTAATTTTTTAAAATTTTTTGATTGCATGTTTTATTTAACTTTTTCTTAAATTTTTCTTTTTAATTTTTTTTCCAAACAAGTTGAAATCATAGCAACATAACATAGACAATGTTTTCGGCTCTGAAATACGCTTTTGGAACTGTTTTCTCGCATTGAATCAGCTTTGCGCTCTGACAAGCTCAGCGCCCACTATGACCTATTCGCTCTTATTTGTACTAATTTGTATAGTACCAGTTTTCTCGCATTGGTTCTCGCAATAAACGTCAGTCGGCTCGGCTCGGCAACAAGCGACCACTCTGTCTATACGCACCCTAAGCCTTTTACTCAACATTTAAATGTTGTATCGAAGAAATTTCGTCAAAGCTATCTTGCGCTACTTCTGGAATACCACTTTTACAAAAATCAAAACATTAATAACACAGTGCAACAGCTAAAAAAATACAAGGAAGTAACAGAATAGGTTCGATTGTACTATCAAAGGGTAGTACAAACAAATTATTTTCATATATAGAATTTATTAAACGAAACTTCGGCTACATTATTGCCGAACAAGGTTAAATGCTATAACTTAGTTTGAATGAGATATTACACAAAAAATGTGATGACACCTTTTTTGAAAGACCCACTGCTTTTCCGAATATTTGGAAGCCCATAAATAAAAATTGGTCACCAATTTCGCCAAACTAAGTATGGGGTTTTACTACCCTTTGATAGTAGTGAACCTATATTGTCAAGTTCGAATATTAGGGTTCCTTGAACCATAATCTGGAAGAACCCCACCCTAATCCACGATGGAACAGCATACGCCAGGGAGGCGTCGTCAGGAGGGTGCTTGGCCGTTAGTATGTAGACAGTTTCAATGTAGACTTACCCACGCATAAGAAGCTCTGTTTGGCTGGACAACGTTTTCTCCAATAAGGGCCTAGGGAGGAATTCAGTTTGGATGGACAGGATCGCCTCGCAAGGGGTGAACAAGTTAATCTCTAAAGTTTCTTCTATGGCGTTGAACCGGGATATTTCGATAGGGATAGACAAGGAAGCCTCGTTAGAGGTGGAGAGGATAATCCCTTTAGGAACTCCGGTTGCCACTGGCCAGGGGAGGATATCCAAATAGAATGACAAAGAAACCTGGAAAGGAGTGGACTGGTCAGTCTATGAATATACTCCTGCGGCTATGAAGGTAAATGTGGATGAATTGGACGCACATGGCCCTGTGGGCTTAGGCAAATCCTTTTCGGGAGCAGGCACCTCAAAACGTTCCTTCGACGTTGACTCGGAGTCTCTACAGCTCATTCCTAAAAGTGAGGAAAGGAAAGAGACTGAGGCGGTAGCGTACATTGTGTGTGAATGTCCAGCACTGGCTAGCATAAGACACAAGACCACTGGTGGATGGGGGAGCCTTAAACAAATGCTAGCAATTACTAGAGACTGCATGATGAGGAAGAAGGCCGACAGTTACCAGTCGACAGTCTGAAATCACAAAAGTCAAGATTAAGGGCTGGTTGTAGTACATGACTCAATGTAAGTAGGTTGCCGTAAATTACATTTCGGTTGCTGTAATCATAGAGGACGGAAGGGGGTCGAAAAGGCACCCATGATGGAAGTGGTCTGCTTCGATATTCCCCCTACATTACATACACAAAATTCAGACAAATTTATTACTTTTCTCTTTTTATTAATAAGAAATCCCCATCTCTGTATTAATCATCCATTAAAAAAAAAGACTTTCAATTCAATGCAACATCTTTGAGTTGATGAATACGCTTTTAAATTGTTTTATTAAAAATGTTGTTATGGCGATGATGATGATGTTTTACAATCTATTCAATTGTTTTGTGGTTGTAAAAATATACAACAATAATAAAAATTGTTATTGCAATTTTCCAATATTATTATTATTATTGCTGTTGCACGATTATTTTTGCCAGTTGATTGAATTGTTGGAAAATAAATTAAACAAAAGAAAATTCAGATTAAAAGTGGAAAGAAACGAGTTAGGAAAATCGTCATTTAAAAGAAAATCATTTTAAAAATTTGAACCGTAAAAAACGTGAAATCACGAACAACAATGTTGCACAAAATGTCGTTACGAATGCCTTTTGAAATGGCAAAGAAAAATGTAAGTCGGCTAAATAAACGAATAAACGAATGATTTAAAGAAAATGAAAAAAATAATTATTTAAGAAAAGCTAAAGTAAACCTTATAGAGTGAGCCGGGTGAGGCAGTGCAGCGCGTACTTACCACCAAGTGTTCAACAATGATTTAATTAATTAAATCTTCATCGTAAAATTTAATCTTAATTATTTCACTAACAAACACCAGCAATTTATAATTATTGTTAGAGTAATAAAGCGGTGGAGGGGTGGGCAATAAACCGAGGTTGGAGGCAATAAAGAGATTTAATAATTGTTTTATTATATTTATCATCTGGTTGGATGACTTACACATAATATTTTATATTAAAGCTCTGCTGCCTAAAAATTTCATGAATTTTATACCAGCACACAGGCATTTTTAATGAACAGCAATAACGACAATGAGTGTGAGTGTGAGTATGAGATTGAATTTGTACGACAGACAACAATAAACCCCAATTGTTTTACCAACAAAAACTCATTTTAATGAATTAAATATGGGATCCCCTTTTCGCGAAAACAATTTCTGTTGGCTGTTGTTGTTGCTGCGTAGCATTGAATCCTTATTTAGTTTCGGTTGTTTTGCCTCTTAATGGTGTTGTATGGAAAACAAAATGATTCGACACCCTTTCAAACACTTCGTTTATAGTCAATTGGCATGCAGTTAGTGGCTACAATGTGTAGAATCAGCTTAAATTTTATACATACATACTTACATCCATACATAAATACATACATACTTATATACTTGTGTATTTATTTGAATGTTTGAATTTAGGGGGAGTACAGTGATTCGATGTTAAATAAAAAGGGAAAAGTTGCATACCAACAGAACTGTTGAAATTTTTATTTTATATATTTTTTAATTTTTTAGAAACAAACCATAATTATAAAACATTTCTATCAACTGTCATTGAAAATCCATGTTTTAAAAATTAAGGACAATATTAACTTTTTAAAACTTCCAAACAAACTATTAAACTGTTTACTTATGTATGTTTGTGAATAGATATAAATATGGACAGATATAAAAATTTAAAAGTAATAAATCTGATAAGCTTAAAAAAGATATATATATGTACATATGCATATCAAAATAACATATTGACACTGTATAATTTATAGTTTTGTGTTTGAATGAGTTTTTGCATCACACAAAAGAAAAAACATGGTTGAGGTAACCATAATCTAAGACAAACATATGATTAAATTATATGATTGTAGTCAAACCATATTATTATTAAACATAAGAACAATGTTGTTGTCTTAGAAGCATATTATTGTCCACCCTGATAATCGTGACAAAAATATAAACATGTTATAATACAATATGACCATAATATAATATAATTTATTATATGATGATCATATATCATGATCATATAAACATATAGTTAAATTAAATGATTATAGCATGCAGAGCCAGCCCAAGGGTAGGGCAACCGGGGCGATGGCCCCGGCCGCCACGGTGAAGGGGGCTCAAACTTGTCTAAGGGCAAAAGAAATATCGCCGACAGATTTATGAATAGAAGCACGAATATTGAATATTTAACGAAGAATTCGAATGAAATCTATGACTATTAAAACAAACAACAATAAGTTGTAGAAGAGCACCTATGTATGCTCCACTCGTGACGCCGGCGAGTGTGCGAATTAAAAACGGCTAGCTATTGAAAAGTTAGTATTGGTTCTATCATTGCCCACAAAAAAGTAATAAAGAAGTAAAATACGAAAACAATAATATTATATATGAAATTACCAATTACCATACCATAAACATTCAGTAGGATTATTACGAACTGAATATTTTTTTACCATCATGTTTAAAAAACTGTCTGGACCACAAAGATTCAATTAGTAAGAGAAGAGGAGGCAACGACTGAAATGCTTCTTAAGAAGGTCCTAAAGCTCTCTTCCTATTTTGCTCCTTCTAGTTCTTCGGCTGTCATCAGCGAAGTTGAAATACTAGTAATACCAGATTCAGATTCTAATGACGAAGATATTAATGAAAATGAAGCTGACAAAACGATATTAATTTCTTCTCCTAAAACTGTAGGCTTGATAAATTCGGATCCATCCTCTTGGCGAGAATTCAAAAATAAAAACGAAAAGAATGAGTTGATTTTTAAAGGGCCCTTGCCATTAAAGGCTGATATATATTATCCAATAATTACCCAAAAAAGATATTTTTGTAACCAACATCAGTTTCGTTGTGCAGAAAATGGGGAAAAAATAACACGTTAATGTTTACCATTTCATATTTCATTGATACTTTTTTTATTGACATTCATTCCTTGACTTCCTGATTCGAATTATAATTAAAAAAAAAAAATCTATCTCTTATATTTTTTATTTTTACTACATAATATGTAATCCTTTTATAAATATAAGTATAAAATCAAAAAAAAAAATTATATGAGAAATATAAGTTTATTTAGACCAATTAAATGTGTAGGGGGCCAGATCACAATCTCCCTGGTTGCGGTTTGAAGTTTAACATAAACTGAATACTTTAAAGCAACATGTGCTACCGTCTCATTATTTTTCCAACAGTCCACCAGTATTGTCTTATCTCGATTTCTATCTTGAATTTTACATGAACTATCACTTATATATCCAAGCGTCTTTCTGGCCTTTCTCCCAACTTGTAGTGAAAATACTAGCTTTTCGCTCTGGGCTGATAGACTAGCCCACCGAGGCACCATCTGTACCGTAATAAATAAATAAATGATAATGAGTTTGAAACTAAAATTCAAAATTAAAAGGTCTCTTTATAGAAAACGTGCAAGGCAGCTGTCAAAAATTAATTTATTTTTTTTTAAACTTGGACAAAAATAAAAAAAATTTCATTATTACAAAAAATATTTCTAGAATAAAAAGAAATTACGAAATACTACCAGAAAAGATAAGGAGAAGTATTTTTAGTTGTTGGATGTAATATTTTAATTAGTGTGCGGCTGCCGTACATGTAACCAACAACAAAATGCATGTGGTTTTTTTTTGGTGTTGTATTTGTTGTCGCGGCGATGCCACCTTATATAAATTCGCCTTGATTCATGTTTTTTAATTCATCGTGTTTGATTGATTTTTGATTGTCAATAAAATTAGAAGAAATCTAAAAAAAAATGTGTAAACAAATTTTATAAAGTGAGTATTATATTTCAATGAAATCTACATGACGATTTCATTGATACATAAATTAGCAAAACTGAAATCGTTGTAATCATAATAAACAAAAAAAGTTTATTAGAGAAAATGTCTCCGCACTCCTTGCTAGAAGGCATGATTGATCAACGTTGAGGTGACAAAGACTACAAAAAGATTCAAGATGGAAGGATAACCTGCTTACCATGCCAAGGAAGTTGTACTTCAAAAGGTTGGCGTTGAAGTCAAACAACCTTATTTTTTTTTTCTTTTTTTTTTTAAAGAGAAGTAACACTCAGGCAATTAATGCCTATATTAAATGTGCCACTTCCTTCGGAAAGGGATAGTAGTAGATAAGACAGATGCTTAGTATGATAGCAAAGCTTCGCATCCGGCAACACTGCAATTGCACGTTATGATTATTTTTAGAACATTATTGCAGCGCCTCTGGTGTTATTTAGGCGAATTAGTTGAAGCTGGCATAGCCAATTTATAATTATTTTACTTCGCCGACGATGTAGTGCTATGTGGTAATACCGGCGAAGGAGGGCGCTGTGATATTCATTATTATAAAGAAAAATTAATACATATCAGAAAAATTGATGTTGCCTCGGCTGAGTATTGAATTCGTGACCATTGCTTAGTAGTCAACGTGCTAACCACTTAAGCTATAGCACCCCCACCTGCTACCGGTAAGTGCCTGAGAGTGTAATTGATGAGTAACGAGTTTTTATTGACCTACACCCAAGGAAACGATGAAGTGATAGCTGCTACTTTTAGTCGTAAAGATCATGGCGTCGGTGACATTCCCGGCATGCGTTAAGGTTATTAAATTTGCACGCGTTAAGGTTATTAAATTTGTTTCGTTGTTGGCACTCTATAAGGAAAAGAAGGAACGTTTCAGATTGTAAGAAGCACCCGTGTGTTAATTTATTAATTTTTTATAACCTTTCAAATAAAAACCGATTTTAAAATCTGTTAAGAAAGAAGAAATTCTGAAGTAACAAAGATTAAAAAAAATAAATTTATTTATCAAATGTACCACAGTACACAAACTGTACAGAAATGGCAAGCAACATTAGAAATGAAATTTATGAACACATTAGATAAAAACTTTGTACTTTTGACTCCCACATGTACAACAAACAACAAGAGTTAAAAAAGCACAAATTGTACAAGAGTATTGTGTTGTGGTATTTATGAACAACAATTTGCAATGATTTTAATTGTTCATTTTCATTGTTTGGCTAAAATGATTTTTATGATCTGCCCCCTTCCCCTTTCCCTGTTCCAAACGAAATCGAAAGACAAACAAGAAACAAATATTCGTTAATTTATAAAATATTAATTTTGGAAGAGAAAAGGAAATTAAATTTTCTCATCATGGCTGTTGTTGTGTGTGTGTGTGTGTACAAATTATTCACCAACGCCATTTGTAATGTAATAAAAACAACATTAAACGTTTTAGAAGAGAAACTAAACAACAAAATACAAGTTTAATTGAAGCTTAAGCTTTTGTTTCTTCCACCATTTAGTAGATGTTTAGTCATAAATTGAGATTTGCAGGCCTTCATTAAATTTAAGCTGCGATTTATTGATTGTTTAGATTTGACTTAAAGGTACCGCGCGTCTTGGCGATCATGTGCGATTGAAGTATTAATCACACATCAACTGGCTGGCATACATCGTATCCCCTTTTAAATGTGTGTAAATGTGTGTAAATAATCATTGCTTTAGTCTGTGGGACTTTACCCACCATCCTCTCAATAGCACAGCCAACACGTACGTAAAGTAATTTACTGAAAAAGCCATTTATTTCGAATTGAAATTGGATTTCAAAACGTTAAAAGTTGATGTGATTTCACATCAATATTAACAAAAAAAAAAAAATTTAACAACTACAACGACAACAATATCAACAACAAGATCATTAAAAATCATCATTGTGCATTCTATTAAAAAAAATAAAAAACGAATTATAATCAACAACCGCAAAATCATTCAAATCAAAATGTTCGTTCAAAAACCCCATTAAATTTAACTAAATAATATTTACTTGTTCATAATTTATTCAGCCAAATGAAACGGACAAGTTAGTACTCCTCGTTCGCGTACAACAATCAAATGAAAAACAAAAGAATTGCCAAGAAATAATTTAAATTAATGATCGAATCAGTGGAATGGCGTTTAAATTAAATTTCATCTGGGGGAATAAATGCAATTGAAAATTATGTTTTACGTAGAAATTCTGCAAAATAAAAAATAATATCATGCAACTGATGAACTTAATATGGAAAGGCACTTATATCTAATTGAACTTTGGCAGAAATCCAATAATAAACCCTTTTTACTTAAATAATTGTAATGAAAATTTGTGGAAAATGTAAATCTTAGGAAATTAATATTTATAATTGTATGCAATATTGCTACTCCCTAAGTTCAAATTCGCTTAGAAAATTTTTGCACATAAAATTTTTTGCTCTAATTAAAGGATTCAATTGGTTTCAAATAAAATTTTAATTAAATTTTTAATCGATTCAATTATTGATTTAACTAAAATTAAGTATTGATGGCCAGATTTTTTTTATGTAACTAAAGGTTTACATAAATTCCTTAGCTTAAGCTAAGTGCCCGGTATCATATATTTCCAAGTAACTTTGCCGCCAATTTTGGTTTTATTTTGTATGTAAAAATGAAAAACACAGAAATATATATTTTTGTTTGTTCCTTTTAATTTTTCAACATAGTGCTGGTTTTTCTCCTAATCAAAGCCGGCAACGTTATCTAGGAAATTTCTACAGGATAATAATGAGCACATGAGAAAATACATAGACATACTAGCTGTGCCCGCCACATCGTGGGCGTCCTGATAATATTTTGCTCGATTTTGCTTTGAAAGTATTTTACACCTATTGTAAGACTTACTTATATAGAGTAGCACCTATAAGAGAAAAATGCAACTAATCTAAGAAGAAACTAACAATAACTGAATTTTATAGCTACACTCAAGTCGTAGTGTAGTATTCTTACCAAATTTTAAAAATTAACGCTAAATAACAAAAATAATGTAATCACATAATTATCTAAGTATGTATTTCACAAAATAACCAACACTTACGGGGCCTCAAATACAAATTTGATTCAATTAGCTATTTGGCAGTATGTAGTTCATATGTTTTAGCGCCATCTGTCTTTAAATATCAAAAATTAAAGGTGCCGTGCCGTACTAAGTAGTTAAAACGATCTGTGTTTTAAAATATACAACTCTCAAAAATGAAAGGTGCCATTCTGTACTAAGCAGTACTTAGTTCCACCTTAAGATATGCTACGTATCAGTTTATGTTTAGTTCAACAGCGTACTTTCACTGCTTTTTCTCTACTTTCCCTTGGAAATAAGATATTTTTGCTAAAAAAAAGTATCCTATATTGGGACCAGGATACTTAAGTACATTCTCACAAAATTTTGTTAAAATCCATAAAGTAGATTTTACGTGATGCGAACGTAAATTAAAAGTAGACAGAAATTATATGTATAAATGTTCTTTAGATATTTTCAAGGGTATCGATATATTGCCAATGAAACAGATATTTCGATATATTTCGATATATGAATAGTTTTAGTTTTGTACAAAATATTATTTATTTAAAAAATTCGCAGAAATGTAACATACGAACAAGGCTACAAATTAGTTTTTTATGTCTTATTTCCATGATCAGAATTGATCAGAATTGGCCCTATCAATCCTATAATTAACCAATATTCAATAGACCGTCGCTTGGTAGGCAGAAGGGTATGGCAGGGTGTTAATGAGTTTACTGACAATTAGTGCTGCCAATTTCTACTATTTTTAGTTACTCGATACTGCTCAATATTTATCATATGGCTACTTAACAGTTCTCAATGCTTTTGTTTACATAACATGAACACACTGTAAATTAAAAATATCAATTCTCAATTTTTCTAAAAATACAAGGCTAAAAGTATCGAGTAACTACTTTTAAGTATTGAGTACTCAAAAAAATTATCAAATACTCCATACTCGGTACCCACTACTCAATACATTGCCAGTGGTTTGACTTAAACCTTCGCAAAAAGATATAAGTCTGGCCAATAAGAATATTTCTTACACAAAAATCAAAATATCCGACGGTGATGGACAAGGCAGCCTTGCAAAGGAACTCAGGTTTTTATTGACCGAAAAATATGGACAAAAATAGTGTTTATAAGCGGCAATGTCTGCGCTATATGACAGGTGGTTTACTAGTTTTCATGATGGAGAATTATGAAGTTATTTCAGATCGCAAGGGTACAGATTACCTTTAATCGTTCAACCATTTTTAACAGATTGTTACAGAAGAATTCCTTCCAATAAGGACATTGCGTTGAAGGATAATCAACTTTGCTATTGATATTGTTATTTGGCCGGGCTTTACATAAGATTTTTTGAGCCCTTTTTTTCTCCAAAAAGGATTTTGTCTGTGTGCATCTCGACAACATGTCGACGTCACGTCTGAATTTTTCCATACACAGAATCAAGACCATGACTGAGACTTATGTCCAAATCAGCTCGTGCCAACTTGTCTGCAGCTTCATTTCCTACGATGTTGTAATGACTGGTGGTTACCTTGCACAGTTTCAATACGTGTTGTTCTTTGAGAGTTTGTAGCTCTCTGCGACATCGGCTGACTAACTAATACCTATTACCGAGTGCAATTATAGCCGCCTGACTGACCTAGCAGCTTCAAACAACCCAAAAATATTCGCTTGGAAAATACTACATACGTTTGCCAGTCTAGAACTGTGTCGCATACCTAACTTCTCGCAGTATACTCCACTTCCTTTTTTGAACCTTCACCTTATACCCGTAATATCTCAATTTCTCCAGTGTAGTTATCCAGAGGTTTCGATTCATCTTTTATTGGGATGTTTAAAGAATTCTCCTTGTCCCAATATATATATATTCTCTAATTGATATTTTCTTATCAGCCAAGAGTGTCCATTACTTTAAATATTTAATTTTTTATTCTGTCGCAATCTTAATTGTGTTTCTAAATTATATTCATCTATATATAAATTTAACTGGTGGATTGCAAGTATTCTACATGGTGCGTTAGTAGCTATTGATTGCTTGGCTCCTGTGATACTTACTATTACTTTTTCTACAATAGACACATGAGTACGGTTTCATAAGGACTGCTGGGAAAAAATACTGCAAACGCAATCTACATTGAAAAAAATTTTCGCACCAATTAAAGATTTTAATTAGATTTAAATTAAGGTTCAATTAACTTTTTAATTAATTTAAATACATTACATATTTCGTTAAAACAGAGCAAAAAAAATCCTAATTAAATAATTAATTAATTCATTTAATTATTTAATTAAATTTTTGTCTGAAACCAATTAAAACTTTTAATTGGTGAAAATATTTGTTTCTGTGTAGTTTAAAACGTTGACAATTACTGTACTAACCCAATATTGTTTCTAGGCTCCTTGTTTCTGTTGGGAAATTTTTAAAATTTTTTCCATTTGGTATGAAATTAATGACTTTAAATAAAAACCTGCCTGCTTGTTATAACAACAATGCAACATATCTACTGCATACAGAATGAAAATATAAATTACAAACAACAACAAAAAATCCCCAAGGATACAATAGACTTTATTCACACGAATACTGGCATTTTTTCAAATGTTTTTTATTTTTTATTTTTTCATTTCTCATAATTTTAATTGTATTTTTTAGTCTCCTTCGTTGCTTTATAATAAATGAAGTAATAAAAATAAAATGAAATTAAAAACAACAGATTCATTTATTACCGACAACAACGAAATGAATTAAGAATAAAGGAAGGAACAAAAGTAAAATAAAAAGTAAAAATTTAAGAAAAAAATTAAAACCAAAATTCATCCGCTTAAAAGCAAGCAAAATTAATAAAAAAAATGAATGTATAATTTTTTCAAATATTCTTTCTATTAAGTATAATTTTAATAAATTATTTAAAAAAAAAATCAAAAGAAATTCTTATTTTTAATGTCGAAGACCATAAATAAACTTTCAAATAATTCAGACATTTTCGATAACAATTTTAATGTGACGTTTTAAATTAAACCAATAAAATAAAATTAAAATGTTTTTTTTTTTTCTTAAAATTTTTAAATGTATTGTTTTAGTTTATCCACAAACCAACAATAAAATCAAATGGAAAGTTATTAAAATTTCAACTAATTTTGTAGTTAATAAATTAGCATCGTTAAACAAATTAGATCAAAAGGCGGATTCGTTAGGGCGTTACTTTTTTCTAATTTATTGAATTTTAAACTCAGAAAAGTATTTTAAAATAAAAACAACAAAAAGCTATAAAAAACAAAGACAAATAAAATAATTCATATTTAACCAAAAAACATAAAACAACTTTTATCATAAAATATTTATTTATTTAATTGAAGTGTCACGATTGAATTTGAAATTAAAAAAAATGAACCTACTAATTTACGTGTTTTATTATTTTAAGGAAAATTGGAAGAATATCGGCATTAAAGGAAAAAGGTTACAGAAAAAATTAAGTCAAGCAAATCAAAAATATACTTCGCCTGAAGCCAAGTTTATACTTGGTTTCAAGATCACGAAACTGCAGGTTCTTTAAACTTGAATACGGGTTACGATGGTAGCGAGCAAACATTTTCCCAAAATGGTTTTAGATGTCAAATTTCTATAGAAGAAAATTATTTTATAGAACTTATTGTATCTTCAGTCTAACAGAAATAACAATTGTTTAACCCATAAGCTCCTCTTGTGAAAAGACAGTCAAGTCAGTTTTGACAGTGGTCTATCAAGGCAGTTATTTGTATAATTTCTTTAAATAGAATTTAATAAAAAACAAAATTGGAAAAAAAAACTAAACTGATTATTTTCCAATATTAATTTTTATTTAAACCCTTCACTGAAGTTGGAAAGGGTATTCTAAATTCCACAATATTCATTTCTCTCCCCATAAAATATATATGTTCTGGATCCTTATCCGATTTAGCGATTTCAGTCCGTTTAGCCCTGTGTGTTCGGGTTGAAAACAATTTTGCAAAAGCACTAGAAGAAGTTCAGAATATTTTAGCCCAAAAATCTGTCAGACATAATTTCTAAAATTGTGCTATTGAAATTAAGCACTATTTTTCCATAAATAATGGAGAGCACCTCAATTTTCCTTACTTTTTTCATATATTGTTGTTGTTTTCCTGTTATTGCATTATTATTGTGTTTTTGCTTTGTTGTATGTAAAACCAAAAATTCGGAAAAAAATCTAGATTAATCAGAATCATACAATAAGATTTGTAGACTAGCTTGAATTCATTTTATTCTCTCTAAGAAAGAAAAAAAATCATAATTCAAAATCGAAATTCATTAAACCTTCAAAATTTCACCAAAGTATCACATTTTTATCACAAATACACCTAAAAGTTTAAATTTTACCAAAAAATTTTAATTTCGATAAAATATTAAAAAATGATTAAAACCAAATATTCTAAAAAAAAGCTATAAATAATTTAAAAGTTCGCTTCATCTAAAAATTACCAAAAAATTAAATTAAAAAAAAACATCTCTATTCATTATTCATTATTCATTAACGACAAACAGCCTGTTTAAAATCAGTGGCTATATATTTTATGATACTAAGGACCCCCGTGGTAGAGCTTGTGGTGGATCTGCAATATTGATAAAGGCCCGAATTAAACACCATTTATTGTGCGATTTTTGTGAGGACTACCTTCAAGCAACAAACATCTGTCTTGAAGAATTTCATCAAAACTTAGTCATTTCATCGATTTATTCACCTCCTACATTTACTATTTCAGAGTGCCAGTACAGCGATTTTTACAAATCTCTAGGTCCTTGTTTCTTAGCAGCTGGCGACTATAATGCCAAACATACGTTTTGAGGATCACGGCTAATTACCACAAAAGGTTGCATTTTGTTTGACGTAATTTCAAAAATGGCTATGAATATTGTTTCGAGTGGACAACCAACTTATTGGCCTACTGATCGACAAAAAATACCTGATGTTATTGATTTTGGTGGAATTAAGGGCATTTCAAGAGAAATGATTAAAGTTGAAGCATCACTAGATTTATCTTCAGATCATTCACCCACTATTGTTTCTATATGGAATCTACAAGAAATGATGTCACCGACAACAAGCACTCGCATAAATTGGTTAAGTTATAGAAAATATATTAGTTCTCATTGTTCGGAGAATGTACCGCTAAGAATACCAGAAGACGTAGAGCTGTGTCTTTCTCAATTTGAAAAAAACCTCAAGCTGGCTGCTCAACATGCAACAACAACCCGACAACAAACTAGATACAACCAAATTTATTCTGCGGATGTCGAACGGCTCCTGACTGAAAAAAGAAGAATCCGAAGAGAGTGGCAGTTACACAGATCTCCCCAGCTCAAAAATAGACTAAAGGAGTGCACGAAAACGCTTAAAAAACTGCTGGAATATCGAAGAATAGCATCCCTGGAAAATTACCTGGCGGATCTTGATACAACTTTACAATTAGATTATTCATTATGGCATGCATGTAGAAACTTAAAACGACCAGTCATACGCAAACCTCCCTTACGAACTTCTTGTGGAGGTTGTGGGTTGACCATTTAAAAAACATGTTTATTCCAAATGACTCGACTGATATAGCTGAGTTGCCACCTATCGATGTTAGTCCTGCAGTCACCTTAAGGTTTGAACTTCGTGATATTGAAAGGGCAATAACTGATTTAAACACCAAGAAAGCGCCTGGTTTTGATAAAACGAGCAATAAGATGCTAATTGAGCTTCCTAGTATTGCACTAAAAATAATTCTCTTTATATTTAATGCCATTTGTCGTCTTGAGTACTTTCCATCAGATTGGAAGATTTCATTGATAACTATGATTCCTAAGCCGGGAAAAGATCACACAAAAGTAGAATCATACAGACCCACAAGCCTTTTATCAAACATGTCAAAGCTATTCGAAAAGATTTTAATTTCTAAGTTAAACCCAATTCTAAGCGATATGGGATGTATTCCCATCATCAATTTGGATTCAGAAAACAATACAGTACAATCGAACAAACACACAGATTAGTAAATGTAGTCAAAAAGACCTTTGAGGAAAAAAAATATTGTTCAGCCCTTTTCATAGACGTGTCTCAAGCGTTCGACAAAGTATGGCATAAAGGCTTAATATATAAGTTAAAGCTAAATTTGCCTAAAAACTTCTATAACTTGCTAGAAAGTTATTTAACTAATCGAAAGTTTATACTGAAAGAAGGAGACTTTTTAAGTTCACCACAGTCTATTGCCGCTGGAGTACCCCAAGGTAGTATATTGGGACCTATTTTATATTTATTTTATACTTCGGATATGCCAACTAGTGACCGAGTCCACACATCGACATTTGCTGATGATACAGCTTTTCTAAGCATCCACGACAGTCCCCAAATAGCATTGCGATATTTACAAGACCACATATTTAATTTGGAAAACTGGTTGAAGAAGTGGAGAATAAAAGTGAACGAACAAAAATGCACTCACATAACGTTTACACTACGTAGGGACTCATGTCCCCCTATTCGCATAAATAATCAAATGATACCTCAAGTTTCTGAAGTCAAATACCTCGGTATACATCTTGATCGGCGACTTACATGGAAAAGTCATATAGAATCAAAGTTAACACAAATGAAATTGAAAGCAATCCAACTTAACTGGCTTATTGGCAGAAACTCTACTCTCAGCTTAGATTGCAAACTTTTGCTATACAATTCGATCCTCAAACCAATATGGCGTTATGGGATTCAGTTATGGGGCACTGCCTCAGCTTCAAACTTGGAAAAAATTCAAAGGCGGCAAAATAGAATTTTAAGAATGATTACATGCGCTCCTTGGTATATTAAAAACTCGAACATCCACAAAGATTTAAACGTGCCGTTGATTCAAGCAGAAATCGCGAAACATGCCTTAACATATTTAAAAAAGCTTGAAACACATCCTAATCCGCTGGCTCGTAACATCCTAAACGACCGCGGCTACATTCGACTAAGAAGGAGGGATATTACATTTTTTGGCCAAACCCCAGAGAGGTGAACCCGAAATGATGACATCAGCCGGAAAATAAATTTAAGCCCGGCATTGGCTGGACTTAATTAAGTATAATTTACTTTTAAGATGTGAACACTTATTGTTAGTTCAATTATATTTGAAGATTCAATAAATAAAGTTGAAAAAAAAAATTCATTATTCATTATTTATTTTTTAACAAAAAATTATTAAAAGAAAGTTTGTTCTTATGTTTGTAATTTCTACAATATTCAATTTCGACCCGGTAAAAAAGTAAAAAAAAAAGTTCCAAATCTTATGGTCTTATTGTTGCTTAATTACGGTAATCCGTCGTTTTACAGCACCTGCTACCGTTGTTGGCTAAAACGTTTTGTCAATTTGACCAAGCTTCTGATAATGTTCTTCATTAAAAAATTTATCGAAAATTTTTTGTAAAAATTTTATCGAAAGTTTTGTGTATTTTATCGAAAATTTTTTGTTAAAATTTTGTCGAAAATTTCTTCTAAGAATTTTATCGAAAATATTTTGTAAAATTTTATTGACATTTTTTAGTACAAGTTAAGATTATCCTGCCTATATTGCGTTAGAATGGTCACACCAAAACACATTTGGAGCCCCATTGACTGATCCTATTTTCCATTGGGCACCCTGTGGATCTATCGGCTACCTCCATGTGTATTGTTTTCTAAGACGCCTTTATCCAGAATATATGTATATAGTTTATGGGGTCGGAAATGAATATTGTAGAAATTATACAGGGAATGACAAACTTATATGTATAGACCCTTTCTACCTGTGGTGAAGGGTATAAAAAAGGGTATACAAAAATAATATGTAGAACGATAACAGAAAGTGAAGACTAATGAAGCCTTTGAGTTAATTTTGAGCGCAGAGTTTAAGATTTTTGTCTTAAAATTAATTAATATTAAAAACAAATTATAATATTTGTTACACAATTAATCCATCTAAGGGTAACTGCATTTTCAGTTGTTAATTTGGGCACCTTAATATTACATTTGTTGCCTCTTCTCCTTACTAAAAGTGGCCCACTGGTCATATTATATCAGAGTCACAAACTTCAAACCCAAAAAGGTGAGATATTTACCCATTTGAAGTTTACGATTAAGTTAAGATTGTTTCGACACTTATGCTCCTAAAGATTCGCTTTATCTTGCACTATTGTTAAAGCCCTTTCACACTATAATACTGAGTACTAAAAAATTGCTGTTCAATGACTCGTCTCAGCTTGTTCCTTTATCATGTTTTTCATTTTATTTGAAGTGTATAGTGTGAAAACTAAATGTTATGTTACGTTAGATTTTTTGACAATCACAACAACAAGTCTCATTTGATTTCTTTCTTACAAAATCTAATGAAAATCTTAAAACTTAGTATTATAGTGTGAAAAGGGTTTAAATGATATTTTGGAATAAACTTTCAGAAAACCAGCTGCTAAATGGTTCCATTGTCCTTCCGCTCCTATACACCACTACTGGCTCTTTGTAAATAAGATTAAGTATTAAATTAAATTATGGATATTAAGTTAGTTCGTGTTAAAAGCTTATGAATTAACAATTAATGGCAACTTTCAAAGTAATTTAATGCAATTATAAGGGGGGAAAAGGACAAATTAAAATAAAAAACAAAAACAGAACATTAAAGTAACACCTTTTCGTGAAGTTTAACAAACGCAATTTATGCTGTTCTTTCGTTAAGAAATTTTAACTGATGCATTTTTACTACGTGTGTTATTTTTTGTTACAACTTTTTGAAATGTGCATTTTATCTTAAATATGCACACTAACCGCTTAATTTGCTATTGACTTGATCACACACACTTCGGTTTATTTTAGCTCGTAGTAATGCAGGCAATAAACGAATGGTGGGGCATGCAAATGTTTATGTTCATGTGCATGGCAATGAGTTCTATATGTTTTTGTCACTATCAGACATTTTAAAACATTTGAAAAGGAAAACTTAATAATAAATAATAAAATTTTGAAATTGTTAAACAACCCATTAGATAATCCGCTTCATTAAAGTAAATATTAAAAAGTTTGTCGTTGGCTTAGCAGCCCAGGGAGGAATGAATATATGAGCAAACGACCGACCAGCACTTAAGGAAATTTTTTAAATTCTAATTTTAAACAATTTGTTACCTGTTACCCACAAATAATGACAAAATTTCAAAGACCAAAAATGTTAAAACAAAACGTAACGAAATGAAACAAAAGAAATTAAGGAAAGCAAAGGAAGTAAATCGTTTATTTAAAAAAATTTCATAAAACCGATAATAGCTGGCGCTGACACACAAAATAGACATTAAAATATTCGGCGTCACTTTTGAGTATTATGAGTCATAAAATAATAACCTCATTCTTGAATTTGATCGTCTAAACTCACACCGTCCAAGCAGTCGTCCGTTTGATCATTCATTTATTGATTGTTTCGTGTTACTAATTTCTTATCAAAATTTTAGTGTTTTATATGAAAGAAAGACAAACAGACAGACGGACGGACAGATAGACAGACAGACAACTGGGCGAAAATGTAATAAAAACATATTAAAAATTCCTGTTTTTGTTAAAAGCCCTACTTAAAATTGTCATTTACAGAGTTTATCAAGGTGATAAACGCACAGTGAGACAAACGTACAGCGAGACAGTCTCATGTCATTTAATGTTTTCGTTTAGTTTTCATGGAGTTCCTCCAATAAGTAGTATCGAAAGTATGAGTGTTTGTTTGAATAAATGGTGTTATTTCAATCAATTAGCTTCTCATTTTTGTGCATTTTAATTGATCCTCCTGCTGAGTTATTTTTTGTTGTCATTAATACCAGTTTTTGAATTTTTGTTCATTTGTTTCGTTTCTTTTCGATTGTAAATTTTTTAATAAAATCATAAAACTTTTAAAAGCTTTTAATTTTTTTTTTTTTGTTGTTGTTGTATGTCACTTTGTGTAGTTTTTTTTTTTGTTGGACCCTCTCAATTAACTGGTATTTAAAATGTTAATTAATTAATATTTATTTCTGTTTTGCATTAAAAACAGTTTTATGGTCGCTTTCAATCCAATTAAAGTTGAATTTAACATTTTTTAAATCAATTTGTTTAATTCGCAAAATAAACAAATAAAATAAATGATGACAACAAAAAGAAAAACGCAAATAAAAGTTTATTACTTTCAAAATAAAATTGATTACCTCAGTTTTCATTAAAGATGCTGTCTCATTGTCAGGCATACTGGCAATTGATTTTTAAAGTAGTTAGCATTTCATTATTATTCGAAATTCTCTTAACTTAAAACGTGAGAAATACTGTCATTAAGAATATTTTAAGGTGGTAAGGAAACTAATGCTGGGAACACAATTAGGACGAACGACGAATTTCTTCCAATACGACGAATTCGTCGATAATAATTTACTACGTAAATTCGTCGTCTGCAGCACAATAACGACGAAAAAATAACAGCTGTTATAATTGGCTCTCTGCTTTGAAGATTTAAATTGTTTCGCCTGAAAATTGTGATCCGATTATAGTTTTCATGTGTATTCAGCGACTTCCAAATAATAGTGCCACTCTGTGGGAACAGAGTATAAAGGATAAATACGTTTTGACCACTTGGAAAGATCTGGATGCTTTTTCAGACGCTAGGGTTCCTAGAGCCTAAATCTGGAAGAAAAGGTCTGTTGTTTTAACACGGGTAGTCTTCGAGACCTGACCAGTGCCCAAAGGACTCGTACCACGGGAATCGGTAGCCCAACAGAGAGCCTATCCTCTCTGTGACCGGTTATTGGTGAGGTCTCCTTCTGGGGTACACGTGGTGGTTGTGGTTTAAGATCGATTAAAGCAGATGTAAAGCAACAGACGGAGTTTGGATAGTCTCCAAACCCCTAAGCAAGAGGTTATAATAGGCTTGCCTTGAAGAGGCTTGCCATATTGTATAAATTGCTACTCATTGTGACTGTATACACACAAATTGCGATTGGTGGCGATTGGTGTTGTTATACTATACAATGGGGGCGCTAGTATACGTCTTTATTTCACTCGGTGTTAAGAGCACCGTGGGATAAAGCCATCGTGGCAGGAGCCCACGTTGATCTTGAACACATCTTCCAGAAAGGTTTCACACTTTGGAATGTCTGCGTGAAATAAAAAATCAACCCACAAAATTAAAGCACATCATACGAATTCTTCGTCTTCGAATTCTTGTGTTCTTTGCAAAAATTCGAATCAATATTTAGGGAATTAAAAACGATTTAAGAATCTTTCAATATCGAAAAAACTTTCTGCGGTGAAAAATTTCACTACCGTGTCAATTGTTTATCGCTCACATATGATGTAAAATATTGTAATAGTGTTCATAGTTGTTCAAATTGTAATAGGAGGCATCATACATTGTTACATAGGACTTTAGCCTTTACGGAAAATTCTGCATGGGTATGACGTACCCTGGTTGCGTATATTCACAATTGCATTCTCTAACAACACCGTTCAATTTTACTATAAATGAAAAACTTGATGATTGAATGAAAGTGGTATACACGATCACTTTCATTCAATCGCCAAGTTTTTCATTTATCCCAAAATCGAACAGTGTTGTTGGAGAATGGTGAATATTTGTCACCAGGCTATGTCATACCCAGCTCGACCTCTTATCGATCCTGCTTCAGAAACTTCGTTTATTTCTGAAGGCTTGCAGAATCGTGCACATTCGACGAATATAAGCATTTCAGGTGTGAAACACACTTTTTCTGCTACTTCGAGGAAGATTTGTTCGATCGAAATAAGCTCTCCCATAGCTTGAGAACTACAGCACTAGTTCTGCCCAAAATTTCATGTATTTACCATCCTTTACTTTAGAGGATGATCGTTGAAAGACTTTGTCGAATCTACATTTAGCGGTCGCTCAATTTTTCGATTGTAGGCCTGTTGATATTCTTTTAGGTGCTGATTTGTATCGACAAATAATTCAAGCGGAAATTGAGCGAAATATTTTAGGTTCTTTATTGGCTCAAAGGACTATATTTGGTTGGTTGATTATAGATCCTGTAAGTCATTCTCCATTACAAGAATACTCTACGAGGTGGGAATTTTCTGAGGAAGATAACCTGAATCGAAATTTATTAAGGTTTTGGTTTTGTCCAAACATGATTTAATCTGTAAGGATTTTTTAATATAACTTCTTTTTAATATAACTTCTGATCCCATCATGGTCCCACTCCAACATTTTTATGGTGTACTCACCCAGCCACACTAAAAAGTCATTGTCGTTATCGGTTAAAGTTAATCAGGCCGTCCTTGTTGCTAGGGTGGTTTGCGTTTCACTATCACAATGGCCGATTGGCTTCCTCGAATAGCTGTATTGCAGTACTGTTATTGTTGGCTGCTTTACTCAGCCACGTGTAATCGTTTTGGTTATCGTGTATAACCTAGAAATTTGAATTTCAATAAGTCGGACATTGGTGGAGCACCATTTTTAAATTCATTTTATTCACCGGAGGAGCACCATTAAACTCAACTTTTCACTGGAGGAGAACCATTAAACTCAATTTTTCACTGTAGCAACACCATTAAACCCATTTTAATATTATCTAGCTGAATTTGGAGTCACACTTTCTATACGAAGGTATAGGTTGCGCTGCAGATTATGGAGGAAGCTAATCATGCCCTGGCAGTTTGGTTTTGTACCTCTGCCATTAATCAATTTTTTGTTAAGAATACAAAAAAAAAATACATTTCTGAGCAAATATTACAAATTTTCTGTAAAATAAAAATTTTAACAAAGTTAAAAATTTAATAAATCAGTCAAGTGCAAGTCAGACTCACACACGTAAGGTTCCTACTATGTTCATTACAACTGTAAAAATGCAAGTTGTTATATTTTTCACGCCTTTGGGTACCCTTTAATTTTTATTTATTTTTTATACTAGAGCATAGTAATAAATAACCTGCGTATATATCAAGCGTTGCCCATAACGTATAGAAGGTCAACTTTCTCAAATGCGCGACATCTAGGCAACCCCCTTTTATATTTATTAATTTTATTTTCGTTTCTTGTTATTACAGTATACATTGCAAAATATAATTTGTGTAAGTTCTAAGTGTCAGCTGTTCAAACTGTTCAACTGTTCAAATATATGTAAGAACTTTCTATGAAAATATCAGGATCCTACCTATTGCTGTTCAAAAATAAGGCAATATAATTGAAAAACTTGCTATTGCGGAACACGGCGATGACAACATATCTACTGTAAAAATTTCAAGTGACTACCTATTATGTTTCAAAAAATAAGTGTAAATCACGACACAGTCGGATTGCCCTTTAATTATTAAACAATTTATTATCAAGGCCATATTAATACACCGTCTATGAAAATTTCAAGAGTCTACCTATTATAGTTCAAAAATTAGGCCATATAAAATCAAACCACGTCACTAACGGAAAACCCTTTAATTTTTGCTATTTGTTATAGATGCCGTAGCAATATATCATCTGTGAAAATTTTAAGAGTCTATCAATTATGGTTAAAAAAAAAATTAGACTACATTCATGGAAATCACGTCACTATCGGAACACCCTTTAATTTCGAGGTTTAATTTTGTATGCTTGTTTATAAGGCGAACATAGTTTTAATTACTGTCTGCAAATTTTAAGTGGTTGCATTCTAAAGCTCAATAAATAAAGACATAAACGCAAATATCACGTCCCTTTTGGATCACTCTATAAGCCGCTATTGCAGCAAAAACAATAGGTTACGTTTATAACCTTTGGGTACGGAACCCTAAAAAAATTTTGTTATTAGGGGCTTAATTAATTCATACATTTTATCAAATAGGTCGGACAAAACATTTGTATTTTGATGGTGATAGATTTCAATTTAACCGGTGATAGGCTGACAAGTTGTCAAATTTTCTCTGGAATACAGAAATTTTCTTTGCTTCTTTTCGACGAAGAAGGATTATCGGAATCACTATTAAAGTTGAGGAAACTGCTATAAGATTTTTTGTTAACTGCTGGAGTTTTGATATAAGACTACCAAAATTAAATTATAGCGATACCTAAAGTTCAATTTACCAAACAGTTAAAAAGCAGCACGTCCTTATTAAATCCCCAACCAAGTAAAAGTAGTATACAACTCTATTGAACATATAGATAAAAAAAATTATTTGGGGTCTTTTTTCATAGAAAGTGAACTTACAAAATTTGCTTATTTAGCAAAATATGTATATGGATGTTTTAATTTAGTCAGTTTTAAGAAAAGAATTTTTTTCTTTTGTAAAAAAATAAAATTAAAATAAACTTAAAGTTTTATTCCATTTAAAATATCTTATGATATATGAGTTGAACGAGTTAAATGTGACACGAATCCATTATACACCCACGTTTACAGAAATGCATTAAAATGCAACAATAATAACAACAACAACGGCAACGAAATAAATCTCAAACTTTAGCTTCAACACTTTATTTAACAAAACGAGGATAAAAACGACAAACAGCAAGACGGACGGACAGACAGACATCATCATTATCATTAAAACAAAATACAAAAACTTTAATTAACAAATTATTTAAAACACCAACATGAAACTCACAACAACAACAAATGGCAAAATAAAATGATTACAACGACGAGGTGATGACGATGAGAAAGAAGCTAAAATGTGACCAACAACAATAATTTGCGTATAATTTACAACTGTTTAAGCCAAATAAATGATGATTATGGAATAAAACAACGTTTTAACACCAAAAAACCAAGAAACAGAGAAGAAAAGAAACGTAAGCACTTACCAACATACCATTCATTGGATACAACAAACAACAAACCCTAACGGCAGCACCAACAACAACAATAACACCAACAATAGTAATAAAAACCAGCAATTAAAACAAGGTAAATAAGGGGACAGGAGTTTGTCTTTAAATAAAAACTTGCAACGGGCTGTTTGGAGCTAATTGGTGTTGGTGGATGCTCTGAATGAACTGTGGTGGGGGGCATACGTTGGCCACAACAAATACATAAAAGCGTGTGACAAATTGACGCTTTTTAATTCATTGCCTGCCTTTCAGCATCACCAAAAAAATTGTCTCTTTTCTTTTACTCCTCTTCGTTTCCTCCACCACCACCGCTACCACCTGAGCCAGGACTGTAGTCGTCAATATTCTACAAACGAAAACTGATTGATGATGATGGTGTGTCGATGACGTCTTCGTAAAGCGATGTTGGCGACAATGTTGATGATACATGCGAGCCAACATGTTGACAACTGAATACATACTTGACGAAGAGAAAAATACAAAAAAGGTATTTTAAATGCTTTTATTGCCAAAGACTGATTAATTGCTGCTATACAATCACAAATCAAAAGAAGTTGTCAATTAGTTGAAACAGCTCGCACACACACACATTTAATGAAATACACAACACAAAGAATAAAAACTTAGAAGAGTTAACAATGACTCGTGCTATTTTCTTATGCTTAGTGTTGTCAGCCAAGAGAGTAATAAATACTCGTCAAGATGCTATAATTATTCCTGAATTTCTCGCCAGGAAGATTGAAAACCATGAACATTTATCTGATACCATGTTCTTAAATTAATCGTAGAATAGTAAAAGCTACAAACAAAAGCTTCAATCCTTAACTCCGACACGCACGATCAGAGTAATGCTTTTCATATTTGAAATATCACTATTGAAATTCTCTAGGTATAGGATAATTACTTTATATGGTGGCTACCCTGGCTGGCCGTTATGACGACTAAGCTTTAACTTAAAAACACACGTTATGCTTTGTGTACAAAATTTTAATACTCTATCTAACATTGTTGCCTACGTTCACGATCATTATTTTTCACTTTGAATATGAGGTGCGGCACCCACTATTATTTCCTGTATGGTAGGTACCACTCCTACTGGTCCAATCTAGTAAATTTCTTTGTTCAACTATATACATTAATATGGGTGTTACTCATTAAAAATTTTAAAAACTTATGGGTAGTTATATTTTCCAAAATAATTAATATTTTTTTATATGGAAGGTACCATGTTCACTCTTCCAAACCAGTAAATTTTCTGCTTGTCTATGCTCTACTTATTATAGCTCCTTAGGTTCACAAAGTGTTTTAGTGCCCTATAGATTTCAATTTCGCAATATTGAAAGGGCAATAAAACCAGTAACATGATGCCATTTGAGTTGCCCTGTATAAAAAATAACTTTAAATTTTAACTCCATTTTACGTATTGAGTACTTTCCTTTAGAGCGTAAGGTTTCTTTAGTAACTATGATTCCTAAGGTAGAAAACGATCACACAAATCAGAATCATACAGACCCACATAAAATCTTTTTATCAAATATATCAAAGTCGACTGAGAAAATGTTAATAACTAAGCTGAGCCAAATTCTAAAAAATAAAGTATATTTTCTGAACCATCTAACAAATAGACTAGTTAACGTATTTAAAAATGCCATTGAAGAAAGAAAATAATGATCTTTTTGTCGACGAGCAGTCGATAAGGTATGGCATTGAGGCCTAAAATACAATTTAAAACGGAACTTGTTCGTCAACTTATAAAAGCTGTTATTTAACTGATCGAAAGTTCATAATGAAGGAAAGAGATCGTTTAAGCTCACCTCAGCCGATGGATAGGATCCATTTTGTACTAATTGTATACTTCGGACATGCCAACTAATAATCGATTCCATACATCCACATTTACTAACGACACAGCTTTTTACTCATTCACAAAAGATTGCAAGTTTCATCACGATATTTACAAAACCACAAATTAAATCATACTACCAAATGCTCATTCATTGCTCAATCATGTGTGAGTATGTACATGTGCGAAAGACTAGAAAATATTTTATGTTTGTTTATTTATGAATGAAATTATTTCCTTATTGCCTTTCTATTTGAAAGTGAATAAATAAAAATTTATGTATTTTTTTCCCGCAAGTGCACATATATGAGAATTTACAATTTTTCATAAAGCATTCGCATAAATGTATATACGCATATATGTAAGTATGTAGTATGTATGTAAGTATTTATGTATGTATGTATGTATGTATGTATGTATGTATGTATGTATGTATGTATGTAAGTATTTATGTATGTATTTATGTATGTATTTATGTATGTATGTATTTATGTATGTATGTATGTATGTATGTATGTATGTATGTATGTATGTATGTATGTATGTATGTATGTATGTATGTATGTGTGTATGTGTGTATGTATGTATGTATTTATGTATGTACGTAATTATGTATGTATGTATATATGTATGTATATATGTATGTATGTATGCATATTTGTATGTATGTATGTATGTATGTATGTATGTATGTATGTATGTATGTGTGTGTGTATGTATGTATCTGTGTATGTATTTGCACATATCCTGTAATGTGGAACTGCCGGCGTTTGCAGTAACAAAGTGTTTTAGAAATTTCATAAATAAATATTCATAAAAGAAAACGTTCATAAATGAAAAAAAAAATACAAACATTTATGTATGTAAATGAGCATTAATGAAAATGTGCCAATTCATTAGTTAGTACATATGAATAATACGTATATTCTTCGTTTTTCACCGTTCATGTACGAGTATTTATGCTAAGAAAAACAAAGAGTTACACTCGTTCATGTTTGATCGTAGGCAGAGCATTTTATGTTCACTTATGCCCGTAAAAAAAAAAATTATAAAATTTTTTAAATCTTATTTATGAGAAATATCATAAATGTCGAAATTTCAACGCGCATAAATGAAAAATTCTAAACTCTGATTTAGATAAATTTTGGACGAAATGGAAAAAAAGTGAATAAACAAAAATTGTTTGACTTAATGTTGAAACTGTGTATGGGCTCATGCCCCCATTTGTAAAAATAACCAAATTATGAAATACTTAGGAATACATCTTCATTGGCGTCTTACTTGAAATAGTCATTTAGAATCACAGTAACTCTACCCTTGGCTTAGATTGCCAACTTCTGCTGTACAAGTCGATCCTTAAACCAAAATGGTGTTATGAAGTTCATTAAAGCGCTGCTACTTTTAACTAGTAAAGAAGAAAAAGGACAAAGTTGCCAAAATAAAGTTTTACAAATGGAGACAGTTGGTATATAAGAAACTGGATCATTCACAAACGTATTTAACGTATTTAAAGAAGCTTAAAAGGTATCTAAATCTGCTGGTTCGTAACATACTAAATGATCGTGGTAACTCTAAGAAGAAGGGATTTTGCTTTTCCTGTCGAAATATAAGAGGGAGGACCCGCAGCAAACGTGAAACCTACAATTTTATTTTCTCACACTGACAGGTCTTAACAAGTATATTTTATATATGTAAATATGAGTAATTATTGTTAGTTCGAATACATTATAGATACAACTAAATGGGGGTTGTGGGTTCGATTCCCAACAAAGACACTGGGAGTTTCATTACAACGACTGAAGGTCGATATTTAAGTAAAATAAAATTTGTAATTGTAATGTAACATTTAATAAATAAACAATAATAATTTTAATTATTTACGATAATAATTTTCAACTATGTATGTGAGGTTACCACAGCCAATATTTTAATTCAGCTAGTGTTTTGCTAAATCATGCACATGAATAAGAGAAGTTACTTTTATAAATAGTTCCCAAGCAAATGATGAGCGATTCACTGGTAAAGGTAGCTTATAGCTTTCCGACAGAAAAACACATTTTTTGTTATTTATAAATTATGTTTTAATTAAGTTTAAATATACCCAAACGACACCGGGCAAGTACATTTTTTTGGGGTCACCTTATACATTACGAATTAATAAAAATAAGTTTCTCGTTTTTAGAATGACGAATCATTACAAAGGATGCCAGAGGATAAAACGCGACACATCTGGGCCCTTTGTCCCTTTGGATAATCTCTAGACATATACAAACATATTCACCCAGTTGTGTAACGACTATATCATCACATTTATGGTTATTTTTTCTTCAATTTTCTTTACAACACTAACACGTCTAGAGAACTTCCGAAGTTTCATTTACAAATTGTGCTTATGTTTTGTGTCTCTTAAAGAAGTGATAAATAAGTCTACTTTTGAAATGATCACCTTCTTTACATGTTTGTGTGTCTGTGTGTGTGAAGCAAAAGAAATATAAAATTAACATTAAGTGCTTGTTTGTAAGTAGATTGGTGTCAACTGAACCGTAGAGTAATAAATGCATTTATGAGTTTTATTGAAACAAAATCTAAAAAAAAAATATTAAATGTAACTTGTTTTTTACACAAACACTGAAAGAAAATGACTTGCTTCTATTAGTTTATTTCCATTACAGTTAAGGATATTTCTTTCTGTCTTTACTTTATAAATTAAGAAATATTACGTGCTACGTTCTCAAAAATAACCAAGGCACAGAATTTTTTATTTATGAGCATTGAAATTTTAACATTTATGATATTTCTCATAAAATTATATTTTTTAAAAATTTTATATTTTTTCACGGTCATAAATGATCACCAAAAATGATCTGCCTGTGATCGTATCACACATGAATGACATACATACACAAGAATGACATACGGTGAAACACGAAGAATATTCGTATTATTCACATGCGGTAAGTAGTGAATTAGTTCACTCTCATTATTGCTCTTTCACATAAATGTTTGTAATTTTTTTTATGATATTTCTCATAAAATTGTTCTTTTTATACCCTTCACCACAGGTGGAAAGGGTATATATAAGTTTGTCATTCCGTGTGTAATTTCTACAATATTCATTTCCGACCCCATAAAGTATATATATTCTGGATCCTTATATATAGAGAAGTTGATTGAGCGATGTCCGTCTGTCCGTCTGTCCGTCTGTCCGTCTGTCCGTCTGTCCGTCTGTCCGTGTTAGTGTGGTAATGTCATTTGCCAAGGCACCAGAAGAGATACAAAAAATTTAAGCACACCAATCTGTCAGGCATAGTTTCGAAAATTTTGGTATTGCAATTCAGCAACATCGGATCATTCCTTTGGAGGCTACGGGCCAAAAACCACACCCACCTATATTTTTTTTACGTTTTTTTTACGTTTTTTTTTAATTTTTTTCGGCTTTAATGATTCTGTTTTGCCTTTTTTTGTCAAATAAATATTAGAATGTGACAGGTAGATCGCAAGGAGTGCATACAGATCTCGGGGGATCAATAACCCCCTGCGAGGGGCGATTTTTGTTTGTTTTTAGATTGGTAGGGTTTTTCTGCTTTGATTTGTATTAGAGACCTTAATAGAAAGCAATACGCCTAGAGGTAGCCAATGGACCCACAGGGTACCTACTGACAAATAGGAGCAGTTAAAAGGGCCCCCCATGTGTCAATATGATGAAATTTTTTTTTTTTGTAAGGATTTCTTTTTGCTTTAGTCTGACCATTCTAACTCAATATATTGGAGAAAGGTCCAAAATTTAACAAAAAAATTTCAATCAAATTTTAAAAAAAAAATTTTTAAAAAAATTTTTAAAAAAAAATTTTTTAAAAAAATTTTTTTCAAAAATATTTACAAAAAAATTTAAAAAGCATTTTCAAAAAGATATTTTACAGAAAAATATTAGAAAAGAAATTTTTTAAAAAATTTTCCAAAAAATTTTCGAATAAAATTTTACAAAAAATTTTTAAAAAAATATTTTTACAAAAAATTTTTACACACAATTTTCGAAAAATTAAAACAAAAATTTCAATATTTCTTTGAAAATGAAAATCATGACTGTAACATAACATATATTTAATATTAAGAATATACATATGTATGTATGTGTGTATATAGAGTAACATATTTTTATACCCTTCACCACAGGTGGAAAGGGTATATATAAGTTTGTCATTCCGTGTGTAATTTCTACAATATTCATTTCCGACCCCATAAAGTATATATATTCTGGATCCTTATATATAGAGAAGTTGATTGAGCGATGTCCGTCTGTCCGTCTGTCCGTCTGTCCGTCTGTCCGTGTTAGTGTGGTAATGTCATTTGCCAAGGCACCAGAAGAGATACAAAAAATTTAAGCACACCAATCTGTCAGGCATAGTTTCGAAAATTTTGGTATTGCAATTCAGCAACATCGGATCATTCCTTTGGAGGCTACGGGCCAAAAACCACACCCACCTATATTTTTTTTACGTTTTTTTTTACGTTTTTTTTTAATTTTTTTCGGCTTTAATGATTCTGTTTTGCCTTTTTTTGTCAAATAAATATTAGAATGTGACAGGTAGATCGCAAGGAGTGCATACAGATCTCGGGGGATCAATAACCCCCTGCGAGGGGCGATTTTTGTTTGTTTTTAGATTGGTAGGGTTTTTCTGCTTTGATTTGTATTAGAGACCTTAATAGAAAGCAATACGCCTAGAGGTAGCCAATGGACCCACAGGGTACCTACTGACAAATAGGAGCAGTTAAAAGGGCCCCCCATGTGTCAATATGATGAAATTTTTTTTTTTTGTAAGGATTTCTTTTTGCTTTAGTCTGACCATTCTAACTCAATATATTGGAGAAAGGTCCAAAATTTAACAAAAAAATTTCAATCAAATTTTAAAAAAAAAATTTTTAAAAAAATTTTTAAAAAAAAATTTTTTAAAAAAATTTTTTTCAAAAATATTTACAAAAAAATTTAAAAAGCATTTTCAAAAAGATATTTTACAGAAAAATATTAGAAAAGAAATTTTTTAAAAAATTTTCCAAAAAATTTTCGAATAAAATTTTACAAAAAATTTTTAAAAAAATATTTTTACAAAAAATTTTTACACACAATTTTCGAAAAATTAAAACAAAAATTTCAATATTTCTTTGAAAATGAAAATCATGACTGTAACATAACATATATTTAATATTAAGAATATACATATGTATGTATGTGTGTATATAGAGTAACATATTTTTTTAAATGCGTTTGATTTTTTTTTTTTTAAATGCGATTGATTTAAAATAGATGAGATCTTTGTTTAAAACCTAGGTGCATTAAACACATAGACATCATCAGGATACCGGGTAAAAACTGCCAATAATAAAATACACACGTTTATAGGTAAACGTTTTTTTTTTTGAAGCCAGTATAGCTACATGGCTACACGACCACCGTTGTGGATGTCGTCAACTTAGGCTAATTTCTATTTTATTCAACAAAAGAAAATGTCACAAATTACATTATTATTGTAAATTACAAATTCATATACAAACAAAAAGTTTTGGAGGAGATATTTAAAAGTTTTTGAAAAAGTTATTTAATTTTATAAAAGCAAAATAAGTATTTCTACAACAATGTCAGAGTTTACGATGTAGCGTCGGCTTCAATATCATTAAGTAGCTGACAACACGGCGACAATTGTAGCAAACGGAATTTGTTTTCATTTGTCTTCTATTTCTTTAACTCATGAATAATGATTTTTTCTTATACGACTTTATTTAAATAAAGAGTCAACAATATGGATAATGCTGTACATGTCTGTATAAATAAAATCACCGTGGTGAAGGGTATAGAAGATTCGGCACGGCCGAATATAGCACTTTTACTTGTTAAATTTTAAAATTGTATATTTTTTACGGTCATAAATGATCAACAAAAATTCTCAGCCTGCGATCACACAAGAATGAGTGTAAAATACATATATGAACAGTATAAAACGAAGAATATTCTTATTATTCATATGCGGTAAGTAATGAATTAGATCACTCTCATTATTGCTTTTTTACATAAATGTTTGTAAGTTTTTTATGTATGAGTGTTCATTTATGAAATTCCTCACAAATGAGATTTCTAAAACACTTTGTTACTGCATACGCCAGCAGTTGCACATTGCAAAAAATTTGCATATAAATACATACACACATACTTTTACACGAATACTTAGTGCGAAAATTTTTCTACGATCTTTTCATCTTATAAAAAATTAACAAAATTGTAAATTCTCATATATGAGCACTTGAGTGGAAAACAAAATATTTTTTCATTTATTCATTTTTGAATAGAAAGGAAAAGAACAAATCATCTCACTCATAAATGAATAAACACATTATATTTCCCAACATGTATGACAAGAAGCAGAAAAAAACTAAAATGTACATACTCACACATGAGTGAGCAGTGAGTGAGCATTTTGGTACTCTGAAAATAACACATTCAAATAAATGAGTTATGCATAATAACAAAACTTAAGAGCTTTAAAGACGACTTTGGCAGTTATTCCTTTTTGCACAGGTATATTGAATAATAGTTACTCTAAGAATTTTATAAATTTTTTCAGTGTACTCTTATATTCAAAGAGCAACTTCAGTATTATGATTGTTTTGCTGTTTCTTAATGGGCACAACAAATAAAAACCTTTCAAGATATGGATGGTGGTGGTGATGATGACGATGGTTATGTTTGTTGTCTTTGGCATAAGTTGTTGTTGTGTTTGTGTGTGTGTTCGTTCTCATACTGGTATAACAAAGTGTTTCCAATCAACATGCCAATGTCATTTGCCTGGCATGCCACCACCGGTTATCAAATTTTTAAACCTAGTTCATACTTTTATTTCAGATATTCATCCATCCATTCATTCATGCATCCATGTATTTGTGCCAGTGCTTGTTAAGTGACTGCATTTTTTTTTTTTTTTTTTTTTGTAAAGGATTTCGTATTTGTATATGAGAACAGTTGGCGTCTTGCCTGTTATATATATTTTGTATTTCAGTTGTCATCTCCATTACTGTTCATGTTGTCTTAAGTATTTAAAAAACAGTTGTGACATTTACAAAGTGTTATTGGCTTAAAGGTTTCCATTTTAATGTTAAATGTTTTTAATTTTTAGATTTTTTTTCTGTTGTGTTGCATTATATTTAGTTAAAGAGGAAAACTTACTAAAACTAAAGTCGTTTTAAATTCGTATTTTTTAATTTTCAGAGGTAGAAGAAAATTGATTGACATCTTTATAGATCGATCTCTAGTGCAGTCTCTAAAACGTTGGGGTATAATGGCAGTTATCTCATTTCATTAAAATTCAAATTAACAGAACAATTTCAAAAAAGACATTTAAAAGTTATCGAATTTATTATCATTAAATTTCATTCGTGCAAAATTCCTTTAAAGACATGAGAAGATCAAAAAACCTCCATGTATAAACAAAGTTCTTAACGCTGCACATTGGGGCAAAACCAAAATATTTTAGAAATAATTCAACCATTTGAAAGGGGTAGTCCGAATGATCTAATGATGGCCATAGCAGATGAGTATCTAAACTTTTTTTCTGACGCTGGACATCATTCAGTTATCACAGTTGGTAACCTCATGATTTTTGGCAAATTCTTGATTATTTTAGCGATAATTAAGTGTTTTATTATAAGATATTTGATGGAAAGCAATCGCTTTTGAAAACTATTGTTTTGTAATTGTGAGATACATTTTCAGCGATTTAAGTGACCATTTTTGAATCAATCTCAAAATATTTAGATATGTAATGCCAGTAATATCAGAAGATAAACTGAAACAATAATCAAGAGTTGATACAAAAATTTTAATACCACTACAAAACGGAAATAAAACGTTTATCGTAACTTTTTTCGTTTGAAAATCGTTTTCGTTTAAAACTCGTTTTTTAAATTATTTTTTTGCATACTTGTTGTTGTATTTATTTAACAGTTTTTGTGCAATCTTGATCTTGTTGTTGAAAATTTGATTTTTGGAGAAACCTCGACTTTTTGTTAAACTTTTGTTTTTTTTTAACTTTGCTTTTATTGGCGAAAACTCAATATGTTTGCTTAAATTTTGATGTTTTACTGAATTTTTGGATTTTAGTAGTGAATTTTTTTTTTGTTTTTGCTAAAAATTAGATATTATGGTTGTTTCGATTTTCGGTACAATTTCGATATGTTAGCGAAATTTCAACTATTGCGTGAGATTTAATCTTCAATCTGAAGGTTAAAAATTAACAATACTGACATTACACTTAATATGTTTTTCACAGTATTTTTTACGTTTCTTAATACTAACGTACAGGTTCGAGGTCTAGAAACCTCTTTTTAATCTCGAAATTAAAATGTAGCCAACCCGACATTCAACTGGAACTGCCATAAAGCCCGAAAATAGTAACTTGTACACGCAGAGTTAAAAAATACTTATGGTATGGTCACAATAACTATCCTATGTTCTCTGTTACATATATGTTTTAGTTCTTTTAATCATTACTATGGTCCCGACAAACAAGTTTTTGCTACTATTTGATCATTAAATGGTTACTACACCCAAAAAATTCAACATGGTTGGTTTGAATCATAAAATTTTTACACCACAGTCACAGTTTTATTAGAATTATAAAATAATATTGAAATTATAGCTGTAATATATTATTAGAAAACAAATTATGATAAGTTTGCTCGTATATAACCACAGTATGACTAAATACAAAAATAATGTTTGGTTTTTTAAAGTTTTGTGTTTAGTTTTTTTTAAATTATTACAATCTAGTTTAAAAAATGTATTAAGTCGTCTCGATATGAGCTTAAAAAAATAACCTAATAAATAATTGTGTAACTTGTTAAAAGGTATGTTTATAAAAATAAATAAAGTGTTTTTTTTATTTATATATCTCACTATATTTATTTAATTAATTTCATAACAAAGTCTTATATTTTACAATGTTATTTTTAAGTTGGACAATAATATGGGGTTTTAGCTTAGGTTAGGTTAATAGAGGATCACATAATTATATATACGTAGATTATTGATACATAGTGACTCCTCTGATATTCACCACTGTTCTGTTTTAATCTCTCCATCTAAGTAGCTCTGTGAGTCTCGTAAATTTGACAATTTGCTTAGCATCCATACCCCTTCAAGTCCTCCATATTTTGAAAGAAAAAAGAGCCAAAATATTTATTACGACTGTGTGATAACGCAGGGCATTGAGAAAGATAGTGGAATGTATTTTCCTCTTCTTCGCCACACCATCTGCAGAGAGCATCGTCACAAAGTCGAATATTTTTCAAGAAATATCTGAGATCATTATGTCCTGTTATTATACCTACATACTGACTTACTCATACATAACAGCTTATCCCTTTCTCCAATAATTTTTTCCTTCAGCATTGATTTCGTCTGCGTGTGTCTCAACGAATTATTCCACGTTGTTTCGTCCTCACGTCTAAATTTTCCTCTTATCCTGTCATATATAGCATCGAGATCACATCTGACGCTTATGTCCGTCCTCACATCTGACGCTTATGTCGAAGTCAGCTCCAGCTCTCGTGCCAACTCTTCTACAGCTTCGTTACCTACGATGTTGTAATGACTGGGTACAGTTTCAGTGGGCGTTGTTCATTGAGAACTTGTAGCTCTCTGCGACAACGGCTGACTACCTTCGATCTAATACACCTATTTCCGAGTGCTTTTATAGCCGCCTGACTGTCTAGCTTAGGTTAGAAAGTAACCTGGCAGCCTCTGACACAGCAAAAATTTCGACTTGGAATTTTAATTCTAATATGGTTCTAACATATCAATATTATTATTATTATGTTTATAATAATGTGGTTTGACTATAACCACATAATTCAAACATAATATGTTGCTTTTTGATTATGGTTACCTCAACCAGTTTTTTCTTTGCGTGTAGAGAAAGATGATTTGATACCTGATAATAAAAAAATAAATGAATAAAAACTAGATTTGATGATCTAGAATTATCTACGAGAAAAGCTTCATCCATTCTTTCTAAAGGAGAGTATAACCATTAGCTACTGAATCTAAGAGCGTTTTCCACAATATTTTCCGTTTTTAGCGATTCTCGTTTTGGACACACCAAATAACTTTAAAATTAAATTTTCATTATTTTTAAGCGTTTTTCAAGCCCTAGACAAAATATTTTTTACAGACTAATAACTAAGACTTTTAACTAAGAACCCATTCCAAAAGATATGATTTGTTTTTAAATTGATAAATCCTATACCCTGTATTTAAAAAAATTAAAATTTTCCATTTTAAAGAAAATTTTACTCATAATTGTCTTAAACGATTAACACTTGAATATCAAAGTCCCATCTCTGGCGTTTAACACTCCACCCACGTGTAAATTTTTCAATCAAGAATATGTGAAAGTTTCCATCATTATGTGTAAATTTTTATCATAACAGCAATAATGTAAATTTGTCTATGACAGACAACACAAGGTAGTAATGACAGGTCAAGCAACAACATGACAACGATGACAAAATATCTCACAACGATGATGATAAAGTTAATGATGATTTTTCAAAAACATTAAACATGTTTTCCACTCGTGTATTAGAATCAAGAGGAGATTATTATAGTGAATATATTTTAAAGTAAAAAATGTTGATTGATAATATAAAGTAAAGTAAACCGGAAATGAAATTGATGGGAAAAAAAAACATTTATTTTTTACTTAAAAAATATATGTTTAGTATTGGGTTTAATTGAATTTGAAATCATCAAATGTCAATTTTGTACCAAAAAAATAAGCAAATGATAAATTTGATTTTAATGGAAGTGTCATTAGAGAATGTATGTTTACACAAGTTGTTGATGGATCTCATTATCCTTTTACATAAACAAAAATTATAAGCGTAACCTCCTTTATCCCTGGCTGTCCGCCTTAGTTGCTACCGTTTCTGTTATTTTTTTTTTATTTGTTGTTGAATTTAGGCGCAAATAAAATAAAATATAAAGCAAACAAAAAAACAAGTAACAAAAACATAAACAATCCATTTGTCATTAGGGAACCACCTCTTGTTCATCAATAACTATTTTTCTTTTTTTTTTTTTGTTGCTCATTTACTGTTTTTACCTTTTGAAAAGCCGCAATCATCGCTCTGCCACACACATGTTACAATCAAGAGCAACAACCCAAAGATACCAATCGACAATAATACGAAATCGACAATTATGTCGGTTTCATGTCAAATTAAGAACACAAACTTACGACTTTAACATGTGTATGAGGGGATGTGTGTGTTTGTTGGATGTTTGTTTTCTCTTTAATTTTATTGACCACCACAGCAACGCAGCACGAGTAGCAGAAAGAAGTTGAGGGCGCTGCATTTGATGTTGCTGTTGCTGTTTCTGTTGGCTGACGATCCTTTTTCTTTAACCCTTTTGCCTTTCATACATCGCTGGTTAACAAAGTGACGATTTGACGACGATGACCATTAAAGTGCTCCAATATCACAATGTTTATCAAACGATAACAACCAACACTTGATAATCGTAACCAGGAAATCTTAATTAAAGACAACAACAACAACACCACATCAGCTCGGCTTGAATGTTTGTGGATTGGAAAGCGGCATAAATGTAAATGATAGAGCACGAGCTAAGCAGAGTAGATTTTGTGTGGTTTTAAGGATGGCGCCTTTATGATGGGATTCGTTTTATAAATAAAATTAAACAATGCGAGATTATCTACTTTAATCGGTTTTTAGGAAGTCCAATCGGAAACAGTTAATAGTAGTTTGTGTGTGTGTGTTTTTTTAATATATCTGTGGTAATAAGGAACAAGTGCTTAAGTCGACTTAAGCAAAAATTTAGTTACTGGCACCTTTGAAATCTGCGTACTTCAAAGTACCCATGTGCAAATTTTCAATTATTTAGTAAAATTTTTCAGGAACTTATAGCAAAATAACTTTCTGCTTATCTTTTTTCAATGTCGAATCGCATTTGGAAAAAATCTTAAGAAACTAGAAGCTATTTTTCGAAATCATAAAAATTTCTTTCACAACTTATTAACTGCAACGCCTGCGTACTTTTGGTAGATATAAGATATTATTTTAAATCATACGTTTGACTCCCATAGGTAAATTTTAAAGAGAAGTTATTTTTTTGAAAAATTTATTTTAAAGTTTAAAATTGCCCTCCTACAAAACTTAAAAATCAGACTTAAGCACTTTTTCCTTATTGCCACAGATATTAAAAAAATAAATTAATTTTGTGAAAATTTTTCATTCATTCTTAATCAAAAATTAGTTTAAAAATTTATAATATTTAAAATAATTATAGGAAATTTCGTATAATCGTTAAATCTATCTGCTCTCTATCTTCTATATATGTACATGCACAAATGTATGACTCACAAGCATACTGAAAGCAGTATAGCTGCTTTCAGCACACGCAAAGAAAAACCATGGTTATGGTATGGTCACAGGAACCACATTATGTTCTCTGTAACAATATATGGTTGCGATAAACACATTTTAGTTGCTTGTAACATTACTTTGGTCCCGGTAAAAAAGTTTTGTTTAAAATTTTATCATTAAATGGTTACTACGTACAAAAAATTCAACATGGTTGGTTTTAACTATTTAATGTTTAATCCACAACCAAAGATTATTTACAAATAAAAATTATTTGTTTGTTTAGGTCATCGCAGTTTATTGGTTTGTGCTTTAAAAAAATAATAAAATTGAATTTTTAATTATTTCTTTTTCGATGTTGAATTGACCGCGCGGCAACCATTTTCTCTGGATACCCGCAATTCGAGTCCTCTCGGTGTGAGACTTTAATTTATTTTTAATTTTTAGACCAGAAAAATTAATAAAACCTCGAAATCATGAAAATCAACTGGGATAATATTACTGATGATGAAATGTTCACAGATACAAAACGAAATTGGTCGGTGATGTAATTTACCAGGTGACATTAAGAGTGAAGATTTCAATACCTGAGCTGAAGAAGCTGATTAGGATACAAACTCAACCGTTGAGATCAGCGTTGATGTTATTCTCAATCACTGTTTACATGAATGCTTTCGGAGAAAGACTACATGAAAAAGGTGCTGGCTGAATTGGAAAAGAAATCCTCCGAAATTGATGTCTTCAAGAATAATTCTTTACTGGTAAATCCATGTACTGTGATGGATTGTTTTCTCCTTATATCCTTCTAACACGGTTTGGAAGAAGATAAATGCTAATACAATTTTTTTATCGACATATGTTTTAATAAAATCATCTGTTTTTTATATAAAATCATTAATAAAAAATAATAAATACATAATTTTGTATTTTAAAATGTAAAAAAAACTGGCATATCCATTTCATATGATATTTCATATTTTTTAACCATACTATAATCGTTAATTTAACCATAATATTATAATATGCAACAATAATATGGTTTCACTACAACCATAATATGTTGCTCTTAGATTATGGTTACCTCAACCATGTTTTTTTCTTTGCGTGCAGTGGACTAATTTTTGTGAAATTTTCACATTTTGTTATTAAATTACAAGTGGGAGTCGCGCTTCCTAAAACAACTTTGAAACTGCAAGTTTTGCACAAGTCACCCGCATACTAAATGCAAATTGGATTGAAATAGTGGGCGTGGCACCTATTGAAAAATTATTACCATGTACATAGAGAACTATAATTGCTAGAATCTTGAAATTGTATACCAGCAATCCCCTTATTAGAGTCTTAACATTTTTGCACATATTACACTTATCTTAATGTGCAGGAACTCTGAATTACAACACTATTTGTGGTAACTCCCATACAAAGTAAGTATTTATCATTATGTAACTTAATAATAGGTAAAATTTTATAATAGGAAAATAGTGCTGAATTTCTTACTCCGCGAATAACAGGTGGTATCGAGTCAATGCTTGGTAGGGCGGCGGGTCGGATACCTCCATACATGATTGGCATCTCTGAGAAAAAGCTTGACCATACCGTTACTTACAAGTGTTTAAATAGTATATTTTTGGTCTAGTCATGGTCGTTTGCGTATATACTTATGGACACATAATAATAAATGGAATTATCCTCCTCCTACACCTCCAGACTAATACTTAAAACGCTTTTAATCCAATAAGCCCTTAGGCTTTTACTTGAAAAAGACTTTATTCTCAGAGTTAGTATAACTATTGCAGTTCCGCAGATTTTGGGTAATTAGTAATTACTTTGTATGGGGAGTACCTGTCTTCCGTCCCTGTAACTTGAAAATTCAAAATATTTTCAGAGTAGGACATGTGAAATTTTAAAAGTATCATTATTGTCATCCTCTATGAAAGAGAATTAATAATCAGATTGCATGGGGATACCCATTTCCCTGAACAGTTCCAAATTAAAGGATGGTTGTAATTTTAAAATTAAATAGAGTTCCACAGTCTAGTTAAAGATGATAGCGCGGAAATTTAAATTTTTGTGGTCGTTAGAGATTTGATCTGGGGTCTAATCACCGCATTCATTTTGGTATTATGGCACTCGATATCGAATAAAAAGTATCGTAGTTTGAGATGATAGCATTCGATATCGAGTAATAAAAAAGTTTGATCGATCAAGTTTTCATTCGATACGTCTGTGCTAATCGTATGCATATAAATTATAAATAAAAAATCATTTCCATAGATGTAATATGCAAAAAATTATAAATTTTAAATTTGACAAAATATAAATATAAACCAAACGAAAGAGGAATTGGAAAAATTAATAAAATCTTGGAAAAACTTAGATTACATTTCCTGTATGACATGGCTTTCAATTGTCGACACTGTGCTTCGTCCAAATCGTTCCAAGTAATTATTAACCACACAATACATGGGCATTGCGATTGTCGTGATTTGTGCGGCCGTTCTCCTGTATGTATGGGCTGTATATGATAGTCTAATAAACGTTTACGCTATAAGGATCTTACACATATGTCGCATTTATGTAACTTTTAATGCAAATGTATAGATTTCTTGCGACGGACCAAATTTGTGCGCTGGGAAAATGCCAATGGAGAAAAGTCAAATTTAAACGTCCTTTCGCAGGTGTGAATGCGTTCAAACTATGCTGTTGCACACGTCGCATTGGAAGGCTTCAATTGTGTTGGTTAAGATTTTGCTGGAAAGATCACACTGTGGTATGGACGCAGTCGTTCTTGACGAATTGAGAAACTTTACGACTGTGAATTTTTAATCCAAATATTGTATTAATACATTTAAATATTTTATTTTTCGAAAATGTTTTAAACCGTATTTTTATTTGTTAATTTGTTGGCAAAAGGAAAACAGATGTTTATTAATCTATTACAATTTGATAAAAATTACGATGCGATACATGTCGAATGACATAATTTGTTTATACGACTCGTATCGAAATGTTATTCGATACGATACTTTACTCTATATCGAATGCGCTGATTAGGCCCCTGGTTTATGAAAGAAAAAATGATTTCATAAACCAGTTGTGACTGTATTCAGGTTCGTTACTGTTGAACTGTAAAACATTAATAAAAGTTAATATTTTTAAATATAAAAATTACCTTTTCCTGGGGCCTAATCACTATTCAAACGGGAGAATGGCCACACACAAATGTCAAGTATGTGGCGATGGATGTGTCTATCAAGAACACTACATAGTGGCTAAAAACCATACGCCTGCGGAGTATGTAGCAAACAATTTAATAGTCGCGGCAATCGCAATGCGCACAATTTCATATTTGTCTTTAGCTTGCAAGTGTACAGTGTGGTTAATAATTACTTGGAACGATTTGGACAAAGTGTAGTGTCGACAATTTTCTAATTCCTTTCGTATGGGTTAGATTTACACATATTGTCAAATTTAAAATTTTAATTTTTTGTATATTACATGTATGGAAATAATTTTTTGTATAAAAATAATTATTTTTGTGTAAAAATAAACTTGTAAAACAAAATATAATAACATTTTGTCGCTAAAGAATTAAATTTATATGCATAAGATGAGAACAGACGTATCGAATGAAAACTCGATCGAACAATCTTTTTTATTACTCGATATCGAATGCTATCATCTCAAACTATGATACTTTTTACTCGATATCGAGTGCCATGATACCAAAATGAAAATTTACTCCATATCGAATGCGGTGATTAGACCCCTGTATTTTGTTACGATATCGATATTTGCATATTTTTTACTCGATATATGTCGATATTGTCAAAGCTTATAAAATATTTTTGACTGCTTTTATTCCATCGAAACTTCAAGTATCTTCTACCTAAGCTGAAAATTAAAGAAGATGATATTTGTAGACTATGCCTGGTAGCACACATTGTGTGTGAATATACAGCACTGGCTAGCATAAGACCCAGGGCCACTGGTAGAAGCTTATTAAATGTGAATGCCATGGGGGAACTAAGCCTTGGACAATTGCTAGCATTCACTAGACACTCCGTGATGAGAAAGAATGCCAGTTGACTGACTGAAATTACTACAGTCTAGATTAAAAGCTAGTTGTAGCACGTGACTCAATGGAAGTAAGGTTGCCGTAAATTACAAGTCGATTGCCCATAATCATTGAGGACGGAAGGGAATCGAAAAGAATAATTAATAGAATAATATTACAGAATATTAAAGCTTCAACAAAATTATTAATTTTTTTCTATCTATATATATAAAGCACAAAATGTGTTTGTTTGTATGTATGTATGTATGTATGTTTGTTTGTTTGTTTGTATGTTTGTTTCTTTGTTTGTCGGAAAGCTATAGCTGCCTACACCAGTGAACCGATCTTTCTTAAATTTTCACAGTTTGTTATTGGATATACGGATGGTAAAATAGGGTACTTATTTTTTTGATATTCGTGGGCGTGGCACCTCCCATACAAAGTAAATATTAATCATCGTTTATCTTGGTAACAGTAATAGGTAGCGTCTTGAAATTTCGCACCCGTAACCTCTATATTAACGTTAATAGTTTAGCGAAACACAGACTGTATTGGAATAGTGGGCGTGGTACCTCCCATACAAAGTAAATATTTATCATCGTATATTTTGGTAACGGTAATAGGTAGCGCCATGAAATTGTGCAACAGAAACCTCTATATTAACGTGCATAGTTTAGAGAAACATAGACTGAGTTGGAATAGTGGGCGTGGTACCGCCCATACAAAGTATAAAATTATTATCGTGTTCCTGGCGAACTATAATAGACAGAGCCTTGAATCTTTGCACGAGTAACCCTCAGAGTAATGTGCATAGTGCAGCAAAATACTGACTGGATTGGGACAAAGGACGTGGTACCACCCATATTAAGTGAAACATTATTTTCGTGTACCTAGGGAACTACACGCAAAAAAAAACATGGTTGAGGTAACCATAATCTAAGAGCAACATGTTATGGTTGAATTATATGGTTATATATCAAAATAATATTGTTGTCGTTGGAACATATTATTGTCTACATAAAAATAACATTGTAAAATGCAACCATAGTTATGTTTGTAATATAAACATACTATAATATAATTTGAAACATGTAAATGGTTATATGTGACAACATATGAATATATTTATAAATAACAAAAAACAAATACACGAATATTTCCATTTAGACTTACATACATATTTTTATATTTTCTGCTTACCTTTTTATGTGTTTGATATTTTTAATTTAAAACTATCATTTATAATAAAAAACAAAATTATTTGTTAACAACAAATATGTATTTAATGTTTTTACGGTTTTGGATGAACCGGTAGCTTACACACATATTTCTGAACTGAAAAAATGTCAAAACCAAAATATGTATTTTTAAAACCAAACATTACTTGTTTATTTTTAGTCAAACTTAACATACTATGTTTAATAATAATATATTATGGCTATAATTTTTAAATATTAAAAATAATTTGGTTGTGTTTTGAATTTTAATATGTTTCAAATCAACCATGTTGCTTTTTTGGTGCGTATAACCATTGAATGATTAACTGTTAACAAAAAACTTGTTTATCGTGACCTAAGTATTGTTTTAAATAACAATAATTTGTTCACAGCAAACATCTATTGTTACAGAGAACATAGTGTGGTTGCCGTAACCATACAATAACTATGTTTTTTCTTTGCGTGTACAATAGCTAGAGTCTTGAAACTTTCTACAAGTAACCCTCATACTAATGTGCATAGTCTAGCAAAATACAGACAGGATTAGGATAGTGGTACCTCCCATAAAAAGTTAAAAATTATTATCGTGTTAATATGTATAGTCAAGCAAAAAACATATTGGTTGGGAACAGTAGGCATCGTACACTGCATATAAACTAAAACATTTTTGATCTGAGAATAGCGTGCGCTTTCGAGTTATAGGTTGGCCATACTTTTCTTCCAAGTGTTTATTGAATTTTTTATGGATGGGTGTAGTGAAGCGCACCAGTGATAGCTAGTTACCTATAAAGTATTTTTGACTGCTTTAAAATTAGGAAAAATGTTTCCTGATGATCTGGCCTAAGCAACTGCGTATAACAACTAGCTTTTCCTCCAACACATAAATTTATTTTAAAATGTGATGGGTAATTAGCATAATATTAAATAAATAAAAAAACCTAAGTTTGTTTTCAAGATGAAATAAAATATTTATTTTTTTAGTTTTGTTTACAAATAAAATAAACAAATATTGCAAAGAACATATTTATAACAGTCTTTATTTTCCCTCCTTTATACCAACAATGTCATGTTACCAAAAAATAAAAAAGTCGTAATATTTTTTGAATTTTACAATCGCAATTCCATTCATTACATTATCGGAATATCAATAAAGAAAATTGGAATAATTTAATGCTGAACCAAATTAATTTAAGCCCTAGAGGCAACCAACTTAAACCAAACAAACACGACAAAAGTGATTTGAAAATAAAAGACAGAAAGAAGAAAGGAATGAATGAAGGAATGAATGAAAGAAATCACTTTCGATAATGATATTGCTACCGGTTGATTGGTTTGTTACTGTTTCAGCAATTGTAATGCTGCAATGAATGATTATTTGATTTGGTCACATGTTACAAACGAAATTCCATTCAGTTTCCAGACCACTTCCTCCTTCGATGTATTTTTTTCCAACATAGAAAATGACAATACAATGTACATATTCGTATATACTCATGCAAAGAATGGCAACTTATTTATTTCATTAAATATTAAATGAGTTGAACAGTAAAGTTGGACAAAAGTGGAAATGGAGTAGAACCATCTACCAAATATGTATTGTTTTTATTGCTATTGTTTGTTTTATAACACTAAATAACAAATTGATTTTTCCCCATCCACTCTCTTACAAACAAGTTACAATGTAGCATCGTATTAAGTGTTAATTTATATTCATACTGAGTATTAATTTTTATGTAAAAACGATAAAGATACAAATTGGGTTAATTTCTTGCACAATTTGTTAATTTCCATTAGCCATAAACCTAAATATGGGTAAGGGTTTCCTGATGAGCTAAATGGTTCACTTAGCGAAAAACTGCCATAGACACTAGCTTGCCTCGTTGCAATCAATTTTAGTGAATTTATAATTATTTGGGTTAAGAGCAGGCTATTATTCAATACTTAAATTCGCCGTTCTTTCTCTCTCTTTGGATTCTGCAATCAAAACCCAATTGTTATTAACTGTGAATGAAAACTAAAATTTCTTTCAATTCACAGAAAAAACTTTTACTCCAATTAAAGGTGTTGATTGGTTTTAGATACACATTTAATTAAATTTTTAATTGATTCAAATATTTTGTCGTTTGAAAGATTATTGTTTTCTTCGAGAATTAAGAGTATAACACAGTGCAACACGGAAAAAAATAACCATATACGGACACCACTACGTGATAAAAGACCAAAAAAAAGACCCCTGTCTCCCAGTTTTGCCATAAGTCCTCCAGGTTTTATTTTATGGGCCCTCAAAGATATGGGGCCTCGATGTCATTTTTGCAAAAAATGATCATTTACTCAAGCTCATATTTTGCAAACCGTTTGGAATTTTGATATACTCTCTGAGGCAAAGTTGTAGCTCTTGTCATAAAGAACAAAAATTGTGAACATATAATATCAAAGAAAATTTCTTCTTCAAGGTCAAAATCGCAAAAACTTTAAAAAATTCAATTTTTTTACCTTTTTTCCCCTGTTCAGGTCCATAGGTAGCAAACCGTTCAAAATCCAAGGAAACATTCCACTACAAAAATGAACCTAAGATCACAATAAACAACTTTCTAGAACATATAAACTTCCTAGGAATGATTCTTAACACCGTTTAGGTAGCGCTTAGGTAGCTAAAAAATTTTCGGGAAATTTTTCACTTTTGCGGCTACCTAAGCCGGTCTTTTATGACGTAGTGGTGTCCGTATATGGTTATTTTGCCATGACTTAAAAAATTACACAGTGTGTAATTATACCAATAAAAAATTAATCACATTTTTATTGGAAATCAATTAAAACCATTAATTGGGAAAAGTATTTTTTTCTGTGTGATCTTATAATGTATCTGTGATAGGAATAAACGTATCTATCGTAAATGGAACCTCTGTGAAGTCTGAAGGGATGAGTTTTTTGGGAAATCATTGGGTCTCATGCATAAAACGTGAGCTTGAGCTCGGACTCGATTTTTTGAGTAAAAGGTGCTTGTCGTATGCATAATAAAATTTGAAGTATTTGCTTTTACTCACAGCTCACGTTTGATCTCGTTGTGCTCAGTTTGAACAAAGTGAGATGAGCTTAAGCTCATTTTCATATGCATAAAAACAAGCTTTTGCTTTCTTTTGTGAGCTCTTGCTCAAATATTGTTGAGCCTGCCTTATAATTGACTTGCGTACACTAAAAAGGAATCATGGCTGAATATTTTGTGCCACAAAGAAATACAAAATCTTATCAACAGCGTAAAACAAATTTAACAAGTGAGGATAACAAATTATACAGGTTTGTATTCTTAATTATTAATTTTTTTATTAATAATAAAATGATAAATACATAGGTTTGATGATAGTAGCATCTGCTGGTTGGCTAAATATTTTGTTGAGGGTTCAGAAGAAGCAAGATTGATAAAAATCGACTGTTTTTAAGATTTTGTGCAGATCCTGGATTCCAAAATTGTATAGCCAAAGATATTGGAGTCCATCAATCAACTGTGTCGCGAACTATTGCGGAAGTTGTGAAACTTATATCTGCCAAAGCAAGCGAGTGCTTTTCATTTGAAATTGGAGTGATTGATTGTACTCATATAAAAATTAAAAAAAACAAAGTCGGTTTTAGGGTTACAATCGGCCGAAGCGGACAAAGCAACCGTTTCCGGCAACGTTGCCAAAAAAAAAATTAATTTGTAGATGAAGAAAAAAATAGAAAACAATTAACCTTCTTTCTATGGCTATGCGAGTTTATTGTCCTTAAGGGGCTCTCGTGAGTTCCGAACCACTTAGCATGGGGTCCTTGTACACTTATGGAAAAGACGGCATTGTTTATCAGGAGTATTTTCGGGCACAACATGTGCAACAAGCAAACAAATAAGAGGTAGTTGAGTGGATACACATAAATATTTGAGTTAAAGAGGAAGTAAAGAGCTTCCGTTTGGAATACCGATGACATGGTAAGAGCAAAGAAACCAACATAATGATTGCTGCATTCTTCCATATTTTATCGAATCTTATGAGCGTATAGCGTTACGATATTTCTCGGCTTTTGAGTTTAATGTACCTCCAAGTAGCGTTTTTTACGAAAACAAGTGCCAATTTAGCAACTTATAGGCTTAAGACTCCCTAATCACATGTACCTTAATTGAGTCAAAAAACCATGCCGCACAAAAAAAGAAGTTTTTGCCTGCCTGCGTTATTTATTCAAGTTATGTATACTAATAGTATTCAAGACTAATAAAACTAAAAATATTTTTCCAATCCGAGACCAACAAACAAATAACAAATTTACTTCATATGACTATTAAAATCCCTATTTTGTGGAACTTAAGCAATATGTTTTGAATAATAACAAGACACTTAACAGGATAGTAGTGCACAAACATGAAAACCATTCTTGTTGTTGAATTAAAAACCGAAAAAGCCATTGTGCTCCTACAAAACATTTTGTCCAAAAGCAAATGGCAGAGGCAGTAGTAACATCAGAATTAATTTCCGCTGCTACTGCCAATAAAACTGTTACTGTTGTTGTTGTTGTGCTAGATGTTTAACATTAAAATTGCATTGCCTTTATATTGTTATTGCTTTGCAAATAGCTTGGTTATAACTTGGTTTTATTGTTGTTGTTGTTGCGTACTTAAAACAAATATAAAATACAATTAACTACTCGTACCTACCATACTGCGGAATTGAACGAAACGAAAAGAAAAAGTGAAATAAATTTCTTACAAACACAACCGCACGAATACAATAAAGTATTAGTTTGTGAAAAGAATCTTTAAAGCGAAGATTTTGGTCTCTGAAACTCGGTTTTTATTGGACAATGTAGGAATATTGTATAAAGATAGGAATACCTCACAAGAGGTTGCCGGGTTAATCTCTAAAGGCACTCCTGCGGCTTTAGCCCCTCTTCAATTATATATAATCGAGGTAACTTAAGTTGGATAAGTGCATAATGTGCAAATTAGGGAAACTTCAAGTATTATCTTGCAAGCTCTGGCTTCCATTTGGCTAAGCAATGAGGGCCTAAGCCTTGCATAAATTTTAGCAGTTACGAGAGACTCGGTGATGGAGATGATGGAAAAAAGTCAACAATCTGCAATCAATTTGAGAATAAAGGCTAGTGATAGCGATACTCAATAAATGGATTTCAGAAATCACTTGGTCGAAAAAGGATACATAAAGAATGTTGTCAACATATTCTTTGTCTTAATTCGGAAGCATTAAAAAACATATGTTTATTGAAAAATTTAAAGCAACTTGTTTTCGAATTGCATAAAAAACGGCAACGGGTGATTGAAAAGTTAACGCGTAATCAAAAACATACCTTTGCATTCAAGCGATAAAAAATTTCCATATACTTATATTCTCTGTAGATTTTAAATCCAATAAACCAAGTGGCTCTATGATTTTCATCATCGCTTCATTACACAGTACAACATTTTTGTGGTGATAGATTCGGGACTCAATTCTGATAATTGTTTATGAAAGTAGCCCCAAAAAGAAGAACTTCTGCATCATTCGTTTGGTCATGGTACATTTTGGTCATTGTACAGGTCATACCGTTTGACATAAGGCATACTAAATTTCATTTTGATATGTCAAACGGTATGACCTGTACAAACTCCACAAAAATAGTGGCATACACACCCACCCACCCACAGACATCATCGCGAAAATAGTCGAAATGGATTCAGGAGACCTCTAAACGTAATTCTTTATTTTTTAAATTTGTTTGAGCTTATTCGGACTAGTGGTTCTCGAGTTATGACAAACAAAAGAGTCCAAAACGTGACAAATTCCCCTATACGATACTTACTACCTTCAAATTAATTTTTAAATTATTATTTGATGTACCATGACCAAACGAATGATGCAGAAGTTCATATTTTTGGGGCTACTTTCATAAACAATTATAAGAATTGAGTTCCGAAATCATGTGTTGTACTGTGTTATTATTATTTTAAAGAAGAATAATACAGAAAAGGCAACACGTATGCATTGTTGCATAAGTAGTGTAATAGATAGAGAGACAAAGGGTAAGAAATTTGTGTATGACCAACAAACGGTTGTACGTTTGAAGTGTTGCAAAGTGTTTTGTTGCTGCTATGTTTTAGTTATTTATTTAAATAATTCTTGCGTGTTGATTTCAATCATCGACACTGGTCGTTGTTCAGTAATTCAGCGAGTGGGACAAAGGGGCATCATGCGCCGGGTGCTACTCACTAAGAGCACCAGACGGCCCGCGAAAAGAATTTCTATATAATTTTTATTTTTGCTATAGATCTAAAACCCGATGGAGCGTCAGAATACAAGCGCTTAGTGTTAACGTCGATGGGCTAGAGAATATAGTGAAACTATTAGAAAAATTCTACAAGTGACAACAGAAGTGAAGCTACAATTCTGTTCCAAACTAACTTTTAGTTTCATAACTTTAGTTTAATTGTGGTATGAAATCTGAAGGAGTATTGATCGTGTGCAGCTCAGATTACAAGATCCTAGAATGAATTTTAGAGAAGCATTTCATGATCACGAATCATTAGCGACTGAACTAGCCATAATTCGAGACAAGCTCTATGAAGAGGCAATAGACGAAGAGAAGTCTATTTGTGAAAAATGGGATATTGATACAACAATTTGTGTAAGAAGACGCCGCAAAATGCCCGAAGAATTGACTAGAGATGTGACTAGAGAAAGTGATATTTCTCACGTTAAGGAAAGCGTTCTGGATCGTTTCAAACAAAAAATATTAACACGATTAAGTGAATAATTTTAAAATTTGGTTTTCTAATAAACCAGGAAGATTTATTAAACAAGGATAATGTTGATAAGGACCTTGAAAAAAACTTTAAAAACTTTGGGGAATTTTATAATACAGATTTCAATGGAATAGAACTCTTTATCGAAATATGTAACTGCAAAATTCTACTCCGCATAAAGAAATTGAACCTAAGACTCTATTAAAATTTCTTACTTTTATAATCTCGTATTGAAAGGATGATTTTACAAACCAGGGTGTGCCACTTCAAGTACTCCTTACTATCTCAGTACAAATTGCTAGCTGCGAAAGGTTATTTAACAAATTAAATTGATTATCAAGGAATTTTCTCAACTCTGTTTTTCCAGATTGTTATACATTTTGTGTAGCGATTGTTTTTGATTGTAGCGATAATCAATATTCTTCAGATGTTTCCACTAGGTAGTATTTAGCCGTAGACATTATATTTTTAATCAACAAATTAAGAAAAAAGCATTAACAAATTTAATTTGGTCTTTACAAAAATTTTTCATTTCGCACTTTTTTCCCTCCCCAATATTTTATAGCTCACAAGTAGCAAATTGTCCTTTGCATGGCTGTATGGCAGTTGTATGTAGTTGGTTGTTGTCTGTTGTTTCATCAGATGTTTCGTGATGCGTATTTAAATGTTGCTGCTGATACTTCTGTCGTTGTTTTTGTTGTTCATTCATTGCCGAGTATGAAATTAAAGTGAATATAAATGTACTAAATACGGAATTGTTTGCTGTATTTATCCGTGATTACTTTTTTCATTATAGTAGTACCTATTTGGAAATCGCACAAAGCGAATTACAAATCCATACTTACGATCGTACGTAGGTGTTAGCTGATTGTTTTTTTTTATATTGTTTTTGTTGTGCTTTATTATATTCTCTTTTACCTTCACAATACATTAAATGTTTTATGGTCTCACGTACTATAAATGTGTGGAGGGAAATTCAATTTCATTTGTCGATTTCAAATAAAAAAGCTGAATATAACAAGAAAATAATGGAGACCATAAAATAATAAAAAAAACTACAACAACAATGTTATTGAAGTTAATTGAAAACATCTGCATGCAAATGTTGTTGCTGCTGTTATGGATAATTGGAAAATTATTTAAATTAATTTTTTAAATTTATTGTATCTAAAAATAAAAAAGCGTTGTAATTAAATGCAAAACTATAATACAATATCTTATATGATACGGTAATATTACAAAATTAAAAAAATATACTCGTATACCTACCTATTTTTAAATGCAATAAAGTTAGTGAAAATTAAAAGAATTATTCAATTTTTTTTTTTTTTTAGCAATTTTTATTTATTGTATCTTCAATATAATTGAACTATCAATAATTACTCATATCTTAAGTCTAAAAATAAAAATATACATGTGAAGTCCAACCAGTGCTGGACAAAAAAAAATGTATGTTTCACGGTTACTGTAATTTACGGGTTATCCCTCGGATGTACGGATGAGAGAAGCAGTGTCCCTCCTTCATAGTCGAATGTAACCAGGTTCATTTAGTATGTTACGGGCCAGTGGATTAGGATGAGTTTCAAGCTTCTTTAAATACCTTATGGCAAGTTTCGCTATTTCTGCTTTAACTGTTGGCACGTTTAGATCTTTATGGATGTTCGAGTTTTTTATATACCAAGGAGCAGATGTAATTATACGAAGAATCTTGTTTTGACGCCTTTGAATTTTTTCTACGTTGGTAACTGAGGCAGTGCCCCATAATTGAATGCCATAACACCATATTGGTTTTAAAATTGACTTATACAATAAAAGTTTGCAATCTAAAGCTAGAGTAGAATTTCTGCCAATAAGCCAGTTTAGTTGGACTGCTTTTAACTTCATTTGTGTTAACTTTGTTTCTATGTGCCGTTTCCATGTAAGGCGCCGGTCAAGATGTATGCCGAGATATTTGACGTCTGAAAGCTGGGGTATCGTTTGGTTATTTATCTGAATAGGGGGGCAAGATTCTCTACGCAGTGTGAAAGTTATGTGAGTACATTTTTGTTCATTCACTTTTATTCTCCATTTCTTCAACCATTTCTCTAAATTGGATATGTGGTCTTGTAAATATCGTGATGCTACTTCGGGTCTTTCGTGAATGCTCAAATAAGCTGTGTCGTCAGCAAATGTCGATGTGTGAACTCGGTTACTAGTTGGCATGTCTGAAGTATACAATAAGTATAAAAAGGGCCCCAATATACTACCTTGGGGAACTCCGGCTTCGATTGGCTGGGGTGAGCTCAAAAAATCTCCTTCCTTCACAATAAATTTTCGTTCGGTTAAATAACTATCTAGCAGCTTATAGAGGTTTACGGGCAAATTCAGTTTTAGCTTATATATTAGGCCTTCATGCCATACCTTATCGAATGCTTGAGAAACGTCGATAAAAAGCGCAGAGCAATATTTTCTCTCTTCAAATGTCTTCTTAACAACATTGACTAACCTGTGAGTTTGTTCGATCGTACTATGTTTTTTCCTGAAGCCGAATTGATGGTTTGGAATACATCCTTTGTCGCTTAGAATAGGGTTAAGCTTAGTTATTAACATCCTCTCAAACAGCTTTGACATATTTGACAAAAGGCTTATAGGTCTGTATGATTAAATTTTTGTGTGGTCTTTTCCTGGTTTAGGAATCATGGTAACCAAGGATATCTTCCACTCTGTGGGGAAGTACTCAAGACGTAAAATGGCATTAAAAATAAAAAGAACGATTCTGCTAGCTATACGGGGCAATTCATTCAAATAACATCTTGTTACTGGTTTTATCAACGCCAGGGGCTTTTTTGGTGTTTAAATCCGTTATTGCCTTTTCAATATCACCAAATTCAAATCTTATCGGTATTGCAGCACTAGCCTCGACAATTGGCAACTCAACTATATCAGTCGATATATTCGGGGTAAAAACCCTTTTCAAATGTCCAACAAATAAATTGCCCTTTTCGGAATCATTTCAATTTTTAGCATGTTTAATTAATTCATTACTATGACTTCGAAGAATTTATTAATCATAAAAGTAGATACCCCCCATCAGAAGATTAGAGCCGCTTATATATATATATTTTTTTTATTTTGGGCCATATCCTTTCAAAATTTTTGTCGTCAACTTAAAACCATCCGAAAGAACAATTTCTTAAGATTACAAAAATATTAACAACAAAATACCTATAAGGTTTGTTACAACACCATTTTAAAGCACGTTTTCCAGGAAAAGTCAACAAAATTTTGCAATTTTTTTTTAGGTATAATTAGAATCATTTAACTAATTTTAATTAAGAATGATGACGGAAGTAGCTGCCTAGAAAATGTGCATTCCGCTCTGCTGGTGTCGGAAAATTAAATTTTCCCAATTATTCTTTAATAATATCACCTAATTTATAATTTAATTTATTCTTTCTTAGAGAGAATAAAAACGAACTTAAGCTTGATTTAAAATTTCATCTGTATGTAAAATAAATGTTCGATTAATAAAAATTTTATATATTCAATATTCAATATTTTTTTTTTTTTTTTTTTTTTTTTGTTAAAATATCTTCTCTTTCAATTTATGTTTTTTTCTGTTGAAATATAGTCACACTATCAACTGCTAAATGTTAACAAAAATTTATTTATAAATTAATTAATTTATGAAATTTAGTGTAATTTTATCATAATTTAAATGCCTAATAGTAAAAATGTATAATAGTGAAACTATCATGGAGCAAGTGAAGACAATGATTGTTGATATAATCTTGTACTAAGCCCCCGTCTAGATTAATCATTAACATGTCTTAACAAAAGTCAAACTTCATATAAAAAAACCCCGTATTAAAAATAATGTTTTTTTATATGAAGTTTGTTTTTTATTATAATTATTATAATGGAGACGGGGGTTAAAGGTTGAAGGATAAAAATGTCCACAGAAAAACAGATATCTGGTAAAGTTTTGTCACTTCTTTAAATTTTCTTCATACTCATTGTGTTATATAGTCGTCTAATTTATGTAACGAATTCTTATCGTCGAAGTCGTTGTACTGTGCGAAGTTCGTCGTTCGTTCCAGTTTTGTTTATATCATAATTTGTTTGTCAATTTATGTTGTTCTTTAAAAACAAATATGGGTAATTCCATATCAAATCAAACAAAAAAACATTGTTTTCAAATTTACCATTTCCGATTTTTTGGAAACTTTTGTTGTTTATATTCTTTGATTTTTTGAAGCCAAATATAATTTTAGAAAATTTCTATCTCTTACAGTTTTTTAGCTACACAGTTATCAAAATAGGAAAATATCGCTTATTTGCATATACGCTCGAGGATTAAATATATTCTAATTCCAGTATTAAAAGCCCTAGAAAGTTGGTTAATAGCTCATTTGAAAGGGGATTTCATACGCTTTTATTAGATATCAATCATGAAAAAACCAAATTTTTAGAAAAAACTTTTTCTTAAATTTAAAAAAAAAGTTTTATAAAAATCTTTCAGATAGTGTCTTTTAATTTCTTTAAAATTTATATTGTTATTTTTTAATGTGGCTTAGTGAGTACGCCATAAAAATTTCTCAGTGGGACCATGATGGGATCAGAAGTTATGTTAAAAAACTTAATTTTGACTCATTACATTTTTTTTTAATTATATTTGGATTCAGATGACACAGCTTTTTTAAGTATTCATGAAAGTGCCCAAGAAGCATCACAACTTTTACAAGACCACATACTCAATTTGGAAAAATGGCTAGAAAAATGGAGAATAAAAGTGAATGAACAAAAATGCACTCACATAACTTTCACACTGCGCAGGGACTCATGCCCTCCTATTCGCATAAATAACCAAATGATACCACAGCTTTCAGACGTTAAATACCTGGGTATACATCTTGACCGTCGCCTTACTTGGAAAAGTCACATAGATTTCAAGTTAACACAAATGAAACTAAAAGCAGTACAACTAAATTGGCTTATTGGCATAAACTCTACCCTAAGCTTAGATTGTAAACTTCTATTGTACAAGTCGGTCCTCAAACCAATTTGGTGTTATGGGATTCAGTTATGGGGCACTGCCTCAGCTAGCAATGTAGAAAAAATTCAAAGGCGCCAAAATAAGATTTTACGTATTATTACATCTGCTCCCTGGTATATAAAAAATTCGAACATCCACAAAGACCTGAATATGCCATCAGTTAAAGCAGAAATAGCGAAACATGCAGTCACATATCTAAAGAGGCTTGAATCTCATCCAAACCCTTTGGCGCGTAACATGCTGATTGAACCTGGTTACATTCGACTAAAAAGAACAGATACTGCTTTTCTTGGCCGTACATTAGAGGGATTACCCGCAAATGATTTCAAAATCCGTGAAACAAACATTATTTTTGTCTAGCACTGGCTGGACTTAAAAAGAATATTTTATTTTAGACTTAAGATACGAGTAATTATTGTTAGTTCAAAAATATTGAAGATACAATAAATAAATTATGAAAAAAAAAAAAATATTTGGATTCAGAGAGTCAAGGAATATAAATAACAAAAGTTTCAATAAACATCTGAAGTAGTCATTTTGAGTGCCTTGTTGATTTGACGTGGAATTACCCATATACTTTTCTTCGATCTTTTTATTAAATTTTTAAAATAATTAACAAAAAAATTTAAATTTATGTATATAAATTGTCGTTTCAATTAAAAGTTTCATAATAATCCGATTAAAAAGAAAATATGGACTTATTTGAAAAAAAAAAACCATTAACAAAAGATACAATAATAGTGGTGGGGTAACAGATTGATAAAATACTCGTAAGCCAATCAGCCAACCACAATTCACAACAAATAACGGTCAATTTAAATGAATTACAAATAGAAAGAGCAACAAATAACGAGGCATCTCAATTAAAAAACACTTTTAGTAAAAATCCAAAAAATGTACTCAATTTAACATTCATCTGCATTAGTAACTGTGTATAGGTGTGTGTATCTATGTGTTTTTTTTTTTTTTGTTTTTTTTTTCTAAATAATACAAAGTGTAGGTATCTAGCAATTTTGTTTCAGTTTATTTATTTAATTGACTATCAGCTAAATGCCAATAGTTTGGAGATTGGAAATAATTTAAATAAATAAAACACAATAATAAGACCATTAGAAAACAACAACAGCAAAAACAAACCATCCAGTTAAAAGACATGGTTCAGGCATTTAACCAATGAAGATCTTAACAGGAAAGACATTTAAGCATAAAAATGTAAAAGAAGAAATAGTCGAAAAATGGCTTGCTAAATGAAGCAAAAAAAAAAGAATAGTATTTTAGAGAAAACATCTTGATTTGTACACTTCAAAGTTTTTTTTTTTTTTGTTTTTGCATAATGGGCAATCTGAAAAGTCTCTAAAATTTCTAGTCTTATTAGCACAATTTCCATTATTAATATAAAATAAAATACCTATATAAGATTACCAAAATACGTACAGGGACTAGCTCTTTCCCCCAACAAAAAAATTGCATTTTTATTATAAAACGTTATGGGTAATTAGCATAATATTAAATAATTACCAAAGATATTCGAAATCACACATGCGAATACTGCAATAAAGAGGCGGTGTTTTATATAGAGGGGTAGAATTTAAAATTTGTGAAAAACAGAGAACAACTGAACAACTTTCGTGAACATACCAATACAGTCTGAAGAGGTATAGGCACGTTTTGTTCAGTTTTACACTATCTACAATTTTCCCATATAAGATTGTCAGTGAAAACTTAACAGTCACTGTAAGTTATGATGGAAAAATTTTAAAAATATATATATTTTTTTAAATTTATTTTTTTTTTTAAATTTTATTATTAAAAAAAAGTACAGGAATAAATTATTTTTGTGACATAATATGTATATAGAATTTATTAAACGAATCTTCGGCTACATTATTGCCGAACAAAGTTAAGCGCTATCACTAGTTTGAATGAGATATTAGACAAAAAATGATGACACGTTTTTTGAAAGGCCCACTGATTTATAAAAACTGAGTATAGGTTCTAACTACCCTTTGATAATAGAATCGAAACTATACTGTCACTTCCTTTTATATAGTTGTATAGTTTTTTAGGGATAATACTTCAGTGGTTTCTCGTTATCTTCACAAGGGTTTACAGTTTTCCTACTGGAGGCGTTGTTTGCTGCGGTTCAATATTAATCAGTAGTTGCAGTGGTGTGGTCAGTTCTTTATCATCCGTTGACTTTCTTCGTTTTGTAATTGTCTTAGCTTCGACGTTCTTCATCAACGGTGTAAGGACACCGTGGCCTGAAACTGGAAAATGTAAGTTTAGCTTGAATAATACCCGAAAAACTACAAAAAGTGGTCATGCAACTAGCAACGTGTGGGTAAATGTTTATTCAAATCGGAGCAAGGATTTAACGAAACACAAAAACATAATTTACATTTTAAAAGTAATAAATTTAGGCATTTGAAAAATCTATTTTTTTTTAATTTGTGATCAAAAATAGGCACTAGTATTTGAATACGGTTAGATAAGACAATAAACTAACAAAAAAAAAGTTAAAAAATTATAATGTTCATGTTCCCCCATATTTATAAAAAATAAAACTGATTTTAAATGTATTTTAGAACAACTTTTGTATAAAAAATTTGTTCTAATAGATTTTAAATATATTTTATTTTTTACGAATATTGGGGTTATGTATAATCTATACATACATATAATAAAATAGTAACTCATTTCAGTCTGTCAGCTTTTCATTTGTGTTCGCATAACGTAAAAACTACTGGATGGATTTCACCAAAATTTTGTGAGGTACCTTAGTTTTCTGATTCTTCCAAGAGAAAGTGGAGAAAAATAAATGAAAAACGCAATTTCCGGTTTAAAGATACAGAAATTTTCGGATTAAAACTGGGATATTTTCAACACTCCTTTTTATTTTTGAAAGTATATTTTAAAAACTATTGCGCAACATTAGGCGCCAATTGAATAAAACCTGTATTTAATTTGTATTTGTACTTTTTGGTATTAAAATATTTTAAACACCTTTTGCAAAGCTTTACAATAATTTTTAGAATTTTTTATAAATTTTAGAATTTTATCCAGGAATGGGTACCTTTATATAAAGTAAAACAATAAACCATAACCAAAGGACTATAACAGTAAGAGTCTTACAATTGGAATGGAATACTTTCAAAGCAAAATCGAGCAAAATAATGTCAGGACGTGGCGGGCACAGCTAGTTTTATATATTTTTTTGATATACCTACTCAGAGTACGGCAATGTTCACCCACTGTTCATTCATGTATAAATGAGTACATATTATTTTTTAGCTGCATCTTCTCATAAAAGTGAAAAAATGTGAAAGTCTATAAAATATTTTGTGTTTTTTCATTTATTAATGCAATTATTTATTTTTAAATTTTTTTTTTTTTGAGTATTTACAAATTTGATAATTTTACAAAAATAAAAAGATTGTATGAAAATGTGCGCTAAGCATACACATACATAAATGCACGCACATACATACATATTTTGTAATACGCATCTATCGGCGTATCCAGTAACAAAATAGTTTCCTTTATTTCTTTTTTTTTGCATGTGCAATCGTAGGCAGAAAATAATTTTATGTTCATTTATGATAAATTTTATTAATGTTCAACGTTCATAAATGAACATATACATTTATGAACGCTCATGTATGTACCTATGAACATATATTACGAAAAACAAACAGGTGCACGATTTCATGTATGAACATAGGCAGAACATTTTTTGTTGTTCGTTCATGAGCATGAAAAATAAATATGTATATAATTTTAGATTTATATACATATTTATATATATTTTAATTTAACTGCAAATATACCTATTACAGTACTTGATACCCAAATTTCGAACTAGTTTAAAAAAAAAGGATTTTTAAAAATTATGTTCGTGAAACATAAATAAAATTCTCTCGTGACAGCAAAGGCAATCACAAAAAATATTTTTGCTAACATGTACATATCTACTTGAGATTCCTTATTATCTTTTAAATAATCTGCATTTAATCAGAATTTGAGATAAATGTTTTTTGTCCGTGGGTATGCTTTTACGCTGATTCCGCTCTCTGGATCTTCACGCTTAGTGTCGTTGAGAAGACAATCAACAAGGAATATCAAACAAACAAACATATGTATATGTATCTATATTTTTTTAACATATATTTCGGGGATTCAAAAGCTGTGGTATAGTCATATGACTTATTTTGAAAACATAAAAATATGACTTTTGTGAACAACCCCTTATAAGTAATATACATATGTAGGTATATAGTGATATACAAAACAAATGTACCTAAGTATTTCCTATTCTTGTAGATATTCCCCCTATATTATTAGATCAATACATTGATATTCTTAAATTATGTAGGTAGGTATGTTGCAAACCAACATCGACGTTTGCCTTCGTATCATATTATGTATATGTGAATAGATAGGTACATATGTAGGTATATTAAAAAAAATACTTATCTCTAAACCTATAAGTAACTGTGTATATTGGCTTTTGTGTGTAATTTAAACGCATGTTAGACAGAAAATTATTCAATCACAGATAACAACATAAAAACCAAATCGAACAACACACACAAACATTCGTATAACTATGCATTTACATACATATGTATGTATGTAAGTATGTTCATACCCCATCCTACCAAACAAACTCTCATTCACTGCATATTTAAGTTGGATATTGAAAACCCAACCCATTTATACTAAATGGCACTTAAATGATTCGCACCCCAGGAAAAATGAACTAAAAAAAAAACAAAACAAAAATAAAATCTAACAAAATGCTGCTATTACCAGTTGTGCTATTAATCTGACACATTTGCACTTTCCACAACAATTTCAAAATTTAAAAAATAATTTCAACCAAACTCTTTCCTCAAACGACCATGATAAAAATACAACAAGGAAAAAATAGAGAAAAAGTAACTCAATTCGAAAGATCTTGTAGAGAAAAAAAAATACAAATAGAACAACTCCCACCCAAAATACTAAAATTTATATGTACATAAGAATGTGTTTGTTTGTGTTATCGATATGCATGTGTGTAGGTATTGTAGAAAAGAAAAACCCCAAAAGCAAAACGGTTTCTATTTAAAATGTCGTCTCAGTACGACAGTTTACATACAAAAACTCAGAAAAAAGCAACAAAACTTTAAACGTACCAGAGTTGCCAAATGTTTACAAATAAAACAAAACCATACATATACCAACTTACAGTGGGTTCAGTGCAATTTCTATTTCTTAACACAAGAAATTACGTCGATAAAATGACGTCACCAAAAAGATCGTTTTTAATCTTGTGTTATGGCGGTGAACACGTACTTCTGTCTCAACACAAAATTAAAGTATTCGTTGAAAAATATTGCTCCAAACAATATTCGCATTGTTAATGCCTAATACCTATTGCCTATTTTTAAGTCTTTTGTGTTTGATTAGCGGTATTCACTCTTCGTAGCATATCTGAAAGTCTAGCATAGTTACACTGAATTTCTGCTACGAATCATGTCTATGTCTATAGAAAGTATATTATCAAAGCTGTCCATTTTCATATCTGTTTATATTAACTATAGTGTTTAATTATTATCAAGTATTATTGAATTTTTACCCACCTGAAATAAATTTTATTGCCATTTTAAAATCAGTACGTGCCAATATGAAAGCAGTAGACATTTTAACGATGACCACTTTCCAGATGATTAACGAAAATAATTTAGCATATAAACTAATAGTTTATTATAAAATTGACTTATTTTATTAAAGAAAATTAGTAACAACTGGCTGTGCCCGCCACGTCTTAGGCCTCAGAAAATACGTTGTTCGATTTTGCTTTAAAAGTAATAAACACCAAATTTTTTTTTTCATAATTTATTTATTGTATCTTCAATATTTTTGAACTAACATTTATTACTCGCATCTTAAGTCTAAAATAAAATATTCTTTTTAAGTCCACGCAGTGCTAGACAAAAATAATGTTTGTTTCACGGATTTTGTAATTATTTCCGGGTCATCCCTCTAATGTACGGCCAAGAAAAGCAGTATCTCTTCTTTTTAGTCGAATGTAACCAGGTTCATTCAACATGTTACGCGCCAAAGGGTTTGGATGAGATTCAAGCCTCTTTAGATATGTGACTGCATGTTTCGCTATTTCTGCTTTAACTGATGGCATGTTTAGGTCTTTGTGGATGTTCGAATTTTTTATATACCAGGGATCAGATGTAATAATACGTAGAATCTTATTTTGGCACCGTTGAATTTTTTCTACATTGTTAGCTGAGGCAATACTGAATCCCATAACACCAAATTGGTTTGAGGAGCGACTTGTACAGTAGAAGTTTACAATTTAAGCTCAGGGTGGAGTTTCTGCCAATAAGCCAATTTAGTTGTGCTGCTTTTGAACCACCACATGCTCTGCCACGGGGGTCTTTAGTGTCATATAATATATAGCCATTGATTTTAAAAAAGCTATTTGTTGTTAAATGAGTCTCTGAAACCATCATGACATCAATTTGTTTGGAAATTTGTCTTGGAAATGAGTTATTTTTACGGAATAAAGTGACCTTTTAACCAAACTAACAAGATACCTCCTTACAAAAATTTATTAATATTCATCCAGTAGTTTTTAGTACAGTAGTTTTTAGAGAATACAGACAGACGGACAGACAAAAAATTTAAAAATTACAGTTTTGTACTCCATTTCGATTACTAAAAAAAAATATTTCGTATAGATAATAATAAATAAATATTTTTGTCATTGACTTATGAAGGAGTCCAGTTGAGATAAAAGTTTGGGCAGGGCAATGATGCTAGGATCTCCGTCAGAAGTGTGAAATTGTGATTTCAGGGAAATCACGTACCCTTTATAAAGTGGTCAATACAATACTTCTAGGAGCCCTTAAGCTTAAAAAGAAATATAAAATGCTGAATAACGCAAAATGAAGGAAGTTGCACAAAAACTACAGCATAACCCGACCTAATTCGATTAAGTAAAAAAATTAAAAATCCTTACCAAATTACCTTTAGGTAGACATTATTTTTGAGTACGGTTAAATTTTTAAGGGGTATCGAAATAGTTACGTCGAAAAAATAAAATTTTTATGAAAAACTAGCTGTGCCCGCCACTTCGTTAGCGTCCTTATTGTGTGGTCAATTTTTCTTACCGTAAAAATCCAAGTTGGGTTATGATGAGGATCTAAAGAAAAATGTAGCCAAGTCGGTGCAGTCGTTCTTGAAATTTGATAAATCAAAGTGGGTTTTAGAGTGGGCGTAGTAATTTTTTTACCGTATAAACCTAATTTGGGTTATGGTGAAGATCTAAAAAAATTTGCCAAATCGGTGCAGCCGTTCTTCGAAATTAGATAAATTTAAAAATTGGGCGTTAAACTGAGCGTTGTCAATTTTTCTTACCATAGAACCATAAGTTGGTCTATAATGAAGATCTAAACAAAAAATTAGCAAAATCGGTCAAGCCGTTCTCAAGTTGTAGCAACGGACAACATTTCATTTTTATTTATGTAGATTTAAACATTGTTCTTTTATCAAAGTTAAAAAAAAAATTTGTGGAAAATTGTAATATTTTTGTTTTATCAACATTCCAAAAAAAAAAACTCGAACCGAACAATTTTCCATTCTTTTTTGTAAGCATAGGTATATGTACCTCAATATGTGTCGAAAAATAGAAGCCATTTCTCGGAGAAATCGATGCACAATTTTTGACTTAATTACTATTGTGTAAGTGAAGGTTCTTGATTGTAAAGAAAGTTGCAATATGTTGTACCTTAATTTAGTAAAATATTTCAGAAAAAAAATACTTCTTTGCTGTATGCAGGTTTGTAAGGGAGTGGCGAGTTGTTATTGCTTACAATCCTGCTTAAGTATGAGATGATATTTATTTGCTATGTCCCACTTAGTAGCATTTCTTTTTAAGCGATCCTTCCAGTGCAGTGTAAATATCCTCATCATCATGCCGTATTATATTCGTAATTCGTTGTAACTCTTACTAAATTTAAATTTTTTTATCTCTGCCTTACAATCGTGCTTTTTTACTACGGTAAGGGTAAAAGTAAAAAATTCGTGGTTTTTTAAAAACTTAACATTTTCTTTTATACAAAATTACATTTATTTAGGCAACATTTAAGTGCTTGCTATTATGAGATTTTGTATGGCAGGAAAAGAGGGTGCTGCTTACAAAAACTAAATATTTTGTTTTGCTCGAAGGCTTGTTTTGTTTGGACCGATAGTTACATATGTATATGCTCTGAAACCAAGAATCATAGAAGACAATATTACGCCATGTGCATGTTTTCCCGTTACATGACGTTGTTCGACCAATGCAAGGCTGCCAATTTTGTATTCAACAATGTACTTCAAATAAGTAGGTACAAATAAATGTAAGTAATAGGCAAAAATTGGCAACCCTGCAAATAAACTCTCATAACTCTTATAATTATAGTTATAGACTCATTCAGAATTATAAACGAATAGGAAGACATTTTCGTGACGTCATTAGGCCGACATGCGTAGAAAAATTTCAATTTTATTTTCGGGATGGCGTAACCTTGTCTACTATCATTCTTGCTCTGAAACTACTAAGTAGAGTAGAAGCAAATAATTTCCAAACAGATTGTCTAAATGTTGAAAAAATAAATAAAAGAAAGTGCAGGGCAGTCGTTGGGACTGCCAATAGAAGTAAAAACTAAGTAAGTTTTGATTACTTTTTCCCACGATTTTTTTATGAAATACAAAGCATAAAGATCATTTAAGTTTTCACAGAATAATAAAATACAAATATTGATAATAATAATTTTATTATTCAAGTTGACAGTTTTCCTACAGTTTTCAACTTTACAAGCTTTGCTTCTTTTTGAAGTTTCCGCTTATTAGAGAGATCTTATTAGATGGAGATCTGCATTAGTTCACCCCTTTTTTAACTCACATTAAATCATTACAGTAATTCACTAACACGTATAAACACCTTTGTAAAAATGCGTGTTAGAGTGAATATACTGAGCAATATAAACATGTTAAGATAATCAGAACAAAATCTGTATCAGAGAGAACAAAACATGTTTCGTTTATTTTTTTTTTTTTTCAAACTAAAACATTGCAATGTTGCTAACGTTTGTGTGTAAAGATTATCATTGTGAATCATTGTAAAATTATCAACACAGCTTTCATTTGTTTGCATAAAGACAAACTGAATAGCAGGAACACCGGTGGACAGATCAGTCAGACAGACCATCTGATAGTCAGACAAACCATCAGACAGTCCGTCAGACAGTTAGTCAGTCCGTCAAACAATCAATCAGACAGTCAGCCCGTCAGACAGCCAGTCCGTCAAATAGTCGGAACGTCAGATAGTGAGTCAGATCGTTAGTTTATCAGACCGCCAGATCGTCAGACAGTCAGAACGTCATTTAGTGAGTCAGACCTTCAGATTGTCAGACAGTCATACAGACAGATCGTCGGACAGTCAGATCGTCAGACCATGACGACGGTGTGTGAATTCAATAATTTTTCTTCAACAAAAAAGTGCTCAACGTGCCTAAAGAATTTTTCACTGCAATAGTAATCAATAATGGTGACGGCGGTTTTTGGTGACGACGATTTTTGGTGACGACGGTTTTTGAAATCAATATTTTTTCTTCAACCAAAAAGTGCTCAACATGCCTAAAGAAGTTTTCACTTCAAAAAAAATTCATGTCTCACACTCCGTTTAAGTAAGTTTTAACAAATTCTACCTTTAGATTTTATTCCATTATTACTGATTTTACGTTCACCCAAAACACAGCACCAAAAGAAATACGGCAACACTTGATAAGATGTATTGAAAAAACAACCAACAACACTACTACATCTACCTTCTGATTTGGATAAAAAAAAACGTACACTCAGGTCATTCGCTTGTTAAACAAAAACAACTTAAACTGAACCCAACACAACACAAACACATAAATTAGCCGGCCTGCGCACAACCAACTAAAATTGAGCAACGCCCCATTAGCCACAACTAGTGCTGCCAAGTTTTAATGGCATGCTACAAAACAAAAAGCTACTTATTTTCTTGATCAGAGAGTGCCTGGTAAAACAAAAACTCAATTCCTCTCTTTTCTTTTAAAATGAGGGCGGGGTTTTCTTAAAAAATAAATTGTCTACAATTGCCATTGTTGCAGTGATACCACATTTGTACAAATGTTTATAAAGCAAGTGCCATTATTATCGTAGGTTAGGTTTAATTTAGCTGCACTTTATCACAACAAAAACAACAACAACACCAGCAGTTACAATACCAACAGCAAAACAATTAAATAAAGGAAGGAAGCAGTTAAACTGGTTTAATAACAAGCTAAAGAGCTGCCGTCTTTTCTGAATGATGATGACGATTCTTGGTTGATTGTTTTTTTTTTTTGTTTGACTCTTAGTCAACGCTGCCCATGGTCGTGTTGGTGGTGGTGGTAGTGGTGTTTGTAATATTTAAACAAGAAGAAAATAACAACAAACAGCAATTTTAAACATCATAAGCTTGTGCTAACAAGACAAGATTCATTGTTGATTTCTAAGTAAGTGGATGGTAGGAAGGATGGATGGATGGATGGTTGGAAGTAGTTGTGTGTTTTCATAAAGTGGTATTGGTACAGAATTTGGTAGCTGCTGGTGGTAGCAGTAGTGGTGTGTGGTTTAAACTGTATACGGTCGGTTAGTGTTTTGCAACGGGGAAGTTTAACATTCAGTTGGCGTTAACACCTCAATTTGTCGAGTTCGTTAAAACGCTTAAATGTTAAACGGTGCTTTTGTTTTTTCACCTTAAACTTAAAGAAGAAAATAGGTATCAACTGCATAGGTACAAGCCGACAAAAAGCCAATCAAATTAAACGGTTGAATATTTTATAATTTCAAATTCGCATAAAAAACGCTTAAATTAAACCGCTTAAATTTAACCATTCCTAACATACATAAAAGCGGCGGCTTTTATAATACAAACATAATTAAGTGCATCACAAATAGGTATTGACGGAAAAAAATGTGAAAACCAAATTGTAAAAAACATAAAAATAACATTGTGTTTATTTTAATAAAGAAAAGTTTATAAAATTGTTTGCTTTAATCTTATAAAAATAAAATAGAAAACAAATAAATAAGAAGCAACATTTTAGTTAATACACTTCCAATATTGTTTGTAATTTAACAAGTTTTGAAATATTGTGCAAATTGGCTCCACACTGCTCCAGCATGTCATCATCACATGAAGATGATCGTGATGACATTGAAGATCAAGAGATACACGTTGATGTTGATTCTGATTCCCGTTTGTCATGTGGCACGGGCTCAGATATCGACATGGATGGCGGCAGTTGTTATGATGAATCAGAAGCTCCTTTAAGGTAAAACTTTAGTCCTTAATTTCAAGTAAATTTAAATGGAAATAAAAATTGTAGCTATAGGTACTGCATAATTTATCAAATATCTAATGAACTTTCAAATAATGCACGCATTTCTGCTGTTGATTCATTCAGTAGATTATTGTTACCGTCGCACTGTGGCCAGAGCCGCCCCAAGGGCAGGGCGATCGCCCCGACCGCCACGGTGAAGGGGGCGCAAACTTGTCTAAGGGCGAAAGAAATATCGCCGTCGGCTTTATGAATAGGAGCACGAATATTGAATATTTGACGAAGAATTCGATTGTAATCTATGACTACATTCGAAAAACAATAAGTTGTAGAAGAGCACTTATGTATGCTCCACTTGTGGCTCAATGGTTTCCAAGTGTAAAGACCGTTTTTCAAAAGTACGTTGAACCGGCCAATGTACGAATTAAAAACGGCTAGCTATTGAAAAGTTAGTATTGGTTCTTTCATTGTCCACAAAAAAGTAATAAAGAAAAAATACGAAAACAATAATATTATATCGTCCTCTTAATATACGCATATACATCATTATTTTTTTATTGCATAATAAGAATCTATATAACTGATTCTAAATGTGGTCAAAAGATCAATTAAAATATTAGCGTATAATTGCGTGTTTGAAATTTTTCATTAATAATTGTGTAATATGCTGTTGTAATTACTTGTTACTCTGAATATAATTTCAAAGAAAAATAGTGTATAAAAAGCATACACTATTTTTATTAATTTATAACAAAATAAAATCGTATATTGATATACACTATTTTAACAAATTATTATTAGGAGTAAATTCAAATAAAATAGTGTATAATGATTTTCATACATATTGTAAAACAAATAAATTAGCCTAAGTGACACCATGGTACTTTGAATCTCATTTATTTGCAATTAAAGTACTTGTAAATTAATGAAATATCATCTACTAGTAGCCTGACTATTCCACCACATATTTAAATGATCACAACTGAAAACCATCGATTATTTACAGAAATATTACTGTTTTCCCCGATGTCTAATAAAACAAAAACTTTAAACTCCATTATCTCGAAAAGTCGAAAAAATTATACACTATTGTTTTATTAAGGGGACGACAGGTATATGAAATTACCAATTGCCATACCATTAACATTCAGTAGGATTATTACGAACTGAATAATTTTTTACCATCATGTTTAAAAAACTGTCTGGAGCACAAAGATTCAATTAGTAAGAGAAGAGGAGGCAACGACTGAAGTGCTTCTTAAGAAGGTCCTAAAGCTCACTTCCTATTTGGCTCCTTCTTGTGCTTCGGCTGTCATCAGTGAACGTGAGTGAGTACACTTAACGAAGTTGAAATACTAGTAATACCAGATTCAGATTCTTATGACGAAGATAATAATGAGAATGAAGCAAAACGATATTAATTTCTTCTAAAACTGTTGGCATGGTAAATTCGTATCCATCCTCTTGGCCAGAATTCAAAAATAAAAACGAAAAGAATGGGTTAATTTTTAAAGGCCCCTTGCCTTTAAAAATTTAAAGGCTGATAACTATTATCCAAAAATTACCCAAAAAAGATCATTTTGTAATCAACATCAGCTTCGTTGTGCAGAAAATGGGAAAAAAATAAAACATTAATGTTTACCATTCCAGATTTCATTGAAACTTTTTTCATTTATATTCCTTGACTTCCTGATTCGAATTATAATTAAAAAAAAAATTCTCTCTCATATAAAAAATTATATGAGAAATATAAGTTTATTTAGACCAATTATATGCGTAGGGGCCAGATCTTTGATTTGTATTTTGACTTTGCGGAATTACAACGTTATTTAAATATTTTAAACACCTTTTACACAGCTTTATAATAATTTTTAGAATTTTTTATAAATTTTAGAATTTTATCCAGGGATGTGTACCTTTATATAAAGTAAATACATAAACCATAACTGAAGCACTATAAAAGCAAGAGTCTTACAATTGGTGTGGAATACTTTGAAAGCAAAATCGAGCAAAATATTGTCAGGACGCACACGACGTTTCGGGCAAGTTCAAGTTCTTCTGACACTTGAGTTATTTTTAGTGAATTTTATTTTCATATTTATGGGAGATTTATGAACATTTTGGTGATTTTTAGGAATTGATCTTATACGGAAGCTATGAAATTTTTAAATTTAATCATTTAAGGTTTTCTGACTTCATTCCGCTAATTAAGAGTCTTTGAAAATTAATTGATCCCTACTCTAGATGTTTATTATCGTGCTTGTTGTTAAGTAAAGATTTATGACTATTATTCAATGCAATCATGGTTCTCTTTTCGAATACATATAGAGAACATTTTGGGGAGCAACATTGATTGTTTCACCTGAGAAGTTTTACATTTAAAATGTAATTTTGAAGAACTATAGGTTTTTGCTTTGAAGTAAACCACATTTTCGGATGGCGATTTTCCTTTTAGCGATAGATACCTATGTCAAAGTTAATTTTTATTTGCTGAATCAACGTTTGCAGATAGCAAAAGATACTGAGATAGTCAGGAGTATTTGAAATGCGACTCTAAGCTTTGGAAAAAAGAGCTCTACATCTTCAAATATAGGAAAATTTTATTTTTTATAAAAGTCTTTCATTTCCAAGAGAAAATAAAGAAAAATTAGTGAAAGTACGAAGTTTTACCGAGTCAATGGAACTGCAAGCTTCAGAGCACCTTTTATCTTTGTCAGTGGGATATTTAAACACTATTTTCATTTCAATACAATAGTTTTAGAATTTTATATAAGTTTTCGAATTTTATCCAGGGATGGGTACTTCTATGTAAAGAAAATACATAAACCATAACTAAAACGCTATAAATGTATCGATTACTTTTAAACGCGTCTTGAAAATGATGTCTTCACATCGAAAGCGCTCGCCAAACGTACCAAAACAACAACAACCAGTGACGACGCACAGAGGGGTATTTTGCCAATCTAGCCGGACATTAGGCAAAAAAATAATTTTGAGAAATGTAAAAATTTAAGTACGCTGCTCGACAGACAACAAAATTCTGCATCGTATAGTGAATTTTCAAGGCTTTTGCTTGAGACTTGTCGTTTTGGGACACTGTTAAAATCAGGAAAGTTGAGTAAATCGCATACGTTTTTATTGACTTTAAACGATTTTGAGAGGTTTGCAATATATTTTTTGGTGGCTAAACGAATAAAGGTTTTGTGTTGATTTCTTTTTCTGTGAAAGGGTTTATTAGTAGCTACTTATGTTTGTTTTTTTACAATTTAAATATCAAAAGAGATATAGACGTAGATGCCCTTTCTTTCGGACTATCTACTTTACACGCCAGAATTCGCCTATTTGAGAGAATATTACACCTGACAGTGAAAAAATGGCAAATAAAATCTGATGCGGACAAAGCCATTGTTAACGCGAGGAAAAAAATATCCAAGAAAAATTTAGAAGTGAATTAGGGCTAATAGTGGGTGTACCGAAAGCTGGATTTGGAAACACCAACGATGGTAACACTAGCAGAAGATTTTTTTTCCAATCCTAAATTAGCTGCAGAAATAACTGGAATTGAGTTTGATTTCGTATACCAAATCAAGGTTATTATTGAAGTAATATAAAGTGGTCACAAAATCCAAATGCGCGTTTTGCTGATTATTGCTTAGATACTGCAAAACATTACTTTTCGCTAAATGAGTGGCATCCTATGACATCTACAATGAGCAAGATTTTAATATGGTGCAACTGTTATGAATGAGGCATTGTTGCCTATTGGGCTGTTATCAGAAGAAGCGTCTGAGGCACTAAACAGACATTTCCGGCTTTACAGGCAGAATTTTGCTAGAGAGTTTTCAAGGGTTAAGGGTAACATATTATTATTATTATTAGGCTATTATTCATAGGCTTTTGTTAAGTTCTGACCCATTCTTTACTAGACCCACTCCAAAAAAAGGTCATTACCTTTTACGAAAGAAGCAATTTCTTTCATGCTTCCACCTGTACTTAACGCTGAAAACGATTCAGATTCGGAAGAGAGAGAGAATCAGACGAAGAAAAACCATGGCACTCATCATCATCTTTGTGCAAAGGAGAAGTTGTTCTAAATAAATTAATTGTTATAATTTTAAATAAAATTTATCGTTACAATCATAAATAAGTTATTACCATGAATAAATTAATTATTTTCCGATAAATAAAATACTATTAAGTAACAAATTACAAAAATATTTTTTTAATAATATTCTTGGTTAGGCATTGGAAAGGTTAAAAATGAATATTTTTTAAGAAATTAGCAAAAAAAAAAATTTTTTTGTTGGCGTTTTGGGGGTGGGATTGGAGGACTACCTCCCCCTGCCCATAAAAATAAATTTGTATGGTTTTAAGAAGTATAAAATCTATTTCTTTGAATAATTGCATTATTTTTTCAAATAATTTTTTAACATTCTTTGACCTTAAAAGTTGTAATTGCTAAACATAATGACGGGAAAATTAAAAAAAAACATTGCATATGGCAGAGATAGGATTAGTTCTACCAAGGGTAACTTTTTTCTCCTTGGTCCGATTTTTCCTATTTGATCAGCGTATGATCATAGCGGATTTTTCTGCAAAGTTTCATTAACCTAGGGGCACTCAGAACATTTTTAGAGCCAATATAAGCTAAAAAAAAAGTAATGTCCGGCTAGATTACCAAAATACCCCTATGTGCGACGATGTTCACCGAAAGGTATGACAACAGTACTTTAATACCCTTTACTCCAACGATGTTTTACAAATTGTCAATAACAATGGGAACTTTATTAATTATATGATTACACCTATTTTTTTAATTCCTCTATAGTATTAAGTAATTATAAGCGTTTGAAATCAATAAATATTAGGTGAAAAAAAAACACGACATGAAAACAGCAAAACAAGACATTATTTAAACAGGCTTTAAAACTGCAATCTAATTAATACGATTGACACTTGACAAGACAAGACAAAACATTGTGCTATGATGCGATCATTATGAATAAATATGTAAATAGATGAAAAAATTAAAAAACAACAATAAAAACATGAGAATTGAAAAGTAGAACAATAAAATCTAAAACAAATGAGATGTAGGTACCTGACTATGTCACACACAATGGCTTTTAATGGCAAATTGATGTTTTTTATTGTTCAAATATTTTGAAAGTTATTCACAAATGTCACAACTTAAAAATAAATTAAAATCTAATCAAGAGTTTTCCCTAACGATCAATAAAATTATAAAATTATTAGTTTTATTGAAAACAGAATATTAAATTTTTAGACAGCTCCAATGAACATGAATGAGAATGCATTTGAAGACTATCAAAAATGTTTAAAACTTAAAAGATCCAGTTAACGGATTGTTATCACTTAGAGGTTTTTACAAAATCACTGACTGAAGGTGTTGAATTGTGAGTGCGTGTGTGTATGTAGAGTGTGTTTGAGAGCCCGTGAGATGTAAGTACCTGTGTTTAAACCTTTGTAAAATTAAGATTTCAGGTGCTGACCTTCGATTCTTCGTGTCGAAGTGTATGTGATTGTACGCAGTTGTAGTAAAGTGTTTAATTTATTAGAATAACTTTGTGGCAGAGATGGGAATTTCTTTTATTTCTATTTAGTTTTTTCCTCCGGAATTTTGAAATGTTTTGATTAAATAAGTTTTATTTGTGTTATTCAGATAAATCGTATTGAGCTGATTTAACCTTTTCCATTGATATTTCAAACTTATAAATACAGTCTAGCCGTATGGTAGTGCCGTATCTCGGAAATATGACATAAATGTGATGTCATGTCATCAATAAGCTAAAAATTGGCATCAATTTAATGACGAAAGTCATCATATTGTAGGTGTCATTTATGTTATGACTCGATGCAATATTTTGTATATTATTAATATTTAATATTTAATATTTTTATTTTGATTTTTTTATAAATTTATTTTTATCATTTTATTTAAAAATTTTATAAAGTTTTTAAAATCAGTTTTATAATATTTTGCATTAATATATATTTAATAATATATATATTAATATAAATGTACTTTTTAAAAATATGAGCAAACGAGAACTTGACATCTCATCTTCGTGTTAATGACATAGAGTCTCCTTAAAAAATCATGAGAGTAAAGTGCAAGTATGTAATTAATTTGAGGGCCCCGGTAGGCTAGTAGGTAGTGTACTAGTCTATCAGTTTGGGGTTTGTGGGTTCTATTTCTACCAAAGACTCTGGGTGTTTTACTACACGGAGTGAAGGCCTGCGTATATAAAAATTTATTATCCTACTGAACAACAGAGTCACCACAACACTTCTAAAATAAACATAAACTACGATTTCAGAGTTCTTATAAAAAGTGAGGCTTGTCAATTTATTGATACCTGGAAAAATTGTTCGAAACGCAATGTAAAAGACATACAAATTCAAATATTTTTTTTTGCGAATCGAAATACGCAGTAACCCCCCTGTATTTCTCGCTCTATCCATTTTCAAAGAAGGTAATGAAAATTTTTAATAGGCAATAATTGCCTTTTCTTTAAAAATGATAAAATTTCTTTTATTTAATATCAAATACTTATTATATTGACGAAGACTTGTCATTTTCTGTGTGTCATTGCATTGATGACAGAATAGTGATCGTTGCCATTGGTGATGCAATGACGTAACCGTTAACATATCAAAGATGACAAGTGCCATGGGGTCAAAAACGAAGACACTTGACATAATATTGATGTCAAATTGCATTAGCGGTCGCAGTGTAAGCGATCCATTTACCGAGTTCTTACCTCGTCATTACTTTCTCTCCCTTTATCACACAAAGACACTACATACGTGTAACCCCACTGGGGTAACAAGTTTTACGAGATAAGAAAGTGTAAAAATTGCATATTTTAGTATATACTGAGTAACTCACTAATCAATATTATTCGACACTCCCACTATAGCTGTAATTTTATATACAAACAGGTCTCAGTGAGTAAAAAAGCCTAAAAGTCTGCAAACCAAAGTAAACTTACAACATGAGGCTAAGTTACAACCCTAAAATCGGTCATCAAAACTATTGAGAAGAAGTTTTTGTTTGGTCAAATGCAAATAACTATATTTGTGTTGTACCAAGCAATAACTTGTTCTCATTTTGATTCCAGGATTGATTTTTTTTCATAACTTGGCCTTATTATACTCTTTACTACCTTTTTACGTGTGTAATTTCTACAAGACTCATTTCCAACCCCATAAAGCATATATATTCTGCATCTTTATATATAGAAAAGTTAATTAAGCGATGTCCGTCTGACCGTTTGTGTTCGAGTTGGAATCAACTTCACTAAGGCACCAGAATAGATACAGAAATTTTAAGCCCACCACTCTGCCAGTCATTGTTTTGAAAATTTCGCTAATACAATTCAGCAACATCAGGTCTTTCCATTCGAGGCGGCTGCGGGCAAAAAACCACGCTCACCTATATTTTTTCACGTTGTTTTTATTTTCGTTTAATGATTCGGTTGTAATGATTCCCTTTTGCTTTTTTCAAATAAATATTAAGCCGCGACCAGTAAATCGCATGGAGTGCATACAGATCCCGGCGTATTAATGAGCATCTGCAAGGGGCGATTTTTGTTTGTTTTCTAGTTGGTTGGGTTTTTTTGCTTTGATTTGTATTCAAGACCTTTATAGAAAGCAATACACATAAAGATAGGCCGCTGGGGACCAGGAGCAGCCAATAGTCTGACCATTTTAACGCAATATATATTGCAGGAAGGTCCCCACTTTATAAAACAAAATTTCTGTAAAATTTTTACAACAAATTTTCTATAAAATTTTTACGAAAACCAGTCGATCAAATTTTTGCAAAAAAATTTTCGATAAAATTTCTACGAAAAATTATCGATGAAATTTTTACAAACAGTTTCGATAAAATTTTTAGAAAAAAATTTTGATAACATTACAAAAAAAATTTTTCGATAAAATTTATACAAAAACTTTTCGATAAAATTATTACGAAAAATTTTCACAGAAATTTTAACAAAAAAATTTCGATAAAATTTTTACAAAAAGTTACGATAACATTTTTAGAAAAAATTGTCGATAAAATTTTTACGAATTATTTTCGATAAAATGTTTAAAAAAATTTTCTATTATATTTATTTATTCTATTATTTATTTATTCTATTCTATATTATATTTGTAATAATGAAGTTGAAAAAAATAAAAGTAATAAACGAATGTAAATTACTTTCGTTTTTGTATATATTTTTGGCCAATTTGATTTTATTACCTTAGATTTTATTAAATTATCTTAGCTGGTAAGGCCTAACTCGTATCATGTCAATAAAAATGCAGTTTTATTACATGTTTTTCCCAACGTTTCGTGAATCTTTTGTTCACTTCTTCAGGGGATTTTGTCTGTTTAATAAAATTTAAAAACATCAACTGTATGTAACTATTGAGTAACAATATAAATAATAATTTTCTTACTTACAAATAAAAGTATTTTTATGGACACAAAATTATTTTAATCTAACATTAATGAACATAAACTTTTTTAATGTATAACAACATTTTTTTTATGATCTAGTGCTGTTTTTGATAATAACACTGTAGATGGCGCTTAGGTTGTCCGTGTCTTCTTTTTTATTCATCGTTTGATTTATTTTCTGTTGTATTCTTAGACTCTCTGTTGTGTATCTCTTTTTCTCATTGTTTTCTTTATTTAATATTTTAATGTTGTCAAAATCAGGTACATGTTTTGTTTGTATTATATGTTGAGCAAGTGCGGTACTTTCTTTGTTTTTATTTATATCTGCTTTGTGCTCACACATTCTTGTGATTAAGCTTCTTTTTGTTGTGCCAATATAAACAAGGTTACAGTTGTTGTCTTTGTTGCCCTTACATGGGATCTCATAGACGACGTTATTTTGTTGAAGTTTTTCAATTGGTGTTTTGTTATTTGTAAATAAAGTGTTTAGAGTTTTATTAGGTTTGTAAGCAAGGGATATGTCATTTTTGTTTATTACATTTTTTATGTTGTTGTTGTCCGTAAGACCAGGAATATATTTTACACTGTAAAAAAGTTTTTCTTCTCGGTTGGGTCTGTTATTGGCGGATTTATAGGATTTTATTAAGGACTTTATCAGATATGAGGGGAAACTGTTATCTCTTAATATTTTAGTAATTATATGTATGTTTTTGGTGTGAAATTGTTTGTCGCTGATATCAAGGACTCTACGTATTAGATTTTTTGCTGTATTTATTATTTGTGTTTTAGGATGTGTTGTATTAAAGTTTATGATTCTGCTTGTTGACGTGCTTTTTGAATACCAATCAAAAGAAATTTTGTTATCCACTCTATGGAGCTTGGTGTCAAGATATGCAATTTTTCCTTCGTTTTCAACCTCAATAGTAAATTTAATTTTAGGGTGGTATCCATTGAAAGTATTTAAAATCTCGTCTTTGTCATCTAAGTTGAAATAAATTGTCTAACACAATGTCAGCAATAGTGGGTGAGAGGGGGTTCCCCATAGGCATACCGAAGATTTGATTGTATATATTGTTTTTATAAACAAAATAATTATTGTCATGGAGGCAAAACTTGAGCATCTCAAGAAATTTAGAACGTGGTACTGTGGTGTGGTTATTAATTGTGCTCCATCTGTCCATTATGTTGGTAATTGCCGTGTGAATGGGAATGTTGGTGAAAAGGGAGACAACGTCAAAAGAGACTAGTGCATCATTTGGGCCCAGTTCCAAGTTTTGTAGTTGTTTTTTTAATTCTAATGAGTTTTTGATGTTATATCTTTCCGATACGACATTTCTTAGTATTCGTCCTAGGAATTTACTGAGTTGATAACAAGGAACTTGTATGGAAGATACTATAGGTCGCAGAGGTACGTCATCCTTATGTATCTTAGGTAAACCATAAATTCTCGGGGCATTTGCAGCAGAACAAGTGAGATTACGTTTAAGCCAGCCGTCTATATATTCCTTTTTGTGCAGTTCATTTACAATTTTGTTGTTTATTTTAATCAGTTTGGCAGTCGGGTCCGTTCTCATAATTCTATACGTGTTTTTGTCTTCTAGTAGTTTCTCCATTTTTCCCTCGTATTCACTTCTGTACATTGCAACCGTTTTGTTTCCTTTATCTGATTCTGTTATTATGATGTCTTTGTGTCTTTTTAGGAATTTTTGTGTTTTTTCAAACACTGTTAAAATAATTTTGTCTTTGGGTGAGCTTTTTAAATTTCTTTTGTAAAGGGTTATTTGGTTTGCAAGTTTGGTTCTAGCTATTTCCTTTTCTTCATTATTGTTGTCACCTATTTTTTGAATGCACTGCTCTATATCTGTAATAACTGTTAGTGGTGAAAAATTTTTTCGATCTATTGGTAAAGCAAACTTTTTTCCCAAAGACAATAGCCATCTGCTTTCCCAAGGTATTTCTATTTGTGTTCTGTTTTCAAACCAGTCATTATTAAACATTAAACCGAGTTCTTTGAAAAGGTTTTCTTTCAGTGTATTGAGTTTTTGAATCTGTTTTTCTTTTGTATTCGTCGCTATATGTTTTGCTCTTTCGTTTTGATGTTTCATAAATGTTGTAAAATCTTCTGTTGTCAATAAGTTTTGAATACCTATTTTAAGTTGATAAAGTTTTCTCTTGCTTGTTTTTATATCCGCATTTGTTTGTGAGATTTCTAAATTTAATATTTTATTGTGAAAATTTTGTTCAATCTTGTCTAGTTGTCCTTTAATTGTCCGACAATAAAAAAGTTTTTTAACTTGTGTTGTTGTGTTTTTTGTGTGCTTTGGTACTATGCCATATTTTCTACAAGACAAAAGAAAGCGAAGTCTTTGCTGTTTTTGTATTAGTCTTTTTAGTTCGTTGCAATATTCTTTCATGGTACTGCAAGTTTCGTCATTGTATTTGAGTATTATGTGTTTGAAATATCCTCTCATGTTTAAAATGTTTGATGTTTTTAAATTTTTTTCCTTAAGTTATTTTGTAAAAATTATTTTATTCGGCAAGCTATCCGACGATTAAGTTGTTTTTGTATATATTTTTGGCCAATTTGATTTTATTACCTTAGATTTTATTAAATTATCTTAGCTGGTAAGGCCTAACTCGTATCATGTCAATAAAAATGCAGTTTTATTACATGTTTTTCCCAACGTTTCGTGAATCTTTTGTTCACTTCTTCAGGGGATTTTGTCTGTTTAATAAAATTTAAAAACATCAACTGTATGTAACTATTGAGTAACAATATAAATAATAATTTTCTTACTTACAAATAAAAGTATTTTTATGGACACAAAATTATTTTAATCTAACATTAATGAACATAAACTTTTTTAATGTATAACAACATTTTTTTTATGATCTAGTGCTGTTTTTGATAATAACACTGTAGATGGCGCTTAGGTTGTCCGTGTCTTCTTTTTTATTCATCGTTTGATTTATTTTCTGTTGTATTCTTAGACTCTCTGTTGTGTATCTCTTTTTCTCATTGTTTTCTTTATTTAATATTTTAATGTTGTCAAAATCAGGTACATGTTTTGTTTGTATTATATGTTGAGCAAGTGCGGTACTTTCTTTGTTTTTATTTATATCTGCTTTGTGCTCACACATTCTTGTGATTAAGCTTCTTTTTGTTGTGCCAATATAAACAAGGTTACAGTTGTTGTCTTTGTTGCCCTTACATGGGATCTCATAGACGACGTTATTTTGTTGAAGTTTTTCAATTGGTGTTTTGTTATTTGTAAATAAAGTGTTTAGAGTTTTATTAGGTTTGTAAGCAAGGGATATGTCATTTTTGTTTATTACATTTTTTTATGTTGTTGTTGTCCGTAAGACCAGGAATATATTTTACACTGTAAAAAAGTTTTTCTTCTCGGTTGGGTCTGTTATTGGCGGATTTATAGGATTTTATTAAGGACTTTATCAGATATGAGGGGAAACTGTTATCTCTTAATATTTTAGTAATTATATGTATGTTTTTGGTGTGAAATTGTTTGTCGCTGATATCAAGGACTCTACGTATTAGATTTTTTGCTGTATTTATTATTTGTGTTTTAGGATGTGTTGTATTAAAGTTTATGATTCTGCTTGTTGACGTGCTTTTTGAATACCAATCAAAAGAAATTTTGTTATC